>WARS01000071.1:6721017-7921017 GCA_008933995.1 Datnioides undecimradiatus | reverse complement strand
GCTAAGCTTAGTATTGACATCTCTGTTCAAATGCACTGCATTACATCCAGTAGTAAGGGAACGCATCACTGTTACACAGTACCAGCACACAGAGCCGAGTCTGTCTTTAGTTGTTGTTCGTTCAGTCTATTGCCAGTTCACACTATGACATTCAGCAAATTAGGATTGTTTCGGTGGCTTTCACGGTCTATTTATATGCTTTTAATGAGGAAGTTACACATTGTGTTTCAAGGCCGAGCTAACAACAGCGCTCTCAGTCACCAGTGAGAGGAGCTCCATTGCTAAGCCACTGAGTTTTTTCTGCTCAGCATAAAGACCTGTTGTTAAAGATTTGCATGTACATGTACTGTGCCTCTTGTCAGTCGAATAATTGTGTCAAACAGCATATGGATCTTATTTATATCACCTGGAAAGAGGTTATGACACAAAATGGCACACAGGCACTAAATTTATATATAATCAAACCTCAGAGAAATAAAAACCCAAGTGCCTAATCAGTGTCACATACATAGAGATGCAGAAGACCTTAAGGTGCTCATGATGATGACAGAAATGACTCGATAAAAGAAAAAGTTCTTTGGACACTTTCAAGAGGAGCAAAGTGAAATGGTACATTAGAAACCTCTATTTAATCAGGCAATTCTGGCTGAAAACACAGACAAGTTTTGACCTCTCAGGATCTCTACCAGCACATGTAAAGCCCTTGAAGGGTGGTTGTGAGGTGTGAGTGTGCCTGGAGAACTTTCTTTTTCATCAGTTCATTATCAGATTTGAAACCATGATACCATGGCTGATTTAAAATGGTAAGAGAGACGTTAATATATATACCGTATATATTTGTGTTCAAAGAATTCACAAAGGCAGGAACAAAGGCTTCTCAGCTGACGTGTGGAGGACAAATGAATCAAGTGATTTTAATCACATTATGTTGCAATAAATACTAAGTGTATGCTCAGGGAGTGTTTGATGCATTATTATTATTGTTTTGACCTGTTTACAGTCTACTCTGAGCCAGAGCATCTGACAAAGAGTTCATTCTGTGGGTATCACAAAGGGAGAATCGGTGAACAGAGGCACACTCCACTACTGGTTTTAGCTTTAGCAACATCATAATCCACGTCAGTACCAATAACACAGTGATGAATTACTTGGTGATCACAAAAGAAAACCTAGCTGTGGTGTCACATCACTTCCTAATTAGATTTGAAGCGACACTAGCCTGCTCCTGTAACTGACTGACTGAGTGACAGACAGACGGTCTCCTGAATTGAGTTATACCTCTTACTAACAGGACAGGCAGAGAGGTCCACACCCTGGTTTACTGAGGATACACATGCTTTTAAGGGAGCCTGAAGGAGATCAGAATAGAAATGGCGTAAATCAAAACAGGAAGATTTTAACTTCTCTTTGCACCGGTGTGTATTGAATTACAAGTGTGCTGCTTAAGCTAAAACGGCAGACAGAGCATCGATCTGTTCTTACAAAGTTTGAGGCTATCTGTCTTGAAACGTTACCTAAGTTGGTGTTGGTCTAAACCACCCTAAACTTTTAAAGATTTCTGGCCGTATCTGGGCTCTACCCTGCCGAGTATTGTTAACTTATCACTCACAGCTGTCGCTGTTTAAACAAGACTCGTTTGACTGTGGGTTCTTGAGAAATTGAACATTAATGCAGGGTCTTTGATTAATTACTGACCCTCCATCCTCTTCAAAAACAGATTGATGAGAGTTATGTCTCAGCTACTTTCAGTGCACATATTTAACAGTTATCTTTTTAAACCTTTTCAGTTTGCTTTCATGGCCTGTCAGTCCACTGAAAATGCACTTACTTAAGTAGTGAATAATCAAATTTCCCCTCTGTGGGACCAGGAATATCTTGTCTTATCATCTGATTTCTCTGGATTGCGATGCCACCCTTGCCCTCTTGCATGGTTAATGTTTTGGTATTAGTTATTATTATTATTATCATTATTATTATTATTATTTTCGTACTACGACAGAAAACCAGTGTGTTCTCTCAGATGTCATTACTTTCTGATTTGAAACCTGGAGTACCTCAAGGCTCTGTTCTGGGCCCTTTGCCTCCCACTTTCATCTTGGTCAAATCATATGCAGTGATAGATCAAATTTCCACAGATACACAGTGAGTGTGACTGCACATGATTGTTTCTATATGTTAAAGGCCCAATCCTCTTTGTTAATAAAACTGAGATGGTCGTCATTAGCCCTGCTCGACATAGACACCAGTCTAAAGTCACAGTAACCCTCAAAAATTTGTGATTTCCCAAAGTATGACAACTAAGAATCATTACTTTCAATCCCTCCCTTTTTTATTAAACATTAAAGAAATGCCAAATGCCTTTTTATCCAAACATCATAGCAAAACTTTCTTTTTTTACACCTATGTTTTATCATAAGTAGATTATCATAATGTTTTGTTCTAATGCTTTCTGTATGCTTGTAACTAATACTTATTTTAACTAAAACTAGAAAATTTTACCACGTTAGATCTATTTTAGTTTCTTTTCGTTCACTCCCTTCCCATGTCAGATTAGACTTTAAAGTGCCTCTGATGACTTAAAAAACTGTAAATGTGCACGCCCCATTCACCTGCCTGATCTCCATAAACCTTATAAATATGCAATCCGATGCTCTCTGCTCCCAGAATACAAGGCTCCTGTCAGAGTTAAAATGAAGTCAGCAGGCTGCAGGGCCTTTCCCTATCGTTGCCCCCTTCCTCTGGAATAACCTCCCTGCTGATATCAGACAGTTTGACTCCGCTGTGGCCTTTAAATCCAAACTTAAAACTCAGCTTTTCAACTTCACTCTCAGTTAGTTGATTAATTTTTGCTTTCTTAGGCCTTTCAACTGTTAACATTATTTTTTTGGTAAGTCAGTCTCTGTCTGAATAAATCCATTAAGCCCAATACTTAAAAATCAAGCCAATTCAGTTTTATATCTACAAGCCAATTTCACATATTTGCCTCAACCGGTTTTACGAGCGGTATAGCATACACCACCCTTTTTACTTAGATCCTTGAGTCAATGTCGTTGTCTTCTCTGCCAACGACTTTTCTGTAAACTGAAAACCATGATAATTATTAAACCACAGTGTCTGTCCAATCCTGTTTGTTTGAGGTCCCACAAGCATGTGAGCATCTGTACCCATCTTTCTCTTCCTCCTCTCTTTCTCTCTCTCTCTTCCTATTTTCTCTTCCTTGTCCTCTCTCAGGCTTTTCTGTGCCGAAGCATCAACCATCCTGGGACCTCCGCCTTTCTCTCCTGGCAGCAGTACCTCATTCCAGATGTTTTTGGATCTGGATCTTCGTCCTCCAAAAGCTCCAGCCTCATCTCTCACACCCTCTGTCTTTCCCTCGTCCTTGTCTCCTTCTTCATCTCTGTGTGAATGCAGAGCGTGAGCTGTTTTTGGGGGGTGGGGATGGTTGGGGCTTATGTGAATTAAAGGTCTACGGAAAGAGGCTATTATATTGTATACATTTTAAATCTCCTTGAAGTAAAATTGTATTAACCTGACTTGACTATGTAAGGACCTATATTTGATACTGTTACTATGTTACACATGTGTATACATTAATAAATACAATGTCAAAAGATGTTAAATATGTTGCTCTCATGATACTATCCTGATCTTGATTCAACAGACAGAGAAAAACAGAGGAAGAGAGTTGAGGGAATGAGTGTGGGAGACAGGTGGGCGGTGGGCAAGTGTGCTTTGATGTCAGGAATATGTCTTTGAAGCCTGTTAGCTTTGTAATGTGCTTTAAACGTTTCCATACCTGAGCAGAATTTTTGTTACCGCTTGTGGTCTTCCTGCTACCTGTGCCTAACCCTGATGTCAAGAACAAATTCTCATAAGTCCTGTGATCCCACAGGACCTGAAGATAGCGCGAGTACCCTGGCAAAATTATATCTTCACACTGATGTTGTGAGGAAGTCAATTTGCCACTAAACTGTAAGCTATCTCCTCCTTTCACTCCACTCTCCTGTCTTATCAGATCTCTCCGTCGCGTAGTTTCAGGTTTCAGCAGACACCAACAGCAGAACGAGATGCTTCAATTCTGACACATCTGCAGCTGAAAAGCACCACAACACGCTGCAGTGTCTGCACCGTTTCCTGTCACCTCGCCTCCCTGTGACCCAAACCAAATACGGTGTCACACCTGAGGCACAGGGACCATAAAGAGCACTAATCAGCAGATGCCAGGGTGTTCTGCACAAAGTGCTCCAGTATAACAGTCCGCTCCCCTTGTAATTACTGCATCTTGGTTGGGATCATTAAATATTCATCCACCATCAGCTGGGAGCTGCTCCAACTCTGCTAAACCAGCGGCAGTTCTTTTCACACACAGATTGGTATTGCACCCTTTTCTTTTGTATTCCCCTGTTCTCCTATTCACATTTAAACTTTTTACTTTTAACAAGAGTTTCACAACTTTCGCTCATATTTATAATGTTCTTTTGACTTTCTGGATGTTCTTTTTTTTGTTATTGTGTACCTAATTCTTTTACAATACAGAAATACAACAATCTATTTATCTAGGACATTTCAATTTCATGTAATTGGTTAATAATTAATCAGTTCATATTCACAGTCTGCAGGCAGACATAAAGAGGAGATGGGAGGTAAGGTGTGAACTTTAACAAATGCTAAGGTATGAATCTCCTCCATGTGAGAGAGAGGGCTGAAAATCACCACTATCCCACAGGATTAAGTCTAAAGACTAAAGCTCGGGTACCATTTGGGTTAAATCTGTGTGAGGGCGGTGCATTTAATATGAGAAATGGGTCAATTCAATATACTCAGCTTTATTACTCCTGTGTGTCTTTAAAAAACAGACCAAACGCCTACAGTATAAGCCAGGGGACAACCGGAAGTTAAAGGTCAAAATGGTATTTTAGAAAATTGCAAATTCTAACCCACAACTCAGCATCCAGCACTCAGAAAATCAGTGAAATCTTCTAACAGTGAATGAGCAACATGCATTATTTTATTCTTTCATGTACAAACCAGTTTTATGAGCCGGTAGTTGCAAAATATAGTGCTGCTACTGAAATTTTCTTTTGTTTTACTTCTCGTTATGTTTAGACTACACATTTTCTGAATTCATTAGGAACAATTACGGTGACTTTCTTAAGCTGCACATCAGACGTGGATGGTGTAATGATGTGCTATATGTTTATATGCTAAGCTGTTAAAAGCTAACCCATTATAAATAAAAGAGATAAGACAATACTGGCTACCATTAGCTGTTAATTACTTGCAGCTTGGGAGAAAGGTGTGATAGCTCTTTAACAAACTGAACACTAATTGGAGCCCTTCAAAAGTCATGTTCAGTAGTGAAGTCTTTTATCGCAAGCAAGGAGAAAGTAGCCGAGCCCACTTAAGCAATCAACAATGGCCCACAAAATTATGTGACAGAGTATATTTAATTATTGGTTAAACTGCGAAGACAGAAGTCTGAAAATGTTAGTCAGAGGGAAAAAGTGTTTGAAAGATACATTTACTGCACAGGGTATTCACAGAAATTGGAGACATTACGAAGCAGTATGTTTAGAAGCAGCTCTTTTGAAACTTAGTTTGTGTAAGTCGTTGAATGGATTTAATGCACACACAGTCATTAATGTCAAGCTTCTAGCTTGGTATTATCTGTCTGATGTAACGCTGCAAAATGCGGCTCTTCACTTTTCTCACAATTATAGAGGTTGCTTCTGGGCCCGGTGGCGGTGAGGTGCATGAATGGGGTTGTCAACTAGTTGGGTGGCTGCCACATCTATTTGTGGTTCAAAATACCCAACCACTAGCCACATTGCCATAAAATTTAGTATGGGTATTTATTCCCAGCCTTTTTAGCACACTTCATGATATCACATATTTTCATAGACAGCTTAATCATTGTTAAATTTCCTAACTGCATTCATGGGGATAACCCGTTTTTGTTTTAACACAGTGAATATGGCTTGTAGTTTATTGCCACCCTCAGAGCAGCCTTTACTTCTTTAGCCCTATAATGCCTCCTTTAGCCAGTTAACTTCAACCCCACTCATTAGACCATAAAAAATATTATCAGTGAGGGATATTTGCTCCTTCACTGTTTACCTAAATAACAGATGGGACTGGATCACTGTACTGTAGTGTCAAGCAGCTGAATATTACACACTTATTGAGTACAATCGTTTGAAAGCCAACATAAATAGTGGTAAATTCAATAGCAGGCTTGAGGCCAATGACTTGTACTACATAAAGCGCTGCATTAGGAGAGACTCTCATAACCTTGAAGATAACAAAATGGGTTTTCTTTTGAGGAAGATCTTTAAACATCAAAGACAGAGAGACAGAGTTTATGTTTACATGCAATAACAAGTTGTAAGTATTGTATGAATCCATGATTCCACTCAAATGGTGACACGATGTAACATAAACTTTAGGCTACACAAATGGTGACAGTGCACCTGTCCTTGAAACTGAAACGCATAGACCAGTTCAGAAGAGTCAAAATTAGGTACAAAGAGCCAACTGATGGAAACATATTACTATAGATGATATTTTGCTAAGTTGTATGAATCCACCACAGACAGAGTCACAAGCTTTTAGGCCTTGATAGCATGGCGGCATGAATGCAAAAAAAAAAAAAGGGAATTTGTAATAGGCTTACTTAAAGACCTTGGCTACATAATAGGTTTATTCATATGCATCAAACCACTCTCAGTTAATAGGAACACAAGTGTGACAGCGGCCCACGTCTCATCATAACAAGCTAAATACTGCAGCACTGACAAAGGTTTAAAAGGTCACAACAAGTACACGACGTGACAGCAGACACAACACAAACAAAACAACATAATGCAAATAAGAATGACTAGAACTCACTGTTTGGTTTAGATGAACTATAATATAAAGCCCACGCTCCTGAAGTCCGCAGCCTTGGCCTTTAGAGTTTTTTTTACACATCTAAACAGAGCTGAAAATCATCAGTGACAAGTCTGAACGTATGTTTTTATCTGCTCTTAAGCCTTAGACTTACATTACTTTGTCTTTTTTATTATTATCAGCAGTTGCCTTGAAAGATCAAAAAGAGAAATTCATTAATCCTGCCGAAGTGTTGTCTGTCTAGTTTCAGCCTGATTTCACTACATGTTTGCTAGGTGCAGGGGCTAGAGGTGAAGGGAGTCAGACAGCGCTACCAGAGGACTACAAATGTGACTCCTGGTAATGGGAAATGTACTTGCCAGTAACTCCAAAGTTGTCTTGTTTACACACTGGTAGCTGGTTTGCTAATGCCAGCCACGGGCAAGCCTTCATTCAAAAATCAGTTGGTTTTGTTCGGAGTTTGAGGTGAACCCTGCAGCTTCACACGAAGAGCCGGGCTTCTGGAGTGCTCCTGTGTGCAGCCAGTGGGTCGTAAATGCCTCCAAAACATGGACTGGCTGCTTGTTGAATTATTTTAATGCTTCAACTCATGTTAACACCGAATATATGCAAATAGTCAAAATACAATGCAGGGGGAGGAGCTTAGGCACCATTGACAAAGATGAACTGCAAGTAATCAAAGGAGTAACGGAGCTCGTTGCTTTTGCAAAGTTGTAGCAACATTGGTGCTTGAGCATGTATGTCACATTTTAAGCTCTACAGGGGCCCGACTGTACAATGCATTGTATTGACATTGTCAGTTTCTATGATTTTTTCTTGTCTTTGCATAGCTTTAGAGGAAAAGCCATTAGGTCATTATAGCAAAATGGTTTATTCCCATGGTACAACGATAATGATTTTCAGCATGCTTCATGACAATCAGCCAATAATGCACGGATGGTAACACATCTTGTGCACAAGTGTGTATTTTGTCAGGTTAATAGCCTGTTGGCCTGTTGGTCCACATGAATATAGGATTGATCCTCTAGGGAGCACAGACAATATCATGGAAATCTGGATATTATAGTAGTTTTAGAAATATATATTAATGACACAAAGCTTTACTCAGGTTTGATCTCAGAAATGTGCTTACACAAAGCCATAGAAATCGGTGAGAATCTTCCTCTGGGGGCAATTAATATCTTAACTGACCATTAGTTTTGAAATGTTGCGCAAATATATAAATTACGCCCACCATGTTTTGTCTGTTTGTGGTACAAGGAGGGTTTCCACAAGTTTCACATTTATGTCTTGCAAGAAAAACAAACAAATACATATTAAAGACATAACTGCATTTGTATAAACTCTATCCAGCGGTCATTTAAATTAACTAACATCCGCAGTACTTGTTCTTAATGATTGACTAAAACACTGACACTGTCACCATGTTGTTCAGCAAATGCTACGCCTGCTGCAAATGAACATCTTAAGCATTTGAATGCAGATAAAATACACAAACTTAGTGGTGCCACAGGGCTGACATTCATTAATGTACACGTGTAATTTTAAATAAAACACGCATTAATGATGGCAAGCATTCTAACATTTGTAGGTTGATTTACACAATGAAATTCCTCTTAGCTGGCGTGCAAAATGCTGTACGCTCCCTTGTCAGGTTTTTGCCCTGGTTATGCCTTGTAAGATGTCACTTACACGAAAGCTTGAAAGCACACAATTTCCTAATTAGTTTAACACAGTTATAATTTATCAGCTTTGCCCTTAGTGACAGATTCAATCTAACTTCAAACTAAGATTTTGCTCTGCACCTGACATCACACACAGCACCCACACCTGGGCATCCCAGACTTGGTGTCACCTTGGTGCTCGTTATTCAAATCCCTCTTCCTCCTTATTTTCATAAATTTCCACAGTAAAGGACTCCTCTGCTCTACACCTTTACTTGAGTTTGTCTACAGGTATACCTGTGGCACTCTTTATTTTGAGATGGAACCATCTTTATAAGACATTTCTAGCAAGTTTAGACTAACAAGTTAGATTGTTACCCTGTACAGGGTGGGGTCAGGCATTGCAAGAGTGCTTGTTAGTGAACTGGATATATTTAAAAAGAACTTGACAGTCTGATCTTGGGGTACAGTATACATGTACTGTATTTGCTGTTGTGTTGCATGGATTCATGCTGTGGTCAGCCTAAATACCTTGGCAAAGGTACAAGATGACGCTCTCAGTGTTAATTCAGTTTCTCACTGAAATTGATAGCCTTGACTTGCACTGTCCATTCCACATCCCCTCCATACCTAAGGGATAACTTGGTACCAATGCAAAGCAAAAATGTGTTTTTACTCATTTTCTATTTGATTAATACCGTTGGCTGCTAAATAAACATGTATTAGAAGAATCCTCAGAGTATAGTGATAATAGCCATCTTCCACTGGCTGTTGGGAAATGAGCAGAAAGTGAGAGACTGCAGCAGCATCCAGCGAGGGGCTCTCTCCGAGGAAGCACTGCTCTGCCGGCTGTAATAAATTGGCTGTTTATTACGTTACAGGAAATTAAACAGTGGCCCAGGAAAGGCTGCACGTTCAATTTAAACTCCTGAAGAGAGGAAGCAGTTTAAAGGACCAATAAAGTCACTCCACAATTCCTCCAAAGGAGAGTGAGATGCCTCTGAAAAAAAAGCCTTTGTCTTGCCGATTGCCTTTGCTCCCTTTTATTTCTTTTAATGTCAAATTTGCTCTCTTATCTTAATCCTCATTAACAGTGTTCTCCTGTTCAAGTCTGATCTCCGCTAGTGGCTTGAAGGAGCCAAGTAAAACACTTAGACTCACCGTTGAGCTTACAATTCATCACTTCCTTTGAGAACTTGATGTCAGGGAGAACAAACAACATTCAGATGATGACTGATGATGATAACTCACTCTTTACAGCACCCACAGTACTTCTGCTATAGCGGAATTCCATTTTCTCTGTTGTCGAGCACACACAAATAAAAATACTTTCACATTATGGGGACACCGAGTACTGCACGTAAACAAGAGAAATGAAATTCTTATATCTCACTTAAAGGAAATTGAGAATTTGTGTCATGTGAATGCTTTATTGTTGAAGCGGAGGGGGGAAGAGAGACAATAAGTGGTCACAGGAGGCATTGCACGTGCGTTATCGGCTGAAGCAGTCGCGCAAATGCCCAAAAGTGTTATGTCTACCCCTTAGGGATCAGAATGCATCTAAATGAGACAAACAACAGACAAAAAACTTAAAAATGGATATTTATCAAACAGAGGAGTGAAAATATGCTGTCGCTTTAATCTGTTTCTGTGTCAGTGTGAGAAAAATCTGATCACCTGCGCTTGCTCATATCACAAATATGCAGAGAAACTAGAGGGAAGGCGGGAGAGACTATGAGTCAATGCGAGACAAAAGCAGGCGGCTGGATGCTGTCACATCAACACCGCCCGGGTCCAAAGTTATTTTGGTGAACGACTGGCGCAGGCAGACTTCTATCACTGTAAGCTTGTGTCTGCTTCATCAGCCACTGACGGGTTTGGACTTGGGACAGCGTGGACGAGGCTGTTCAGTAAACAAACGGTGTGTGGATATGCTGCGCGGAGCTTCACAATGTGGAGCAGACTCACATGCCTCGGTGGTTAAGTAGTTTTACTTTTAGGACCATTAGCCATGCTTTTCAGCATAACACCTTCCTTAATATTATCATAAATTATTCACCGTGTGTACCTTAAATAAACAAATTTGTACCACAGATGCAGATTAAGCTGTTTACCCCGTATAATCACGCAGGGAAATAAGTAGTTGTGTTTCAGTGTGTTGTACTAATCATTCTGAGTGCAGAGCGTTAGCAGGCAACACAGTGAAGCAGTTTTATATTGCATTATTCAAGCTCCGCTTACACACACTCCAGCCTCTTTGCAAATGTCCAGGACATAATAAATAGACCTAACCGGGATGTAAGTAAGTGACCAGCGAAGGACAAATCATTGCGTGAGCATTTCAAATGGCAGACTGGCTGGAATTTCTGTTTGTGTGTGTAATGCAGTGGATGAAGATAAACACAGTGTCTCCCCCTATGTAACTGGCTGAGTATCAGTGTAGATATTAGAGTGCAATATGGTAAGCTTCCGCCCTAGGCCTTTTCTTATTAGTCATATACATTTCTGTACATTTCAGTTTAAAATAAGCAAAAACACAGAGGTGACATGTTGCGTAATTATCATGAAAACACAAAATTATCTCCTGCTCCTGATGCTATACTTAAAAATATGTTTTTCTTCTTGTTCCTGCATTTGGATGTTTGGCCTTCACTGTGCAGAATGAAGTGCAGATTGTGACACTAGAAGGCTGTTTCCAATTCATCTGGGAAAAGCTTCTTCATTATGATTGAAGAGCTGATATTAAGGGGCAGGTCTATGAGCACGATTCGTGACATCACAACTAATATGGAAATCAAACCTGGTCCAATTTGCAACTAAAACGAGTGTGAGGTAGGAACCTGAAGGCATCAGCACACATTCACTGAAAACACTACACTATTCTTTTTTTGTCTTTTCTTTTTCTGTCTATTCTCCATTGCTCTCTCCTTTTACTGACTTTATTCGCAATTCTCTGCCGTCTTTTTTAGTCTCTCTTTCTATTTTATGTTAATATTCTTTCTAGTTTTGCGCATTTTTCAATTTCCAATTTCACTCTTCTCCCCCCATCCTCTCCTGCTATGACAAAATGATTGCCAATCCACAGAGGGGATCCTCATCTACTTTATTACACAGGTAGAAAAAAAAAAGAAAAAAGAAAAAAAAAACCTGCTTATTCCATCACTGTTCTCTCTCAGCTCCTAGGGACCAAAGCAAAAATAATAATGATGATGATTTTATTTTATTTTTTTTTTTAGATAGAATAACAAGAAAGCCATTCAATATTAATCTGTCTTTTAGGGTGGTTGTAGAGTGGGCTGTACATGCAGAGCCTCAGTGGAGGGCGGAAGAATGTAGAATTGAAAAGCTGGTCATGAATAAATATGACACCACATTTTTCCTTCTCCTTATCGAGGTTGCCCAGAGAGAGGTGGAAAAGGAAGCACACTGATTACTGCAACTGCTGCTGACTCTCTGACAGCAGATGTCTAGTTGATGATAGGGCACATAACTACATGAAGGCAACATACAAATCTGTTGAGAGTTCGCCTACAACCTCATAGCACTGTGGTTATAGTATAAACCAGACATTTAGGTCTATGATTCTTCTTAAGTACAGTCATAATGTTCGGCATCTCAATGAAGACCTAGAATGCCTCCTCTGGATTTCGGACTACTAGTTGTGTGTTAACAGTCTGTATATTTTTGTGGGTTGCTGGTATGAGTGATGTAGTTACCAAGTAGATTCTTGCTGAATTTCAGTTAACAACATCTTTTTTCCCTCCACTTAAATGTCAGCTTGAAAGCAGAAACAACAGCCAGATTTAAACATCCAGATGATCCAATATCTGGATGCCACCTTATAAAACAATACATCAAGATAATACTCGTGTGCATCTGCCCATTGTCATGATGAGTGCCTGCTGTGACCGAGAGGCTTAACTGGAGACTTAACTGTACTTTGTGGAATTGAATGAATAACGAAAAAAAAACAGAGGAGGAGAAAAATGAAACAGGTAGGCACATGCAGATAGGCTACCACTGGTGGATGAATTGTTTCCAATAATAATGGCGTTTAATGCTCAGGCAGGCCCTTTTGTGGAGGGGGGTAATATAAACCCTGTCGGGCTTTGCGGACTTTCTCTAAGGGCTATTCTCAGCATACTGTGACGCTCATCAGCTCCTTCTGCCTCTCTGCACACCCACACAAACACACACACGCACACTCACAGGCACTCCCACACACCCAGCTCATGCATTCTCTCGCTTTGTTTATGTTTTTGTTTTTTGTCCCCCCCCCCCCCCCCATCTCTCCCAGGTGATTGAACAAAAGATTACAGATTGCTGTCTTTAGCCGGGAGGAGGGAAGGGAGCACTACACAGCAGTCACGGCAGCTTTAAGCTTTAAGAGACTGTGGTCCAACAGTCACTGCAAACTGGAAACAGAAAAATCTGTTATAGTAAGTAAAATTAGCTGGAATGTATTCCTTGCCAGCTATCATGTAGACAACCAAAGTAAGGCGTAATGTATACTGGTGGCTTTCACCTGTGAGTGATGTTCGCAATCGGATAACATGTCTGGAGTGGGGACTGCATGAATACCAAGCAGACGAACTGACAACTCACTTAAATCAGCGTCTATCTGATTGACACACCTAGATGGTTAGACACATTGCGTGCACGTATTTTTACTGAATGTATTGAAGAAGCATGGCACAGTGACTGACCTCATCTGCATACAGATGTCTGTCTTCTTTCACTAGCTTTGTTTCCAGATCATAAATAAGGGTGGGGTGGGGTGTCTTTTAACCCTTGTGTCCACTGATGACCGAGCTTGTACTGCTGTTGCCACGCCTAAAGAGCAGTCGTTATACTCTCGTGTCCCCACACACAATCTCTTGCTCCTGCCTCTGATGTGTAGTGCACTCCAAGAGCCTGCTCATGATTATCTGAACATTTCTCTATCTTTACTTCTGGTCATCTAGCTAAGCCTCACACTTGAATGACATCTGTTTATTCCAAGGAGAAGAAGAAGAAGAAGAAAGGATGCAAAAAAGAAATTCAGATCAAGAGAAGTGGCTGTCTTTAAGCTTACTACTGAGTTTGTTTTTTTGTTTTTTTTACCAATATGGAGACTTATGATAGGAAAAAGACATGGGTCCAGAAGAAAGAGGTTACCCATCACTATCACTTTCTCAGTCAATCACATGTCAATAAAAGATTGGTATTGTTAAATGCAAGCATTAAGCACATGGTTAATGTGAAATGAATACACAGAAATAATAACTACAGTACTTTCAGTTTTACTATTGTAACTGTTGAAATCAGATACGATGCTATTGGTGCTGCATGCAGGAAGATATGGAAACACGTGGCTTAACAAAAATAACATGCTAAGCAAAACATTATGTCATATAACTAGTAACTGTCTTCAGGCAGTAGGTAGTCATAATGTTGCACTTGGTTATTCATGTGAAAAGTGACAGAAACAGCTGCGAAAAGAATGGAAAAGAGAGTTTGAGATACAAGTTCATATCCTGGCTCCTCTCCCTCCTCCGCACAGCTGGCCCACATGGCTTCTGAAAAGTCAAAAAAATATAACACGCCCCGCTAAACTTTGAGGAAATCTGCTGTTGGACTTTTTCTGTATGCACACTGTTTTGGCATTTACCTTTGTTCTGAAAGCTTGACCTGCCTCCTGTGCCTAGTAACGGTTGCTACGTAGGATTGGACAGTGTCCTTTTTAGGGAGGGGTTTAGCGAAGGGTCAGTGTGATGTGGGAAAGGTTAAAGGGTCTGAGAATTATAAAGCATCCAAAAAACATCTCTGGTTTAATACACTGATGCCTTTAGTACTTCATACTGGAGCCATGTTTACATCCACAGCTTTGAACATGCTCACCAGCACTGTGTGCCTGGACGTATCTTGGCTGCTGATGTAACTAGAGCAGGTTTTGGCTTCAGCTAATACAATTAGACACAACGCTTCCTTTAGGTTCTTCAAATTCTCATCTCAACTTGGAGTGTAAATCTATGAATCAGTGCTCCTAATCCTTGATCTCAACTCCAATGTAGTGAGCAGGTATATCTGTGATCCTAGCAGGCAAACTCAAAGAATAGACTTAATCATTAGCCTGCTAGCTAGATTAATACCCCTGTAGAGTATTACCATCCTGAAACTCAGATGAGAGTCAGAGGATGGGTTCCCGTAATGAGGCATGCATCTAAGTGCACCTGTTATATCTGTTTTATCCATTTTAACTGTGGACAGGAAGAGAAGAAAAGAGAAGAGGTATTTTCTCATGTCTCCTGTGAATATACCAGGTAAGAATCGTTGGATATGTGTCTGTCTCTTCCTCATTAATGGGCACACTTCCAATTAGGGAAAACGAAGGCTCATCAAAAGCTGGATAGCACTGAACTGTAGTCCCTTTCCTCTAATGTTCCCTCTTTCTTTCTGCCTGTCTTTTCTTCTTCATTGCAAACCTGCTTGACCTCTTACAGACAAAGCACCGACCGGCAACCTTTTTCAATGCCACACTTGCATCAAAGTGACACTTTTCTTTACAATGTGTTGTTGAGAGTCAGCGTTATTTGGATTTAGCTGAGCACCCGAGGCTAATGCCATCACAGCGTAGAACTCTGTCACTGAGCACTTCTGGATCAGATACACTTGGCTGGATGAGTCCCCTCAAGATTGAGTGTAACAACCATTTTATTCACAATTGCTGTCCTTGCTCTTACTGTTGTTGTTTTTGCACTGTAGAAAATAATTTTCCAGAGGTTTTTTTTTCAGGGGAACATCTGATTTAGAAATACTTAATAGACCTTAATGGACACTAAAACAAGTAAATGAGTTTCTGGTGTTTGTGCAGTTTATGTATAAAGTTGATTGACTAAACTCATTGTGCACAGTTATCACACTTTTTCAATCTATTCTGTAAAAACCAACCTTCGAGCCTGAAAGCCACTGTTATGACCTGTATCTTGCAGTATATTAGTATAATAACTATTAATAATTTACGGTGTGTCTACCTTTACAACATAAATGCTGTTTTGGTTGTGTTAGCTGTAGTTACCAGACCATCAACGCTTACATCATTTGGTCATCTGTTCACAGTTAACAGTCTGTGTGACTGTAAAAAGTCAAAAAAGTATAAATTACTGTACAAATACTGAGAAAATATAGCAGTATATAAGTATGTGCAGTAATAGAAATAACAACACCATATTTTGTAAGTCCACTGTTTCTGTAGTGATGTCATATTTGTTTTTGATTTTGTAATTTCTGCCTTTTATCAACTAATTTTCAACTAATGAGGAATGTCGACAACATTGTCCAGGCTCTGCTGGGGTGAACTGTTGATCACAGTAACTGGCAGGGTAATTGTTTAGTCATTTGTATCAAGCAGCCGTTGGTTATCTTGCATTAATGTACAATACAAATGTAAGTCTTCAAAGAGCAAGAGATGTTAAAAATGAAATGGATGGTGCGCTATCGACCACTGAAATTATGTTGTCCACTAATGACTTTTAATTGCCATATTGGCCACACTAATAATTCTCTGTCACTTTTTTTCTGAAAATGCTAACAGAACGTTATAAAAGGGGCTCTGGCTTTGTAATTTGAATTGACTTTGAACGTGCACCTCAGAAACGCCCAATTCAGACATGAATTTCCGCTCGTGTGTTGTCACCAGTTCCACTCAGCTTGGCAGCTATGCCACAGCTAACGTCACAGCAGAAAAGGAGAAAAGAGAGGAGAAACAGGATGGGGGCTTTTTTCTAAAGCTCTGCGCTGTCACCTTGCCGAAAAATCTCCAATGACAAGGCCAGCTCGTACTAGGCACGAGGGGCCTAGTTTTAACACCCCATCCAAAAACTTCAGACACCCTTAATCATTTATTGACTTTGTTGTTTAGCAGCAGTTTCACTCCTTGCTCTTGTCTCAGTGGGACAGAATTGGGGAGATGGAGTAAGATCTGCTGTCTCAGAGAAACTGGATATTATTTGAACAGAGCAGGAGCCATCGGCAGTGTCTGGGAAAAGGGGATGAGATTACGGAGTGCTGTGCGACTTGGACAACTCTCGTCCTAAGGCTTGTTCAAACTGATTTGTACTGCACAGTGCTCAGGAGAGGTTGGGCGAGAGAGACACCTTTTTGTTTTGTCAAAAGTCTCTGTGTCATCCATATCAAGAAAGAGGCCAAAGATGTGGTAAATGAGAGAAATGTGTATACTGCTATTGAGGTGCCACAAAAGGTGTTTTTGATAAGCCTGAAGCAAGTGAACGGCCATTAGATAGTGATAGATACCAGAAGGAAATGCAACATAAAAACATTGCAGCTATCCAGGAGTGCAGAAGAGACTCCGAAAGTAGCTTTTAGCCACTGCTTTTTTGGCAAGATGCTGTCGATGTGTACAGTATATTAATGAAAATGAATCAAATTCTAATCAGGGCTAAAGAGAGGATCTTATCATAGCCCAATGAGAGGCTTATCAATATCCCAGCTTCAAAGGAGAGGGCTAACCACATGCGCCTGAGAAATATCTTCAAATTACTGCAGTTGTATCAAGGAATAGCCGGCTAATGAAGGGGTGAGGCATAATTATAGGGTAAATAATAAAACTGGCTGACATCAAATGAGTCTGAAATTAATTTTTCACCCTTGGCATGTTTTTTGGCATTTCTCCTGCATTAGAATATACTGTGAAATGCCTGACTTGCAAATGTGTTTCGCCTTGTCAATATCATAAACTGATTTTCTTGAGCTGAGAGCTGTTTTGAAAACGTGAAATATAGTATCTTGAGTATAGCCGCGCCAGATACCTCTGACTGCTCACACGTACACTCTGACAGTCATATAGAGATCTGAGGATAGCTTAATTGAGCATACTTAAGCATACTGCAACATACTTGAGCTCAAATTATGCCCCTTTTTGTTCTGTCAGCTTCAGCTGTTAAATAGCTTAAGCTTATTGTTCATCATAAGCACAGGTTCAGCTTTCATTTGAATGGAGTGAAAAGCAGATTTAAACTTCTCACACAACTGCATAAGTAAATTCACTTTGAAGCCAAC
The DNA here is from genome assembly GCA_008933995.1 of Datnioides undecimradiatus. Taxonomy (NCBI): domain Eukaryota; kingdom Metazoa; phylum Chordata; class Actinopteri; order Lobotiformes; family Datnioididae; genus Datnioides; species Datnioides undecimradiatus. The sequence continues at coordinate 7,903,408 of WARS01000071.1, read as the reverse complement.
CTCGTATCTTTTTAGCAAGTAATCTTTTTGACTTCCACACGCACATATTCGGTGGAGCTCGAAGATGAAAGGTAAGGTAGCTGCTCGTCAAAAACTATTAATGTGGCAGTAAAAGCAATTATATTGGCATCTCTTTGAAAATCAGACACATTGTCGTGAAGTGCTTCCAGTAGATGCAGTTGCCTGTTTCTGCTTGTAGGGTGTTGCGTTTGGTTGAAAAGTTAATAAAAAAGGAAAGCTATGAGTATGAAAATGAGAACGAGAAGATGGTCGATAGCTTTGATTTGAATACGGAAACATGATAGAGTGGCATCATTAACTAGGTCGCATCTCACATGAACATGATCTCGACATGGAAAACCACTATTTGCAGTATGTAAATAAAGTACACATTGGTGCTGAATTATTCTGCATACTGATGCAACCAAGAGTGAGATACTATGTTTTATTTCTGGTAAGTCAATCAATCAAATCAATCAATAATCTGATACCTACAAATGCATTTAAATATATACGTGAATTAAAACTTCATGACTGCCAACTCAAATCGACAACTGCAACATTTTAAAAATGTATAAGTGTCTGCTGAGAGCCACACTGAATGTCCAGTTGGTTACCTTTTCCCACAGCACAGCGGGAAGGAAACAGCAAAATCAGGTCAGGCAGTGACACAGGCAGGCAGCCAATGGATATTTATTGGTCACTGTAAAAGAGTTGAGTTTGGGTGTTGTGGATTTTGAGATTGTGTGTTTAGCTAAATTGTATTTTATCTTCAGGTAATCATTGTACAAAATATCGTTATGCAGCACAGAAATTAAAAATGCAGACATTAAGAATAATAACATTGCATGCTATTGAAAATATAAAAATATTTTAGAGTTTACTTTTTTATATAAATATAAAAATTGAAACAAGGTAGGACTGCTGGACAAATCCATCTGTTTTAGGCTAAATGTGTTTACTTTGATTTTCTGAATTTCACTTCTGTAAATCAATTAAGTCTGTATTGAACCTCTCCAACCTCTCAATAAAACCAGACATGTAACTTAAAGACCTAGTCACCTCCAGAAACATGACTGTCCATATTTTTTTAAAATCGACATTAATCAGCAATACAAGAAAAGTTCAACCTTTTGAGAAAAACACATAATTGCTTTTTTGTCCAGTTAGATGACAAAATCGATAGCAATCTCCTATGCATCTGCTAAACATAGCCAGGAAACTTTAGCTAAGTTCAGCAACTTAAACCACACAGTATGGTTTTCAAAGTTGGTGTAGCACTATTTCTAGGCTAACCATCTCCTAGCTAAGCTAAGACAGAAGCAGGAAGGCCAATAAGTGCTTTTTTGAAAATTTCTAACTATTCCTCTCAGATAAGAGGAATAGAATTATAACCCATAGAATCAAAATGTAATTCACTTAGACGACTATGGTCTATCCATACAAAAACAATTTCCATATAGAGTTTACTTTGTTTATTCTGTATTCGTATATTGGCTTCCTTTGAGAAAACTACCTTGAGAAACCTTTGAAGTTCATCGATCTGAGGGGCTGAAAACTCTGATAAGTTCATTGTTAGTGAGGTCACACATGCACACAGAGGAGCAGCTGTCTCATTGGCTACTTATCATCATGACATCAAGACATTCCAGTGGACAAGACTGCTGTCAAGTTGATTTTGTCCAAGTTGACATTGTGCAATGAGGGACGTCTGCTGCAAAACAATCAGAGGAGGAACATCGGCTGAGGCCCAGAGAAATAATACTGTTCGAGGTTGTTTTTCATTCTAAGATCATGGAGCGTGTCTCCTCTGATATTCCCTTCACTCATTCACTGATGTGTTCATTTATTTATGGATCTGGCTAAGCAACCAACAGAGAATTCACATCAGCCTTCCTCATGAGGAGCCCTGTCACATCTACATATTTTTAATAGCTCATAACTCAAACAGTCCTGGCTTGACGTGTCCCATCAAAAAGATGCAACACTTCATCTGACATCAAACTTTCTCCATAAAACCTTTGGACGTGTGTTCCATTAACCCTTCACTTCCTGTTGTCCAGACTTTTGTCACCTTACTGAACATTAAAATGACCTTCAAATGCATTTAAATTGTCTGCTTTTGCTTTTGATGTACAATCCCTACCGTGGCCTGTTGAAGCTTCTTTAATGAGAAAGAATTTATGCAAAAACTGTTTGATTACTGATTGTTACTCTATCATTATTTATTATCAGTTGCAGATGCAGGTTTGGCTCAGACAAAAATAGCCATTAATTTAAAGCTCTACGCAGAGTGTAATGTTCATCTCTTCCACCATAGCTGGCCAGCTGCCACATACATATATTCCTCCTCCTCTGGCCTGGAGGATAAAACAGTTTTAACAGCCAAATGAATCAGGGATGCAACAGCTTCCTGCCAGCTTTGATTTCAAGTCAATATTTACTCCCAAGATTAAGGAAAGTGAAAAGCAGCAGCAGCTATTAAACAGAGGATTTAGCATCGGCACTTAAGACACACTTGCTTCTTCAAAAAATGTAGAGGCGACGACGAAAAAGCTGAATATGCAAAAAGTCTCACAACCAAAATTAAAACACGTTCTATAAATCATGGAGAACAAAAGAACACCTGTAGCTCTAATGCAATCCAACAGAACCTGTATTGTAGAGGTCTTACAGTTTATCCTTACTACCAGCTCACAGTATTGTTTGCAGTTGAGGGTCACGATATATGACAAAACTACTACAGTGGGCACTCTATTTGTTAAGTATATGCACTTCAGATCTGTGGCTTTGGTTTGGGGCTAAACATATACAATTTTCATGATCTCAAACCTATTTTGAATACTATTTGTGGTCAGCATTTTTCTGTAATGATCAATAAATGTTCTTACATTCAGCTATTGTCTCATTTACACAACCACAAACACAAAAAGATCTGGAAATGTACTCACAGAACTGAACAAAACACATCTGTTTTTTGAAAACTGTGTTCCAGACACGAGCTAGATGAAAAATGCTGGTCTTCAACACAAATTAGACATAACTGTGACACGAATGCTGGTTCTGACATGATAGGCACCATTTTCTAAGTGGATTTCTATTAACAAGTTGTCAAAACAAAATTTTGTGTCTTACCAAATGTAATAATAGTAGTTTTTTCCTCTGCACCCAGTCATTGATGCATATAAACCATCCTTCTTGACCAGACAGTTGGCAAAGTAAACATCTAGGTTTTTTGTTTGACTGAAACAACATAGTTAATCCACTTAGTCAAAAGTCCATTTCCCATCATGGTGATGGTTGACAAGTGTTAGAATCAACTGCAGTTTTGTTGAAAAAGCATAATAAAGGAAACTTTGACTATTTGCCATTTTACTTGCAGACAAGTCTGACTCTGCTCTCTGACCCTAACCACCTGAGCAGGGGCACTCCCTCACTCAGGTTGTCCCACCTTGTGTCCACAGATGCACCTTACACCATATCAGAGCAGCATTAAGTTGCCGCAAATACAAATGGGTCATCCTGCTTAACATTAAAAGCATTCAACTTCTGATACATGGGAAGGATTTTATTGTAGAGCAGCCACAGGAAACACAATGCAGATATATTGGCCAACACTGTTCACACTGATTCAATCATTCAAAGAAATATCAACAAAACAAAGACAAAGGCCATTTTCAGCATTTTTTGTTGCCAGATGATTTAAAAGTTTTGCAGGGGAATAATGATACATTAAAGAGTGGCTGCAGTGAATTGTTGGATGAAGAAAGGAAGATCCTTTATTTGAATTATCCGTATTTTTTCCCGTTATGATTTTGCCATTCATGTCTTCTTCCCCACAATGTCAGAATCCCTATATTTAGTGTTTAGACATTGCCAAATTCCTTGCGTCAGACTTTCTCCAAACTTGCTCTTTAAATATGATTTCAATTTTTTTTTGGGTCTGTCTTTAAGATCCAGTGCAGCTCCACATCACCACCATTACCTCAAGGATGTTCTAGGAGATTCAGCTGAGAATTTCCATCAACCACCTGCTGGCTTCACTCCACCACCAGCTTATGACTCCAGGGGCCTATGTTCTGTTATTTTATAGAGGGCTATGATTAATGAATACGTTTCTCATTGATGGGTGCAGCCACCAAAGCTAACCTCAATACTACAACGTACTTTAAGACAATTTCTTCTCATTGTATTTATAAATCAATGCAACGTCTCCCCAAATTCCAAAAAATTATGTACTCATGCATATCAGTGTGTGCATACATCGGAGTCTATCGGTGAATGTAAGGTAATACTGAATGTAGATTGACATTTCATGACGAATAGAAAAAATAAACATATTATATGGCAGTTGTCACGCATCAACATCCTCCCTAATGTCTGCATATGCTGATATTCACACAGTTTCATAGCAACAGAAGGCAAGTGTTGACAGTGTTTATGAAAGGAGTGAGATTAAAGTGATTCATGTAAGAGGAACAAGATTATATTACCTCATCTTTAATCTACTGTCTATAAACTACCACAAGCAGCAAACTACAAACAGCTTGTTTTACTGTAAAAGCATTTTCAATAGCGTGTTTTGAAATCTTGCAAGGAAAAAGTTATTGTCACAAAAACGCTGTTTTCTTTCAGGCACAATACTCTGAAATTGTTCTTTCAATCTCCAGTCTGTTGTTTGTGAAGGAGAGCAATATGAGTTACTGTATGCAGCAACAATGGAATAGGAAAAATGTCTCACGAAGCCCAGTTATATTGTACATCCATACATTGTACTTTTGTGCTCAAACTAAATCAATATACTGTGTTATGTAAAAAATATATTTTTAAATACAGACTACAAGTCTGTTCAGGTTTTGAAACCATGGAGGCCCGTGAGTGTAAGGGAAATAGTAACCGTAATAAATACCTCTACTAACTTCAGTTCTCCAATAAATATAAGCATTATTCATTTTGTTGTCAATGTATTAATCTATAAATTAATAGTTTGACAAAGTAATTCACTACTTAATATTTTAAAGCAATAAAAACAGGATTCATAAAATGACATTGCAAGTTAAATATTAACCCATCAATGAATAGATTAAAATAGAAATTATTTCTAACAAAAAACATTAAAAATATAATAAAAATTCAAAATGTATTTAAAAATGCAGTTCCAAAAGACATATTACAAATAACAGGATTCACAAACTGATTTGAGAATACAGATTTTATTCAGGCATTTATAAGGACTATTTCCTTTATATTTTCCTCTTAATGTAACCTTCTGTAACACCCTGAGCCTTGAGGTGAGGAAAAAAAGATAAAACAGTGCAAATTAGAGGGTTAGAGAGGCACACCACCTCAGTTCCAGAGCAGGATAGCAGAGAGCTCTACTTTCTGTTTTTACACCTTGTTCTACCAGTGCTAAATAGTAAGGCTAAATACGAGGGCTAAAGGAAACGTTAGGTGGCTTAGTAAAACAAATAACTAATAGGAAGAGCAGCGGGGAAATGGAAACGGAAAAGGAAATTTCCCTCTCAAATACATAATTAAAATCTGTTTTCAATTTATGAATCCAATTCTCTATTTTTTTAAAAACGTAATAGATTTTAAATGCCATTATGAACACATTCGTAACTAATTTTATTGCGTTTCTCTTTATGGCTCATAATATTAAATGTATAAGTGCCTATTTTTAGAGTAGAATTAGTTATTTGTGAAAGGCCTTGATACTGTTTCTGTTGCACTTGTGGTTCTCTATAGAATTTGGCTTATCATGTAAACCTGCATACTGTTAATGATTCAAATGTTTCGGGGTTTGTTTGTTTTTTGTGCGTGTGTCTTGGTTAGGGAATTCATAATGTAGTCACAAAGTAGGAATAAAAAAAATAAATGTGTCTGTGGGTGTGTGTGTGTGTGTGTGTGTGTGTGTGTGTGTGTGTGTGTGAGTGCATGCACAGGATTATAATTAATGGTGTCCACAGAGGAGGACACTGAAGTAACTGGTGTCATCAGTACAGTGTACCTGAGAGAGAATCATACATCACACAGTATGGACGAAGCCTGTCAAGATGTATGACACTACATCATGTTATCTGGAGAACCTGTGAGCGTTAGAATTATAGTCACGGGTAGCTGGTACGTCATGTAAAGCCTTGCAACCTACCCTCCAACTGCACCATGTTTCAATACCCATTTTGCATTTGCTTCATCTCTCCTGCATCAAAGAGCCACCTTATGTGAGTCTGACAGGAGTGAGTTATGAGATGCTATGACTTTAATCTATTGCAACCACACAAACATTGGTTGACCTTAATTTCTGTACTTATAACAATCTGAGCTGCAAGGTATTAAGAGCAGGATCCTTGTTCTTTTTGCTCTCTCTCTCTCTCTCTCCCTCTCTTTTGGTCTCTCTGTAACCCATTGCCCATCATTTGTCTTGTCAAAAGCAGAGGGTAGACAGGTTAATGGAAGCATGTTGGTGGGTGGGTGTGTTTGTGTGCATGATTATTGAAAGTGTGAGCAGAAAGTCCCTGTTGACCTGTTTCACCCAGCGCTTTGTGTGTTTTAAGTATGAAATCAAAAATATCAGGAATCTCACGTACAGTAGTCAGTCCATACGGCAAGTTATTCAGCATATAGACACTTCAGGGTTCATAGATGAAAAGAATCAAATTTTTTAACAAGACTTTCACACAGAAAATAGCAGCATTTTGACAGATGGGCGCCTGCTGTTTTTTAACATACTTACAAGACAACAGATACGTACAGTAAAACATAAGAAGAAGAAGAGCGTAAAACTGCACCTGGTGTATTTTTCCTGCTTTCTTTATCACACAGAACGAGCTGGTGCACAAGAGAGAGGAAATTGGCTGCAACTGACAGAAATAATGATGATTTCAAATGAAAATGTAAAAAAAGTGAATCGCAATAGAGTCACACCTGGTATTTCAAAAGCTAACTGTGCACTGGGCTGCCAGTTGTGTCCTTGCTTGCATTAAAAATCTCAAAAAGATGCTGTTAGAATTCACACCTGAAAAACAACATAGTGTACAACAAAGCTGACAAGTATGTAGCCAGCCATTGGCAGAGATTTAAACCAAGGGGGCGATGATTTGACAGTAACAATATAAGCTTCATTTAGAACATTTGCAGTGTCGTGCTCTGCATCACAGAGATACAAGATTTTTAGGAATGTCAGCTGCAGGTGAACTGGCACCTGATATTTGCCATTTCAGAAAATGACATTTTTTTGTCCTTGCTGTAAATAACTGCTAAAAGCACAACTAAATGTTGTCAGGGAAACCGAACAGGGAAATTTTAGCTGCATGAACATGTCAGTCTGGACGGTCTGGTCTTTTTCTATTTGAGTGATAGGAAAAAAGGTACTCTTTAATAGTTGACTTGATGGTGACACAGTGACCACAGTTGTCCCTCGTCATCCACTTGATTTTATGAAATTTGGTTATTTTACTGCAAGTGTCAATACGTACCTATCGAACATACAGAAGAGAGTTACTTGGCGGAATACAAAATTTTGAATTAGTATCAAAATGAGTAAACAAAATAGTATGCTGATGTGATACAAGCAAAATTATACATTATTTAAGTACTCAGTGAGATATGCAATCACAACAACACTTGGCTCGTTATCTGTCACAGAAGAGGGTTCAAAAATCAACAAATTCTTGGCAGTGGAGAGCAATTCCACTCAACTAGTCTATTGATAACAACACATCATACTGAAGGGTTGCTGAATTAATTATTTGGGTGAATTACTCTCACAACAACATTTGATTAACTCAGAGAGTACATCTAAAGAGAATAGCCCCTTCTAGTCTTTGTTCTCAGCTGACACTGATTTTTACCTGAAACATGTTTATTTACTTTGTTTTCCACCAAAAATCACTTACAGCAGAATGTGCAATATTGTGACTATAGCTTCAGTACTATTCAGATACAGTACATGATAAATTGACAATATATGATGATTTCTGCAGGTGTTCTTGAATAATCAGCTGGAGAACCTGCACTATTCCTTGGTTCTATCGCAATTTGGATATTCTCCGTGCCACTAAGTGCAAAGACTGACAATTCATTATGTTCGCCGAGAAAGGAACATCAATGTGACGTTAATCACTGAAGTCATTTATTTCCCTTAAACTCCAGAGCCAGCTGGAGGCTGCAGCAATAACAGCATTCTGATACCCCTCTCCATAGCCACTCAATCAGGATATTAATTGCCTAGCTATGTCCCCCTGTTATCAATCTCTACCAATCACACTTTATTAAATAAAGATACAATTGCCTTCTGGCACACACTCACACACAACAGTGGGCTTTATCATTATGTATCTAAAGTCGACAACTCCGCGGCTCTGGACACATAAAAATGATCAGCTGAAGAAGACTGATGCACCACTATCAACACCAAACACATCGTCCAGGCTTTCCAATTAAAATCCCTTCTGTGTCCTTCTTTTCACTGGCATTTGGTGTGTTTTAATGTGTGTGTTTATATACATATGGTCCAGCATGATAACGCGGGGGGTTGAAGCGAACATGTCTAAAATATTCTTCAATAGTTAATGCTTTAAGGAGCAGTTGCTTACCTCTTCTGATGTACCCCACTATTTGTTGTCTGTCCTTCCCACATGGGATGACTCAGTGGCTTGTGGGCTGCCGTTGAGACCGTTTTAGGTTGGAATTATGATCCTTTTAGTTGATCAGATCTGCTTTACCACCCACACACAAATTTGTCAAACATTTCATAAAACCTGACTTCTTTCAGTCTGTTACATAACGTTGGGGGGAAAAAGCAACCTTTGGTAAGAGTTGATTGTCGGTTTCATGCATTTTAGGGTTGTGGAAAACGCTTTTAGTTTAAGGCTGGTAATTGAAAAGTACTCAGATGTCTTGTTTGCAAAAAGAATATTTAGCTGATTTGAGAGCAAGTAATATAACACATGACATTAGTTTTAGTGAACATTTCGCACAGTAGCAGGCCACCAAAGAGAGCGGCTCCACCAGCCATATATAACAGTTGTTACAGTTTTATTGTGTTTATTTTTTCAGGCTTTTTTCCCTTCACCCACAACCCAACACTATGAACATCGCAGTGGCAACAGAGACAGCAATGCAACAGACAACAAAGGAGTAATATCAAAAATTAACTGATGCCTCTGTGTCCTTTGGGTCCCACACAAATCATACAGGGGATTCCTTGGATGCAAGTTAAGACTGCACAACCAGATGGCTTCATTTGTGTTTCGTATCAGGGCTCTTGCAAATGCTTGAATGTGGAACACTGCAGGCTTGGAAACATAGTTAAGTTAAAGTTAAATTTATAAAAAAAAGAAAAAAAAGTTTTTGTTCAGTTTGTCAACTCTTGTGACTGAAGGCTAAAAGAAAGTGGGACAGAAACATGTCAAAAAAAGGTGAGGATGTTCACATCATTATCAGTGAAATTATTTCACTCGATGTTTCACATCGCCTTTGAGCACAGGCAAAATTGAATGCTAGGTTCAAATTAATTGCTTTTGTGCCGCTATCATCCTCCCACAGAATGGCTTTTATCAAAATCATTATCTAATGGCTGAAAAATTCTGGTTAAAGCTTGAACAGCTAGCAACAACTCACTCATATTCAGTCTCATGAAAGCTTAAATGACCCACATCCATTTTCCTCCCACACTCTCGCCTTCCTCACTGACACTACAGTTAACATAATGCTGCAGCATATTATCCAACAGAACCATGGCTGCAGAGAGAGAAAAGGAGCAGATTTGTACCTAATAGCAATGTCAAGGTTCATTCGTCATTATGCTGACCCTCCCACTCACCTTGTATCCATGGATGACCCCATGTCAATCACTGACCAGGTGAATTATTACCCACTGCAGCCAATCACAACCCTGCCTTTTAAATCACTCTCTGGCTGCCCTGCCTTTGAACCTAGCAATAAGGTCATTTAATATGTAATACATTACTGAATTATGAATAAATGTAATGTCCATATCTCTCAGAATATCAACACTGAAGTGCTGGTAGTCCAACTGAGCTATCAAATATTTTTGGTGAGTGTGAGTTTACAGTGTGCCTTCAGCTTGGGATTTAATACAAATGCTATGAGTGCAGTAGACAGCAGAGTGAAAGGGCAAGAGTAGCAGTCTGTGGGTGTGACCACAGGTTAGCCTTATTACTGTTATTCAGGGGGTCTAAGTGCAGGCAGCTTACACAGGCCATGTATCATTTATGATTGTGATGCATGGCATTGGGGTGGCACAAAAACATAAAATGAGAGTCTTACAAACACAAGGTCACTGATTACTGTTCTGTGTGTTTCAGCACCACTGAAGGCTTTCCAAGCCTTTGTGTGAGGTAGTATGTGAAGCACATTCTGGTAGTAGTGGAGGGAATAATACAGCAACCAGCCCATTAAAGGGAGATTTGAACACATTTTATGTGGATATGCAATCAGTGTTGATGGTTAGTTGAAATAATTCCTATGTTCATCCTATATTTACTTTGAAAAGCTGAGTTTTCCCTGCTTGTGGAATTGGCAGTAAGTCTACTTATCCAGCTTCTTATCCAGGCCAAAGCCTACAGAGCAAGCTAACGTTTTTTGTTTTTTTTTTATAATTTGAATGGAAGCATGAAGTTTACAGTGCCATACAAATAATCAGGATACTAAAACAGTCAATGAAACTGCTGGTCAGCATTTGTATTGAGTCAATATAAAAGAAAAATACATAACGACTGTAGGAAATACACAAATTTTAATACGCATGCTAACGTTTGCACCATACATTAGATACCTGGCTAACACACTGTTTAATCCCCGCCTTACATGCATGAGTCAGAATCACTGTTTTGGTGTATAGAGAAATTAAAATATTGCCAAGGCTGGATTGGGATTGGTTACAATTGCTTAGCTATTATAGCACCATTTCTGTATGGGCCATGTTTAACATAAGGTAAACTGTGGGAATTTGCTACACATTAAAGTTATTTTATTATAATGATCAGTGTGAAGAACAATGAGCAATGCTACAATATTCTTCAGTTTCTTCCCACATCTTAACAATATTGCCTTCTTTTCTGTGAGTACTATTATATTGCTGCCCTACAGGGACACTCACACTTACTGCTGGAAGGAAGGGGCTGTTTTAAAGTGGACCAGACCAAATTAGGATAAGTGACTGGTGAGTATATGTATCGCTATTCGGTGGACTCATTTCTCACTTAAAATCATGACCATTAGGGACCTCATTTAAGGCTGACTAAAGGTTCATAGTCAAAATCTGAACTTTAAGCTATTATCATGGTAATGGCCAAAAAATCTGAGCCCTGCTTTCAAAAGTCACTAGAAATGAGAGCTTAAAGGCACCTTTTTAAAAAATTGCATCCCATGGGACTATACCAAGCAAAAAGAGAAAGAGATGGAGTAGAGAAAGAGGCAGAGAGCGGTATAAAAAGGGAAAACCAGATGAGTTTGGTGGATTTTCTCTGTAAATTAACCTAGACTGTCTCCCTCCCTGCCTCCGACTGCTACAGACAATGGGACGTTAGCTATGCTTCTTCTGGTGTCATTGGAAGACTAATGAGATGGCACCAGGCCCATGAATGGCTCATTGGCCTGATGCACATTACTGTCTGTAAGTGTTTCTTCATCCCGTTATGGCCGGTCATGCAGCAGATCTTCTACCTGTATCAGAGAGTGTGATGAATAACAGAAATGCACAGCATGATGGCCCAGAGTATACCATCATTACAACCAAATGTTAAGGCCTGGAATCCATTCTTCCAACACCCTCCTGGTGTATTCAATTCAACCATTTCCTATTCCAGACAAACTAATTTAATTTATTCGCACCTTGGTCACAGCCAGGGGTGGTGTCATGTTCAAACTCACTACTACAAGTAATTCATTAAAAGGAATTAATTAACAAAGCAGGTTGCTGATTGATCTTCCCTTCAGTTTTCCATATTCTCTGGATCTGACCACAGTAAATACTGAAATGAATGGACATCAGTGAATACAGGCCCATATTCATGCAACATGCATTTACTTCTACTGCAATGAATTGTATGTTGTGCATGTAAGTTTTCAGGCACCTAATCCTTATTTACTACATCACCATATCATATCACATACTCACTGTATCACTATACTCACTATATCAAGCTGACACATTTTGGCCAGTGGATTACAGCTAAAAACACATGCTGCAAACAGCAGTTTTACTGTTTGTTCATTTATATTAAGTCTGCTGACTGCATGTATTCAGCCAGCTTGGGTTACAATTAGGCTCTCATTCATAAATAGTCAACGATATCTGCCTACTTCAGACAGTCCCAAAGGATCTCTTATGTCTTTTTATGATTCTAATATTCCCAGAATGAATATTCCTCTTCCATTTTATAATATTTATGTTGGAGTGTGAATGATATTTGCCTCTTTAGACTACACTAACCCCGAGACAGAAAAAAAGAGAAGTACTTATATTAATCAGATACAGTACCATACATTATGAATGCCACCCCAAAATGGGTGTTGCCCTGTCCCCTGAAGCTCATCTTCAGGCTAGATATGCTCCTTAAATCCTCAGGCATGGAAAGGAGGGCAAAGAGAGAGCAGAATGAGGCAAAAAATGAGAACACACAGCATTGGGTGGTATTTCAGCATGGGATGCCCAGTCAGACTTCAGGGAGGTAATTAATTAACAACAACAACAAAAATGTCCAAGCTGAGACCTCCAGGGGCACCCTATACTTCCCTCAGATCTCTGTCCAGGAAATGGGAGGCTGGGCTGGGTTTATGTGGAGCGAGGATCTATCTGGAAAGAATAATCATGGAGATACCAAAAAATTCTTCCAGGCCTGAAGAGAGGTTTAACACTTTCTGTGGCTTTCTTACATAACATTAACTGATAAAAGTGAAAGATGGACCTTTGATGTGATAATAATTAATATAAATGTATGACATCTGATGTAGATATGTAGCTATATTATTAGGTCATGCTATATCAGTCAGAGGAACTCTCTCTGTGTATCTGTCTCCCTTCCTTCCTGATATTTGAATATGAGTTCATTATATTTAACAATTCAAATTGCATTTGCATTACTTTTATATGAGATGAACATTAAATTCTCGATGTACGTTTTTCACAATTTCTGGCTTAGAGTTTTATGATATGAAATAAAATAACTTCTTTATATTTGAAATGGCATTTATGAATTGACTGTGAAATTGTACAATATAGTCAAAGACAGAGAATCACATTATATACATGACAAAAATGGTGATGATTACATGGCCATCTTTGAAGTTGCATGCATCTCTGTCTACAAAGTAAATCAATAACTGTTTGAGCATGTGCATAGCATAATAATGAGATTATAGACCACAAGGACGGGAAATGCTGGATGTAGATTCAGAGTCAATGAAGGGGTACGATGTTTGATTAATGATAATGGCACCATGTGAGGAATAGTGCAAGTCTTGCATGAACATGTTCTTAATATATGAACATTGAGCGGAATGTGTCAATGTCGTGGAGTGCCGGTGCTGACATCAGTTGGTCTTATAAAATACGCTTGTCACATATGAAATTGGAGAGTAAGGAGTAAAGAGAAAGCCTGATGAGGTCTAGCTGACACAAAAGGAGACAGAGTGCAATCACTGATAAAGCCTTAGCTTGTGGCGTCCTTTGATGCCTGACCAGCTCTGCAAAATAACAAATCCCTTCAGTTTCCGGCTACACACTGAGAAACCTGTCAACTACTATGTATCTCCTAGACTCTTATCATACATTTAAAAGATGGAGAGTTTGGGGAAGTTGCATGGACCAAACGATTGAAACTGTGGCAGCAACATTAGTGAGAAGGCAGCAAAAGAAAGTAATAACACCATGTCCCTTCTCAGTTTATGTACGATTTTAAGAAAACTTTTAATATATGGTGCCCTTTGTGTAATAGGCACAAATGGATCGCTTAAAAAAGTTTTAAATATTGGGAGCCAAATGCGCAGTAGAGTCCTGACAAGAGAATTTGTCTTCATAATCTTGATATAAAATGTTTTCCCCACTGCCTCTGACCACATGCAGCCTCCAGTGTGCACAGATGAATTTAGAAAGAGCAACCGAGGACCAGCCGTCACGTTGCTGATCAAAAGCCACAGCCATCCTTTAGCATGTTTCCCATCATGCATGCATTGTATGCTACGAGGACATGGTGTTGTATGAGGGTGCTACTGCTGTTTTATTAGCTCCCTCAAACTCAATTTCCATTTAATTTGTGAGCTGGCTCCCCGAGTCTGTGCCTGGCAGCTAAAGGTATAAATCTGGCCTTATCTGGCCCCGGCATGCACAGTTCATATCCACACACCCTGTGCCAACAACAGATCTATAATTCATGGCCAGGCACACCCACGTTATTGGCTGCCCATGTATTAGAAAATACAACACAGGAAAAAGAATTCAATGTAGTGTCATCCAAACAGTTCAGAAGGCAAGAGGCTATGTTTTCTCTCCCCAGAGGCAAACCATGTGACACAAACTTCTCTGTAGTGCTATTACACATAAAAGGCAAGAATATGCTGCATCGAACTTTTTTACATTTATATTCTGCGGTGTGGCTTCTTATGTCGTTATGCCATGGTGAGGGTTAACATCAATGTGACCCCACAGGTGAAAGAGTGCTGTGTTTGACAGATGGGGGATTATTCCTCCAATTAGGCTAATTGGATGAGACAGGTCAGGGCACATAGGCTGTTGAATGAAGGTGAATAAACAGAAAGGATGGTGGTAAATTATCTTGAGAAACAGCTCTGGAAGGACCAAATCAGGCCACTATTTCAGAAAATCTATATTGGAAAAGAAAATATTTCTGCTACAATGGTGGCTGGCGTTGTGAGCAATTGTCTGCTTTTGACGAGTTCTGCTGAAAGCTCTGTCCACGGATCATTATCCAATCATGCTCTCCAGCTCATCTGTGTCTGTCTCGTAGCGCTCGCCTGCCACACTTCAAAACTGCCAACATCAATAGTCCAAAGTACTAACAAAGTTTGAAACTTTGGTCAAAGAGCTGACGGGCTCATCAGTTGTGAATGCATTCAACAGAAAGGTGAATGTTGTGTAAAACACCAAAATGAGGGCAGATAAGAGACTTTGTCAAAGAACAAAATGCTCCTAAACGTGCTTGGTGGGGCAACAGGAACCCCTGCAGCACACGCTAACACCTCAGCAGGAAGTGAGGAAGTGTCTGTCAGTGTCTCACGCTCTCGTAGGAGCAGGGGATTCGGGGCTGTGGCGTGTGGGCGGCGCTGGAGGGAATTTGTGGAATTTTCAACTGGTCACTCCTCAGCGGGTCGTGGGAAATTGAGAGTGAAAATGTAGGGCAGAAGATGAGGATTGAGGGCCATTCCCTCAGGTGTCCACTTTAATGAGCATTACTGTGCCAGCAGAGGCTTCAGCACAGCAGCGCAGCATCATGGTCAGCCCGGTGCTGGGATAACTTCCTCAGCCAACCGAGGGCCTACTGTAGCTGGGAACAGACAGCAGGATGAGAGAGACATCAGACACTAGGTAATTAGGACCACTCGAGAGAAAAGAGGTGGAGGAGGATACCATAGCTAAACACCTCGTCCTCTCTTATTCTCTCCTTCCCTGATTCCTTAGGGTCATGCTTGTTTTCGCCTTGATATCTCTGTTAATGAATGAGCACAGCATCTATTGCCCAGAGGGGGCCGATGTTTGTGTCTGAAAAGGGAGGCAGAGAGGGAGGCGGACGGGCATGAAGGGCCACGCAGCGTTTTGTTTGTGTTGTTCTGGAGCAGCTGGAGGCAATGACGGGGAACACAATAACAATTTTCATGCAGTGAGTGAATGCATAAGCACCCACTCATCACAAAATCATAGGCATACAAACACAACTGTAAACGAACACCTGCTGTGATGCACGGCATATGAAATCATTCATCATCAATACTATACAGCATGTCGTGTAAGTGTCGTTGAGTGCGCTTCAAACAACTTGAGAATGTAAGTAAATAAAACTACAAGTGTGGACGAGCAAAAGCCCTTGCTAAAGTATATAATTGAATTTTTATGCTGTGAAAACTAGGAATACACTGCTTGTTGTGATTTAATAAATGTAAACATTAGGTGTACCAGGTATCAAACATCCCCCCTCCACATTCATCCACATTGATCTAAGCCTCTCGCTCTGGGACATGCCAGCAGGGAGCAACTGTGGCCCCCTACAACTCTCAGAGGATGAGAGATAGATGAATGAATGCTCCACTCCTTGGTATTATAATGTGTGTAAGGCTAACACTGATATTTTGCAACCTTCTGTATATTTTTATATATCATATACAATGAATGCATTTTAATATAAAGGCAGTAGTAGGCATTTGCTGTGAAATATTGACAATGACCATCATGTTATGCTAATGTTAACAAACATTTACTATATATAAAATATGCATACATTATAGTTTTTTTTGTCATTAATATTTTGCATTGCATGGGCAGCAATTCCTATTGCTACTGGAGGAGCTACGTAGCTGATAGAGCCAGCTGAAATGGAGCCAGTGGAGACGCACTTAAGCCTAATGTAAATCTTAACTTCATACATTTGAAGTATGAAGTTAAGATTTATATTTTAATTCACATACATTTACATATGCACCAGTGTCCCTCTGTCTGTTATTTATTCACCTCTCCAAGCCCTCAGTCCAACTGTCCAGATGTTTCACGTACTCATGTACCTGCTGAAATATTCACACCTGGTATCCTCTTGCTTGGAGCCACTCAGTCCCCTCCACAGATGTGTCCTGTCAATCTAGATAAAGAGGAACATGGCCAGCTAATCACCATGCTGCCGCGTTGTAGAATGGCACTGCTAGGGGACTTTTTTTTTTTTTTAAATATTATTTTTATATTTCCCTCATTTCTAAAGCCTCCCTTTGCAAGCAAGTTTGTCCACTCTGCTTAAAACATGCACAATACCTAAGTATGTAATGGCATCATAAAACGTGTTTATAGGTGTAATGTTTGTGGAGATCATTTGAAATGTGAAAGCTGTAATACTGTTAAGCAGATTGTGCTATAAACACTATAGTGTTGGAGTCAAGGGGAAAAGAAGGGGAGGGTTTGAAGAGCACCCGTGGGGACGATAATGTGTTCAACAGTATATCATTATACTGTAGTTGGCAAAGCACTGTAAACAGTATGATTAATATTTCATGTTCTGAATGTTGCTTTAATGGATTATTAGACTATAAACAGGCAGGGAAATGAGTGTTTAAAAGGAAGCATCATGTTAGATTTATTGGCAGGTCAGCCAACTGCAGATGATGGGATCACCTACTATAACACTGCAGACTGGATGAAGGATATCATAGAGTTTCTTCATATCATGAATGAGGAGAAAATGAATTGGGCCAAAAATACAGGACCGATTCAATCTAGTCAATCTTATAACCTTTGAAACCCCCAGAATAGATTGAAAGATGATGTCTATCTCACCTCAGACAAAGAATTGACGGAGAGCTTTAAAGGTGTGTTCAGAGCATTGTCCTCTGAAATGGCTCTTCAGGAGCTCTCCAGGGAATGCTTACTTACTTTGGCTGATGAAGTGGCTAACAGACAAATATACACAACCAAGACTGTGGATTCACAGGTGCCCCTTGTGTCTCCTC
Source organism: Datnioides undecimradiatus (assembly GCA_008933995.1). Lineage (NCBI taxonomy): Eukaryota > Metazoa > Chordata > Actinopteri > Lobotiformes > Datnioididae > Datnioides > Datnioides undecimradiatus. The sequence goes on along the minus strand of WARS01000071.1, from coordinate 7,885,717 downwards.
CAACCATATGAGTGGATTTAAAGCTCAAGCAAAGCACTACTGTGAGTGTGAGGCGAGTGGAACAATGACCATATGTTGAGCCTGGTGCAGCCGCAGGGGGATCGATTGGTGAATATTTCATTAGAGCTTGAGCTAAATTCTTTCCAAATGAAAACATACATATCTCCCTGAAGGTGGGGCTCTACCATATGTGCATGTTTATTAATATACCAGCCTTGCTCTTTGGATGTGAGTAATTACTTTATTTCTGATCCTGTTACCTGCTGTTTCTACAGCGGGTTAATTGTGGCAAAGTTGATAAATGAACACTGCTGTATGGTGTTTTGTATTGTCCATAAATTGTGCTCCTGCCTTTTTGTTGTTGTCGTTATTATGGAAGCAGAAAGTGGCGTAGCCATCCAAATGTTTTTCAGAAAACATTACATTTTTCTAGATACTTTGTCTGGCACATTAACTGGTGCCACACCCTGATGTTCTAATGATTGAAGGTACATCATTCAATATGTAGTTATGGAAAAAGGACAAAAAGAAAACTGTCAATGAGCAGTCTCCATAGGTTAGTCACTAATGACATAATTTATTCAAAAGGCAAACTGGTAATATCAGCTCATCTGTCTGATAAGCATTCCCCTTTATGAAGTTAATATTTCAGACAGGTCACATGCTGAAGTGTCGAACAGCCCTGCTCATCCAAGAGAGGATTGAGTGTGTCACATTTTGCCTAGATATATTAAAACCAAACAGGTGTGAAGGTGCAGAAGTCGCAGTTTTGATGCCTACACCTCACCAAATGATGACATCGTCATCTGAAGTGTTTCTCAGCAAGCTTCATTCTAAATCTGGATGTTGCATATGTGCTCTTTTCACACCTTGTCGAAGCAAGACAAAATTGTCCATTAGATGCTTAGGTATGATACTTGTGTAGTGTATGGCAAAACCCAGCCAACTATAAAGAAATTATGATAACGTCTTCTTCTTCTTAGACTCTATTCCCTCAAAGGTCATAAGTGAAGATAGTTGGCTTTTGGTCAGTGGTGCAGATTTGCATGCCAGGGGTCACCAAAGTTGAAGCTGACACAAAAATATTTGTGTGGAATTATGTTTCCCCTGCAAATCCACTAATTGCTTAAAGATCAGATGTTTAATCTTTGGTGTATCAGTCTGGTTAATTAAAAATAAATGAAAGGCGTTGACGGCTACAGTGTGCATATGTAATGTGCTGAAGATATGCAGAAGAAGTGGCAGGTGCTGAGCTGTTGATGACACTGATGTCTTTACAGGAGAGGTTTATTGCACTTTTGTCAAAGCCTATTTCTCTCATGTGACAAGGCAAAATTAATACTTTCCAGTCCTCATGTTCTGCTGCAACAACTCAAAGAATAAGAGGAGAAGTAAGAGGAAGGAGCAAGAGGGCAATAAACCCTAATCAAAGCTCTTTATCTTTGTTTTTCCTTTCTCATCTCTCTATCTTTCCTATCTGCCCTCTATTGTCTCTCTTTCTGGACATTTATCTACACATCTGTTTTTCAGCTCTGCAATATCTTTAATCTTTTTCTTCTGTCATTAAATGCCTGTCTTGGCTTTGCTTCCACCTTGTTTCCACCTTATACTCTCTAAAAAACTGGTGTCCTCCCCCCAGGTGCTTTGTCCTCCTCTTAGAGTGCTATTTCATCAATTCACATTAGGGATTGTGCATTTGGAAAAAAGAAATAGGCTGAGCGTTTAAAGAATTTCAGCTACTTCAGCTGCACATAAGCTGCAATAATTTACAGAAATAGTTTTAACTGGTAACACATCTAAACTAATTTCTTTTATTTCTTTAATCAAGCATACAAAGTTTTTTTTTTAATATTGATAATTCAGATTTACATTTAGGTAGTAGATGCAGTATAGCATCATTACATTTATTCATAAATTGCTCAGACCGTATAGAATATCACCTGCTTTGTCGCTGCCCAGCTTTATTCAAACACATTAAAGAACCTCAGTGTTCTCATTATTCTAAAGGGTCAATTTAAAGGCTCCTCCAGCTATCTGATTTGACTAAAGATCACTCTATATATAGCTTTAACTCCTCCTGTCAGTATGTCATGACAGGGAAGATGACACAATTGCAGGTATTACAGCTACTGAGCAGCAAGAAAAGTGAATGTACATTAAGCTAGTTAAGCGTGTATCCATATTTTTAAAGCACATACCGTAAAGTGACCTCTCCTCTCTGACATCTATTTGACATTCATGGCCACTTAAGATGAAATATACATTATACATTGCATACTTTCACCATGGCCATCAGTTCATTTTTGTAAAGAAAAAAAAAAAGGTCAAAGGTCAAAATTTTTCCCTTGCACTGATGAAATACGTCCCCTGTCTTTTCAGTATTTAAAAGTATGGAACCTTTATTACAACATACATTTTTTATTTTCTTTTGTCCTGCACTTCTCTTTGCACCTCGTACGCTCTCTTATTATATGCAGAAAATGATGCCATTTAAGCACGGCTGCACCTTGCCACCCAGGTTTCATGCCACACAGACACCAATACCCAGGTGCCATTATCAGCAATTTATCAAAAGGATATCGGTGTTACCACACTCATGCTTGTACATTAAAATGGAAAAGAGAATTTGTGGCATTTTGTGACTTGTGTAAGTTCAGGGCCTTTTCTTCTGAAATATCTGAATCCCAGACTAACTAATTGTGTAACTAATTAAATGGCTGACTGAAGGAGCAGCAACCTATTCATTGATTCTGAAATAGTGACCCTTCATTTACCAGCGAGAGAACCAGACTCATATTTTTATATCTATGTATGTCTTCCAATATCAGAAGCTTCACAGTTACTGCCAACTTAAATATTCTTTGTTTTGACAGACTTATTCCATCAGTACAAATTGTTATTATACCTGGCAAATTGCTGCTCTTAGTTTCTCAGAAATACTGTTTACATCCAACAATCAATTCCAGTCTGTTCACTTTTCTGTATTTCCAGATTGATGTAAAGCTATTTTGAATGCAACTGGAATTAATAGATGATGAAACAGGCATTTCATTTTGTTCTCAACAACAGCAATCTGAGCCTGTCAGTGGCCAAACCTTACACTTTCAGTGGCCATACGTTGCCCTATTGCCCTATATTGTAAGTTGCAGCCCATTTCCTGTATAACAGCCTGATCAACACTGGAGCAATTTCAAACACTGTCCTCAAAACATGCGAAATAAGGTCCACAGGTTGGAAAATACAGAAGTTCCCCTTTAAAATAAGTCAACATTGAACCGTATTTACACGTGGGAAACAAACAGTGTTCCTGCGAAGTTCTTGTGTTTAAATGACCCATCCATCAGAGAAAACCTCCTCCCTACATGGATGTTAGACTTTGACTTTGGACTTTTGAAACTACTTTACCTGATTTGCTCTGAGCATCTTTTATTGCCATGGGTGGGTTTAAGTGTGTCTCATACAGATGCTAAAGGGTACTTTATATTTGGTGACCTAGGAATGAACTGAGTGTGGGTATTTCTGTCCAACCAGAAACTCAGCAGTAAAGGGGTCAGTATTGACTTGAATGATGCAATCAGTGCTGATGAAATGTACATTTTACTGAATTAACTACTTGAGATGCTGCTGTTGGTTAAAGTTCCACCAACCTCCATGTTTATTTAACCTGGTCCATATTTAGCAATGGGCCCTTACTTGTTGATGATGGCCAGAGACCCAGCTAGTAGCTGCGACCTTGCAATCATTTAACTGCTGGCTTTTATATGAGCGTTTATGAAATATATTTTTCTATTACTTTGTTACATCGTTTGCAGAAGCTGTCAACTTTAGCACATAAACACACAGAGAGAAATGCAGAGCTAGTCAAATGGCTCTGTCTGAGTTGAGTCAAAAAAAATCATCTGTTTTGCACATCACAGGAGCTTAAGCTGTTTATTTGTAAGTCAGTTTGCAGAGATAGCAGTGTGTGTGCGTGCATGTTCCTGTTTGCTGACGGGTAAGAGGAAAGGAGTTTTAATCACCACTAACCCTCACACCCTGCTGACAGCGTCAGAGAGGACCAGTCTCACCCTCTTCCTATGATCAGCCTCATCAGCTGTCTGCTTAGCCTTCCATTCATCTCTTTATTATTTATTTACCTCCACTTTGTACATACATATTCTCCAGGGAGCACATCCTTTGGCATTTAAGCAGGGCTCCTGCAAAAGTACCTCAGCGAAGGAACTTTTCTACTTTATCTGTGTTTCATGTGAAAACCGGGTTTTCTTTGAATTTAATGACACGTGCTTCTTTCCATTTGACATATTTGTTAAAAAAAAGAAGCCTCATTAAAAGTAATGTAGGGAGTTGGCTTGATTGATTTTATTTTGACATATCTTATAAACTAAAAACAGACAGATCGTTTATAAAAGATAATCACACTAATGGGAGGCCAATTAGAGGCACCAAATGACAGCATATTTGCTCACGTGAGTATTGATTTTGTACATACCAAATCAAATTAACACAGTCAATAGACAGCCTTGCTCTTGTCTTTGTCTTTACAGCAACAACACATCAAGCCAGTCTTCACTGGTTATCTTTTGGAGTCGATGGATCACTTTAATTTCCCTGTGTAGCCACCAACAGCAGACTTTGTTGGATTTATTAAATGAGGTCATACTTTGTGGGCACTAAGGTCAATTTCTATTCCTCAGATTCTGTCAGGGATCCTCAAAGTCTACTGTCATGTCATGTGATACCACCTGAGGGCAGGAAACCAGAGAGTCCCCTCAGACTGCATCATTGCGTCAGAGTAAGGGCAGGTTTGGGAAGGTTACTTTCCAGGGTTAAATCCTTCAAAAGATAAACTATAGAGCATAGTTGTAAAGCAACCATAAATGTTCTTATATAGTATCAAGACTGAAATTTAACTCGTGAAATTTCATTTTATTTTACTGTAGACCTATAAACAAAGCGTTTTGTCTTGATGTCCTCATAAAAAGTATTTTCTCTTTGTGTTTCTTTAACAAGTAACTCTATAATTTAACATGAATTATATAAGTATGTTCTATTTATATGTTGCAATTACATGACTTTTAAAGACAGTTGAGTCATTGAGTCACAGCAGTCTCTGTAAGTGTCACTGCTTTGAGAAATTAAAGGAATAGGGCAAATTAATTGTATTTTGCCCTATATTGTAAATGTCTCAAGCCAAGAACAATTACTGAAATAAAAGGATGTTAAAATAAAAAATCTGGAGGCGATCGTGTCCACAGAACATGTCAGATCATGTCAAATCTGTTACCGTCCATGACATTTCTGGCATTAATTTTATCTATAATATTATCTATATTTTATCTATCTATCTATGATATGTACTTGCTCATATAAACAAAAGAACAGACGAAGAACAAGCATATGTAACAAAATACCTAATATTAAACACTGTTGTGTAACAGTAGCACTGACCATAGATTCTTACCATAAGGCCTGATTCTTATCTGCCTTGCAAGGACACTGGGACTAGCAAAGTTTCACTTAACAATTAGTCTCACAAGGTCAGACCTTGATTTGCCTCTGCCATGACAACGTATGAGGGCAATCAGCAGGAAAATGGCATTAGAGTGCTGAATTACACAGAATTACACAGAGGAAGTCAAAATGAGAAAGGTCAAAATATGAGCACTTGGAATCTTACAACACTACGAGATGAGAGCCATTACAACCACTCCTGAGGTTGAAGAGTAAGTTAGCTTTACATCACTAGAGACAACATACGCTTCCAAAACATCGACCTCCTTTACTCCTAACTGGCAGGGTCATGATTGGACAGTGAGAAAACACAAATGTAGGTGCATCATCATCCAAGACCCACTGCAGACAACTTGTGATATTTGGACACATTATCAGCAAAACAACCAAAACAGCAGGTAATAACTTGGATACTAACTTGTGAAAAACATTCATGATGCTTGTGGATGAAACACAAAGAAAAGGTTCTTGCTGTTTATTAAGGACAAAAATATTACAAGAAAAAGAAACGTGAAAATTAACATGCGTGACACTCTTCCAAAGGAATGGAAAGATGAAAACAAACAATGGTTCGATCCAACTGACAGGTACTGTTTGTGTAGCCAAAGCCTAGTGATATTCCTCAGTGCCATAGAGCTCTATTGTTGTCCAAAAGTGGCCCACACCGTTGCACTAGCTGACGTGCTCCTTCATTATGATGAACACTGTAGTTTATTTTGAGTCTATCCCACATACATTATTCTGGTGCCATAAATACTCACAAATGCAGCAAATCTGCATATAAAAATCATCCAATAAATACAGTATTTGCTCTAACATTTGATTTAAACTGCACAAATTTAGCAAAATATTTGGCCATGTGTAAAAATAAAAGTGTAAATGCATGACCCGTTTTTAAAGATTTGCATCAGTAGAAACAAACAGGATTAGAGCTGAGAAGCTCAGACATGGTAGGGATGAATTGAAAGACTCAACACGCTGTCACTGTTGGTCTTTTCATGGCATTTGTTGAATATATAGAGCATCATCAGTCTTATCCTACAATGCTTAGTTCAACAAACTCAAACAATGTCCCAGTGTATATGCAATCAAGAAATTGTCAGGTGTGACATTAACTCAGCCTGAGTTCCTGTATTTAATACTGAAATAAATAAAACAACTGATAAGTCAAGGTTACAACTGTGTATGTAATCTTGAAAGGGGAAGGTTTGTATGGTTCACCATATTCAACACAAATTGACTGCCACATGATGGAAATGCTCCATTTCAATAAAATAGCAGCACATTGCAGCACCGCAGAACAGTAGATCACCCACTGGATCGATACACGGGCCAGAGGACCTCTTTGAATCTGCAACATGCAACAGTTCTTTACAAGTCAATGCTTTTGACTGTATTGATTGAACCAAGGAAGCGCGGACAAAGCACACAGTTTGCCAATAAGCTGAAAGACACGTGTTACTGTTGATGAAGACAAACAGACCTCCGCACATTTGCACCGCTGACTTCACGTCTCAGTGGTCAATGGCACATGGATCCTGGAGATGAGACACCATGCTTCAGATCACACATGAATAAGTCAGTGTAATGACATCAGCTGTGGCGCTGTACAGAGGTTAGGACAGCATAAGCAAGACTCTCTGATAGTTCCAATCAAACAGGATGTAGTGCTGATTAATGGGGTGTACTGCTTGTGTGTTTTCTCCTGGCCTTGGGTGTGACTAATCCATGTGCAGGTTACACTTCAAGTAAGCTCTTCCAGTTGTCTGAAGGAATTCAGATATTGTTGGTAAATCGATCAAAGAGTCAGTCAAACCAGTACCTCCAGGAGTGAACAAGTGCAATGCCTGCACTGCCTGGCAAATCAAATGACTGCCAATACAAAGCCAAAAAAATATTTCCCCAGATCTTAGACTTTTCCTTTAAAGTTCGAGAAAGCAAGTGGTCCAAGCAGTGACACATGTTGGAATGTATGTACTTTCTCAATATTTGTCTACAACCACAATCTTTCCCCAAGTAAATCTCATCCTGTAGAAGACCAAGGACCTGTGCCCTTGTATCCAGTGTTAGAGTTCTGCTTTGAATGCCCACCCCGTCAACATCCGTTCAACTTCTGTGTGGTGTTGTTGAAAGACTCTTTTTCAATTGGGAAAAAAAGCGTTACCAAAATGTAATTGATACAAAACCATTTAATAGTATGTAATTGAAGGTCCTTTGCTGGAGATAGCAATGCAGTGTAAACTATGTGTCAATATTGCAATTATATTAATACTTACAGACAGAATATTTCTTCATTTTTTGGTTTAAACACACAGGAAATCTGTATTTTATTTCTCGCCACTTGCTTTATTGTGCGTACTTGTGACGTAATCTTTATTTGTATGTGGTGCAATAGAACAGAGACTATGCTGTGCAATTGTAACAGTGGAGAGCACTGTGAAAGTCGTATGCATCACACAGGCTGACTCTCTTGATAGAATCCTACACGCCTGACAAATAATCTCCCTCAGTGCTGTTTACAGAACGCCTAACAAGTGTTAAATTTGTACCACTAATCGGGGAAACTGTGAAACCACGGCATTGTGTGCGGTGCAGTAATCCATTACAGAATTCCATCATTGTTATTCAGCTCCAATCTCATTACCTCTATTCAACATTTAAGTACGTCAAAGATGAAGACTGGCACTGCTGTAGAATTGAAAAGCATTACAAACACGCAACACATTGGGGGGAAAAGTAACACTGCATTGATTTCATTTTTCAGCCTGCTTCTTCCATCACGCAGTGGCACGTCTCTGATGTATGAATAATACAGTAATAAAAGACATAGTCGAGGCGTTTCATATTCAGAACAACTTGAACAATGTATATAAGCACCTTTGGATTTCATGCATCTAAAATTACACCTTCCCAAGGTTTTTTCTCCCTCATAGCCAATGAAATTCATTCACTGAATGTTTCATCATGTCTCTGCCAAAGATGTTACTGAGAAATTACAGTGCAAGCAATGAGTCAGGAAGCACTGTGACAGTGGCCCAAGTGGAATCCAGGGGAGATGTATTATTATATTTTCTTGGAGGAATCTGGAATTGAATTCTGATTCAGTGGAATATGATTTTAAAGTGAGGTTATGCTATCCCCTGATAGATGATACACAGGCAACAGTCATGCTACACAGAGCATCGCAATAGATACACTGAGTACAGAGCTGGCCATGCACAACACCGGCGGGCTGCATACAAATGAGCTCTGAAGGAATGGGATCACTGGGGCATAAACACAACAACAAAGGATGTAATGGAGGGTTTACCACCCGAACTCTGTTAATCCACTTTGTTATCTGTGAAATATAAGTTTCCCAAAGGGCTGGAAATGTTTATAGTAGGAATTGACTGCATCCATTATAGAATCTCAAAGATGGAAGTTGGTAAAATGTCTGAATTAATATAGCTCTGAAAACATCAGATTATAGGCTAAACTCTATCTTCCACACACATACACTACAGATTGGTCAACAAATTTCTGCATGTAACTTCACGCTTGTGTATCTCACACTTTTAAGTGAGTGTCTCAGTTTACTTTTTAGGGGACATCTTGGTCTCACTATAAAAAGCACAAATGAAAAGGGCAGTGTGACCTGAGCAGCCATTGTGGCAAAGCATGATGAGAGCTGGGAATGTAAATTGAAATTTTTTTTTTTTCCAGAATAAAGTGAAAAAATGCCACATTTAAAAAGAGAGAGCGGCAGAAAACACAGGAAACACATAAACAGGACAGGAATAATTTGTTATGTTCCTCATGTGAAACTGCAGCTGCACAATCATTACGAACATTGTATTGTATCGTGGTGGATGGATTTCTAAATGGAAGAGTGCAGTCCGGGCAGGTAATTTTAAGGGTAAAAAATATGTCTGGTTACAACTTTAGATCCATTCTGTGTTTGTGGTGGCACCATGGGATCACATCTGTCCTCGTGGGGCAGACTCAGCTCTGATAAATGATTCCACAGGGATGAGATAGCGCTGAATGACTCTTTGCTTCCCTTTCCTTTGCACAAACACACAGCCAATCTAATCTAATCTTTTTGTTTACTTCTTTATCCCTTACAAAATCAGGCTAGTCCTTCCACGTTCTTCAAAAATGCAGCGTATTGTTAGCAAGCCCTTGCTGTGATAAATCACATGTAGTAAAGTAAGCTGAACCAGTTCTATATTCATAATAATGGGGTCACTGCATCAGCAGTGCTCCAGGTTACAGAGGCCTAAGAATAGTGGCTGATGGAGGATTTCATCAGGTGAAAGGTGGTATTTATGGCACACCTGTACAGTATATCATGACCAGTGATTCACTTGGTGGTGAATGATAGGAGAGCTGCAGGTGATGAATCTGTGCTCTGTATCCTGGGAGGTCATCCACATGACATCAAGAGCGATTAGGGGCCTTGTCCCCAATCTATCAGGGGACAATCGGTGTATTTCATCATCACATCTACCTCCTTTTTCCTTCCTCCCTCCCCTTTGGGAAAGCGCTCATCAGAAACATGGCCATTTAAGTGCGTGGTCATGGACAAGGTCACAGTCCAACTGTACGTATGTACATTTTTTGTGTGTACGTGTGTGTTTTACTCTGCAGATGTATACACCACAAAGACAAAGGGAGACAAGGAGCAGCTCAGCCATCTCTCGTCCCCGAGGAGTCATCCATCAGAACTGGATCTGACCCTGGAGGACGGATGTGGTTCTGTGGTGCACGCTCTCTCCCTGGATGGATCCAAGGCTCTGCTGCTGTGCTCAGGGAGCAGGAGGAGTGGTTGGACTCATTAGGCATACTGTAAGGCTGACAGGTGTAGGACTCAGGGGACCCTGTGGTTCTGTCCTTTAGTCTTTAATAGGTATCAGTCTTTGCGACTGCCTTTGTGTCTTGTTGCCTTTTTGAGTACTTGTGCACGTCTGATGATGCTTTTCTGCTAAGATTTGTGTGATTTGTGTGACATTGACATATTCTGATGCTACAATAAATAAGTTAACTAAAAAGACTGTACAGATTGACTTCCAAGAATGAGATTGGAAACTGTTAAACTCTTACACTTTCTGATGCATGCACTAATGTATGCATGTCTATACACACCCATATGGTAAGACACTGTAGAGAAGCGTCTCATACATAATCTCACATAAGCCTACCCTTCAAACGGGTTAGGATAATTCAAGTTCAAGGCAAGGGCAGCAAACTTATTAACTTATATGACGAGACTCCCCCCCCCCATTTCTCCGCATTTTCAACTTGTCTAGATACATGCTAAGATGTTCCTCAAGCGGTGCAGGAGTTGCATGCTCAAGGACCAATGAAGGGAATTTCAAAAGAAAAAAAGGAGTATATCTGCGTGATTGCCCTCAGAGAGAGAAAAAAAACAGCTGCTGTATGTCATGCGGCACAAATTACTAAGGTGAAAAACAATCTGACCCCATTTTTAACTCCATTTTATGTAATCAAATATTGATTACATGAGTTATCACAAATTGATTTGACTGGAATAACTTCGTAGAGTTGACATAAAAATAATTGGGAGCAAACAGCTTGGCCACTGTATGCCTTGTGAAATATAAACAATTCATCCCCTTTCCTGATAGCAACAGAGCAGGGTATAGCATAAATACAAGAAAGGATGATTGAAATGTGATTATGTGTTATTAAACTAAGCAAAGTGACAAAGTATCTGAACCCTGAAACGTGAATCTGGCCAACATAGGGCGTTACGGTATCAACCTAAAGCAGTACGCTGTTGTACGGAAGCTGATTTGCATGGTAAAAATATAAAAGATAAAAACATTGTCACATTTGAGTCACACTGAAATTCAACAGTGCATCTTTGTTATTTTGTTAAGAGAATTTAACACTTTCTTCAGACAATCAAGAGTTACAAAAAGATAGCAAAATGTTGCTGCTAACTGTCTTTTGGCTAATTAAAATAGTTCAGATGCTGGTGGTACAATAAGCTATGAAGTTTATTTAAAAAACTGATTTGCTCTCCTGTCTTATAACTGTCTGCAAACCATTCCTTTTTTGTGGAACAGTTATTACTCTAACAGGGAAGGTTTAATAAAAGTGAAAAGCACAATCTGCTAAAAAGCTACTGCAGCTCCAGTTTCCATTTGAACTCTGTGGCTCTCTGTCGACACCGTTAAATAGGGTTACTGTGAGTCAACAGTGTAAATTTGTGCATTGGAGTTCATGGAAGTAACTTCTTCCCTGTAGTAAATGCACTGATAATGGATATAAATGAGTTTCCAGTGGAGAAGTTTGCTGTTCGGATGCTGATCGGACTGTGCCCTTAGTTTCTCAGTGGATATTTTCAAGCATTTTTTATTACAGTATTTTTTTTTTTTTCAAATTGCTCTTAAGTAGACCAACAAATGAGAGTTTTACAAGTTTATCAATGTACTTCACCTATTGCATTGAACACAAAACACTAAAACAGATTGTTTTGTGGATGGCTTTACTTTTCTTCTTCTTTACGAGAAACACTCTGGGTTGTAAACAGCATTAGCTGACCACTCTGTGTCCTCTGTGTTTCTTTCCTACCTACCTTCCTCCCTCACAGAATGAGTATCCACAAGCACAGCTCATGGCTATCGAAACGGTTGACCAGCAGAGAAAATACTCTTTTCCACAAAGAACATCAACGGGCTCCACATTTTCTGTGTGCTATGTCTCTTTCCTTTTGTTCCTCACTGTTCTTTCTCTCACTCTTATTCTCCTGTAACACAACTGAATGCTATTCTACCTCTGTTTCTCTCACTGCATGAATCCCCCCACCTTTCTCTCTCACTCACTCTCCATCCTTGGCTTCACAGTATCCATCCCTGAGGGCCGATCGATAGACTGCAACAGCCTTTCAATGAAATCTCCCCTGTGCTACTGGTGAAAAGAAACGTCGTTCAATCGAACGATAACTCTCTCCCTCTGTTTCTTTTGATCGCTCTCTCTCTCCCTTTCTATATATACAGTCTCCCTTACTCTCTGTTTTGTGGTTGGTGCGAGGAGGATGATAGCGAGGCAGTATAGGCAGGAGTCAGAGGCCACGGCTGGAGGCTTGTTTGATGATCAGTGGGGACGGATACTAAGGGACCATCACGCCACAGGCAGGGTAAATTACCTCTGAGTAATGCAAAAGAGATAAAGCACACAGTGAGAGGGGAGGGGGGAGCAGCGAGAACAGGTAGGCACACTCAGTCTTGTGTGTCAATGTGGAAAAAATTGCAGAGAGAAAACGATAGCTGTCAAATAATACAGGACACAGTCAATATCACAAGACTTCATATGACCTAACCTCAGCCCTGACACAGCTGCAAAATGCGTGCATGTGTCTGGATGTGGATGTATTTGTGTGTGTGTGTGTGTGTGTGCGTGTGTGTGTGTGCGCCTACGCGGCTGACAAAAAATGATGAACAGGTTGGTGATAAAAAAAAAAATGGTTGGTGAGAGGCATTACTGCAAATGTCAGCATGTTTATTTCCAGAAATTCATAGTCAACATCCCACTAAATTCCCAGTGGGACCTATGAGCAAAACAGCAGCTCATAAAATCAGCTTTAATTTTGGGTAAGTGGGCAGCTGTGATATCAAACTGTGAAACATATGTAGTGTCCACAGTAGGCCCAGTGCAGCCCTGATTTGTCAATCACAGCTAATTGTGATGAATCAGCGAAGGAAGAGGCTAAACTATTTGTTGATCAAGTTGGAGTTGCTTGTGATCTTGTATGGCGCATGCTGTTAGTATCACATATGAACTAAGGAGGAGGGTAAGAGGATACCCATGAATACACGTCTGTTCGTTTGTTTTGCTGTGTGTGTGTGTGTGTGTGTGTGTGATAGAGACATTTCCTATTAGGGAAGAAAAACTTGACAACCACAGCTCAAAACAGTAACATCAAGTTGAAAAGCCTTGGGCTGATCCACTGACAGTAAAAATATGACACAGAGGGCTCTATTTTCTTTCTCAGGGGTGAACGGTGGGCCTGTGAACCATCCAAATGGTGTTGTTAGCAGCACACAGGGTGTTTTCCCACCTGTGCATGCTTGGATTTTGGGTGACCTATCATGAACTGGGTGGACAGGCACTACAGGGGATGTTTCAGTAACAATAACAATTCAGTTGCCACTGTAGTGCGGTTTTGGTGTCAAGAATAAACAGGAATCACACTAATGCGTTAGCCACTGGCAGGCAGCCAGGGGCACAGTTTGGGGTGGAAAACCCTGGATGATTCAGGGGGCCCAAAGCATGGCAGTAGCCCAGTAACACACCTGGGATTATTACTGGTTATAGTGTCAGAACTGTTGTTGAGTTGTTGGGGAGCCCAGCATTTCTAGCACTGGCCCTGTAAAAGGCACAACCATGATATATGCTGTTTTTGTTCCCCTCTTAAGACCACTGCACTCAAATTCAATTCATACAGTACATTTTTATTTTTGAGGCCTTTTTGACACAAACATGTATAAAAATGCCTTCAGCTCTGCAGTGGCTGTTTGGCAAATGGAGGCAACCACATGGCAGAATACAAAAAGGTCTCACAAACAGAATCTGACAGGTGTTTTAAATCAACAACACTGACCGCTGGCCAACTCTTAACCGCTTCTCCTTTAGCGATGCACATGTGGAACAACTGAGGGAGCAAAGTCTGTCTACGACAAAGTTTTTAAGACAAACTACATTTTTCATTGACTCGATTTGAGGTTTAAGTGTTCCCATCTATGCTTCTCCCCCTTTCGGGAATTATATCTTATCTCCCTTCCTAGTTGGCATCTCCATTACTTGTCCGTACATAAATCTGAGCTAACATCATGTTTGTGTCTGGCTACTGAAGATTTAACACCATTATTTCTAATTGCAATTTTATGTTCACTTATCCTGATCTTTAACTCCCTTTTGCTTTTACTATAATATCCGCTTCAATTTAAAAAAATACACATTCTGAATCAGACGTAATGGTGCCATTAGGACACATTTCCTCTCCGTGTATGGATGAGAGCAACAGCCCGATTTTATAACTGCGCTGCAATTCATACAGTTGTGACACATAATTAGGGCCTGAAGACCTAAACTCAGAGGGAAGGGTGTAAACGGTGGTCTTTACACCCCCAACATATTTATTTGTCTTTTAAAGGTGAATTTAGGTTTATCTTTAAACATGTAACCATGACCGTCTGGACCTCCTCTAGTGTGTGCAAATAACATTTTTAAAGTCATGTAGTCCTTTGCAGTTTCAACGACTGATATTTATTTTATGGTACTTTTATGTCAGCCGGTTGAAACAGCTGCCACTCAGGCTAAAATACTATCATTATATGCAATTTCAATAAAGTCTCCTTACATGTCCAAGCTTCATAAGTACAGAGTGATCCTTTTCAAGTTACCCATTCTGGCTTTCATGTCTCGCCAATCCTTCCAGATAAAAAGAACATACTTTACATTTTATCATCACACAATATCATGTGGATTACTGCCAATAAGCAACATGGCACTGAGTGAAGAGTGAAAATAAGTTGGTAGACTCTCAGTGGGAAAGTGTCAGGGGCTTCTGGGGCTTCACAGACGGTGTAAGATGAATCTAAATTCAATTTCAAAAAGTGTTATTCCTAATTTGATATTTATTCATATTCACCACCAAGTTTAATGTTGCCTTCTACAAATTGTGTTGGAAAAAAATCAAGCGCAGAGAAGAAAGGAGAATATCTCTCCGTCTCACCCTATCAGGTTTTTGTTGTGCTTAGTTAGTAGGTGAAATGCATGTCTGAAAGCTCTGTGATTGGTCATCCCTCTATATTTTTGTGTGGAGGGCCTTTGACTCTGTCCTCTGAGAACCACAGCTTGATGCGTAATCTCCTCCCTTCCCTAAATGTAAGAAGCTGTATATTCATCCAACCCTCTTCAGCCCAAGAGCATTAGTTTCCTCTGGAGAAAAGCTTCTGTAGTGGATCCACTCCAGACTGTTCTTTCCATCATGAAATTGCTTCAGCCCATTTCTACAGAATGCAGAGTTCTTACAGGGAGGGAAAACAAGTGAATTGATTGGTAATAACTTATGCCAGCATCCAATGCATACAGGTATGTGCCAGTTGCCGCGAAAATGGATTCAACCAAATAAAAAAAACAAAAATGAGTTACTATAGCCTGCTCTGCGATCCGGCCTGATTCACTAAAATCAGCGTTCTTTTAGGCCTGATTGCATCAGATGACGTCTAGATGGGTTTTACACGCAATGCATCCTGCAAGCAGCCGGAGGCCAGGAACAGTATTCAGTGAGATGTGGTTAGTTTTTGTAAATTTTGGTTTTGTTTACAAATTCTGTACTTTATTTATTGAAATAATGTTTCCATTTATTTCTAGTTCATTTATTTTGTTCTGCAACTCTCCCGCCTCCATACAAATTATAACTCAAGCACGTTCATGAAGGGTCACAGCCCAATTATTGAGTGTGAACTCCTCCTCCTCTGCTGCACTGACCAGATAGACGAGTCAGTAGGAGTCAGGAAGCTTTGCTTGGCCTTAAGGGGCTCTCATAATGCATGAGCAGGACTCTCAGCACCTGATCAGCAGAACGATGACATTGATGCTCAGGCTTGCCATCCCTGCTACCCCGGCTCCTCCTGCATTATTACATGTCCAGATACCATCTTTAATTCTACTTCCTTTAAACAAGGTTGATGTGAGGGTCATTAAACCTCCATTCATGACGTTAATTACCTGATAAGGTTTGCTGAGGTAAGATGGACAGAAGGGCTTTCAGCAGAGAAAGACTGAACAAACTAGGTGATTTTCTCCTACAGCGAGCCATTGTGTGAATTATTCTCCAGCCTGATCACATGTAACATCATCCTGAGAAGTCCATTTAGTTTGTGTATCTGAGTCTCCATAGCAGGAGCCACAAATTCAATTTGGGCTCTTATTATCTTTTCTGGGCTGTAACTTAACATAATCGGGTCCCAAACTTTTAATGACCCCTGCAATTACAGAATTGTCATATATGTAATATATATATGTATGAATTAGTATATGTATTAGTTATGTAAGTCTGTATCAGCATGCATAATAAGCACAGGAACACCATGCGTTCTATGTGTTTAGATTAAAGTCAACCGCATAGAGAAAGTTTCTCACTGATTACATGGGCATTGTGTGATATGCTGGTACTTTTGAAGAGCACTTCAGCTGAGATGTGCTTATCAGCTGACCACACGTGTGGGTGTTTGTCTCTTTATTTTAATGTGAAGCCGCAGAAGGAAATGTCCAGTGTGCATTAGCAGCAACTAACGGCTGCAACTAACGATTATACTCATTATATTCATTACTGACTACTGATAACGTTTCCGATCGTTTTCGCAATTATTAGGCGAATCGTTTTCCACAAAAACACATTATCATTTGGCAGCACACAAAGGGGTGCCTCCAGATTCATTGTTTTATAAGACCAAATGTCCAAAACCTAAAGATAGTTTATATATAAGACAGTTCTTATTTAGTTATAAGAAACTGAACAGCAAATCTTTACATTTTAGGATCTTATCTTTGCTTGAATTATTACACTGAATCAATAAATGGATTTTCAGTATAGTGGCAGATAAACTTTTTTGTCGCGCAATCGATCACTTAGGCTGTAAACGTAATACTGCTGCCTTACAACTGGAAGAAGCCGTTGTTCTTCCAATGACATATGAAAGGCAACTTTCATATGGTTTATTTGTATGGCACCTTTCAACCACAAGGTCAAACACAGTTCTTTTGTATGACATAAAAGGCAATAGGGAGACATAAAAGAGACAGAAATAGAAAGAATTTTTAAAAAGTGAAGCTAGATTAAAAAAACAGGATGAAATAGGATAAGACAGGGAATAAGAACGAGCTACAGAGCAGTTTATGGATAAGAATAAATATCTTTGTATTATATTTAATGCAAGGCAGTTGCATATAGAACGGTGTCAAGCCCTGATTTATATGAACTAACTGGACTGGCTGAGTTTGAGCAGATCTCAGGTCTTGTTGGAGTTTATTCCAGTCATGTGGTGCTTGAAAACTGAATGATGCCTTTTCATTTTTACGTTTTGACTCCCGGACGGTTCACAGAGGAAGTCATAAAAAATGTATTTTGGCCCTAAACCATTCAGTGTTTTATACACAACAACAATGGAATTTTGAAATCAGTTCATTGACAAACAGGTAGCTAGTGCAGCCATCTGAGAGCAGGACTGAAGTGATTCACTTTCCTGGTTACAATAGTCGTGCCTACCTAAGACAAACATGGAAAAAGCTTGATTTGGTATTTTCCTTAATGAGCCGCTAAGTAAATCTGAAATCACACAAACATTTCTGGCTTGGTTTGTTGCATTTAAAGATAACGACTGAGGCTAAGCAATGGCTTATAACCTTTTTCTCTCAGTTGTTTCCATTTTATCTTTATTCATCAAGAGAAACTTGTGGCATATCCAATCACTAATTTGTGTTTGTATTGCAGCATAGTTGATCTGTGATGTCATATAATTTTTTGTGTCGTCTGCAGATCAACTAACAAAAATAGAACCACTTAAGTACCTGTGAATCCCTTGTGCGTGTGAAGGCAAGCAAAACCATGCACAAGAGTAGTGAACTCTGCCAGTACTGATAAAACCTACTATATAGAGAAGTAATTACAGAATGTCAATGCATTTTGAATGGCTATTCCAGGAAAAATGCTGACCATAAGTGATATAAAAGGGGCTTTGAGAGAATGAAAATAAGATTCAAGATAACAGTGAGTCAGAAGACATTGTGAAATATGCCTTTTTCCACTGTCCCCTACTTTCACCAGAACACCCAGAGGGTTGAGTCACAGGGCTGCGATAAACGTTAACGAAACATAAAGCTAATTCACTTTAAACTCCATCAACCCTTTTCCCCTGACGCCGGTAACGCTGCAGTACAGTGCCTGCATTAGACAGGCTTCCTTGCATGTCAATAGTCAGCCATCTGCTCTGGCTGCTGTAGCGGACAAGGGCCCAGCAGAGAATTTCACCCATAGGAGGCCTTATGTGGATGAACGCGGCACAGACAAGATGGTCATGGTCTCAGCGATGGTCAAATCATCTTTGCACCCAGTCACCTGTGAGACAATCCCTCAACTATATACAGAAAATGATGTATTGCCGTCTTTTCAGCTCTGACCTGGGTTTGACCTGGATATGACCCAGCTCTCTGGAGAGGAAAGCATCAGAAGCAATCTGTGGAGTTTCAGAAGAGACTGCAATATGCTGCAGGCATTTCTCCTGTAAATATAGAGCCAAAACAATTAGGGATTTGTTCTGTTCTGTTTATGGTAATTTTCTGAGACAATCAGACACAAATCCATCACACACGCCTCAAATTCCACCTACAATGCCAGCACACAAGACCACACTGACTCTTTCCTACTTTCTCTTCATCATTTGTACACACCCACATGGATCCACCCACACACATGCAGAAAAGCGAACACACACACTCACACGCGGCCCAGTGCAGTGTGCAAGTTGAGCAGAATAGAAATAGTTCAGGTTGAAAATGGGCTACGGTGCAATCAGTGGAAACGCAGGGGGAGATTCAATTAAATTTCTCTCTACAGAGGAAATGCCATACACACAGTATAACCGTCTCTGTTCAGATTCCATTATGTTGTCACCAACCATGAATCACAATGAAAACAGCTTCGATTTTCCTGAAATGTTAAGTATAAATTATTTTTCTAACCCCTGGCTATGTTTTAATTATGTAAGCACTTGCTTTGAATCATCTGCCCACTGAGGAATCATTTTATTTTAAGATGAAGAAATTGAAATAAATTTTCAAATACATTTTACATTTTCTTGAATTTCAAATGAGCTTTGCAGTCATGCAGTGCATGACACAAAAGTTTCCTCGGTGCAATTTACATATGAAAATTCCCAATAAAATTATCAACCTGATGTCCACAGGCACATTATTTCCACCTCAGGAGTCCCAGCCCTGTGCTTTCACTGACACTATACTGTCGCCAATTCTGATAGAAGGTGTTTGTGTGTGAAGATACACTGTTAAGTGAAGAGAGGATATGAGGAAAATATTTCAAACACAGAGTGAAAAGTCCCTGAGGACCATCAGTCAGACGACTGCAACACTTAGGAACTAAAATAGAGCTAGGCAGAGAGCATAATTAGGCATTTTAAGTGCTTTACATAATACAGTCAGTCATAATGAAGGCCCTGTGGGATCCAGAGGCTGGGCGGCTATTGTCACTCTGCCGCAGGAGCAGCATTCGTAAGAAGGCTGGAGAAAAAGATGGAAGGATAAGGGGAAATGGCGAGGTGGAACATAATAATGCATAAAAAAGCTACAGTTACAAAACATAAAAATAAAATAGTGAAATTGAGTTTCTCAATTAACATAGAATTCCATTACCCAGTCAAGAAACAAGCCAAAATCAATGATTTACATTTTTTAACTGTCTCCCCGGAGTGCACAGGCACATCAAGACAAACATGATCAATAGAAAATGTGATTTTGTAAAATACATAACAAGGACGCAGCGACACTGTGCCATAACAACATTCTCACTGTCTCTCTCTCTCTCCCCAGCTCCCTCTGTCACACTTTGATGAGTGAACCACTTGATGTTGACAGCGGATTGATACAGGCTCTTAATGAATGATGTTTTATTAATGGTCCCATAATCAGATTACCTGCGGGCAGACAGGCTCTATCCATCTTTCTCCTCGGAGGTCGAACAATGAAGGAAGAATAACACATCTGGAGGAACGGAGACACTTGTCTGGTCCACATTCAACGTTAATCAGCTACAGGAGCTACGCTTGTACTTACAGTACACTGGATGCAGGAGACAAGCAGATAATAGGTGTTTGTAATAATCACAAGCAGGAACACTGTTGCTACTGAATGATTACTGAAGGAGCTCAACAAGCAAAGCTGTCCTTTCTCCCAGATCACCCACAGGACGAAGTTTACAGATTTGGTGATGTGCTACATTTTTATCGGCAAGCAAGCAGTTCATAAAATCTAATGAAGTAATTGCCCATGTAATGTTAACATTGCTAGCATGCTAACATTACTTTACTGACTTGTACTGTTACTTGCTAACTAATGTAACATCATCGCTCATCACGGAGCTGCCAGCTGAGGTTTAGACTGAAACGTGAACTAGTTTGAACCGTTAAGACACAAGCCATAAAAACTGCGTCTGAGATGTCCTGAATGGTTACGCTGCATCCTGCTTTTTATTTGTGCAACAGCATGGCCTATTTCTCTGAACCAAACGTCAGGCTGATGCTCAAAGTAAGGACAGTGATTCAGAGAAAATGTTTTGAAAAACTTGGATTGAGGGCCGGTGGGGGGAGTTTTAACAGCTGTAGTTATTGTTGTCACCCAAAACCACAAAATCAAATAGTCTCCTGATATATTCAGTTCATAAAGCGGCAGCATGAGACAGCTGCTTTCCTCAACCAATTTTGACTGGCCGAGGTTGATGTCATCAAACCTTGTCATTCAAAAGACAATCCCTCTACCTATTCCTCACCAGAGAGGAGACGACCCTCCACATCTTCATTTATTAAATAAATTTCCTGGTCTTGTCTCATTAAGTCATTCAAAAAAATATGTTGTGCCCCCTACACTCAAGGGTAATGGCATGGACTGTTCATCACTACAGTTACTAATAGACGTAGCAATGAAAATTGATAGGGAGGAGGGGTTGCTTACAGGTATAAAAGTTGACATCTAAGGTGGGATTTGATTATCTGGCTCAGCTCATTAGTAGAAATTTGGAAAAAAAAAAAAAAAAAAAAAAAAAAAGACCAGTCTGCTTCCTTAATGTTATTAAACTTTGTTCTCGCCCACAAGAGAAGTGGTACCTAGAGTATGAAAAATGAGCGACACAGCATTCACTAAGTTCTCTCCTCCAGCAGTTTTCAGTTAGCAGCTGGGGCAAGAAAGTGTACATCACATGTGAACTTTTTAAGTGTGATTTATGGAGCTGCTATGATTGAGGTGTCAGGATTTATGACCAGACCCGCTGACAGCAATTACTCCCCAAACACTAATGCAACCAAAAACTCCCCTTTGATAGATCTAGTTATTAATGCAAGTACACAGGTATGCAGCCACTAAGGGCTCCCCGGAAAGGTTAGATTTATCATGGTGACATTTTACTTGTATTATGCACCCACATTCTCCCAGTGTGACCAAGGGACAGGCAGAGGAGGGGCAGGGTGATACCTTCCAACAGTGCACCAACCACAAAAATAATTAAGTCCAAGAAAATGCATTGCAGTCCTAACCCAGACGTATGGATTTGTTGCCGGGAGGTCACCTCCAAAAATAATTTCATCATCATTTTTACAGGAAATAAAAGATCTAATAATGAAGTTACTGTCATGTTAGTTTAATGCGGATTTGCAAAGTCGTTTTCATCTGTCTCTAAAAAGGGAAAAAAAAACTATAAACAAAGGTGTACTGAAAAAAAGTTGTTTGTCAAATGACTGAAAAAAGACCAAATGTTCTCATTTAGTCATTCTGAAGTGCTGCCAGGAAAAAGTCTGGATGAAATAATCATTTTTGTAATATATTTTAATGCTGTTTGAAATTAAATCACACCAGTTTCCACCTCAGGACATCAGAGTGCTGTCATGTACTTACTTGTCACATTATTTATACGCACTGGAAAACACACTTGTGTGTGCCACCAAGGTTTGTGTGTGCGCGCACGCGTCTGTGTGTGTGTGTGTGTGAGCGCATGCTTTAATATCCAATTTTGTGTGTCTGCTGGTTTGGCATCATGTTCTTTGCAACCAGATAGAAGCTGTACAACAACAATTTTAGGAAACATTAATGAGAAGTTCAAAGAAACTATGTTTCCAGCAGGACAAAAAAAGACTGACATAAAATAAAAAGCACATAAAATAACAAGTCATCAGAACTCTGCTCAGAGGGCCTCGCATTACTTGATGGTGCCAGCAAAGAAGAAAGACTTTACAGTCCCATTTAGATTTACTACAAAACTGTTTCCAGGGACACCAGGTGCAAAGACCCCTGCCTCAGTGTTCAGTGAAAAGACAACATATATTAAACATGGTTATGCTTAATTTCAGTTTCATAATTTTATTTGGATTGTCTACTACAATAGGTTCACAGCCTTTCATGTTAACAAGCCACATTGTTTTTCTCATGCTGTACATTGCTGCAGAAAAAAGATGAAATGCACCATTTTATCTCCTGACTCTTCAAACCCTCTTTCCAAAAAGCCAAGTCTGCTCTGGTTGGTCAGGTCCCACAGGCCAAATCAGACACCGCCTGCAGTTTCTCAGGTCAACTCTGCAGGACGTTTTGCATCCAAGGATTCCCTGTAACCCACATTTACTAGGAACCGTAAAGCCGTAAAGGCTTCCAAAAAAGCCAACACAAGCTGAGCTAGCAATGCAGTGTAAAGTTCCACTACCAACAACATCAAAAACTGTTAATGGCATCCAACACCCCGCTTCTATTATTATTTAGCTAGCCTTAAATAAGTATCAAAGTTAGAGAGACTTTTGTCTTCCCCATGAGGCATCACGAGTAATTACACTGTTAACATGGTTATGATACCATAGGTTCCAAATGCTCCTAGTTGATTCAGCCTTCTCCAATGCTATGGTTGTTCCCCACGCCAGCCCTGCCAAACATCTCTTTGCTGGCTGAGGTAAAATGCATGACTACCAGGGAGTAAGTGTGGGAATTTCACACCAGATACCAGATTTAAAAATTCCTACACTGTAAAATACAGGATTTATCCGGACTTGTTCAGCAAGGGCTCAAATGCAACAGATGTTTATTCATGTCTCAAAGTCTAGAACTGTAAATTGAACCTTCACAGTTTCTCTTTCTGTCTGTCAGCTCTTACCCTAGTCCAACATCGCCCCAGCCTCATTAGCGATGAAACATGCTAACGCCAAGTTCAGCAAGCTAACCTACAAAATAAACTGGAAAATCTTTACAAGTGGCAAAACTTACAGCCTCCAAATTTAAAGCTGGGTCAAGGGCAGGTGGAGCTGGTTATTGAGCAACCCTTGAGCTTCAAGTATTACCAACCAGCGGTTTCTTACACATACATTCCAGTTTTTTCGAGTGTGGATATATCTGTCATATTTCCATCAACAATAAACTCAAATAAGCTCCACTCGGTTCTTGTTTCCTCTGAGTCTGGGGACTGATGTAGAGATTTTGCCTGTCTGTGCAGCAAACCACAGAGCTTTTCTAGTATTTTTCAGTGTTTTGCCCTTTGCATTGTACTAGCACTTGTTGTGAACATATTCCGAAGTAAAATGGTTAGCTCACACATACAACAGTTGTCCAGCTGCTATGGGGACAGTTTCATCAAGTTAATCCACTGGGTCTAACATCCTCAGATGCTACTCGTAGAGGAACGTACGTGTTGGTTTCTTCAGCCGAATACAGAGAAATATGCATACTCTGCTCATTACTTCCACATTTTTGTAGAACAACAGCAAACCGTGAGGAAGAATCACAATGTTTTAGGGAATGGGATGTTCCCCTGGCTAGAGGCGGTGCTGTGCTATGGCAGGTCTCGACTACAGACAAGCTATGTTTTCTGTAGGAAAGTACCACTCCCTTTGTTGTTGCGATAAGTTTGCAGGTGATTATATGCATCGAGAAGCTAAATACACACCAAAGGAGAGGGGGGGGGAAACACGTTGAAATCCATGTGGTGAACCATGGCCGGTGGGGAGAGCACTTCTTATTTCCTGTGTTTCCCTGCATCCAACACCTTAAGGTTGATGTTTTAATAGAGTGTGGGAGGCAGACTCCTGGGTGTTTCTGCATGATAATCTGGACTCTCCGGAGCTCCGCATGGCCTTGTGTGTTGACTGCTAATGCAAGCTAAAGAGGATGTAGCTGAATTCTGAACTCAACCTAAGAATCATTTGTTGACTCTTTCCGAACATTGAACTGACTTGAAGATGCGGCACACGTCTCTGAAGCTGTTCTGCTTCTTTAGAGTAACTGTTGTCCTGTGGCACATAACCTGTCTTTGTCAGGCTCTCTCTAGACTCTTCTGGTGACTGAGATATATCTTTTTTTTTTTAACTAACTCCTGCTTTTTGATTAAAATATTATGCACTGGCAAACTGCTACATGTCCAATGAAATGCAGTGTTTGCTCAGGACAATTCATAGGAAATCTGTAGGGATATTAAAATCAACTAGGGAACAATTTCAAAACTCACTGAGGAAACGGTGTGTTTTTAAACTTCATGAGATTTAACTGTCTGCAGATGAGAAGCTGAAATGGCTGCAGAACCTACAGGGAGCTCTGAATGTGAACATGTGAAGATGTGAGGATTCTCTAGAGACTGATCATCCTTATTCCCCACAGGACTAGACAATACATACAAAGAAATTCACACTCACATACAGACGCACACACACATAAACGAATAAAAAATGCATGCGACGCATTTGAAATCGTGTCACGTAAGAGAGAAGGACAAAAAATGGGGGAATGGTACAGTTAAAGTCACCATCCCCCAAACTTGTCATTCTTCTGTGTAAGCATTTATGCAGTTAAGGCAGAAAAAAAAACAAAAAACACTTGTGAAAGGATCAGGCAGGCAGCGGAAAAGAAGGCAGGGGGAGGGGAGACTGTTGCAGGTGAGAGCCAAAGCATGCAATAAAGATTATGGAGGCAAGATGAATTATAAGACTCCAAGGCTACAGCACGGAGGGATCTGACAGATCGACTGTTTTCCTGGCTCGGCCACTCCGCTGCAGGGACAGCTGCATTAAAATCTCAGAAATGAAGAAAGATTTCTCCATACCACCTCTCTCCCTCGCCACTCCAAAACTGTATTGACTGTTTGGTAGGAAAGTGGTTGAACTAAAGAAACATTTGACCCTGAGAGCACATTTTCATTATTTAGAGGTGTTTGTGTGGCAGTGTCATGTATTCAGAGAGAAAGTTGAGTGAGAGAGTAGCCCTTACAAATACATGTGCTGCAGACTGTCATCGGCAGAATTTAGTGAAGGTTTTTGAAACGATACACTCTCCTGCTCAGTGGGAAAGTCAACATCTCTCCTCCTCTCTCGGTAAAACAGTTTTGATTCGATTGCATATTTGCTGTGGCACTGGACACATTGTGCAGAGCGCTGTGTATACTTACTCCACTACATATTTAAACTGAATGGTGTGGGGGCTCTTTACATTCGGTCCATTTCTTTTAAAACCCTCCTCTCATTTTGTCATTATGAAGCAATCAACAGCAAGGTTAGGTAAAGTTCACTCAATCTCTTAAATAACTCCAGAGAATTAGAGACTCTTCCTTTTAATAGAAAGCATGATTGTTTGAGATGATTTCATTTTCAACATCTAGTTTTTAATTTTCACATTTGCTTGTTATTTTGTCTCTTTCTCCATGTCTGGTTCCATCATTATTTCACAATAATTGTATCTGCCTCTTGGACAATTATATCCAACATCTCGAGAGCAGTGGCAAGCAATTTCTGTCTCTCTTCAGATGAATAAATGAATGAATAAATGAATAAATCTTGATCATTTACAACAATGTTTGTAGTGGACAGCAATAAACTATACTGTCAACCCTACTCAGTAACTTAAGAGAGATCTTAATTCTGATTGGCTGAAAGGTGGGCGTACATTGTTGTCACATGAAAGAGCTGAGGCATGCCCTATATTACTGTGTGTGTCATACTGGAAATCTGTATTTATTTGGACTGGATTGAGTTGCATTGCATTGATTTATGACCAAAAGTATAGGGATTTTGCAGGCATTTACATTACTTTGACTTTTCTGCCTAATCAGCTGTTATTTTGCATTTTAATCCATCATCTCAATTGTCCATACCATTGTTAACTCTGTTTACCCTGTTAACAATGAACAGGTGCTTCAGACTACGTCAAAAACCTTGTGAAAACCGGATCAAACCACTTCAATCTACAACTTAAAAAAGGAATTTATTGTTGAATGTCTGCAAAACTGTCACACAGGAAAGTCCTTTACAACTACACGCAATGAAATTCATCAAGGTAACATTAACATTACAAAACAAGTAACAGTAGACTAAATATAATTAATTTAGTCTACTGTTACTTGCTCAGTAATTCAGCTGTATATTTTTAATTTGAATGGTAAATTCAAAAAATTAAATGGTAGATAGTGGATAGACCTTTTATGTGAGGTTGAGAGGCAAATGAAAGACATCTAGTCAAACGTGTCAAAATAACAATAATGGAGGTGCCTTTTTTCTTCTCATCGAGTTTTTAAATTTCTACCAAGAAGTCTTTTTCACATATATACGCTGACACATGCTGTACTCTTCCTCATTCATCTGCTGCTCTTCTTCCACCTCAGACAAGGTGAAAGCAGCGCCTGGAAAAAAAGTCAAGGTCTGAATAGAGCAGCAAGTACTGCTGTAGTCTCACACCAATATTGTATCTCAGGCCTGATTCCTCTTTCCTCTAATTCCTGTTTCTACTGCTCTGTTACCCCAGCTGTGATTATTTCATTCTCCACAGGTGGAGAACAAACAGAGAACTGACCACAGTGAGAAAACACATGTGCAATTAGGCTTACTGTTGATCCACTGATGGAGTCGTTTAGGGAATCAGTGGAGAATTTCTACACTTTAAGGAAGATCATTGTGGTTTAAGTTTTACATCTTTGTAAAAACATTACTTAAATTGCTCAAAAATGGCAACATAAATAGAATTAATGTTGGGCTGTCTGGTTTCATAATAAACTTAATACTGATGACTGTAGCTATAAGAATCTGCCCAGATGTATATTTGTACATTTTCATTGTTTGCTTCAACATTCATTGTGGTTAGTAATGACTTGTTTACAACTGATAAATGTTTTTGGTCATTTCAGCAGGATGAAAATCACAAGATAATGTTTGCCGTGTCCGATTAAACGATGTGAGCAAACTAATGTAAGCAGAGTTTATATATTTTGTTCGTCTTGGACGGTACATTTTAGTTTAATCTTGGATATTTCTGTCTGATGTGACCAAAGATTTAATAGACATTAGAAAACACTGGCCAATAAAAAGTAAACAGACCCTTTACTTAAGCAAAAGTAGTATTACTACACTATAAAAACAAATAAAAGTCCTGACATTAAAATATTACAAGTAAAATTAAGTTTCAAAAGTAAATATACTCATTATGTAGGCTTGTCTCCCTCAAATATATTTTAATTATAGATTAAATCATATGAAGATATTTAATAAATTATCAAATTGCATTTTTTCTTTCAACCAGTGTTTTTTGACCTTTCAATAGTCAAATAATGGCAAACAATGTGAGTGAAACACAGAAACTGTGAGTAAAATGATTGTAAAACCTGGACACATGTCTATTAAATATATAGACACATGACAGGATGTGCTCATAGTTTTTTATTTGGTAGAAGCAGTTATCAGCTTTTATCACCATGTTTTATGCTTTATTCAGATTTGACTTGGTCCATACTGGTTTTTGTCTCTCAGAAATTATGAGTACTGAACAAGTAAAAATGAAGAATTTAAATTTAAAAACGCATCAACAGCATCACCCTGGATGTCTTTTAAAGTCTGCATATTCGTCCTCTTAATTTTCATTTTTAATACTTGAAGGTTAATCAAGCAAAAAAACAACAAAATAGTCCTATTCAAAGTTTAATAGCATGGCTACATAAGAATGTTTCTGCACCATTTATTTAAGCAAATGTTTTAGAAGTCAGTTGTTTTATTCTACATCCTACATCAAGTGAGAGCTGAATACACATAACTTGACTCACACATGCCCGGATATTAAAGTTTCACAGCTCTGTGAATTAATGTTTAATCCTGGAAGTGTTAGGCAGGGAGAGCAATATGTTCCTTGTCCCCCCCTAGGCTAGTTGGCAGCCATGAAGCTCAGTGTAGCTTGAGTCGGGGCCTGTTTACTAGAGGGGAGGAAGTGGGAGACATCACAACAACACAAACGTCAGCGGTCTTCCACAATTATTTTGTTCCCTTGAAGGCAGATTACAGACTGGGAGAGCAGCTTCTGAAAAAGTGCAAGGAACATGGACGCCTTTGGGCTCACGTTCTTGGAAGTAACTCCCAGGTACACCTATATAAGAAAGATCTATCCCAAATGTAACTCTGGACAAGTACTCAAGCATCCGCTGAGTTTAAGTAGGACTGAAGTTGGCTGAGTGTGTCTACTATCCAGGGATCATGCTCCCTCACTGGTGGGATGATATGGCCTATTAGACTCAGTGAGTCTGATTGAAGCTGACATGCACAGATGCAGATTAACTGTTAGGGACTGACAGAGATTGATGCCGACCACAGTAAATTAGGAAAGACAGGTAGGATGGACGGACAAAAGGCGGGGCTCAAAGAAGTTAAATAGAGTCAATATTTTCAAACTGCTTTTGATTCTTCCATGTTTCACTGATGTATCGTCATTTCTCTCCACTTTGATATTACAACCACTGCACAGAAAACACAACAGCCCGAAAGGTTGACAGAGACTGTGTTATGTACTTAAAAGTAGCATGCCGAACGAGCGGGGTATTTCTGTCTTCTGGAAATTATGTTCACATACTGCTAAACTGCAACAGCTAACAGCTAACAACTTAAAGGGGTTATGTGGACCACCAAGCAGCTTCAACTCAAATTCAAATAGAACCACTTCAGCCTTTAACCATGTGACACAAGACTATAATATAACAACAATTTAGAAAATAATAATAGTATATTGGCAGTTTGAATGTACAAACAATATTTCTCCCTGAGTATATCATCTAAAATATATCCAAACTAAAATGCCCAAATGCAACAAATTTAACCCCATAATTAAAACTACACACTTTTAAATAAATAAGCCTGAAATATTACTTCAGCATTAACCAGAAATTGCACAAACCATTAAAAAAAAACACTTAAATCCACCAAACATCTTTGGACTGTCTAGGATTTTTTATTTTTTTTTTAAATTTTAACCAAAATGAACAGATTTTTTTCCCCACAATTGTTTTACATCTGAAGTTTTTGTATAAAACGACACTTTACCACTACACACACCAACAAGCAGTTTCAGACAGCACAGGGTACAAAGTAAAGGCAAAGAAAGGTGCGAGAAACTTACAGGTTGGAAGGCTTTAGCTGAAGATAAGGAGAGCAATGTTAGCAGCAAGTGGCTTTAATCTTCCTCAAAAGCTTTTCTGGTCACCAGGAGGTGTTTTCATCAGAACCAACACAGCTTCTTTGGTCACTGCGGGGACTGTCTACCTGAATCCAACATCGGGTTTATGCTCACACTTGTCCTTTGTTTATGTTATACACTAGTCACACAAAGTACTTTAAAAAGAAAAGTCCCTGCTAACCATTTCTGCCAATGCACTTAATTAGCGGCCTACAGCAAAACAGTTAGCATAGTAACTGCTAGCTTAGTATCCTAAACTGCTTTTAATATTTATATTTTTATTACTGTTAACTCTGAGATATTCCCCACCTGCTGTTCTTCTTCCTTTGTGCTCCACTGTCCTGCCAATCACAACAGGTATCACTGACTGATCTGACTATCTGGATTCCTTATTTGGATGAACATAACAATAACCATTTCAGATACTTCTCAGAGCTAAATAACTATTTGGATTCCTCATTTAACATTGTATGACATCTTTTTGTCATATCTGCTTGAACTTCCTTGTGGTTATGTTCAGGCACTCACAGCACTTTAAGGTTAATGTGTTGCCTTGGTTACAAAACTAAAAAAGTCAACACTGGCCTGCAGCATGAGACAGGATTAGTATACTTCTTTAACTTTTTAACACTATAATCTTTCACCAACCTTCCCGGAGAATTCCACCAATCATGAAGTGATAGGGATATTAAGTTAACTCATAATGAAGAGCACTACTTACTTAGCCTGGAAATAGAGTTGGGAGCTTTAAAGGCATCAGAAAGAAGTGGGCATTCAGGAGGAGGGGAAGTTTAAGATCCAGTGTTTTTGTATCTTGAGCCATAGTAAAACTAAAAGTTCGAACCTCTTTTCAGTTGAAACCATTATTCTTTCATTTGCCTCTTTTGAATACAACCTTCTTATGAAGTGCCTCTTTAACCGGAGTGCTGTTGTTGTGCCCGAACCTCAGGCAACTCCTAACATCTACACTCAGGCTATAGTTCAGCATCAGTTTTACCACCTCTTCTGCATACAGTTGAACAACATAAAGCCTCTGTTTCTGAAAAAAGAAGACATTGAACAGTATTTACTCTTCTTCTTTAAAGAATGTATTTGGCAGAACAAACTTGCAGTATATAAACTAATGTGATACAGAGACACGGTTGAAAGGGTTTTAACTGAAACTGTGTTGGTTCGTGTAGCATAAAGTAAACATGATCTGGACATTAAATGAGCCTGAATTGTCCTTGGTTTTAAAACATGGGAAGTGCTTAGCCAAACCGAATGAGCGAGAGAAAGCATTCAAAAACAGGAGACTGTTGCAATGTCACATCAAACCTTTTATTCCCAAGGCTACACAGATTTGGAAGATGGTGACACTGTGGGGAAGAATTGATTTGCCACCACTTTGCCTTGCTGGTAGTTTGAGATTAAAGACCAAAAAATAAGGCAAAGTGGGAAATCTGATCGCTTGACGGACTGCAAAACCTTGTGTGTTCGGGCCCGTTTGTGTTTTTATCGATTTGTGCAAGCTTGCATGATGTGCAAGTACATGTATATGAGTCCAACAGAATTGCTTTCACCAGGTCTTTGTACTCCAGCTCGCCCATCTTTGTGACAAACACTTTCAACCTCTCTCATACCTGTGTGTTTATCTGGTGCAGCCACTGTGCACAGCTCCTCACCTGCTAACACCTTTCTGTTGAGCTGGCGCTGGCAATGTGTGCGCTCCCTCTGCCTCAAAACAACCCTCTGTTCAGCTAGAGTGCTCTTTGTATAAAAGACACCCCTCTGCGTCCCTGGAATGGTTCTTATTTGCAGTCCATCTCTCTTCTGCTTGCCACTCTTTTTTTCCCTGATTCTCATTGTCTCTTCGCAGCCAATTTTGGCCCTCCAAACAAAACATGAAAAACATTGGAGTTGAAATGACATGATTGTTTCGCATTGAAATACAATCAAGCATTTGATGAGTTCCGGTTGTCTGTTTTATTTCCATCCCCTCCTGTTTTGCCAATATCTGCTGTTACAAATACTAGGTTAAAAAATAATTACAAAAAAAAAAAAAAAAAGGGTGAGGAGATATTCTTAAGCTCCCAGTCCGTCTGACCCTCGGCTGCTATTTAAAAACACACAATGCCTGATTCCTCCAGATAGACAGAGATTTAGACTGAGAATTTTCCTGTTCAGATCAGTGCTTCACAAGCGATATTGAGAGCCTTAAGAGGATTATATCAATGATGCTCCATTTTCCATCTGCATGGTAAACCATTTAACATTAAGGCCACTCTACTAAATATAGTGCTTAAAGTCTGTTAACCAGGCTTTTTGTCCTGCTTCCATGTGATGAAATTAAGGATAAAATCAGCGAGAGAAAAGTGTGTTCTTCTCCTTGCAGTGTGAAGAATGGCCATGGAGATGTGATTTACAGACATGGCTGTCGGATTACTGGCTCCAGCTGTGGAGAAGGAGAGGCCATGCGCTCGCTGCGTTTTCTCTTGTAGCTCATTGCAGCACAGCGCAGTGTGGTGCTGTGTTTTGTCATGCAGCAGGGTTGAGAGGGTCAGGACATGGGCTGTTTCCCTCTCTGCTCACGGGCAAGAAAGCTAAACCACAGTCCAAGACCTATTTTGTCTTCTGCCTCCTTCTTCTTGTTCGACCCCTCCTTCCCGTCCGCCCATCTCAGCTCAATTAATCTAGGATGCCTAAGTGACCCTGAGAGAAGCCACTGTGCATGACTGAAATTACTCCCTGCTCACTGCACTTCAAATTACAGCCATTGAAGACCTTTACACCATCCCCCATTTTCGGGCTTGCTGTCTCTCCCAGTCCTCTCTCTTTGCTGCCGCTTGTTCCCTGTCCTCTCAAGCTAGCCATCACACTTCTCCGCAGCTAACGTGATTTAATTAGATTCCTTGTTGTCTTGTTCTTTACTGCTTTTGTCAAAGGTTGTTGCTGTCATTTTAACTGACGCTGTAAATTAAGTGTGGGGTGAGCTGCCATTCACGCGCCCTCTCACTTGCATTGGTTTTCACATGCACACAAGGACAGATCATTAAACTTACGTCCGTGCATATTCAAGTAATGGGGAACGTAATTGTAAACAGTAAAATATTTACTGGTACTTGGCGAATGTTACTGTTGCCTCTTGTGAGGAAAACGATGTTATCTTAAGACGTTGACAAGCAGGAAAGCTGATACTTGGCTGGTATTGTCAGCTGTAGATCCAGGATGTTATGTTCTTTGGGCTGAATTTCAAACAACTGCTAACTAGCAGTGGGTAAGGTGCGAGTCATAATATCATGCATATGTTGGGCAGGGTAAAATTGATGTTGTGTCCCGGTCAGTCAGAGTTCGGATGTCCAGTCTACTCCCCCAGAGGGCCTGAGGTGTCATGACCCTGCTCTGCCTCGCAGCTGCCCAGCAGTTCTAGCTGGACTAGCTCAACTCACCCGCCCCAGCGTCTCGGCAACAACCCACCAGGGTCTGCAGAAGACCTTGGCGTGGCAATAGACACGGCTGATTTATCACAGAGGACCACTGGAGGAGAAAAAAAAAAAAAAAGTGCAATGTTCAAATTAAAGATGTCACCATCCAGGCGTTAACTTGGAATTAACAAATGAGGAAGCTTATGGGACCTTGCATCTATCTCTCAAATCTACTCATTTGAAAATTTCGAGAGATGGCACTGAAAAATTAATGAGGTGTTTTATTATTTTCCAGCTTCAGCCGTGCTACTTCTAGAGTTAATAAAACTGTCAATATTAAAATCCGCTCTCACGGTGGATGGAATTTATTTCACTGTTTAGTACGTGGTTATTTTCCATGTGTTATGTCTCAGGTTTTGTTTTTTTTTAATGCAGCAGTGTAAGAATGCAGGCCAGATATGGAGATATCTGTGAAGCAGTCATTGTGTCAATGTAATAATGGTGCATATGAGTTATGTGTCTTGGGAACACAGGATGGCGGCCCCCCATCACCTACACTCCCCACCATCTGTGCCACGTCTCACTCTGGGTAATTCTGCAGCGCCTCTCTGTCTCATTCGCTGTCTCTCTGTTTGTCTCCTCCTATATCTTGCTTCCTCTTTGTCTCTCATACTCACACACATGTTGAATCAGTTTGTGTCATGGAGTCTACAGTCTACATTTAAGCTATTTATAGAATGGGATCATATTAAACTGCCTGTGGCTAAACAAAGCATTCAGAACTTGTCTAGATTGTTCTTCAATAGGGTCAAAATTGATCCATGCCATGTCAATAGGCACAAGCTGCACTGTGTGTGTGGAAGAGCTTTGGAGGATACTTGTTTCTTCTCAGACTTGGCGCAGACTGTTGTTAAATGGGTTCTGGTGTTTGCTCAAAGACATAATGAAAAGAGTCGCTATTGATGGATGTTACTGTCGAAAATGAATATGAATGCGTTAAATCAGCAATAATTATTTTCCCAGTCATTATTAATTCTAGATTTGCTTTGGCGAACAGATTTGTTTTTTGGATTGATGCCCAAGTACTGCGTCATGAAGCATTCATTATTCAAAAATGCAACTGAAACTAGGGCGCTCCTGTTGGAAAGTATGTGAGAGAAATAATGCTGAAAGGTTTTAGAAAGCCCTTTCATGTCCCGTTTATGTTAGAGGGGCCATTTTTGACTGCTACTAGAGTGCGAGAACGGGTATTGTAGCAGCTAATTTAATTGCCATGGATGTCACTGTATATTTCGAATGTGTTCCCTTCAAAAGCCACAAAAAAAGGGGAAACTCTGCAGTGTTTATGTCATACTCAAATATTCCTTTGGCAAGAAAATCAGTGATTCGCCTTGCACAACAACAGATGCTGTATATAAATTATGTACTAAAGTCATTAGAAAATAATTTCCTGAATGGCAAAAAAAGCAATTGCGCGATGTGGTGCATAAGCAGAGAGCTCTTCTGAGATTCTTTATTATCAGCACTGTGTTTCAACCAGTGCAAACACCTGATAAGTTCCAGTACAACAATTTTTATTAACTTTTTGCATTTCATGCTCAAGTCCCTCTGAATAGGCTTCATCTTTGGTGTTTGTTGATCCTTACATGCTCTGCATTTCTGATCAAATTTCAAAGGTGGTGATTGAAGTCATGATTCTCATGTCGACTGATGTCGTATAATTGGGCTGGGTATCTGTTGTTAGTGTCTGATGAAAGATCGCCTCTCATCCACAGCTGGTCTGCTACCTTTGATGGCACTTGTTTTAATCTTCCTGATGCATCCCCAAAACTCATTTTAAAGTAAGGATTTACTCACTGGGCAAGACAAAGTTGAAAAAACAGTTGCCTGTTGGCATTTTCCATTGAACGAGGCAATCTTTTTTGGTAAAGTAATTTTTAAATGTTAAACTATTCTGCAAGCAAGGTATGACAGCCTGAATGAAATACACGCAACCCTCATTTTGTATAAGTACAAGAAGAATCCTTGGTTCGAAAGTTGAATGGGGATTTGTGTGGGCAGGTAACTCTGGAGAGGTCAAATGAGTCTAATATCCTCTGACAGCTGAAGATGCAGTTTCCTCATTAAGACAGCTAGTGTCAGCATTATTCTGGTTACATGATGGGGACTAATAATTAATCCAAGGCCCACAAAAAAGACTCACCGGGACAGGCAGGTTACATCCCATGATGACCTCTCATCCAGGTACCTAACGGAGTTTAATCAGAAGTGTAAAAAACGTAAGGCTTAATGAGTAAGAGGGAGCATGGCTGTCCATCATGGCTGTCCATCACCGGCGAATTATAGTACACTCAACGCTTACAGCTGAAAGTCTACCATGGTGCTGTTGGAAGTTGAGCAGGACCAGACGGGAAGCAACACTGCCATTTTTAATTACTTCCTAAATGCTCAGGGGGGGTTTTCCAGCACTTTAAATTTTTCTGAGGTGTGTTCAGCTTCAACTACATGCAGCAAAATTTTTATTTACATGTAACCTTGATGCTACGCAAGTGGAAGCTGAGAGGGCCATTGTTTGTGTCCTTTTGAAAGAGCCTCATGAAATTATTTCGAATGCACATTTAATTCTAAAGATACATGTCCTCAGTGTTACAGTCACTGGCTTTGCTGTCCAGATTAACAGAGAACATCCTAATTGAGAGAAGGTGCAGGTACGTGGGAGCTGTGGTTTCTAATTATAGCGATCCAACATTTGCCTTGTATTTCAGGATGACAAGGCAAACATTCAGGTGAAGGATAATTGACTTCTCACTGACAAGACGGTGTTATAGTCTGTGATGATGTAGTTTTGTTAGGGGCTAAAAAAAGTTATGAAAGTGCGATGACAAAATGCTACATGCAATAGCAAAAGACCCGTATTCGTCCTTAAATCACATTAAACCGCTCTTATTATGATTTAAATAATCAAGCCAACATTTTTTGTTTATTATTTGTTAGATTAATTAGTATGCCAGCATGCCTTCCTAGGGAACGCCACGCACCAGAAGAGACTGCAAATACTAAATGATATTTAGAAAGACTTTAACAAGCATTAGATCTTTATGGACTGCCTTTTTAATGTAATGGGATTTATATAAATGCAGCTGCTGATTCTGTAACATCTCTGACACGCTCACCAAATGAAAGAAAACCTCAGAGCAGACAGTTGCACACCGTCTCGAGGAAACCTTCATGCAACTCCCAAACCTAACCTGACAGTAGACAAAAAGGCAGCAAATGTGGATTTTTTTAAAAACTAATCTAACAAAATAAAACTGTTCAAGCAACCATTACTGTTGTTTCTGCATCGTTATAAAGTGACATCATCAAGACAGACAAGGCTCTACTGATTGATTATTGCTATAACAATCAAAATAACTTATCTTCCCAGACTGAGAACAACATAACCTCAAGTGAGGCTAAACACAGCAAGTCCAAGTACATAAAGTAAAGAACAAATCATCCCTTTGTAAATTAAAACATACAATTTTCCCTATTGGTCAGATGAAGACACACTCTTTATTTTTCAAGAAACTAGAAGTTAAAGTACAAGGTGCCATCACATTGTTAGACTGTGTCTACAAAAAAAAAAAAAAAAAGAGGGAATTTGGCCGCCGCCTTCTTCAAAGTAGGCCCTTTATGCAGTGAAACACTTTTCCCAAAACTCCTGCCACACTTGGATTGCTGCCTGAAAGTCCCATTATGTAACCTTGTAAAGCACCACCTGCAATGTGCTGGAACGTCCTCTGGACCTTCTTCACAGTGTCAAAGCTTTGACCTTTCAGCTTAAATTTCATTTGGAGAAGATGAATTTGGCATTACTAAATCCAGAAAGTAGACTGGATAAAGAGTGGCGACTGTGATGGTGCAACTTGTTTTTTTTCCCTGTGAGGGCTGGAGAAAACAAAAGGCAAGGCCACCTGATCCGACACAACCATGCCCCTCTTTCCAGTCATCTGTGTCGTAGCTAGTGACAACATGTATCTTATGTTTGACCCAGATTTTGATGGTTGCTCTGTGCTGAAGTTTAAGGTCCATGGTGACAATACACCAGCCAGACCACTGGTCACATAACAGCCTGTAACCCCCTTCCCACTAGTGAAAGTAACTTGGTATACTGACTCACAACAGCAAGCTAGCTAGCTAACATGGTGCTTGCTTGGCACTGGGCTACATTTCAGAAGAAGGAAAGAGAAAAAAGAACTTTGTTGATTGCACTTTGTGAACTAATAGTAGTCGATTTTGGTTAGAAAACATTTGGAACAGATTGTGGCCATAGTTAAAAGAAACATCGACTGTCATTTCTGAAATTCCTGACCCTCAATTTTAACTCCCAGTCACTGAACGGTTTTTAATCCTCCTTGACTTCCTCCCTTTGGCATTTACAAATGTCACACTACTTCCTGCTTTCCTTTAAACAATAAACTTGGGTCTTTTTTTGTCTATCCATCCAGCAAATAACCACTGTTGTTTCCGTCTCTCAACACTGTGACATCTGCCAAAAATGAGACAGTAAAAATGTGTTTTTAATAGCTTTCATAGCCATTTAATGGGGTTACTTGCGCTTTAAGCCATTACTAATTGAATTAACATTTTAATCATAAAAATGAACAAATTATCTTGTGTATGGCCAGGCCGGTTTCATTGTTTCTTCATTTTTTCCTGACCTTCTAGCTTTATAGTACATTTTTCTAAATGTACATTAAAGGACACACAGTTCAGTGACTGAATTAAAGCGTGGTTCAATGAATGAAACCACCATTTATTTAGAATTGTTTGGGGACTTTTTTTTTTTTTTAAATCCTCTTGTCAAACATACCTCTGCCAAAGCTCATCAGAGTTAGCTGAGAGCGTTGAGTGGGCATTCATTGTACAGGCATGTTCTGTCAGCCCATTATATATTCCTTTCCCCCCTTTTGTCCTTGTGAGACACAGTGAAAATGAGTTAGATGAATGTGGATATTACTACAATGAAAACTGTATGGAAGGGTTTTGAATATACATTTTTTTTATTGGTGCATTTTGTTGGGTGAGTGAGTGTCCCTGCATCTGGAGGGGGTTTGTTTAGGCATTTGTTGCATCTGACGTTGCTAGCCACAGTTGTCATCTTCTGGTTAAATGATGCGTGAAAGTGAATATCCATCTTCTGTGATCAAAAGCGTTATGTGATGGCAGTACGATACATGCATTATAAACAACCTGGCTGCTTGTGGAAGGGAGAATACCATACCGGGCTCTGTACCTCAAAGAGAGGAACGCACACTTTCGGGCTTTTCTTTTTATGTGTGCGACTTGGACAGAATATTTTGAAATCCCTGTTAGTTCTACGTCCTTTTGTCCAATCCATCAACCCCGCCCTACAGGTGCCAGTGCCTTTCCCTACAAAGAAACCACAAGAAATGTCTGTGTTGCAACCCCAGGACTCGCTTTAAAGACTCACACATACAATTAAAGTGAGGCAGGAAATGGAAAGGGAAAAATCTGTGAAACATTTGTTCACATTAGCACTTTGAGCCAAGAATAAATAGCCTGCTGCGTAAGGGTAGGGGAGCATTATGTGATGTAACAAGCTTATTTGTGAAAACACAAGTGCTGAAGCAAGGGAGAGTCAGAGGAGGGGTTGGAGCATTTAAGTGCACAGCAAGAAATCACTCAGCCTACGTGAAAAAGTCTCCAGGCGGCCAACTCAGCTGACTGGGGAGAAATACCACGGCCATTAAAGCCCTCTCAACACCTGTGTGGATTTCATAAATTGAAACTGTCCAAGTCTGGAGAGTGAAAGAGCAGGAGGAGGGGAGGGAGGCAGAGGGGGTGGGGGGTGGGGGGGTGTAGAGACAGGTGCCGAGTAAAAGGTGGGATGAAGAAGAGCGAGATGGACAGGGCAGCCAACAAGAAGTGAGGGCAAAACGAAGAAATGCCCACTCCTGCTTCCTGTGATTACAGTGCTATTATTTAAATGTCAGCGTCCGTCTGTCTGTGTGTCAGTCTACAAAGGGGTAAATCCATGCGAACACTGGACAACGTGTTTCTGTCGTCTTCATTTCCATTAATTTAAACAAGAGAAAAAACATTGAAGTCCAAATGTTTAATCGCTTTTGCATTAATCTGTCCATTCAAGTACAACCTTACAATGTCGAGTATCTGTGCGTGCATGCGTGCGCGTGTGTGTGTGTGTGTGTGTGTGTGGGCATGCAGCAGAGAGAGAGGGAGGGAGAGAGAGAGCACTCTTGTCTCAGTCCCTCTGTTGATGCACACAGAACAAGGTTAATTACTTTTCCGACCTTCTCAGGAAGCTTAAAGAAATATTCCAATCATAGCCTGAATAGATAGCACAACCAGAGATGCTGAGTCAATGGCCAAACAGTGAAAAATGAAAACTGCTGGATCTTTTAAGTCTAACTTTATTTACCTTCACCATTACTTATCAAATGTTTCAATAAAACTGCCTGCATCACTGATTTACTGTCACAGAGGAAGAGGGATTGCATCTTTTCCCACCTGCAGCTCTTGCTTACCTTGATAAAATATGTACGCAAAGCAATCATTTTTTTAAATGTTATGTTTATAAAAATGCTCGGATGAATTCTTTTAGATACCAACCATCAGTCTGCAGGATGCAATCACTGAAACAAAATACTTTACGATTAATAAAGATTGCACAGGCCATACTGCAAGTTTCTAGAATAGCAGGAAGATAGTCTTTTTTTTATTAAATCCCCAGAGAGTCTACTTACACTCCCTAGTGTAAGATTTTCTGATCAAAAGCACATTAACAACATATTCTACATTAAACCATTTTCTCTGCATGGGGTTATTTTACAGCTATAGCTTTGCAGATATGTAGCTTCGCCATAAATGCTTTAACTGTAGTTCAGGGAGTCGCAGTATTCAAAAGCATCTGAGAGTCACTGGAGACCGAACCCATTAAGTGTGAGAGAAATACAAGTGTGAATGCAATTGGTTTTTTGTTTTTTTTTAGTGCACCGCCATGAGTGTAGCCAGTTATTTATGTGTAGCCAGCAGTGATGCCCAATGTTTAACACCTACCTCAAAAAATAGTAAAAACAAGTGTTCTCTAACTATTAATTATCACAATTACTTCAGCAGCATAACGCTTATTTGCATTTTTGCCAGACTTCATTTAAACATTTGGACTCAAAACGTCATTTTAAGACCAAACTAAAAGTGATAACTAAAAGGAATGCAGGGAATGTTGTTAGGACTATTTGTACTTTCCAACTGGGACTTCTGAGCTACATGAAAGAAGACATTTCATAAGTTAATGTGAATAAATCATTTTTAGAAATAATGGTTCACTTTCCAAGGCTGGATTACAGATCCTGTGGTAAATTGTTGACTTGAAGAGAATCTCTAATTATATATTATATATACACAAATCTATGACTTTAATCACAGTGACTCTGAATTTTCACACAAACGTTTGACTTCATAATCTCAGAGAATATTTGGGCATACAGTGGTAAAGTGTAGTAAACGTGAGGATTTATTTTCTTGAATTTACCACACCACTTTACCACTCAGAGAATATCAAAGTTTTTTCTCATGAAAATAATTTAAAGTGGGTTTTTTTTTCTCAGCATACTACTGCCCTCTGCATCTTTTTTTCCCCCACTCACAGTTGTCCTAACACACCCAAATGTGAGAAGTTCCATCGCAAAGATTTTAGTTAAACTAAGATCATCACGAGTCTACTTCCCTATCCTAAATGAAAATACACCGAAAATACACTCCTGAGTGTGAGCTACACTACACTTATTTAAGCTTGTGCTGGTAGGTGCAGTGCTTTAGTTTAAAAATATGATTCCTCTGGGCTGTCAGACAGCGGAGAATCATTCTGCAGCCATTACAGAAATAACAGTTTCACAGCCAACGGCACCTCAGGCTATTAAATGTAATGTAAGGCAGATAGTGGCCTTGCTTGATGAGCAGCTGGTGTTATCATTTCTCCATGTCTGAAACTTGCATGAAAGCCCTTTTGAAAAGGGCTATATTAGGTGCATGAACATGATCACACCATCCATACATCCATTTAAGTCAGTAATGCTGTCAGTGTGCCTCGCAGTGGCTCCCATTGTCAGACTATTTGATATGCATTCATCTGTCTTCCTGGCTGATCTGTGTTGGCAGCCACCCACCATCTCTCCAAGCTCAATTTGATCTCCAGGATAAACAAACCCACAACAATTAAAAGAGATATGAGGGTTGACAAAATAATTAACATGGGGCCAGTGTGACTCTTGGGGGGGGGGGATTGTGTGCAGTCAACAAAAGACGAATAAACAAATAATCATTTGGGTGGTTGAGCAACGAACATATTAATTGTGTGTACAGCGGAAAACCTCGAGAAAATAATCTTCACAGAAATAGACGGCTACATTCTTCATGCCACTTCCCCAAACACACACATCTTGTTAAAAATAAACAGAGATTCTCGACTCGCTCTCTTATTAACTCTCTGATGATAAAACAGAGCAAACAGTGTTCAGTAGAAACCGAAGACAATCTCAGTGGTCTGGCCTTTGGTTCAGAACATGACATTGCTGAAGGTGTTTCTTGTTTTTCTCTTTTTAAAGATTATTTTTTCAGGCATTTTTGCCTTTATTGGATAATGACAGCTGAAGAGAGACAGGAGAGGAGGGGGTAAAAGAGAACGAGAGACTCTGAAATGGAAACTGAGCTGCCGCGGTGAAAGACTCCAGTCTTAACACATGGTACGTGTTTTAACAGGACAAATACCAGGGCGCCCCCTGAAGGAGTTTCTTGATTTAGAAGTTGAGCCCACGGCCACAGCCTCCTCAGGTGAGCAGGGTAGGCATCTGCTTTAAAACGTCGCTGATTTGCCTCAAATTGCTTAAGGCTTCAAACAGCAATGATAATCGTCACTAGTGGTAGTGGCGGCAAATCATCAGTGATTAATTATAATAGTCCCAAATGTTCAAAAGCAGGTCACGACCCTTCAAATGCAAAGTTTTGTTACTGCCTGTATACTCGCTAACAAGCATACCAGAATATCATTTTAGCTTCAAGAGAGAGATCATCTTGCATGGTCTGTGTACAATTACATTTACACAGAAACACACACAGACACTCAGTTATTGCCTACTGAGACTAAAGCTGGATGTTTATCTGTGTTACCCAGAGGTGAGAGTCAATGGGGGGCAGCTTTTAGCAGCTGCATGTGTAAGTGCCATGCTGTCCCTCTGCTGCATCTGGGTAAAAGCACTGAAGAGAAATTGAGGGTGCAACCACTCCGGCTATTATGGAGGAGATGTGCTCCTGGTTATCCAGATGAGGTCAAAAAAAAATAACCCTAGACTCTCAGACAAATTTCATATACACAAAAATGGACTGCGGATTGTGCAGGCTGCATAAGATACACACATTGAGATGCAGAGCACATGCACACTGACACACGCCCATTTTCAGGTGCACTAATCCATATTTTTATATTAACTGATCAAAAGGCTATTTGTAATATGAAAGGAGACACTTGAACCCACAGAGAATTATCATCCAACTCTGCAGTTCCTCTCAGCTCTAAAGAGCTTTTTAGCATCTTTCAACACATTGTTTCACCTCTCATTAATCCTGTTTTCACCAGCAGTAAGCAGGTGTTTTTGGGAAAAAGCTTGGATGCTTGCTACCTGCCCATCACTGCAGGGAGCGCAGAAAACATTGGCAGCTAGCTGGGGTATGAAACATCTTGCAGGCTCAAGTTGTGAATTTTTTTTAAGGCATTTGTGAAACCAAATCCGAAATCACAGGGCTAAAACAAGTGTGAACTTCATCAGGTGGCTAGAAACATGGCTGGATACTAATCCTAATATTGCTCCACGTCTCCTGGACGTGTAAATAGGAAGTAATTTGCTACACAAATGTTTGCTACAAAAACTCTTTTCATCTGCCTGATAGTTGTCGATAAAAAAAGGTTTAAACAAAAAAATAAAGCTAAATATTTCTGTTAGATTTGGAGAATTTCCTCAAAAGTCAATTAAAAAGATGCAATCCAAGGAAATCATCCAATTACCATGCAGAAAGTGCTTGCAAAGGTTTTGAGTGGTTTTATAGGACGTTTGGCAAAATTCATGGCAATAGTGCATAGCACATGTAGGAAAACTGAAGAGGGATAATGGATCAGCAAGACTCCTTAGGAGTTTCACTAGATTGGTGTTTACTGCTTGGCGTTTTGTTGTTGTTTTATTTTCTCCGCTCCCTGTAAGATGGAGAGGGAGGATGCCACCTCTGAAAACATGTGGCTTATTGCGTAACTTCACTCTGCTTCCCACTGGAGCTGGTTCTTGATAGTGTGGCAGTGATTAGTCGATTAGTCTCCCTTGTGTTACCTCCAGGAGTGTAGGTATTGCGCATGAAAGTGGTTCCCAATGGCGCCCAGCCTGCTCCTCATCTGGCTCTGTCCATAGCCCTGATTTTCCCTCCAAGAGCCTGCTGGCTGTGTTGCCAGTTTACAACACACACAAAACACAAACATACACTTACT
Source organism: Datnioides undecimradiatus (assembly GCA_008933995.1). NCBI lineage: Eukaryota > Metazoa > Chordata > Actinopteri > Lobotiformes > Datnioididae > Datnioides > Datnioides undecimradiatus. Next base: position 7,842,004 of record WARS01000071.1, on the reverse strand, counting down.
CCCTCACACACAGAGACCAACATGATAACAACACAGCCCTCAGGACAAGGACTGAATAGCCTTCCTTTTGTTGATAAAGAGAAAACGCAGGGCTGATTATGATTATCAGAGATTATCCCCTTTATGAAAAAAAAAGAAATCCCCGCGGCAGAGAGCACAAAGCTTCACATCATGATCAATAGCGCAGATTAAACTCTAAAGCGCCTAGTAACTCCTGACACTTTCATTTCAAAGTTTATAACACAGCCAGCAGAGGCGATGCATCCCCTGTCTGCCTCGATATCTTCAGTTTGGGGTCGTTTGGAAAGAATAAGATATTAATTTTTCTTTGCCATCTCTCTCTTAACGATGCAGACCACGAGAACAACAGCGCACTGTGCACTTCTCTTTCATATAGCTTAAAAAGATTCAGATATAGTGCAGTCATTAGCTGTCTGCAGGAGGCTGAAAACAGGCACGAGGAAGGTCCAGTACCCCCCTCATCCCTACACACACACACACACAGAGTTAAAATGGCCTCACTAACCCTGGCACTCTGTTCATTTAAAATTCTTTGTTTCCATTTAATTACTGGGAGAGCTTTTGATAAAGAGGTCGGCATTCAATTGAGACTGTGTGACCTTGATTTTTATGCAAAACAAGTGTTTGGGTATCAATTTAAGTGCCTGGTGCATATTTGCACATTCACTTTTACAGAAGTGAACACATCCGTGTGTTTGTGTATCAGTACTAGCGGTGGTGGTTGTGACACATGTGTGCTTGTGTGTACATATGAGCCAGGTCCTCGGGTCCTCTTGTCAAAGTCTGAAGCTTTTCACACTCTGTTGTTGTCGTCTGGGAGCAAAGCCGCCACCCCCCGCTCTGTGCTTCAACTCCCCCACCCCTTCATCCCCTGAGGGTGTCGGCCCCAGCTGGAGAGCCGCCGATCAGGCTGAGCCATGAGAAATGCCCCCTGAGGAGCTGTGAGGTGGACCAAGGTTCAGCTGGGGCAAACACTGCTAAATGCCCTGGGATGGCTTAGATCCGACAGGTTGGGTCAGAGGAGGAGGGGAGGTCGGGAATGTGTGTGCAAGGGTGTTTGGAAGCTGTAGTGAGCCTTGTAGCATGTCATACCAAAGTAGGTCACGTATGACAGAACAGATGGAAGTAGACTGATGTGTAAATATTAAAAAAAACAAACTGAATTAGCTCGGTTGTGTTACTAATATGTATTCCAGATGGTTATTCTTTAAAGGGCTCACTTTAATATTTTATCATATTCCTGCAAATTTGAGAATAAATATGTATACCATTGTCATATTCCCACAGTTGATAACCTCTTCGGGGTTATTTGAATAGGTAATGGAACAGATTAGCATTAGAAGTATGAGCAATATGCAAGCAGTCAATCAAACCAGGGGTACATGTATTTGCGTATGAGAGCTGTCCGAAAAAGATAACATACAGCATGAAGAAGAAAAGTGGAAATGAGGTGACGGGGGAGATGGGACAGATGTGAGCAGGGTGTCTCAAAATCTGCTTGTGCAGCAACACGGCGGGGAATGAGTTCGGCTACAAGAAATTAAAATCTGATAAAAAAAGATTTCAAAGTGCGAATATTTTCATCTCATCCCATTACCTTAAGGGTAATGTAAGTACAGGGGAAGAAATACCATCAGTACATATTTCATTTCCCATTTACTCATTTTCTCATTTACACTTTGATCTCTAAACACTGTGCTCTCACAAATGAGATGAAACTATTCAATTTCACACATTTTAACTGCTCAGTATTGACTTGCTCATGAAGAAACCTTATTTGTGGGAGCAGGCCAAGTACGAAAAACTTGAGCATGCTGTGTAATTGAAAACATGACAGGATTAATTTAAATCACTACATCAGTCAATATTTTGTAAACAAGATTTTGTTATAGGCTACAGTTATCAGTGAATACATCTCGTACATGTTCTGCAAAACTCTTATTTCTAGAGAACATGAATGCGCTGTGGCAGTCCTACGTGAATCTTAAAGCCAGTGCGGCCTTCCATCAACACTGGATGATATGTGATCACTCGCTCAAAGGATTTACTGAAGCTGCAGTAGCCATGTTGTCCTATAAGATGCCATTATCGTTTCTGTGCAAACATTAAAGTGACTCTGTTATGTAATAACCTGTCTGTTATGGTAATCTGTCCCCCCACCGTCACCACCACCCTACCCCACTGTTATTTACTGTGGCTTTGCTTCACAGGCTTTCCATTCTCACACAGGAAATGTGCAGTTTACAAAAACAACATTTACCCCATCAGTATTACCAGTTATGTATGAAACAAAGAGCTCTTGTACACAAACGCCGCGGTCAGTTTTGCAGACTGTAACGACAACTGTTGCTGGAAGATGGTTTATTAGCATTAGCCAGCTAGGTAATTAGTTCTATGAGTTGGCTGATGAGCTGTCCCCAGATGACTTTTTAGTGCTTCCAGATGACTCATTTAGAAATGGGTTCATGCCAGGGCGTCTTGAATGCGACGACTATATATGGTATATCTAATGCTAGAAAGCCTGGAGCAAAAGCTGCACGTCTCAGACAAAAAAACTCAGCATCCTCACCAGCTGATGAGCCGTGTCGAAGATATGAAAATCAAAAATACAGCATTATTGTTGTGCTGAAGTGTGGAGAGAGTTGGTCCTAGTATTAGAATGCCAAAATGCTATATTTTCCAATTTTACAGACTTTAATCTAACTTTTTTTATTGTAAGAAGTGGAGCAAAAAACTACAGGAAAGGGCCACTAAAATGACAGGACTTGGAGACGTTCATGCACACACAGTAGCAGACAGACGATCTGGTAAAAGCTTTCACCAAGTGGCATGATTTTGTTTCGTATTATGAGATCATTTACCCTTTTTCATTCTGGCTGTAGCAGTTCTACAGCTGCCGAGCCACTGTCGCAAGCTCAGGTGGTAAATTGCATTGCTTTAAATTTGAATTTGAGTGAAGCTGCACCAAATGGAGTCAGAGGTACAGAGCAGCCACCTGTGTGTGTCTGCCACAGTCAGATGTGCGGGGCGGTGGAGGTTATTTTAGAAAGTTGAAGAAACGCAGTTTGGTTTGACTTTTGAATCACATCACCTTGTCAACCCGCAGTCAGTTGAAACCTTTGTAATAGTGTTGTCATGTTGTGACAAATGAAGCTGTCCTACGCTTATGATTTGAGGTTTTATAAACATCTAGGGCATTCTTTTTATTGCTTTAAACTCCTGCCAAATGTGCATTTTGTCCAATTTGCGTCAATACAGGCTTAAACTGCAGGGGTACAAACATTTTTCCAAATAAAGCTGCCAACAAATGCATGCATAAAGTGAAGGTGTTTATCAGGAACCTCAAAGGAAGATTTGCACAGTGGTTTCTGTCTCCAGCAGGAACAACTGCAGACTCCGCGTCAAAGTCTTGCCTCTATACATCACTTGCTTACTTTTCATTTGCTGCACAGCACTACACGGAGAGGCGTAGAGTGACTGACTGATTAAAACATACAGCAGTATTTCAACCCTGCTTGTGAATGTGACTGTGTTGGTGGAGAGCAGGTGAGGCGAAGCACAACACAAAGCTCTTGACAATCATTTTCCTTCTGTTTTTTTTTTTTTTTTTTGCTGTAATTGTGAATGCAATTATTTCAAAACAAGCTGAATCTCTTGGCACATATTATCTTTTCCGAGAACAATGTGCCACATAATTTTTGATTTCTTTGTTTTATATGTCTGATTTACTTTGTTCTTCTTTTGTCAGTCAAAACCATGGCTCTGCTGTTTAACATACACACTTTAACCCAGCAAACACTCTAAAATACAACCGGGACTTGATGAAAGTGATTTCCACCTTACCCCAAGGCAACCATTTAGCATAAACACTCTTAAATATAGAAATGCAAAATCACTACGATGCAGACGGACTTTTCAACCGTTTTCAGATCTTTTTAGATAGATGAGAGGTAAATACCTGTTAGAGGGGGGAAAAAATTGTCATTGAAACAGAAACAAGTCTTCCTATTTATAAAGCATCTAAAAATCAATGCGGCCTACTTGGACTCCACAGTGCAAAAGGAGCCCTAAAACAGCACAAACCTCATGTAAATGACACAATCTGAAAACACTCAATGGTAAAGATGAGCAATTCAGGTCAGAGAAGAGAATGAAATGAAATTACTTTCGATTTCATGTAAACTCTCTCCCTGCAGAGTATACAGTAACTATCGCAACAAAAATACAGTCATTTGCCTTTGACTCATTTTTCATCCAATACCCCAGTGCACATTGGCATAGGGCACTGTCAATTGAAAGAGCAGCGGACACAACCGATGTATTATGTGGAGGCATTTAATAAAAAATGCAAACACCATAAAATTCAGTTCAATATTGATGACTGAAAGTGAAAAATATCAGCTGTGGTAATGGCTGCGGGCACCAGTGAACTGCAGAACTCCCAGCCCATCAGATCTGTGGCCACTTCCTTCCTCTGCATTGTTTGGTAATTAGTCTGATTCAGTGTTTGTGTTTTCCCTGATAATCAGTGCTTGGGCTGTGTCTGTCTTTTTGCATTTGGTCCTAATCAGTTTCCAGGTCTCAGAAAAGACCTGTGTCCACTGGTCTTTCACTGTGATCTCTCTCTGGCCATAGTGACATCAGAATCATGTCAGGAGATGGATGCTTTCAAACTTCAACCAGACCCTCACCTCCTCTTCCCACAGTGACACAGAACTGAGCACTTAGCCTAGGGACGCGCAACCAGCAGCGGGCTGACCTTGCAGCTGCCCCAGCCTGCACCTCCAGGGGACGGTCCTTGGAAGGCAGACAGACCTTCTCTAACCTAACACCCCTTGACGCTCTCACAGGCCTCAGACTCACAAGGCTGTTTCCCCTCGCAAGAACCTGTGACACTGCTAAAAACCAGGCCCTGACTGGAGGTCAGTGTGAATTGGAGTCTGGGAAAATGAAAAAAAAAAAAAAAAAAAAAAAAAAAGGACTCAGGTTGCAGAGAAGAGAAAAGAACAGGAGCACAGCACAGGGGCAAACAGCTAACAAAAGACTTGCGGATGACATGATTTGCAAGACATCTGTCTGTGATTTTAACTGATATTTGAGTGGTTTTATTACATAATACTCAATATCAACTACTCCAGAGCTCTTTGTCTTTGCTATTTGTAGTCAGAAGATTGTCCTATTCATATTTCATCATTTCTAAACTCCAGAGTACATGCTCTGTTTAAGTGCGCTCCTTTGAAAGCCTTAAGTTTACCGTTATCCTCCAAAAACATTTCCGAGAGTGAGACTATTTTTCAAATGCTATGATGATGTTGTGGATGTAGCAGTGTTGAATTGCTGGCGTGCTAGGTGGTTTCGGTATTCATGAAGGGGTCCATCACTGGGATTAAGTAACTAATTACATGTAAAACTGCTTTTGCAAACATGTATTTAGATAAAAGCAAAGAGTAGGTCACATGAAATGTACGCTAAGTGCACATTCACATCTCCCCCTCTAAGGGGAGGATAAAGACAAAATGTTATATGATGATGATGTTTACATATAATACATCAGCTTTTACAGAAGTGGAACAGCTTGAATTTAATATAGGAAAGTTACTAATTATGAGCTCAAATAGCACAAGCTAAAAATGAACTGTACAAATAAATCATCATAATCCATAATCCATATAACTTATTTTAGCATCTTGTATCACTGATGCATTTATCTGCTTAACTGGGAGATATTTAAGGAAAACTCTCCAAATTAGAAACGTTAGTATAGGCTTAATGTAAATGCATCCTCTCAATAAAATTACTTGGGCCAGTGAACAATGCAGATGATGTAGAAAGTCATCTCTGCCACCCGTGCTGCTGTGATTCCATAATGGGAAGTGGTTAAGATGATAATGAAAACAGTCTGGATGTCCGACCACTGTGAATTGAAAAATGTTGGAAAATCTGCATGACAGTCCTACGAATCTGTGGTTGCTAAGGAGGCATTTATGTATATTAACCCTGTAAAGTAGCCTCTTTAAATTCATGAGAATCAGCTAGTTTACCTTCCCTCGCCTCCCCCCCTTCTCCCACGACCAACCAATCCCGACTCTCCGCACAACAAATAATTTCACCCATCCTTCACTGGCACTACAGGTTCACTTTCACTTCAAATGGAAAAGTTTCTCGCTTCTCTACCAACTTTCTGTTTATGTGCCCGTAGTAGAGGTAATGTGCCTTTGCAAAGACAGAAAATAACTGAGTCATGAGTGGACATTTCATGATCTACAAGTGCTCCGGAAATCACCGGATTCTTTACAGATATTTTTGTGTAATTCATCCTGCTTTACTTGTGATGTTCTTCCAGAGTTGTCGTTTGCGTGGCTCTAACAATCCGTCCTCCCGGTCTCGTTACCCGGTGGGTGTGTGATCCACAGTAATTCTGATGATCACAAATTGTCACGAAGGTCATTATTTGTTTGTGGACAAGAAATAATGAGATACAACAACAACAAAAAAAAAAGCAAACAGACATAGCCTATTGTTCTGGCTTCTCCAGTGACTTTAACAGTGAGCACTGCCGGAGGCTGCTCCTCTCACTGCTAATTACAGTGGTGTGACATCCGTGTGGGCAGTGGGGTCGCTAATGCTAACAGACCTGGGGGGGGGGGGTTGTTTTCTTTCCCTGCAGAGTGATGTGTTAATGATACACGCAAACAAACACTCAAGCAAAGGACAACTTTTCATGAGGACTCAAGGTTGCACGTATGAATAATGCATGGCAGCCAACAATCAATTGAAAGTATAACACAATAAGTGGATACTGTGTAGGAGAGATTGAGCTGCACGCATAGAGTACGTAGAATACGTAAAACTAAAACCTTGTGAGTGGTGGTCGGATGTTTTGTGTGTGTATGTGTGTGTTTGGGTGACCTTCAGGGAACAGGTGTTGGTGTCAGCATTTACTCTGTCACGGCACATTGAGCAGCACTGTACAAACACACACAACAGAGGGAGGGCAGAGGGGGGAGAGACAGAGAGATACAGAGTTTGTGTGTATGTGGGAGAGATGACTCTTGTGATAGTGTATCAGAAGATTTATAGAGAGAGATACAAATTTGATACCAAAAGATGGAGATTGCAATACAAGGTGTGTGACGTAGGCACACTCCACACTCAGACTCCACTCACACATTATTTTATACTTAAACTTTAAACGTTTCCAATCACCTCGGGAATAGGACCGAAAAAAGAGCCAGCTGGCTATCACTGGCACGTTTACAACAATTTTGATTAATGTGTGTTCTCTATATAAATAAATAAATAAATAATATGAGTCAGAAGAAAACTGAAAAAAGTAACACATCAGCAAAATATTTTACTTTTAACTATGCTACAGTGACAGTTTTAGACATTTTTCAGATGCAAAACTTCATAGAAAAACATCCATTATGATAAACTTATGGAATACAAAAGGGTTTCAGATATCTTTGATAGTAGTTTTATTGAAATTGAAATCTGTTTTATGTCAATGCTTCTGTACTTGTATTTAATTAGGATTATAATTGAAAGACATATATTTACTTTTAGTTAAGTAAGGGATCTACATACTTCTATCACCACTGCACATAAGCAATCTCAGGTGAGAGACGCCCTGCAATTCTGTGCGTCTGGTGTTTCAGTCAACAGTGTTGTCAAATGTGATTTGAATATAAATATCGTCATCAAACAAAGAAAATAAAAAGGATGACGTTTCAAAAGAAACATGTTAATATCTTGACAGTTTACAGCCATTGTGCTGTTGCTATACAACAGTGCAGTGGCTTATTCATTGTAATCATCTTCAGCTATCCATCAATACTAATAGGATGGAAAACATTTTTACATAAATTGCATGCATCATCTATAAAAATGGAAACTATCCACCTTTATGTCTTGCAAATATGGATCTAAAAGACCATTGAAAGTTTCATAGTTATAGGTATAGTGTAAACATAGATTTACAATTACATTAGAGTCTGCCAAAATCTGCCGTTGTCCTTTTAAGTGCTTCAGAAAAGAACAAGCTCTGAGCAACAATGTGAGCGAAGCTTAAATACAGCACACAGTGTACCGCGAGTCCTTGAATGTAGATTAGCAGGTAATAGAATTCCCTTTCGTGTCCTCATTATTTAGCGGGTTGGTTAGGAGGGATGTTTTACAGTCACTGCACAGGTGGTTTATGGGTAGAAGGAGCAGAGCATCTGTTTAACCTGCGACAAGAATCAGACACCATGTTGCGTCAGACTCAATTGCTTTCAATTTTCCCCTCAAACATTCATCTGGACTATTGTAACAAGCAGATCAATATGGGTAAATAAAGACAGAATACCCCGTGATATCATTGCAGTCAGCCACCAATAATCATTCACACAAGCAGAACCTGCTGTGTTTCCACACAGCACCTGTTCAATATGGGTCTATCCCTTCTGAACAAAGACAAATCATTTAGCCTTTAGTTAAATTAAGCTGTGTGTGCGTGTATGTGTGTTTTCTGCATGGATGGGTGTGACATGCGTCCTGCGTGGAACTGCGCTCTCTATACTGTACATTTGTATGCTTCTGCACTGTTTCACACAGCACAGCAGCCTCTGCGTTGGGAGCGTAATGAGATTTCTGGTTCCGCTAATCGCTTTGTTTTTTTCATCCCATTGTCGACAGAGGGAAACACACACACACACACACAACTGTGTTTAAGAACAGATCAAAAGTGTCTGTAATCTCTAGCTTAGGATGCGGATCTTGGGAAAAACTGGTGCGCTTTTTCATGCGAGATGCACTCATTTTCCAAGTTAATTATTGCAGCTCCTAAGACAATGGAGCGCCTTAAGCAACAGTGAAAGAAGAATTAGATGCTCTAGGTCATTTAAGTTGAGCAACTTTAGGTGAAACTAAAAAAATAAATATATATATATCTCTACCCCAATTAACCAAGTTTGAATTTGGGGCAGCTACATTGTCTCCACTGGTATAAACCATGTAAATCTTGCATAGAACAGTCTGTTAGTATTAGGACCACGACAAATTGTTCATTGTGCAGGAGTGCAGAGCCAAAACAGTGGATTTGGAAAGAATCAACAGCTCAACATCCCAACAAGTTCTCTGCATTAAACAACACGATATGCACTACCCTATTACAACAATACAGGTTATGTTACGGCACAAAAGTGATCAGGTGTTAGAAAACATCATAACAAACAGGCAGTTATGGTTATGAATGATCATGGTCATGCTTTTTAAAGTAAAATTTGATCAGGGACAGTAGTCCACCATGTTAAGACCAACGTTTTGGTGACCCATCCATTGTAGTTTCTCTTCTAGAGGACAATCATGTACATCTTAGGTAAGAAATGTAGGATTTATAGTCCATTGTACACACAGGACAATGCAACAAGACATTGATCCTGGCCAAACATTGAAATTAGAATATATTTCACTTAATGACAGTTAAACTAAATCAAAAATTGTCCAAAACAGGCAACAAGTGCAGGTGGCAGCAGTACACGACTCAACTAGGAAATAAACAGGTAAACTGTGGAGTTCGTGTGACCGCTCTGAACATTTTATTGGTTGGTCTCCTGTTCATTTGTATCTTATCCATACACCTGCTGTCAATAGCCTACATGCCATCCTACTGATCAACAGTTTTGTGGTGCTGAAACTCAAAAACAGCAACATGTCAGCGAAAGCAAGAACATCTCTATATATATATATATTTTAAATGCTATGAAGGAAAGCACTTAGCATAGTTGTTAGACCAGAGATATACTTGCTTTTAACTTTATGTTCACATGCAGGTTATGGCTGCCTCAGGTACCCAAGATGCTATATGCCCATAAACAGCAGAGGCAGTGTAGTGGCAGTACGCGGCTGCTTTGTTATTACAAGGCTTAGGGAGTCAGCAAGCTGCTCTGCTGAACAGTCTCACTCGCTGTGTGTGCTGTATGGCAAATGTTGTACCGCTGTAAACTCGAGAGACACTTGTCGTTGTCACCGCGTCCATAATTTAGGGGTCTTGCGTATCATTTATGACGGCGTCGCTGCTGCTTTTTCTAGCCTCATCACAGACTTAACAAAATAGTAACCTGCTTGAGTGTCACCATGTTTATTGTTCACATCATGAAGAGAGACATCCTTCAGTAACCCGTTGAGAAAAAAGTCAAGTATGTGAACAATGGTGTTTACAATGCAGTGCGTTCTGTATAGAAGCAAGTGGTGAAAAGGCAGCTATATCTCTGGCCTTACACTTCAAGGATGCACACAAAGTGTTTTGGTAATAGACACTGAAAGTCAACATATCTCTTTTTTTAAAGGCAACTCAATGGGGGACCTTTAAGTCTAGTAACTTGTTTAAGTAGTATCTGTCCTTGTATAGTGTTGGGGGGGAAGGTTATGTATAAATAAGGGTACAGTTCCTGTGCGCAATATCAAATGTGTATTCAAACACCTTCAGACTAAACCTAAAATTCACCACTTTAAACATACAGTGAGTATATTGTTTCCCGTGCACTAAATGCATTTGTCCTAGTACAGGCTACAATAGCTGTGTATGTGCAGAAGTTCTCACAAACTGACTCAGCTCAGTTTGATTTGCATGTCAGGTAAAATGTTCTCAGCAGAACTATCAGCTCATGAATCAACATTAGCCCAGTGAAGCGTTTAAAGCACAAGTGTTAAGAAATGAATATGTAGATCAGTTATTAGTGCTGATTGCACATATATTAACTGGAGATTTGTTACTGCTCAAAGGATGCAAAAACCAAATAAATAAATAAAAACAGTGCGAAAACTGTTTGAATTAAAAGTTTGATTGATTTTTATTTTAATGCATTTGATCAAACGAGACTGCGCCTACCGTGGAGGAGTTTACAGCACCTGTGTGAAAATGGTGAAGAATTTGAGCCTCTCAGTTTCAGCACTGTGAATAACACATTGAGAAGCAACAGTTCCGGTGAATACATTCAACATAATAACCCAAAGTAAAAATAACGCTGCATTTATTCATTGCTACAATCACACTGCTTTTTGTGGGTGTACACTGAATAGTAAACGGAAGACAAAACGAGGCGGAGGAAACGAGATAAAAGAAATGTTGAGTTTCTGAGAATGCTTCAGTTTTTCCCTTTTCCTCTCTCTCTCTCTCTCTCCCCCTGCTGTATTTTGCCAGAAGAACATAAGATTCAGCAAACAACTGCTGTAAGCAAACAAAGCAAACAAATTACACAGTCAGTCCTCATTGTAACATAGCGGTGATGGATGATGATGTGCCCTGAAAACACTGTAAGAAAAATTCTCTGTTGTTGTTAGTGCTGTTCTTGCAAATAAGGGGAATGTTTGGGAACTATTTTTAAGTTCTCGATGCTCAAAACAAGACTGCAGACACTTTATCACGATTCACCGATAGTGGTACGTCCCACATTACATGCGCTTCATTATCAGGAAAGCGGTGACTTGTCACGCAGCAGTCAAATTAATAATTCAAACAGCCCTTTCTCCTCAATCTACAGGGGGAAGAGCATCTTGTGACGGATGTATTTAAAGTCAGGCCAGTGTTCAGATAATTAGCTCCTAGTTCAGTCAGAAAAATCCAATTAAGTGGATCTATAGCCGCTGGTCATTGCCATTTTTTTCTTTTAACAGCCGCAGATTCAAAGCATTGTATGGCACGTGTGATCAGAAATGGTCACCAGGAATGGCAGGGTATGTCTTCTAGATGATGCACTTCACAATTAACTATGTGTAAATTATTTTCAGTAGGAAATAAAAACCATTGGCATTACTTAAATTTATGCCCTGCCAGTAACTACAGCCATATACTTCTGATTTACACCACCACTCAGAGCCTCTGTTAGCCCACGTTTGGATTACCCAGAGTTAAACATCTGTGTCTTCTAAATGCCACTGTATGTCCCCTCTGAAGTGTCTCAATTACCACTGATGCTATCGGAGCCTAAGTGGGTCCACGCGGCGTAGGTTGCGGGGCATTCGTTAAGTGGGCCTTTGTCGTCGAGTTTCAGGGTTAATGTGAAGTGTGAGCTAATCCACTGGCCACTCAATAGCTTTAACAGTGCATGAAATCTCTTTTGTTAGTAAACCCTGTGCTGCGGGCCATATCTGAAATTGATCACTGTTCCCTCTCCCTTCCTCTCGTCATGGTGCTTTGGAGGAAGGAGTATCGACAGACATCCCTCTTAAAGGGAAATAGGAGAGGGACTGATAGAGGCTGCTGGGACAAATTAATAGAGGCAGAATGAAGTAAGAACACCTCTGTGAAATGAGTGTTTCTGTGCTTGTACTGCCTAATAGTAAATATATCAATCTATCTAAATCTATATCTCTCCATCTATAGTACACTAAACACATTCTATTAAAAATCTCTGGATTTTCGAATATCAATGGTCTTTTTACATTATTTTGTTACATTTTACTGACCAAATGACAAATTGATTAAGGGGACACTCTAGCAATATAATGTTTAACTTGCTCAAAAGTGACAAAGTAAAAAAAAAAGATGCAGACTCGGAAAAGGAAACTGACACAGGAGACGTTTAGATATCCTGAGTTTTAGTCCCTAGAGAGGGTTAAACTCAAACCACCGGGACCGACGACATGCAGTGTAGTAGTATGTTTTGCTCAGCCCTCCCCGATCACCATCCTTGAAGCTCCAAGCACCAAATGTTTTGAAGGCATTCTATTAAATGTGTAGTCTCTAAGTCAGAGCGAAGATACCCATATAAACTTGGGAGTTATTTCTCAAATTTCAGAAAGTTTCACCAGAGCTGTGAAAGACATTATACAGCATTTCTCCAGGAACTCCATGTGAACTCCAAGTAAAACTGTTTTTCATGTCAGCATGCCCATTGTGTGTATAAACAACAGATAAATAAATCAATAACTACCATTATTATTTGCAGCTCTTTATTTTTATCATTCATGTTTTGTGTGTTGACATTAAACTCTCTGTTAGATTTGAAAGAAACATCACACTTGGGGTTTAGGGTCAAAGCTGCCAAAAGCTGGGAAAGTAGGGTATAACAAACAAAATGCACCCTGTGGTCGGGGTAAATATTGAGCCAGATGTTAGTTTGACTGTTGCCCAGATATCCATAGTTTCAGTGCTGCTGACATATGCAGGATTTGGCATTCGTAATGTCCAAAATGTCCATCAGAAAACCATGAGCCCTCCAACCTCCTGCTTTTACTTTAATTGCCTTGTTGGAAGTGCGACTGCTTGGATTCGGAGGAAAAACAACACATGTTCTGATTTTAATGTGGTTGTAGAGTGCAGCGGGGTCATTCGGCCAATTTTATGCAATCCCGTCTCACCCTGGAATAAAAGTAAAATGTTTTATTCTAAAAGCAGCTAACAATTGCAGGAAGACGTACTCGTTTGTTACAGCGCAGCGGCACAGACGCCGGAGTGAAGCAGGGTGGATTTTTGTATTGACTGCTCGGTCTCTGCGTCATGACTTTAGGGCTGCTGAAGGATGGATGGTGAGCTGCGAGTGAACAAATGGATGGAATTGAGCGTTCTTTCCCTTCCACTCAGTTAAACTCTTCAGCTGGAAAATGGCCGACTAATAGTATTAAGAAGCAAAATGACAAATGGTAAGTTGTGCATTTGCAGTCTATACTCCCAGTGCAGCCAGACATTAATAACTGTTTGGGATATTTGCTGAGCTAAAATATAGATTATAGAGAGTCAGAAATCAAAAATAGCAAAGTTGCACCAAGATATTTCTATCAAAACCATAAATTGTTTCTTTTGGCTTTACAAAACAGAAATCTTTAGCCCCTGTAAACCAACCATTATAGCCATTAAAGTGCTGTCAGTCCACGATTTCATTGTCCTGTTTGACAAGACCCAAACCATCTAAGTGCTAAGTCGCCTATCTCCCATTTTCAACCTGTTAAGAGCTATGTTTATGTGTTATTATGTACATTGTTCTGCTCCACTTTAAGTGCCTTATTTTGTTCCCACATCACAGCTTTTTTTTTTTTTTTTCCCCCTCATTCTGACTCGCTTCCTATTTGATATTTTGCCAGTGACCACGGAGGCAAATCCAACAGATGTTTCCAAGGCCACTGGAGTGAAACTCGCAAACACTCATTTGATTGTTTTGTGATTTTTTTTTATTTTTTTTTTGGCAGCAGCCGGGACTTTTTCACGCCCTCTGTTACAAAGAGCACCATGAGAAAACTTTTCTCTCCGCAAGTGATGTGAGGAATATAAAGTTCTGGTGCTGTGGTGCATGCGGTCTGGTATGTGTGCAATCTGCGAGCTTTGAGTGACTGACAGCTGATGGCTCTATGTCAAACTTTTAAAGATCTGTCTGTCTCCAGAGCATTTCTACGCTTGGTGTCTGTCCTCACATCTCCAATCGGCCATGTTTCTGACGATGATCAATCAGCATCAGTGTCTCAAGCTGAAGCCATGCCTCCCCCCTCCTCCCAGCAAATCTCGACACCGCTCCCCCTCTACCACATCATCTTCTGATCAGCAGCAACCTCAGAGCGAGCTGCTGTATGTTGGGTGGGTGCGGGGTGGGGGCAGCTGCATGTCTCTGTGACACATGACAAGTGCTTCAGCTCTGATCCGTTTTCTGTAAAGAATCATTAGCTGCAGAAAACGCAGCTGTGTCGCGCAGGTTCACAGCTCAATCGCTACAATCCATCTCCCTCCCCTGGATTCTTCCCCAGAGCGGGAGGAGACAGAGACGTCTCCCTGCACCGTCTCCTCTTGCACACTTTCCATTAACAGTTTATTTATTTCATTCTTTAATGAGCTGACCTTAACGAGCGCTGACAGCGTGTCTGGCGTCTGGGCCTCCTCATCACTGTCACCGGGATGACCTCCTCCCAAGTGACAAACTCGTGTCTAAATGGGGATGTGAGAGGCTGCTGGGCTATGTTTAACTAGCAGGGCACCTACAGAGACAGCCTTATCTAAGAGGGTGGCTTCACATTTTCAATACCGCCTCTCAAGTGTTCTTTAGTTGTTTTTTTTTCCTTGTGGTTGATTGTGGAGAGATTTGGGGTATGAGATAAAAGCCGTGTTGTCAAGCTGTCGGTTTCTCTGCTTGACACACACTTGGAAGTTGAGTAGGTGCCATACGGGGGGGCTCTTGTGATGTTACAGACAATTGCACTGTTCCAGCTCCCCGTGTCATCTATCCTGCTGTTTGTATAGACAGCGTGACCTGCCTCTGCTTCCACTGAGAGACGTCAGGCTTGATATGCATTAGCTCCACCTCGTACACAGCCAACAATAATGCAGCAACTAAAAGAAAAACGATTTTAATATTCTAAACAACTCACATCTTTCAAATACATCTCAAATACTCAAGCCACTCATTTTTAGCTTCCTAAATCTCCCTGCGTGGTAACAGATGAGGATTGTGAGGCTGAGGACTAGTGATAGACTGTATCTGTCAGAGTTACCTTACAGCAGAGGAATAATGACGCCTCCTGGTAGAATTAGACTGATGAAACCATTAATTCTGTAAACACAAATTGCACTGAACTTTTCAAATCCCCAACAAACTACGATGGCAAACACTAATGAACAATTTATCTCAATGAATTCATTTGTTTCTCATTAGTCAGCACTGCAGTCCGTGTTTGGGTTTTGCATGTGCATTGTGTGAGTCGCTCTCCTGAGTACTTACAGAAACTGGGCACATTTTCTCTCTCTCTGCTTTTATCAGCATTTCTGTTTGGTAAATTGTGAGTGCTGCTCAACACAAGCTTTGAATGACTAACAAGGCCTGTGTTTCCCTAATATGTTGTTTTTACACTTTGCCTTTGCAACTGAGGCATTTTTAATGTTTCAGAAAAGCTGCACACAGTGATCCTTATCTGGAATTTATATGTAAGCTATACTGCATGACCACAAACTTTTTATCAATGTTGGGAAACAATAATGAATTGGGTTACAGTATATTTAACAGCAGTGTTAAAGAAATAGTTGGGAAATGCACTAGTCTGTATTATTGCCTGGGATAAGATAAGAGGACTGACCCCAATTTATGTTTGTACTGTTAAACATGAAGCTACAATCAGCTGCCTGTTAGCATAGCTTAACATTAAGACCAGAAACAGGGAAACTGCTAATTACCTCATATGTTATCTGAATAATCCTCACCAAAAAAAAAACAACTTGTAACAAACAGCAAGTTTTTGTGCTGGACTATTTCCTGGCTGAATGCAGTGGCTTGGGATCAGTGACTGAGATCAGCAAATGCATCACTGCCCCTTGACCTTTTTCAAATCTATTGTGCATTTCTTTTCATCACATATGCACGTTTCAGAGTAAATGCATCGTCATGAACTATTGACTCCCATGAAGCTTTCCGATGATTTGATGTTTAATAATATTGAAGAAAGAAAAAGAAATGTTAAAACTCATAGAAGTCGGTCAGTGACCGTCCTGGGGCTGTCAGACTACATGATCTTCTGCTACACAGAGTTGCGTCTCCATGGAAATGCGGACATTTTTTTTCCCCAAAATGTTCAAATGATGTGGTTGAAAGCTTCATAACTGCTGCCATACTGAGTGGAGCTTGCAGTGAGATTGTTCTTGTCAGCTGCTGCATCCAAGGTCAATAATGTACTTTAAGTCCCAACAGGCAATGCTGAGATTTAAGTGGTAAACCCAAAAGACAGCATGACTGCTGCTTAACCAAGATGCAATGCTTTTAACGTTAACAGGCACAATCTCTGAAACGATGAAGCCATTACAGTAATTTCATGCAATTTAAGTGGCAGACACACAGGTGTGCCCAGGTGGCACAGAGTAAGCACAGTAAAGTGTTTTTCCAGGCCACCAGTGGGCGATAGCAGTACAAGGGCAGGGTTATCTGTGACCTGAGAGCAAGAAACTATATGAAGAGACTGTGGTTTTAGGAGCAGGAGCATTGCTCTCAAACACCGTTATAATATTAGTGAGACCTTTGGCAGCCAGTACCCCACCTTCAGTGCTCTGCTATGAGCCCTGCTGTTCTGAAACAAGATGGAGGTCTAATGAAGCCACGTGTTGATCTCTTCTGTGTTGTTTATGGTCCCAGGTTTTGCTTGATTTAGGTTTTATTCACTTAATGTAAAAATCCTTGCCACACAGTTGAACTGTAACCTGCTGTTTTAGCATAAAAAGTAATTGGAATAAACTGCTGCAGGCAAAAAGTTGATATGGTTTACTAAAAAAAAAAAAAAAAGTAATTTAAGGTCAGGCCACCTACAACTGTTGTGTGGTCACGTTAATGAGGTTTGGAGAAGGCGTCTTTGTTTCAGTATATAGGATATTCCTCAGTACACAAACACACATGCACACTCAAGCACAAGCAAGTTCACAAGATGCTGGCATGGTGAAACAAACACTGGGCCAGTCTGGCTTTTCAGGAGCTTCAGGTCAACTGAGGAAAAACCTGTGTGAATTAAGCCTCCTCAAGTCAAAATAGAGCTCAGAACAGTTCCACAAACAAACAAGCATATTAGACAAGCATATTTAGTGGTTAATGAGGATTACACTATACACTGGTTGACGTCTCCCTTCTTCTGTTTTTATATATATATATAAAAAAATAAAGATATCCCTCACGCCTGAGAGAACCAGTGCTGAGAACCAGTGCTTAAGAATGGCTTACTTTTAGTGTGATGAACTACTGGTCCAAATTTACAGAGAAGATGAACCATTTGCTGTGAACAGGGGCTGCTTTTATGTCTGCACTTATCAGCAAAGTTCCTGTGTGGATTAGTCCTAATCCCCTGCCATTATGGCCACAATGGTTTCATTAAATAACCCCAACATATTGTAGCAAAAATGTGTTTGTTATATAATGAAACCGCAGAGGATATGCCAGGAGGCTGCAACGAAGAATACCCAAAATGAGAGACGAACATTCAACGTGGCTTAGCCTAATAACACACTGACTAGACTGGTTACAGCACCAGATTATTATAAGAGGAAGAAGGGCTCTTATTCTGTATGGTATTATTAAAGATTAATTAAAATTCAAACAAAAGAAAATGTTTAAATGAAGACCATAAATAAATATATAAATAGTCTAAAAATGGCATAAGAGCATTAAAGCTTTACTGCGCCCAGCAATTTTTCAAAATAACGATGTATGCATTTTGTATGCAAGTCATATTCTGTTTTAAAGTGCATTAAAGCATTTTATGAGCGTTATCTAAAAAACACATTAAGATATCAAACTCCATGTTTAAAAGGGACATACTTAACATTTAAACACAAAAGGCTAAATCTAAATGTATTTAATAGTTTAGTTTCATTTGTGTTGGTAGGGGAAAACTGACTCTCTGTATGTGCATCATATCAACAATGATAGTTTACTCTTAAAAATACTCCTTACTAATTGTTCTTCCATTCAGTTAGTCAGGACATAGCTTAGCAATGACAATTATTAATAATAATCATTTGTAAAATTGACAATTTATCACTAGATTTCAGTTTGCGGTCACACAGAGACAGCAGTGAAGTTGTTGTCTGCCAGAAAATAAAGTTACAGCATGCAACTCCCCTTGAACCACAAACTGATGTTTTTAAACTTCTGTTTACTTCTACTGTTTGGGTTCGGGGGGCAGACGCCCTCTCCACGTTTATGAGCAGCATTGAAACCTTCCGTTTTGATAAAGCTTATAGTTAGGACTGGCTCTGTCCATCCCTTAGTTATGCTGCTACAGGCCCAGACTGCCAGGAGACTTCCCATGATGCACCGAGCTCCTCTTTCTTCTCCCTTTCAATCTGCATGCCTTCCCATCCCATTAAATCCTGTTACCAACTCAACATCTTCTCACTCCTGTAATTTTGTGTTTTCCCATTTCTCTCCTCCCGACGCTTTCTGCAGGTATTTCTGTTTCTGGAGCTGTGGAGTCTGGATCTGCAATAACAAGACACCTACTGCCTGCATTCTCCTGCTCAGTACCCACTGCTGTAATTATCAATTATACTATTAGCACTGCTTTAACTAACTAACATTTACTTAGAGTGAATGTACCTACGCTATATGAAAAGACAAAAGAAAAGATCTGGCACTACATCAATACAACTGAATGGAGTTTTTAATTGAATCTTTCAGAGCCTGAAAATGTTTTGGGGGGGTTTCCGTTACATCATTCCAATGTAAAATCCAGTCTCCGGTTCTTATAATAACACTGGGGAACAATTTGAAAAAAATTTTCTGTTGAGTTAGATTTTTATGCTGATTAAAACTAAAATTGGCATGCTGATTCCAAAATTGCAGTCAGTTTTTTTCTAGCACGTCAAGTTTTTTCTCCACAGCTCACCCCCCAGATAAGCAAAATTCCACTGATTAGCTGTAGTAGCAGTAGTAGTGTACATATGATGGCTGACTATTGTTGGAGCGTCAAACGCGATAGTCCTCAAGTTGAACACTCCAGAAAGTTTTAAGAAAACGGGGATCGTATAGTTCAAAAACCTGACATGATAGAGAAAAACTGAGATCAGTTTTGGATTCCGCACCCAAAAATTAGTTAAAAACAGCTGTCAGACCTAACTCAACAAAAACTGTGTTCCCCAGTGTAATCTGTGGTTTCCTCCTGCTATCAGTCTTTCTGAGTTAGCCCCTTGACTCCAGCTCCATACTTAACTTACAGTGCATGTTTCTTTCAGCTAGATGGAATCCTTGGCTTAAATAATGCAGGTACACTCATAAAAACGTCAATGAGTATTTTATATAAAATAGTACAAAGAGATTATTCTCTTGATGCAGTGAGACTCAACTTCCTGCCGAAATTCATTTTTCAACCGGAGACCAAAGCTGAACATTTTGGCATTTTCATTCTCACAGTTCAAAATAGATTCAAATCAGAAGGCCACATTTAAATGTACAATTCAACATGTTAAATCAATAATTCATACGGGGCAGAAAACAAAATGGGCTACATTATTCATGCAATAACGTGTAGAGAAACTCACATATGGCACCAGCACGTCTGTCCCAGTGCCTTTGACTCTGCATATTCTATGAGCATACAGTATGTCACTGACGACAGAGAAATTGGTAATTAAGCATAGTGATCGACATTGCGCGGCTTTTTCTTCCTCCTGTCACGTTTATGCTGCACTTGCAAAAACATGCTAAGCTTGTGAGCACTTGCCAAAGTCTGGAGAGACATACTGCTATGCCATTTTCCAGCTGCCATGTACAGCACTCAGTGTGACGCAGTATCACACATAAAAAGTGAAAAATCTACCAAACAAACTCAGAAATAAAATACAACACTACTCAAAGAAATTAGAAAAAAATAAGTATGTATATTTAAAATGGTGCTTTAACGGTTTGGTGCAGCATTGTAAGGGTTTGAGGGGAGCTCATCCTTTAATGTCCTTTGACCGCATATGGAATAACAGAAGCAGACACAGACTAGCATCTCATGAGTTGGCAAATTGCAGCAGTCATACTGGCTTATCTTCAAACTGCTGACTGCTACAGTAACATGCAGAAAAACAAGGGCTGAAATTGGATGTACGGCATCGGGGCAAACAATGGCAAAGAGTGAAGATACAACAGAGAAATTGTTTCGACCTCTGTAGTTTTCCTTTTCTCCTTACCTCCAGCTCAGCACTCTGTTAGTGAATCCTCACACGTGTGCACATTGAGTCCTCAGACCAAGACAGTATAGTTCGCTCTGCGTCCACAGAGTGATGTTTACCCGGAGACATCTCCCTGTAACAAGGAAACCAGAAGCATGAGTCAGTCTTAAGTTGGTCTCAGCTCCCACTCAGCTCTCAAGGTCATAATTAATTGAATGAGAGTGGGAGTCTGTGGGACTAGTTGCCTCGTCACTGATGCTAGAGAGCCAGCGCAGCTTTCTGTCCATGCCTCAGAGTTGCTAACTAGCCCCCCAATTACTTGTTGAGGGGTGAGATTCAGGGAGCACAGTGAGACATCCTGCATTTGAGGACTTTTAAATGAGATATAAGGGCAAACAAAGAATCTCCTGGGTCTCAATAATTGACAGATCATTCATTATAAGTGCTGAACTATGCTAAAATATTCACTTGAACTCTAAAGAACTCTCCTAAACGACGACGCATTTGACAGCTCAGCTGCACTCGTTTGCTATAGATGTAGAGGGAAATTACAGAGACACGCATATACAAACACATACTCACAGACTCTTGCAACTTTAATCAGGACATCCATTCTTTCTTTATTACACCCGAGATTCTCAAACAGTTTAGCCTGAGGGCCACTCTTGGAAACTGACAGAGGGCCAGGGGCCAGTTAATATAATTGTCTGTTTTGGCTGTCAACCTTTCAACATTTTACTGTAATCGCTGCTCTAAAAATGGCAGGGCATGTCAGCTCTGGGTGTGATGCTGACAAAAATCTAAGAAATCATACACATATCATTCTTTCAGCAGTGTTTGATTTACTAATTTGCATCCCATCATGTAAAAGAAAATGACATGTTAAGAGAACATAATATTCATGAATTAAGTAAATGAAAGCGCACTGGATTCTGTTTCCTGGCCCATCAAATTATGGAGACGTAAGAGAGAGATACATGTTCAGACTGGCTCTGACAACACTTCAGGCCACCATGGAGAACTTTGTGCTGCAGACAGTTTCTCACCAGCTCAACAACAAACTGCTCTCTCCTTCACAAGCTGTTCATATTTTGCAATTTATGCAGATTTATTAAGTGATCAGCAGTTTGTGCACAATACTTTTGCAAACATCTACAATTTGTCAGCATCATTCAAAAACAGTCGGCTATTTGTTAGGTTTAATACCCGAGCTTAACGTTACAAGATAACTGTAGAACAACACCAATCAACGATAAGGCATTAAAAGAGCTGTTCTGCCTATAGTACAGACATGAATACAGTACTTGTCTATTAAACTACCATCATCTCTCTATTTATGATAACCTTTAATTGGCAAAGTAAAAGTTCTGCATGTTATTTTTTATGATGCTGTCACTTTGGAAAAGCCAATGATCTATTTTATTGTAACATTTCATTTGATAGATTGATACATATCTAATTGCAAGAAGTAGCAATAACTTGATTTTATGTGCCCACTGCCCAGTCCTGACATGAGCCATTACTCACAATGACTTACAAAACATGCTTTTCGTCTCACTTGTGTTTGTTGGCATTTGCTAATTATCTACACACAGTAAACAAACCACACAGTAAAAAAAAAAAAGACTAGACCGGTGGGAATGTCATTAGTTTTGCAAGTAAGAGGTCATAAACCACAATATTGGAAAATTTCTTGATTTAATCGTGACCTGATAATACATGGAAAGTGAAAGGATCATCAAAGTTAAGTCAAAGATAAATGAAAACGCTGACCTGCTGGTGGCTCTTAAAGAAAGATTAGACTATCACTTAAGTAACTAAATCCTCTGACCACAATGAATACCTGTCCTAAATTTCATGACAATCAAACAATTATTTGTTCAGATTTGTATGTTTAAGACAAAATAAGACAAATAAGAGGGTTTCATTCAAATGAAGGCAACAGAGGCAAAGCAGAAGCAGTTCAAATGACTTGATAACACAACAATGACAAAACACTCACTTACTGCAACAAGGCTGACTAAAGGTGACATCCCAAATCAGTCAGGAAGTCCAAAAATCAAACAAATCCAATCAGGGACAGGCAAGACAAAAAGTCCAAGCAACAAAAGCATCTTTCCAGAAACTATAGCAAAACAGTTGGAGCAGGCTGAAACTCAGGGGAAAAGAGCAAAATACAAAGAACAGTGACTAACTGTTCTTACAGAAAGGGCCAAACACATTAAATACACTGGGAAGGGAAAGTTAAAGAGACACAGGTGAAACTAATTAACAACTGTGACACAGCAGACACAGGAAACAGGAAGGAAGTGAACCAAGACAGGGTAGGAACTAACAAAATAAAACAGGAAATAACTAAACCAAACTCCAAAACCATGACAGAGTTATCCGTGTGGTGGAATATCATTGTTATTCATCACATCACAAATGTACAGCAGTGCTACAACACACACCAAGAGAGACTTTCAAAGTCCATCAGAGGAGAATGAATAAATAAATGAATGACTCAGGGTTTTCTGTGCCTGAGAATTTACATGACTCATCCCTCAGGGGATTATTCCTACACTCAATCAACAACAAACCAAATACTGATAAAATGCTCTGACAACCGGCACCAAAAAGCAAATACAAATATGAACAGCCTACATATTGTATAGTGTCGCTTTGGATAAAACTGTCTGCTAAACGCATATGTGTGAGATATCCAACTATGGCAATTAAACAAGTATATGCACATAACCTCACATAAATATTAATATAAACATAACATATGAATCCAAACAAACATGCAAAACAAGATTTACATTTGTGCACCAACTCATGTCAGTGAACATAAATAAATAACACTGGGGAACAATTTGAAAAAAAATTTCTGTTGAGTCAGATTTTTATGCTGATTAAAACTAAAATTGGCATGCTGATTCCAAAATTGCAGTCAGTTTTTTTCTAGCACATCAAGTTTTTTCTCCACAGCTCACCCTCCAGATGAGCAAAATTCCACTGATTAGCTGTAGTAGTAGTAGTAGTAGCAGTGTACATATGATGGCTGACTATTGTTGGAGCATCAAATGCGATAGTCCTCAAGTTGAACACTCCAGAAAGAGCTATAAACGTCAATTTTTACCTTAACTACTTGCACACAATTATAATTACAGTAGCCATATCCTTTGTAAAAACATCATACTGTTAAACATTGCAGTCATGTCTGTTTCTTTCATATTTCATTGTATGTCAATATTTGAACATTTTTATAAAACAAGCACATATCTGTTAAGTACAGTATTTTTCATATGTTTTAAGAAAACGGGGATCCTATAGTTCAAAAACTTGACGTGATAGAGAAAAACTGAGATCAGTTTTGGATTCCGCACCCAAAAATTAGTTAAAAACAGCTGTCAGACCTAACTCAACAAAAACTGTGTTCCCCAGTGTAATGTGTCATCTGTAACCCACATAAGGATTCATGCATTTATTACCACAAGTTATTGTTTTCCTCTTATTTCATACCCCAGACAGAGATACAAAAAACACAAAAACGTTATCAAATAGGAATTAATTTAAAACTCTGATCTGAATCTGGAACTTTGTTGTAAATCACGATGAAGATAGATTTCTTCTGACCATTTTTCTTTACTTGAAGCCTATTTTCACTTTTTTTTTTGCAATCCACGTCTTTTTTTTTTTTCAAATCTATACTCCCATAATAAATCAAGATTTACAGATTTTCAGATGTCTATTTACCATCAATAGAAAAATCCCAATAAAATATTTGACCTGCGACTCTAAATCCAGTCTATTTCACAGGCTTACATGGGAAGAACCGCCAGTATACGAACATACTCACTTATTTATCCATGCAAGCAATATTGCTCTATGAGTGGTAAGGTTGGGTTGTCAGCCTGTCGGTTCATTACGTTGGTTCAGACTGAAATACAACACAATACTCAACTGCTCCTGGATGGATTACCGTGAGGGACTTGTCGGGCATCCCTGACAAGGCCAAGCAGTTCTTGTTTTTAACTCTAGTTATCAATTTAAACATGTTAACACACAAAACTAAAATGTTGAACATGGCAAACAAAATATTTGCCATCGACATGTTAGAACAGTCATGGCAGTAGCCTGCCATGGTTAGCATCAAAGCACTAAACACCTAAAAGCAGCTCCACAGATCTTAGCATTGCTTTAGACTCTTAATTTTTATGTAAAAGCTCATTGCTGACAGATAATCTGAAATAAGAGCGACGCATTGTTTCCTTATAAAATCTCTTAAGGTTCTTAATGTACAGAGTCTACTAAAACAAGAGTACTGTATAAACATACAATACATACAGTTATTTAGAAATTTTTGACAAGACAGGCGTCTTTCTTTCTATCTCCTATTCTTTCTACGTCTCCAACTCTAACCTGGGTTTAAAAAAATGAAGACGCAAAAAGGAACAACAGCGAGCACTGTATCAGCCTCCCTCTGAAGGTGGCATCCGGCCACCAAGCTGTGTGTAAGACATGGATGGACAGGTACATGCTGGGAGACTCTATAGGCCTCCAATGTGAAGCATGCTGTGAGCTTTGTCCCTGTGCAGGAAGTCATACTGTTTGCCCTTGATACAAACATATCAGTGTGAGACTACAACGATTATTATTTGATAAAGATGAGAAATATTGTAAGAAAAAGATAAATAAACTCTAGTGGCTCTTAACTTTGACATGATTGCTTTCACAAATCTAGACATTTTGTGCATGTCTACATTAGCACACACACGCCTGGTACCATACAAAACAACTTCCATTATATGGGAGACAAGAGATACTCCGTACTGCTCATGTGAAAGATTTGATTTTGAAGAACTGGCAGCTCAAGTGGTCATTGAAGCTATTTGATGTCTTGTTGGCGTTGATTAAAAACACACTTTAGATTGTTCGGCAGGATGTACGACGGCATTATCATCAACAGGTTGTGTAAAATGGCCTCATAATGCTTGGCTGTTATTGGATCGGTGTAATGATCAAATCTAATGACTCCCAGGAGATTACTGCTCATATCATTACAGTTCGACCATCATTTGAAATAGCCGACAACAGACAAAGTGGATTGAAGGCTCATTTTGGCATTCTCCAGAGGTAAATCTGTCCTCATTTGGCACAGGAGGATGACTCGAGAGACTATTTGCTCTGCTGCTGCAGGGTTCAGGTTTTGTATTCCTCACAACAAGAGCTGTTTCTCCTGCATTGACCCTAAATACAGTACATATAGTTTCTAAACAGTGGCCCTGCACTTAAATGTGCATGGTGGAGTTTCCTTGTAAAGAAAAAAAAAAAGTTCTGTTTACATTTAGTCTCAGTCCCCAAAAAGTACTTATGTGTATCCTTGAGCTTTGACAAATGTGGTGGATGCATTTGCAAAACCAGTTTAGTTTTAAAAATCTGTGTTTATGACATCTACAGGGGCGGAGTGCAGTCACAAAACTACACTGCTGTGTTGTTCTGATCCAAATGAAGGCAGAGTTTGAGGATGGATGTAGTACTAAGCACTCATAATAACATAGTGAGGATCAGAACGTCAACATGTTGGCGTCACTGCTGGTCAAATTGCACCGCATGATGGACTGAAGTCGAATTTAGTTTTTCACTCATAAGAGGATAAATGGTCTTAGTTCTTTTTTTAAAAATTATGAGAAATAGGTCGATGAGATCGAAAACACTCTGACACTTGTTAGTCAAATGGTGACCTGGAGCCAGCAGCCCACAGCCTCTTAAACCGCTAGTCTGTCTCTGGCTGAAGTGAAAAGGCAATCGACCAGCACCTCTGCATTTATGTCATAAACACAATACTTGTTTTTTAATGTAAGTCTGACCACTTGTGGTTTTCAGGAACAATGATTTCCTTAAATATTGTTGTCATCGTGAGACTATAAGGAAAACAGTGGCGATTAACAACAAGTTGACACATCTAATTAAGACAGATAAATATTGAGCTTAATATCTTCATGCAATATTAGAATAATGCAGACAACCGTAAGTTTTTTTAATTTTAAAACATTAACAGTCCAGGAAGGCTGCCTGATATACAACAGATAGACAGGCTGAACATTTGTTGTGTGCCGTGTTCGCTGTTTGTTCATTAACAGTAGAAACCGGATGCAAACAAAGAGTATAGGTCCTTTTCAACAAGCTGAACTGATAATATAAGCTTCAACAGCAGTTTGCAGCATTTTCCGTTTCTGTTCTTTCTGCTAAGTGCAAGATATCATAACTGTCAAGGCTCTGACTAGGCTGTTCATAATAACAGTCTGAACAGTATGACCTGAATGCAGCATTAGAGCTTTGGAGCTTTGGACAGGCTTCTGGCTGCATAGTTGACAGGCAGATATAAGCGTAGCATTGGTTTATTTTGACCATTGGCCCTAAAGTGAATAGATATATTTCCTAAAATGTCTTCAAAGTTTGTTCTATCCCTGTGTAAAAGGGGTTTTGAATCAATCATGATGTATTTTAAAGCGCTGAACATTTGTTTTAACAATAACATGCCATGGTAAGATTTCATTTTCCCACTGCCAAATTCCTTTTAGACTTCTGCTGTTTTGTTCCTGGCGCCTTCAGGGATTAACTATTTGGCCTGCCAAATTACTTCAATCACATATGCATGATATCTGTCAACACACTTCCTAAAAATGACACTCATGGCCACTGGACTATCAGTTATTAGTCCCCATTTTTTCCCGCTTTTGTAAATGTGACTCAGTCTAAAGTGCTTTTTTTCATGCAGTGTTTCCTGTAACACATCCACCGCTCTGTACAAATACACACACTGAAACACACACACAAATATACTTGTACAGAACCTTGCCCTTGAGTTAGCTACCCAGCTCCTGTCCAAATGAGAACACAAACACCTCCAGTGAAAACAGTTATATTGCACTGGACTCCCAGCCTAAAGTCTCACGGGTGTTTCATTTTGCAAACAGGAAAACTTTACTCATGACTCTGCAGATTTTTGCCAGACTTTGGGCAAGTATAGCTCTCAGCATCTTGAAATCAATCACCAAAACCATGGCATCAGCCCATGCAGCAGATTGTAGAGATCTTACCCTATAACTTTTCTCCAGAAGTTGCATAAGACATGCTCCTCACTTGAATCTGGGCTTTCCTTTGCGCTATGTGGCTAGCTTCCCTTACCGTCTGTTGCTCTGCGTGTTGCCATTAACTCAGACTGATCCTCATGCACTGTGGCCTACAGAGGCTAAGGCTGAAAATCAAACTCTTCTCTCCTCCCTGCCAACTGCACTCACACATCTAGCCTCAAAACCTGGAACACACTCCTCCTGAGTTCCCTAGTCTGTTAGCATGACAATACTGCAGTCACATCTCTCAGCACAAGAAACAAGCAGCCACTAACAAAACTGTGGTTTCATGAGACCTTCAGTTCACTGATTCAGGTTTCAGAAACATCAAGCTCAGCCCCAAAGTGTCAAAATATGAACCCTAAAGCCCCAAACTCATCACATGCAGGCAATCAGGGTGTTTTTTCAGTCTGCGCATACTGGCCAAAGATGTCAGCATGTCAGCCCTGGAGCCCAAGCTCTTTGAAAAACCTAGACAATGATCTATAAAATGAAAGCACCTCAGTACTGCGATGGATCCCTGTGCAGCTACCTTTTATTAACATTCATACCCCTAATTGTTACGGTATTGATGACACCTTTTCCCCCCAAATATTCTGACATGATGTGGCCTCCAGTGCAAACTAAACACACCTTTTCAATTTTCCAAATCAGGAAACAGCAAGTCTCTGCAGGTATTTCTTTGAGGGAGCATGACAACCTCTGTTTTTTTGTTTTGTTTTACCAAATGGAACAAGGATATTGGGTTGCGAGATCTGTATGCAAATCAAGTCAATATTAATTTTGGCTCATAATTTAGTTTCTACAAAACGACTCCCTTGGCATATCTAAAGTGAACATTTGTTACAGTATACATGCTTTGTTAGTGTAAGTTGCAGGATCCATCTGGCTGTGCTGAAAGAATTAGCCGCAGACATGAGAGTTAGGGAACAGAGAGAATGTAGGCAACCTGAAAACTCATTGTAATTGTGCAAAATGTATCTGCTTGCTTGCTAAAGGTGATATAAGAATATCCTTAACATATAACTCAAATCTGCGTGGTAGGTATCAAGGTATGGGCCTAAAGACTGGAAACAGGAATAGCTGACTCAGTTCAGAGGTAATAAAATCAAATTTGAAAAGTTAGAAGTTAGCAGAAAAAACAAACAAAACATAAGATGTTGATTTGAAAACTTGAGATGCTGGTAGGCAGATTTCGTGACTTTAGTACAGAGCCAGAATAGCAATTTTCCCCCTTGCTTATGCTAAGTTAAGCTAACCATCGACTGGTTGCAGCTTCTATTGATCTTACAGACATTCGAGTGATATTGATCTTCTTATCCTTTACTCTTGTAAAGAAAGTAAGTAAGCATATTTCCTTTAAACTATTCCCCTAACTGACCTTGGAGTCTTATCAAATGCAGTACTGCATGCTGTAGCCACAACTTTTTTTTTACATTATATAAGCAATAAGCACACACTGAACTTGACTGGGTGCAAATAAATCTTTGCGCATGCATTAAACATTAGTATGCACAACTTTTTGCCATGGGGTATTTATAACTGTCTTCATATCCGCTGGTGGTGACTTTTACTCTTGGATGGAACCTACATCCTGTGGAAAAGGGAAGTGATTTAGCACATGATTTATGACAGAATTGCAAAAACACTTCAGACTCTTCATTATGTCAAAATGTTCTAAATGAAATATAATAAAGAAGCATATGTAAAAAAAAAAATCTTTGGGGGCATGTGTGCTGCACTGTAATGAGAGCCTTATCCTATAAACCTTTTTGTCCTCAACTGTCTCCTTATTCACAACTGCACACTTAAATTGCAACTACTCACTGCTTCTCCTCAGAGTTGGGTTTTAAATTTAAGACTAAGTGGGGGAAGGAGCCAATGGGCAGATGAGATGACAGAAACTGGAGACACTTAACTCCTTGGCATAGACATCACTTACAATCTGCCAGATATCAGTAATTAATTACCATGAGCAAGTGGCATGATTTTATCAGCCATGAAAAAAAAACTGAATTAGGAGGGGTTTATCAGCCGCTATTAATGCATTGTCAGGAGCTTCTAATGGGCTGATGAATATATTATTCACCCTCATGGTTGTTGCGTTCACTGGCTACCGGGCAGCAGAGCTGAACGCCAAAAAAAATGTGTTAAATCAAAACATTTAAGCTCGGCAGAATCATTCAGAGCCAGACACACAATAGCAAATCTTCCGTCTTTTGCTAAAGCAAGTAATGTTTGAGGGATTTTGGTGGGGGGGGGGGGATGCAAATAAGCACTCAATAAAATGCATGAACGTTATTACCTTTATAATTATTTCTTACTCTTAAAACATTAGAGATGACCTTACCACTGCTCCTTGTTTTTTTTTTTCTGAAATCCATTAGGTAATTAACATCAATTTTCAGGCACAGATTGGGAAAAGGTACTAATTTATATCCAAATGTCTCTCTAATGTTCCTTTTATTTCTTGTGTTTGGTATCCCGAGAGTTTGTAAACAAATATATTCTTAGAATAAATCACAGAGAGGGAGCATAATAAACCACCAGGAGATTCGGGCTGAATATTTAATATTGACTGATAATTACCATTGTACAAAACAACAAATTAGAAAAAAGCTAAATTAGACTTTTGGGTCAGGGACTGCAAAGCTAAAATCCATCCTACGCTAGATTAAATGCACAATGTTGAAGCTGTATTTCATAAAAAAAAGGTACATGTATTGGTCTTGGCTGCTCTAAAATACACCCAAACGCTATTTACCTCTGCCGTGTAGTGAGTGATGTGACATATTTTCATTTTATGAGTTTACAAGGACCACCAGAAAGTGCCACACTCAACCAAAGTAAAGACATATGCTGCATGTAGGAGGTGAGGGACACTGGATGTTTTCCTTCTCTGATATCAGAAATAGAAATTGCTTTAGGGCTGAACTTGATTTGTTTATCGGTTTCAGTTTATTCTTCTGAGTGCAAAAAGCCTTCAACCTCCTATCTGCTGTCAAAGAGTGATGTGTTTACAAAGCACATATTGCTCCTCTGGATGGCTTGTATCTCCAATGAGAGTATGTGAAAACAGGAAATACAAATGGGCCTTTCAGTGTGTCTTCAAAGTGAATCCCTTAGCTCAAATCAAGATGGGATGCATATGGTGTGTTTGCATAGTTACTACCTTTGAGGTTTCGCTTGATAATAGTCATCCATTTTCGTCTATAGCAGACCACTGGAGTGGAGAAGCTCCCTCATACTGACACATCTGCTGCAGTTATCATTCAGGCAGATGCATGAAAAACAGAATGATTTAGAGGGAAATGAGAAATATTCTGACGGATTCATTTTATTGTGTTTGCCGTTGACGGTCAGCGATGTGTGACAAAAGCCTGTGAATATATGAGCCATCCTGGTTTTATGAGTCAGATTTATTCTCTGACAGTGCAACTTTCATCAAAATGTCAGTGTTGAGAGACCCCAACGATGCCAAGTACTCAGGCAGATTTATCATTCTGAAAAGTTTTCCAGCGTTTTCACTTGTAACTTGAGATCATTTCAACCTCAAATGTGTCATTTCTGTCGTTTCAGGACTGTATGAGTGTGTAGTTTTGCAAATATGGTGCCATTTTTACAAGGATTGGATGCACAGTAAGTGGATTCCCTACCCACCAGAACAATGTCATATTTTTCTATATGCACATAAGTTATGCAGTCACA
The DNA here is from genome assembly GCA_008933995.1 of Datnioides undecimradiatus. NCBI lineage: Eukaryota > Metazoa > Chordata > Actinopteri > Lobotiformes > Datnioididae > Datnioides > Datnioides undecimradiatus. The sequence continues at coordinate 7,810,564 of WARS01000071.1, read as the reverse complement.
GCACTTACTGTGACTGCAGAAGATGGACTCCCCTTCCCTATAGTGAGAGTAACGTAAGTGCATGTCGTCTTGTGGTGGCATTAGGTCACCTTGCAGGTGCAGCTGAGGTATTAAGAGATTAGGAGCAGCAGCTCACCCTGTGGAAGGTTCTGGTCTGTGGTGTGCAGCCGCATGCCCGGACCTTAATTGGCTCTGGTGGCAGTGAGTGCCCTGCCGCTACTGAGCCGAGTGCTGGTCAGGGGTCAGCCCCAAACAGCCCCGTCCTGTCATCCTTCCTGTCAGCCTGAAGGTCAGCACTGCAGACCAGCATGGCAGGAAGAGCGGTTCTCAGCTACTTACCACGGCGTGTGGACAGGTGTACCACAGCGACCTATGGATGAGACAGAAGGTTTTGAGGTGGAGGAGGAAAGAACTAGAGAGGGAGTGGAAAAGTTTGGAGCAGGGTTTATTGTGACATACTGGTTCAAACCTCCCTTCTTCCATCCACGGAGTTGGACGCCGAAAAGACTTTGGACTCATGTCTTAAGTGATCGATGTGGTTCTTGGTTGACATTGCAAAGTCGTCACTGCAAGCTATATGGATCAGAGAGCTGAGAAGGGGAGTTTGCTATGAAATGAGCTGCAGTGCATTGATGGATGTGGACAGCAATGAGAACCAAGAGACTTAACAATTAAAATACCAGGAGAGAGATGTGACTTTAAATCCATGATGGAGCTTGTGCCTGGGGCTAGGACAGAAGAAGGAGAGGAGGAAAAAGAGGAAAACACTGGCAGATTTCAGATGATTCACAGTCCTGTGTGCAGAGATCTCTACGTAAAAGAAAGAAAAAGAACAAGACAGACAGCGAGGAGAGAGAGAGAGAGAGAGAGAGAGAGAGCTTTAGGGAGAAATCCGCTTTCCCAAAAGGGCTACTCTTTACAAAATGTTGCTGAATTAAATTGCGCATCTATTAAGGAAAAGTAATTAAATTTTCCTCCCAGACATCTTGTGTCACATACAGAACTTATCCGGCTGTTCTCTGCTGCAGACAAAGATAGGCAGTGAAGCTAAAGGGCTTTTGCCTGAATAAGATATAAGTTTTATTCTGTTAAGACGAGGCCTTTTCAAGCTCTGTGTAAAATGCTGTATCAAATGTAAGTGCTGGCATCCCTGGCATCTTCTACAGGACCTCTGATTTGGAAGCAAGGGCAAACACAGCTGTTACAAATGAGCTTTTCTGTCCTGTGTTATAGCCTTTGCTTTTAACTGTCTTCCCATCATTGAATATGCAATTGGTCTTTTCATTACACTTTTGATTTGTTCCAAGGTTACAAAGAGTGCTTTTCAAATTTGCATGGTTAATACCTAAGAAATAGGGTTTTTTTGATGCAGGACTCAATGAGAGAAACTAGCATGAAATATTAATTACAAAAAGTGGACACAAAGTGGGGAGTATTTGGCGAGACGACGCATTTAATATTGATTTGTCTGTGTTTTTATAAGATTAATAGAGAAGTGTGTTTTTAAATCTCGGTTGCAATATGAATGAGGCGAACACTTTAACAAAGGCAAAGAACACAGTGTACCAACACACGTAACACTGCAGAATTAATGGTGAAGTATATGGGCTGTCAAAAGCTGTTGCTATAGAGCAAATCTACAGTGACGGTTTTCTATGTTAGGAAATTAATCTTAAAATCTGCGATAACCTGCACAGCCGGTCTGATGGTCTTTGGTCTTGTGGTTTAACATTTGGAGAAATTCCTATTCAGTGTCTTTCACAGAGTGAGATGAGAAGATTTGATTCTAATGTCTGCATTAAATATGGAGCTGCAGCCGGTCGGCTATTAGCCTAGCATAGCATAAAGACTTAACCTGATGCACCAGATGGTTCTTTACATGGAACCATCTGGAAAGTCTTTCTTGGAAACTGTTTGGAAAAAGGGCAGGCACTTTCAAAAAAAAATACTTGGCAGATGATTGGATGATCCATCTGTCTATCACCATCAGTGACGGGCTAACTTCATCACTGGTGCACTGAAAACATCTTATCCATCGAAAACCTTTCAAAGCTGTGTTTTGTTCTTCTTTTAGGAAACACATCCATTTCTTATATAACTCTGCAAAGGAACCGCCATAGTTGTTCTCAGACAAATACCTGCTGCTCGCTGCAGCCACACATGCCAGTAACTGTAACACAACCCTGATTTGTCCGAGCGACTGTATAATCTGAGGACTGCTAGAAGCTGGTTTGCTAGAAAAATTAAAAAGGGGCTAGTCAAGCTCAGCCCCGAGTTGAAAACAATTTATCAGTCTACATGTTCACAAGAGTAATGACACATAACCCATAAAAACACAACTTTTCATTTTTTGATTTGTGTTTGTCTTTGGATTAAACAAACATTTTGAGTTTTGGAGCCAGGCTAGCTGTTTCCTCCATCTTATGGTATTTATGCTAAGCTTCATACTAAGTTAAACTAGTCAAAATCAGATCAATGTTAGATCAGCTGTCAAAGATTGTTTATGAGGTAAACAAAAGCATCACTCTGTGACACCACACCAGTGTATTGCTGTGAGCGTAGTTCTAACACTTCCATCAGATGGTAGCGCTTTACTTTAGTGTACTGCATCACAACAGTTTGATGAGTCACATTCGCCCAATTAAACTTCCATTTATAACATATCAATTATTTAAACTTATCAACATAATACTTTGGAGCTCATTAAAAATAAAGTGTGCCAAATAAAGTGAGCCACAGCTGTTATTTCAGATGCATGTGACTGATCAGACCGGGTATGAGCAGATATCCAGTTTTTAAGAACTTGGATTAAATCCAAAAAAAACCCATCCCTACGTTACAATAGAAAAAAACAGAGAGACAAATGCATATATCAGAGTTCCAGCCTTTTATCTCAAGTCTCACTCTGCATATAGCGAGCAATAATCATTCATAAGTGGCTCCATGTATACAGGAAATATCAATATATGCCACTTAGCTCAGCGATAAGTCAATTTTTACACCCACACTAGACAAAGCATTGGGTGAGTTACATTTTTGCCATGCACACTCAATGCACATGCACACACCGATATACTCGCACTTGTAATTTATGCTGAGAGCCCACATTGTTCTGTTGCCGCATCTGACAGTCGTATTGAGTGATAACGATTTGGAAACTTTGATACTTTTTTTGTTTCTGAAGATTCAGCCCGACTCGCAGAGATATAAACGGTCCCAGTCGCAAAAAGTTAGAGAATCTTTACAAAACTTCCCTTTATCCTTTTATCATAAAATCTCTACCAACACAGCTCCACTTCTCGATGCACATCTCTACAGCAGCTCGACTCGTGGAATAATTCAGTTTCCCTTGAGTCTCTCCCTCCCTCTCCCGGAGTTTATTAGAAGCATCGCGCATATGAGAAGTTGCAAAGTTTTGATAATGCTGTCAAGTACATACACGTCTATCATATCACTCATCAACAGTTTAGGCAATGAATTAAACATTAAGAGGCTGAATCTGCCTGTTTTTCCCCAACACATAATTTATTACAATTGCAGTTGACACTCTGTGTACCTTTAACCCCAGCTGCATATAAACAAGTACACAAACAGATATGCGCTTGGGTTACTTTAAGATTCAAAATGCAGTCGTAAATACTTTGAGTACATCCGAATTCCATTTTATTTACATGTGCACCTTTTTAGGAATAGATAAGATGATATAAACAATCTGTGTTTATGCCATTTATCATGAATATGGAAATGCGCCAATGTGAATTGAGAAGCTCAGTTTATTTATGTGTGCAGTCCAAAAATATCTCCAGCTGGTGCTCCATAGTAAGTATTAAAGCTAAAAATGAAAAGAAAAAAAAACCCTGCACTTCTGCAAGATTCATAAAACCTGGATTAAACCCTTGACCCAGAAGTATCCAAATAAAATACAAAAATATTTTAAAAAATGATCACCCCATGCATTCTTTCTCATGAATTTCCATGTTTAACAGACAAAATACAGGATACAGCACCAATAATGGCCATTGGACCACACTACCATCTGAATTATGAAACATTTGTTGCTTAGAAAACATGAATTTCCTGGCGCAAGGTCAGACTAAGACCTTTGTAAATGAAGTCTGCTCATTTCACCAGTAAGAAGCTCTCTGCTGCACATTTTTTTCCCATCACTAATCAGTTGTGCTTCACTTTTTAAGTACCTCATCTTGCCCCCTACTAACAGATCCTGTGGTATTATGCTCATTTATTCTCATAAGGAGCGAAGTTTAATTAATGTTTTGAAACAACTACAAAATTGAGAACTGACCCTCTAACCCTTTAATCCACTCGTTAAGTGGTTTCATATTTTTCAAGCCCAAAATCACTTCCTCTAGGAGTTATGATTACACCTGATCTGTACATACGTAGTGCCCCGCAACGATTAGAAGCAAATAATCACAGATCCTTATATCTTCTTAACATCTTGCTGCAACGCCAATGTTTTTTTTTCAACCATGCTAGCTGCAAAGCTCTAAGGATGGCAATGTCAGTCTTTTGGTCAGTGGGTTGATCATTGAGTGTGTAACTTTTCAACAACTATTGGATCAACTGACATTAAATTTATTTATGGGACATTCATTTCCCCCAAAGCATGAGTCTGCAGGAGGTTGATGACAGCCTGACTTTTCCTTCACCAATACCACGAGCCAGTCGCTCACACCTCAGCACAAACACAAAAATTTTGCTCAAACATTAATGGGTCACAGAAGATGTATCGATATCAGACATTCATAGTCCCAAAGGATGAATTGAAATACCTCTGATTCCTGATTCTCTCATTTTTCAGATTAAATGTTTTTCCATTTGTTTGGGCTGCTTTGTTTCTCAAATCAGACCTTTAAGACAGACCATCCACTCTGTCATTTGCAATAGATAGGATTTGTGTGCAGCTATTACAGGCTATCTGCAAGGGTTACTGTGGTAACAATGTAGGTGTCAGTAACTATGTTTGATGGTGATGTTCAATGCTTTGCCAGCATTAACTTTACAGAACCTCATCCTATTGTGCCAGCAGACAATTTATTTCAGCGTCCGTCCACAGACTATTGCTGTCTGAGTTGCCGTGCATACCATTCTGCTAGTAACAGCATTGACTCTGCTCTCTGCACTCTGTGGCACTTACATTGCACTGGTTTTGACGCCACTGTAGTGTGTCGTGTATGACATTCAGTATAAGTGGCGAAAAGACACATTTGTGGAAATCCAATTGGAAACAGATTTTAAACCACCTTTAAATGTAGCCTGGATCCGATTGGCAGAAATCACATATGTGATTTCAGGTTTTCATCTCACAGCCTTGTAGAACATTAGTCTTACTGTCGGATCTGATCGAGCTCATACCAAACACTGATATTCTTCATTGTTCCTGAGGAGTTTTGTTAATAAAGCTTATTTTTATAAATGGTTTACACACATCCTCACTCCAGGTATAACTGACAGCCCGGTCCTCTCTATGGTTAGCAACACCTCTTCACATGAAAAAGTGAGAAATGTAATTTGGAATTTCAAGTGCTTGAAAGAGACTGAGATATCACCTGGCTCAGCACCCCTCACTGGAGTCGAATATATTAGCAAACAGATCAATGCATCACTCTACAGACTCTAAAGTAAAATTCTCAAACTTTTTCATTGAACAATGTGTAAACAAGAATATCTAATTATGTCGACTATATGTATTTGAGCACCTGTAAATGAATTAATTTAAATCACATGTAGAATACACTGTGAGGGTAGGTGTAGCAAATGCAACTCTACTTTTTTTTGCAACATTAGTAAGTGGAACTTTCCTCCCTCTGGCAAAGATGAATAAAAACATTTTATGGAAAGACCCAGCCTGTACAGGATGGATTGGTTTTACCCATCTTACAGGAATTACCAATGAGCTTTCATCCGAGTTCCTCTGTCTGAATCGCATTACTGAAGTTTTTCAGATTCAAAATGGCGGAAAAGTTCAAAATGGTTGAAAAGTTCTAAGCTCCATTTGCACCGCTCAGTTTATTTTGTTTTGTTTCATTTTTAATCAACTTCTTACTATGAGTGATGGGACCCTAAATGAACACACAATTTTCTGCCACAGTTAAAGAGTTTTGGTTATTTTACATTAAAGATTTCTGCATTTGCGGGTTTTGTTGGTGCTCTTCTCAATGGTTTGAAGTTTACAGCGCTGGGAAGGAAAATATGATGTCATGACACTTATTTCTCACACCAATTAGAATTTAATGGCATTAAAATGAAAATACGGTGACAGTTTTGGGGCTGTTTCTCAGTCAGATCCGATCAAACTACACACATACAGCCCTTAAACTTTTAATCAGTTATACAAGATCCCTTTTACTTTGTTTGGTGCTGATTTAGCCATCAATATTTAATGTTATCCAAAAGAAAAGATTTGAAATAAGGTTTTCAGTGGCTTTAACAACATTTCTTGTAAGGCCTAACATTTATGTACTTCCTGTGACTCTGAAGAACTGAGATATTAAACCCTCAGTGACAGATTGGGCACTCGGAGGCAGCAGAAACAAGCTGTAAACACAACTCTGATATATAATCCCCATTTAAGTTGGTATGAGTTAGACTTGTTATGGCTGTTTATTTACACATCTGCCAGATCCGGAGCAACATTATCAATCATTTAGACGTGAATATCTGGCCACCTGGCAAATCGAGTCCAAATGAAGAGTTCATTTGCAAAAAAAACAAATAAAAGGCAGTCTTAAAGATAAACTAGGAATAGTTTGACTGATAGTCCCTAGAGTGCACACAAACTGGCATTATTTAGGAAAATAAACAAAAACTGAGATAGCTGGCTCTGTAAATGAACTTTCAAATTTATTATTTGCACTTCTTTTAACTCTGTTTTTGGTCTCTGCCCACTCCTCAGGGAAATGCCTGGCTCTTTAGCTGCTAAATTCTCCATTACGTTAAAAACAAGTCACTGTCTGCTGTCTGGTGCTGGGCAGGTGGGATTATTAGAGCTTTTTCACTGAGCACAGCTGCCTGCTGCATCTTAGAGACCAAAAAAAAGCTGAATGGAGCAACAGAGTCATGTGATTATTCCCATAGTAACCATTAGACATGGCCATTTGATGTATTTGTTGTTATGAAAATATTTATTACAATTACTTTAAAGCAACATTATGCAACCATTATGTATCCATCAATTTTCTGTAACCACTTTATCCCTTTTGGAGTCACAGGGGTGCTGGGGCCTATCCCAGCAGTCATTGGGTGGAAGGAAGGATACACCCGGGACAGGTCACCAGTCTGTCACTGGGCTCATCATGTTACTATTTTACCTTAAAATAACAGCTACAATCTCACACATAAAGTGTGTAACGCTTCACACACCACCAACTATGGGTCTTAGTTTGCTATTCCATGGCCAGAAGGGGTCTTGGCAACTTCATTGTGAGAGGTGTGAGGTGGGATAAGAGTAAATTAGGCTCTGGCTTTTAGTCGCAAAAAAATGTGTGGTTGTGGTTTGAGTCAGTTTATTAACAGCAAGCCAACACCAGCTTAGTGGGACTCTGGTTGCTACATCCTGATTTGTGTTTTCAAGTACCTATTCCAAACCAACCCTGCCCACTTTAAAACCTGAAAAAGGGCAGAAGCAGCTACACTGAAATAACAAAAACTCTGGTAAAAGACTCTTGTCGAGAAGGTAATTGAGACATAACTATTTTATTCTTTCCCAGTGCTGGTATTGTTCAAGAAATTAGCTGGTTGATGTTTGGCTGTTGTGTCACTGCCGTGCCTTTACACGAAAAATAAATCTGAAAACTAATTAAAGTTTACTGACAGCCCCACAAAGCACTTTGTTTCTGAGTAGGTGAGAAGAGTTCAGTTCAGACTGCGTCAACGTTTGTTAAATGAATAGTCGGGGTTAAATCTACAAGTTGATAAAACAACACAACGCTCATTTCTCACACACTTGGGTGTTACAGTGTTTTGTGAGCAGCCTAAATAATGGAGGAAAGAAGAAGTCAGGGAGGAGTAAGAAGAACAAGCTTTGGTCTCAGCGGCGCCTGTGTTTCCAGTCAGCATCTATCATCCAGACGAATCTGCTGTTTCTGTGGATTTAACTGCAGTCGAGCACACGCACAGGTGCTGGTTTCACTTTTCAACCTCTAATGTAATTTTCTTAATTAGCTAATTCATGGTTTATGCATAACAAGCCAATCCATTCATATATATTAATGAGAGATCCAAGTTTGATTTTGTTATCGTCCCTCACTGTGTCATAATATGATATTAATGAATGAAAGCTATTAGTCCTGCATTTTAAATCATTGCTAGACAGAGTGAAATGAATGTTTTCCCAAAGAAAATACATTTTCATAACATCATGATCTGGAATTTCACATTCAGCCTCGCAGCAGCTGCTTAGGAAGAGTAAACCCCCCCCCCCTCTTTTTTTTTGTATTTCATTTCAAGATTATGTTTGGGGTGCATAATTATGACACTCATTAAAAGCTCCTATGCTGAAACAGCGTCAAATGGGGGAAAATATCCTTGGCTGCAATCCAACTCATTAGAATCCCTGATGACGCTTTACGAGATCAGCTTTTTTTTTTATTAGCAGCCACTATTTACTATACAGCCGAATGGAAATATTACTGTAATAACTTATAATTATGTGTGAGTCCAACTGTTAATTTGAGTCGGTGAAGGAGAGGCAGATTGAGAAGTGTGGTTCGCCGTGCCAGCAGTCACAGAGGTGAACGGGAATGGTGACAGCTCCAGCCTCGTCAACATGGTCATCTGTTATTTTGGCCCAAACATCAGAGTGCTGACTGTGAATGTAACAATACACTTGGCTCGCAGTTTGGCTGAAAACGCAGCAGAGCAGAGTTTCTCAACTTTGGACTCAGGGCCCCTCGTGGGGTTACAGATGGGGTCACAGAAGATTTCTAAGACTGGAGCGTTTCATGTATTTTTAAATTAAAGAGCTCCACACATGCTCCTGGAAAAAGAATGAAATTGTATGCCATGCTGAAACTGACATCACAACCTGAAAACTCTTTAACTGCTGGAGCCTTCATAATTGCAGAACCTGAAAATGGGGTCTTGGGCCTAAAGCCTTAAGTTAGAAACCAGCGATACCAGAGATGTGTCCAGGGGTTGGAATATGGTAGTACTGGCCACCACTGCAATCTGACTGACCATCCCAGGTCCCTGCTGCTGGAATCTCTCATTTGCATAAACTGAATATGAAAAACAAAAAATATATATATTAAGGCACATAATGTCAACTGACTATTCATGTTTAATATATTTGCAAACTGTTCAATGTGTTTCATTTCCATAACACTCGTACAACACCTATATGTCAAATATCTTATTGTAGCTCGGTTAGCTTAGCTTAGCATAAAGACTGGAGGCAGGAGCAGCGAATCTGGTCTGTTCAAAGGTAGAAAAACTAAAAATCTGACACCTCAGTTATGTCTTTTGGCTGAATCTGTACAAAAAGACAAGTTGTGGTTTAACATGGGGTTATATGCACAAAAACCTTTGTAGGGTGCATAGGCCTAAGTCAAGTCAAGCCAGCTTTATTTACAAGACCTAATATGACAAATTTGCCTAAAGTGGCTTTACCAACATTTCAAAGCAATGACTCTCTGTTCTCAGACCAGTTTTGCCCAAATTAAAACCTAGCACAAGGTTGATTTGGCTCGCCACATGTTTCTAACAAAATACAATTAAAAATGTATTTCATTTATAAATTGTAATATATATTGCTGTTAATGCAGTGTTATTTCAGCAGAGCAGGCAGAGCTACTGATTTGTGTAGGAAGACGAAAGTCAATTAAGAGGACTTGGGATCCAACTATCTGTTACATCTTAACAGTACAACACAATGGGTGTTTGCTTTCAGCCGGTGGGCCACTATTAAGTCTCAGTTTTGAGTATCTTTAGACCCTCATTTTAGATAAGTATGAAATCCTCTTAAAACTCCTTTAACTGAGTATAAAGGGGGGGGGGGGGTGTAAGAAGAGCAGCAGAGAAGAGATCCCTGCTCCACGACTGACAAACGTGAAATAGATGCTGTGTGTGCCATTGTGTGCAACACAGACAAACTTATGTCACGGTAATAAGGAGTGAAAGATTGTAGAAGATTGTAAACGTATATGAGGAATGTGAATCCAGGAGGGCATAGAGAAACTTCCAGCTGCTGCCAAACAGATAAATAATAAGTCTTTACCAAATACTCTGGCTAAGCATCTCCTGGTACATAATCCAGGTAGCAGTTTTTTCCACCTTGTGCAGAATAAATTGATTCTTTGTGCATCTAAAGAGTCTGCGTTATTGTGACTGAAAAATATATAAATGGCAGAGGTTAACAATGACAATTTGACATCTGGTTTGGAGTCCTGCAAGTGTGCCCCGTTGTGCAGCTTTTGACATTCTCAAATTCGAAAATCACTTAACACTCATTATGAATGTCTTTTGTTATTTTATCATGAATAATCGAAACAGGAGCTTTGTTTTGACAAGGAAGTTCAGAAACATCAGGTCTTTTAAATACAAGGTCCTTGACAAACTCTTTTAAGCCTCTCCAAAGATATTGCTAACCTCTACACTCCTGAGTCACACATTACCAATTTTGATCATGTCTCTTTAAAGTAAGAGAAACTGAAGGTCGCTATCCACATAAGTACCATTTAATCTCACCAGACAAAAGAGGAGAGACTGTGTCTAGATTATGTGCAGGTGGCTTCAGGGCTGAAGTATTGTACCATCTTGATTATCCACCCAAAGCTTAGATGTTCTCTTCTTTTGTGCTGCTGAATTAAATCCACAGCAGGTGAACTCTATCTCACTCCTAATTAAGAGTGTGTGTCCATGTGTGATATTGTTTCTCATTTTATAACCCCAATCCTCTCAGCAAAAAACAGCGAGTAGACAGGGATCGAGGGTGGATGTTGACTGGCTTGTGCATACTCCTCTACATAGCTTTAGTTGTTAGTGTGGCGTTAGACATTTGTGCTGCTACACACAAAGTACACTTAAAGTTATAGTGCACGACTTTGGTCTCCCCCATCTGGCAGTGGGAGAATTACACACACACTGCTCATGTGCTTGTGATGCCATAGACTTTGTTGTGCCATGCTGCAGCCCACAGTGTAGCTACACTTGCTCCCCCTTCTGTGCCGCTGTAAAACGCACCAGCGCTCCACTGTCACACCAGACGGCAGCTTTAAAAACTCTGTATACTGAGAAATACGGAGAGATTTATCTGGCAGCGACAGGCTTAATGAGCAATGTGTGAACTGGTTTGGCTGGGATGTAACAGACGTTCATTTATTTGTCCTGCGCTACAGCTTTAAACTGTCCAATGCACAATGCAGGTATTTTTCCAGCACTTGCACACTTGCTCTGACATTTCTCAGGGATTTCATTTCCTTGCCGTTACCAAACTAACAGCTTTAATTGCCTGTTCAGTTTCACTGTGTTTCTTCCGTTACGCACAGAGCTGCTTAGAGGTCAAACACTCGTGACCTGGGGTCTTCCTGCAGCGTCAGGCTCATGACCTGCAGGGGCCGAGTGTCAGCAAAAGGCAGAATGCATTCATATTCTGCCCAGCTGAGTGCAGCAGGGGTGAGGTTCTGGCTGTGCTGGTTTATCCTCGTCTGCATGTTTAAATATAGTTGGTTTGCTGAATAAACTTAAAAAAAAAAACAGAGAACAAAGCCTGAAAAGGCATTTGTTGTCATCAATCTGTGTGTTTATCTGTGATTAACAAAAACACATGTACTGTAAGGTAATGGCGAAGTAATGCCAACCTGATTTTGCTTTGGCTGCAGATGAAAATTGTTTCACCATCAATTGTTTCTGGAACACGCACACAGAATTCATATCAGTACACGCAGAGAAATGCACAAACAGAATCTATTGTCTCCCTGGTGATGTGATTTTGAGCGTTTGGTGATAGACTGTGCTGGGATGGGGATTGGCAGTATCTCAAGATGGCTCTGAGGCTTCTCTCACTGCCATGCTTTATGGTTAAGAAGCCAGCAAATTGGGAAAGTGGCTTTATCTAATTAGAAAATACATTCCTTTAGCAAGCAGTCCCCCAGGCAGAATCATCATTATTTAAGCTGGCTGGCCTTGAGAGAAGCAGCAAGCGTCATTCAGATACATATCTAATGCTCACGAAATGAAATGACGATGTGCAGCGGATATGCTCATCGTACAATTATTGGATTTTTTATTCTTCTTTTAGCTTCTTTCCCTCTAAATATAATGCTGTCTTTCTCTATCACCCCTCTTAGTCTCCTCAGTCGCCCAAATCTCTATTGTATATTAAAAGGCTAAGTAATAATTATCTTAGTGCCTTTCATTAGACAATTTTCATGCTGTGGTGAAAATGGTCTTGCAGATTGTCTCAGTGTTGTTACTGTAGTCTGTATTAATGCATTAGGATTGGTGTAGTGGGTGCAGCAATCACCAGAGGAAATTGGTCTAAACCCCTTAAGGCTACATATACCAGCATAATAGATGTGATATCTTGAACTGTAATTATGTGATATTTCCCACAACATATTAGTATCAAATCATGATTCGGAGCAACACAATTGCGATGCATTTAAATGCAGGTCATGAAAGCCAAAGGCACAAACGGATTAAAAAGAAACCTAATGGACAGATGCTGACTCAGACTAAGGGCTATGCAGTGTTGTCTCTACTGAACAACATGACACACATCGTAATGAGCCGAGACTTAAAACGCATGAGATCTATAGACAATGCACATGGCTCGATTTTGCACCACATTTCTAGATTTTGGTCTGTAAATGTGTGTGTGTGTTTGCAAACTGTGCGCATGTGTGTCTTTGTAATGCCCACTTTGAAGTTTTTGTTTGTACAGTGAACAGTCTTTCAGTATCTTAGCCTACTGTGAGCCCTCCTATCGCCCAGCACTGTTAATGAGGCCTCTGGGAATGGACACGGAGGTGTGTGTCAACACATAAATCCTTTAAAGTTTGTGTGTGTCTGTGTGTGCATGTGTGTGTGATAAAGAGAGACAGAGAGAGATCATTGGCTTTTTTAGCTATATACTTTTGGATTAGTGTCCCTCCAAACCTGGAAGAATTATCATCATCCACATCTGCAGTGTTGGGTTCCTTCAAGTTGTGCAAATATACGTGCCTGCATGTATTCTCTCCTCTCTTAACTGCAGCTCTTCTGCCATGTCAGCAGCCCACCACGGGTGTAGTCCGCTGCTAGCAGAGATAAAATGCACAGTAACTATGACAAAGTTACTTTCATAATATTTGATTACTCTAATCATTGTTTTAGTCCTTAGGTTGTATAATGTGATTACATTACATTGAATCCATCACGTCCAAACTATGGTGCTGGTTGATTGTCAGAGGAAATTTCTGTCATGGTTGCATCTTCCCATATCCGGACCTAATTGTTTGTTTGTGTGTGCGTAGATGTTTCAGTGGTCCTGAATGTGTGTGTGAGACCCCATCTCAGGAGAACACAGCCTATGAGAGACAAATCAAGACAAAAGATCAACATGCTGTGGATCAGTAAATGTCTCCTGTGTATCAACTTGTCCTCATATTCCTCTATCGATCCGTTCATCCCTTTCCGTGCTGCTGGAAGCCTGGTTGCCATCCCTTAGTTTAAATCCCTATGGGCGGCATTTCACAGCAGCAGCGATTTTAGGCTTAAACCTGCAGTTCAGAGCTTCGGTGTCCTGCTTGTGGCAGTGAAAGTAATTACACAAATAACAGTCAACTCCATTATGACGCCACCAACTTCACCACGCTCTTGATTGCTGCAGCCTACTGTGTCACTACAGTTGCTCATCATGTTGGCTCTGGCGTACCAAACGCTGCTGGCTGATGTGAAACACATTGCTACCGATATTCGAACCAGCAACTGTTACAACAGATGCCGGATTTACAATGTCCAACCACCTCTGTGGTGCCTGTGTGCTTGTGTACAACAAAGTTAAAATTGACTCATTTTATAACTCTGTATCATTTTAAGCATGAACTTTGAAGCGTTGTCTAACTCAACGAAGATAGAGTCATACTAGAAATCATCCTACCACTCATGAATATAAAAGAAAAAAGTTGGCCAGGAAATAACGGGGCAGCAGGAGAGCTGGTGGCCTTTAACAGGACAGAAATACATCTTCACCGTTTTAACATGCTGCGAATACACTGCATTTGAGATACTGTCACTTATTGTATGCATGTATTATGGGATGTACACCACAAGAACAAAAGGTCATGAACAACTTACTGTTTTCCAAATGCATTTAAAATGTCAGAAATGTAAATGTTAGCGTACACCAAAGGTCTTCAAACTGTAGAGTTTAACGGAGTGTCAAAGAGGGAGGGGTGTGAAGCAGAGATACTGTGTGATGTGAAAAAGGACAAATGCAGTTGTCTCAATTTTGCACAGGAGAAGGAAGCTTCAGCGTCACATTTGACAAAACCCCTGGTGTGTACGTTCTTCATTCCTGAAAATGTAGATGCGTTTGGTAAAATCAAGTCATTTCATGGTTGAGGAAACTCTCAGTTTTCAGGATCGATTGCTCATCTCCGGATGCGATGAAAACGCTTTCTGTAAAAACGCAGCAAAGACTTAAAGACAAAAACCTTGACATTGAAGTTAAAAGTGTGAGCATGAGATAAGAGATTTCATTGAAAAGCCAGGAGGCAGGAAAAGGCAGATGCAGAAAATTTAGAAAGGCATGAGGCATGGATGAGACAGGTATTTAGCTATATACAGTATCTAAAAATGGTATCAGTGGCCCTCTACATGCTGTGGTGATGAGGGATTCTGCCCAGGAATTTCTTAAATGACAGACTTTATGTTTAGCTATAGTAACACATATACAATGAACTTCAAATCTTCAACTGTTTAAAAGCCCATTGCCTACAAACGTCCTGAGTCACTCTTCTTAAATCCAGATTTTCTGAATAGAATTGATTAAAATCATTCTTGTCTGTCCATAATAGAATTAACATGCAAGGAAAATTAATTATGCATTGCCATGATTGAGTTTTTGCTTTTAATCACTACAATTTCAGGCTTGACGAAGCTTAGATTGGCCAATTTAAGAAGAGGTTAATGGGTTCTTATTATGGTTAGATTTCTCATTGCACAGTGAGTGTGCCTGAACAACAATGATGGCAGAGTGACCATCAATCTGATAGAGGGCCTAATGTAAAAATGTTATTTTTTGTGAAGAACTAAACTAGAACACTACATTATCCTCCTCCAGATATAAAAATAGGAAATGATTTGAGACTGTTGAGATTATTGGGTAATGTGCAAAGAATAATGTTTTTCTTACCCAGGAAGATTCAGATTACAGTCTGGTGCAGATTGTTGCTGTTATCGGCAGTATTTCCAGTGTGCACTGCAGAATTTGCAGACCTTTTTGAATTTTGATGAACTGCTCTGATCTTTTTTATTTGGTCATTTTTGATTGTGGTGTGTGCTTCTAGGAGAATATTTGTAACATTAAAATGCTTTACTCTTTGACTGTGTTTTTACAAGTCTGGAGTCTGCACAGGGTGTTATAGTCTGGTTATTGCTTTTTTTTATAAAGTAGGTCATGGTGCTATAATACTGTGACAGTATCAAAACTACCATACACATAAAAATGCACACAGGCCATTTTCAGAAACTTTGATTTAAACAACCTTTGAGGACTTTTATACGTTTACTGTAGACACCAGGTGTGCTCATCGGCCCACAGCTGGCTGAGGTTTATATTCTGAATGCAGGCGTACATTCATATTATGTTAGATATAGTGGAGGGTAACTTCCACCCGCATCCAGCAGGGACATAAAAAGGCCCACTGAAAAGTGGTTAAAAAAAATTTGAATTGTAAACCATTGTAGAAGTGTTCAAAAGAAGCACATAAACACTTCAGATATAACTTAAAGTGTAAAAATGTGGGAGCCTCTACTCACAACAAACTTTTCCTTTTCAATAAATGCACATGAAGCAATTGTTTAAACAAAGAGCAAGCAAAAAATTATACCAAGTTTTAAATTAAGTCATCAGTTATATTCAAGTCACAAGTCACTACTTTGTACAGTTTGGAGCCTGACTGACAATGACTGGACTTGATTAGTTACAATTACTTCTTACTTTTGCCCCTCAGGATTGTTTTTGGATTCCACATGTGTCTTTTTGTCATTATGAAAAATATGTAAATATATCTATACAGATGGTATCGCAGTAATATATGCCACCCTCTATAAATGATCTTACTTTCTAAAAGTTCGCAGGAAATAAGAAAGTTTTATGAGACCCATAAATTCACTATTTTATTAACACAAATAGAAAAAAGTTTTAATGAACGTGGTGATCTGCACTTCAATGTCTTCAATCCCTTTGCAAATATACAAGGATGATATATGTCACTGTAGGGAAACATTGTGGCTTGCATTCTTGCAAAGTGAAAAAGTCCACAGTGACGTGAAAAACAGGACAGATTATTATTGTTTATTAACTTTTCCAAACCGCCAAAAATTGCATTTGTTGGCAAAGATTGACCACTTGTAGGTCTGTGGATATAAACCCTGGTCCTGTCCTGCTCTTTGTACGCCCACTGTTCACCCCGACCACCTCCTTACAACTTGTGTTCAGTGGAGAAATGTACCATTTGCTTCAGCTGAAAAACACATTGCCATGAAACGTCCACGCAGCAATTACAGTTTGTTCTTTCTAAGAAACAAGTTGCTGTAGGATATAAATAGTCTTACAAGTCAATAGTCAAGGCGAACTGTGCCATCTGTCGCAGAGACGCAGCCGTAACAGTACTTACATTTGCAATTAATGTTTGGTTTGCTGTTTTTTGTTTTTGTTTTTTGTATTAGTTTATTTTCTTATTTCTAGATATAGCCACAAGCCTGAGAAAGAGTAGAGTCTGCAACGATGAAATAACCCTATTGGGCACTGGGAATAATGAGCACAGATGTTTAGGATTACAGTGCATTCTGGGTAATATGGTGGTCATAGTAAGAGTAATATGGGTTCGAACTGGCTGGAGCGTTTCTGTGTGGGGTTTTTTGCTCCAGCTGACTCACACAGTCTTACAGGTTAAATGGTGACTGTTTTGCATGGGGATGCAGTTGTTTGTCTCTATGTGACAGTAATGAGCTGACAACCTGTCCTGTACCCCAACCTCTTGCCTAATGTCAGCTGGGGTTGGGTCTAACCCCCACCCACCAATGATACCCTGCAAAGTAAACGTAGTTATAGACAATGGATTGATGCTGAATTTCAGCAGTGTTACATAATTATTTGGAATTTAATTTAATTAACTATAAACTTCAGTTACCCATTTGCAAGACTATTACCACTAAAACAACATATATACCCCTATAAATATATGATTTTATTATCGTTTTTGTTGTTTATTTACTGTACTGGGTTTAGAACTACTGATCAACAATATTCAGTATTCAGTTGTTTTCATTTCTCTCATAACTAATCATATTCCTATCCAAATCGCCAGCAGATCTGTGGATTGTTGTTCTTTATGTACACAAAATTCAGTCACTGTGAAAATGGGCAAGTCAGTAATCAGCTAGCGTGATTCCATGACTTTCCAAATGTATTATGGATACGCACCCAGACAGGTTACCTGGAGCAACACCTGATAAGATTAACCAGCAAACTGCATCTTCCAAATAGCCTTTCAGACTAGGTAATAATAAGTAGAAGGGGGTGTATGAAGCGTTACAAGTAAACACTTTTTACCGTTTGCAACCTCTAGCTGTGTTTGTCTTATGGAGGATGTCTAAAGACTGATGGATGCTCTTTGCCGGCGGGTGTGCGCACATGTCAGAGCACTTTGATTTCATTAGCCTGTAAGCAACGAGGCCATGCTGTCCCCCTGAGGGGAGGGTGAGAGGAGGCAGAGACCAGTGGGCGTGTGCCAGACAACACTTAGAAGAAGAGGGCAAGATGAGGTTTTGCTTTTAACCACATGCAATGCTCAGTTAACAGCAGAGTTTAGTTTGACTCAAATTATTTTTAAATCTTGCAATGACAAATGAGTAAATCATCAAAAAAAATTTATGTGAATGCCTTTTTATGTGCCTCTACCGGCAGCACCATAGGCTCCTGACCTGGACACACTAAAATATGTTTGACTCGCCTCCCTGGGCACTTGACTTTAAACTGATTGAGGGACCAGACTGGGGCACTTTGGTAGTCTTAAAGCTGCTAATGGCTACTAGCGGCAATGCTTCCTCCAATCACCCCACCAGACCAAAGAGGTTTCAACGGTGCGACCAACAGACTTACATTGAAAACCTGGAACTCTGTGCTCTTGGGGCTAATTACTGGGTATGATTTATTGCTTTGGGGAATGATAAAATATGTATATTCTCCCTGTAAATGCTCCAGGTGCCTGCAGTTAAAAGTTGTTGAAAGTTGCATTTCTTTGTCAGCTAATTCAACATCTTTTACAGCCCTAAATAGCACGGGGATCAAATGGTGCATTTAATGATCCACAACCTTGTATAACTAACTGTTTTTTTCATTAAAGTTTATTTTACTTGTGATATTGCTTGTTTTTTTTCTGCTGGCTGCTGTTTCAGGTTGTACTGATGTATCCTTCCACCACCCTATTCTCTTCCTGTTGTTTCTTTGTATTGTACTTTCAATGGCATCTGTTGTCTTATCTCAGCAACACTATTTGTCTACTGGGCTCTGTTCTGTATACTTCATAGAGTACATGCCCCCTCGTACAGTCATATATCTATTTTTCCTCTGTCTCTGTCTGTGTACTTTTAAAGCAAAATGAGACTTTTGTCATTGGGTTCATTAACAAACATACACAAATAGACAGCACCGGTTTCATTTATTTCATTATCAGCATTATGAAGGTCAAATTATAGCGTTTTTCAAAAGTTTTTCCTCTGTGGTCACACAACCCACACAACAAAAACATCCGCCCACATGGGGTGATGTGGTCATTTGTGATAAGTGGAGATTACAACACTCAAGTGATCAGTCTATCAAAATTGCTTATTAAACTAATAAATCCCCACCCACAACCAGGAAAATATCCGAAGGTCTTGAATTAACAAAAAAAAAAAAACCTTTTCAAAAAATCATTTTCCCTACAAATGAAAACATCAAGGTAAAAATCCTGTCTGAACCTGGACAACTCATCTGGAATCAGGCAGTCCTGTTTGAAAACTGGGCATATGAAAACATCAAGACTAACTTGACTGTGACTGGCAAAAAACACAGTGTAAGTCATTACGTCACATTAAAATCTGGAATCTCTGCTTGGTACAGTGATTAAGGGGTGAATAATGTCGGTTGCTTAACTTGTGTCAAAGATCTTTCAAACTGCCTTTCAAACTTGTCTACTTTGTACAAACCAAGGTTAAGTCAGTGATGCTGCACAGTTAAAGAGTATTCAACTGCCGTAATGTGACTAACTTGTAAAATATGGACCTGGGGATTTGATTAGATCTTTCAAAAGATAGCCGGGGTTTGTGCGAACAAAGCCACGCTGAGAAACTGAGGTGCAAAGCTATAGAGGACTATTGACTCCCACCCACAGCTCCCTTACCTGCACTGTTAGATCAGGAGGAGGTGGATGTGGCAGAGGAGGAGAAGGATGATGATCAGGTGGAGTAGGAGGAAGGAGAAACAAATAAATTAACGCACAAGTACGCACTTGTGAAAATGTAAACAAAGCTTTTGCCGACTGAGGTGCAACCACACACCTCTGATCCATAATATCACTCGAGCTACTACAGCCCACTAGCTAATGGTCAAGTGTGGGACAGTGGTTTTAATAAAAAATATTGAGTTTTCTAAACATGCTTGACATAAAATGTATTTATTATGATTTTATCTAACACTTATTTTACCAGACAAGACATTAAGCAAGGGAAAGAAAAAGCAAAATATGAGGAAAGCAAACAAGAGATAACTAACCAATTAACACAGGGATACAGGATTAGAACATGGGAAATGAATTTGTTCTGATTGTCACTGTGTCTTTAAACCTGAATTTCAACACCCTCTTTTGATCCTAAAGTCAACAGTATTGTAAGCAGCTTGTTATTTCACACAAAAAGCTGCACGTCAATGTGTTTTTTGTGTTTTTGTGCATATTATCACAATTATTGCTCTTTGTTTTCAGTGTTTAATCAAATTTCACATAAAAAAAACTTGTTGTTTTGCGAGGATACCTGTTTAAATTGATTTTCATTTTGTTTTCCCATCAAAGGATTGTTCTGTTTGCCACTGCAGGAGGACATTGTTCAATGCAATTTACAAACAGGATCCTGTTGATGCAAGGACAGCTCAGGGACGCTTGCGGTAAAAAGGCTTGAGGTGGAAAATAATATTTTGTCTTGTGTTTTCTCCAAACAGCAACAAGGAAAAGGAGCATTTTGGTTTCAGTCACCAGAGGTTGTTGTACCGACTACAGAGAGCTCCATCGAAACTTGACAACAAGAGGTAGGATAGCAGCTGTCAGCCTCATTTCAAGGTTCATTATTGTTGTTCAGACATGAACACAGCAGCTCTTTAAAACTTGTAGGAGCAGTCATGGTCTAATTGGCAGTAAAGTATTTTCGCTCTTATTTATTTATCTTTTTATTTGCTGGCTTAGACTTTTGGGGTCAGTGGAGCAAAAAATTACTGTGCAAATATATATTATTCACTACATGGCAGATTTATCGTTTCCATAGAAACTGGTCTCTATTTTCTGTCGTTAAAGTAATTACCAGACAATAAGGTCAAGAACAAACATAGGTTAAAAGTGTAAAAGAGTCATGTTTAAATTTAAAAAAAGACACCACCTGAAAATGTAGAGGAAAAAAAGCAACACAGAAAATGAATTATGATAAAGAGTGAACGCATAAATATCAGCATATCCAGCCTGTATCCACGATGAATAAACCCACACACATTTTCAGAGATACAGGAACACAATACACACGCAAGCACAGAGGCAGAGTCGACACTAAGCTCATTGTCCGCTTTAGACTGAATCATCAGTTAAGCGATAAAAGGCAGCTCGTGTAACTTCAGCGGAGGTGACATCTCAGCTCCAGCTGTTTTTCTATTAACACAGTCCAGTTTGGGACAGGTGTACTCATTTTATCTCATGACTGGGAGAGTGTATGCACACTGACCTGAAACATGCAATTACATCCCAAACGCTTCCCAGTAAAGAGGGATGCAATTTACTGGTGATGAATTTTGCTTTTTCATTTCTACCTCTGAACATACTCTCCATCAAAGAAAAGGCACCGCACTCCATTGTTAATCATGGCAGCTGTGCGGCTCTGACCTGACTTAAAAATGCCGCTTGAGCATTTTGGTCCTATCTCAAAAACTACTAGGTGGATTGTCATTGAAATTAGTCTAGACCTGCCACCAAGAAGCAGAATCTTAATTGTTTGTGGTGATTCCCTGGACTTCTCCTTTCACGCCTCCATGAGGTTTAAATTCACTATGAGTAAAAAATGTTTTCATGAGTTAAAGTAAATGAAATACTTCTGTTAAGCTAATGACATTTACTTCAGCACATTTAGTGTCCTTGGAGCTTAGTGCTAATTGTTAGCATGTTAGCACTCTAAAACAATGGCAAACACTGTTGCAATGCTTGCTGCACATTAGCATGTATACAGCATCATGTGAGCATGTTAGCATGCCAAGATCATTGTGATCATTGAGATTGTGAGTGTGTATTCGGACTACTGCTACTGTGATTACTGTGCTTCAGGAATACCAATAAACCTATGCTTGCTTGGTTTCTCGTGTTTCAAGGCCACCCCACTGCCCCCTCCAGTTTTGTTGATTGTGACAGGAAACTCCCATAATTACCACTGCCCTCAAACCATATCATGTATGATCATCATCATTTCTCTAGCAATTACAGGGGTGTGGGGAATATGAAGCCACTGACAGGCAGCAAAATGAAACAGGCCCTCAATAAAATTAGGAATTTTCTGGGCTTTAATATCATTGCAAACATCTTAAAAAATGCGAGTGACTCAGTAGCAACTCAACAAACACAGGTCTAGTAGGTTTTAATTTAATGTGGAAATGTTACATATTATATCTTTAACATTTGCTGCATTTCAAGGGGAAAAAAATGGGAAATGCTATCAAGTCCTACCCTTGATCTCTCAGAAGCAGCTTGCAAGTGGATAATAAAAAAAATTGGTAATCCTATGACTTCTAGAAATACAGCAGATGAAAATAAAACTTCTGATACTCTCTCAGTTACACTGACACTTAATATTTTAAAATACATATTGCAAAAATTATTCTTTGAAGTCGGTGAAGAAATGTGCTATCGCGTACGTTCAGTCCTGTTTTCAAGGAGACGGCTGTTGTGAATTACAGAAGTTTGTGAAGCCTTATTCAGTATTTATTGGAGCCTCATTTGAGACATTTTCAGTGAAATTATATTGGAGTTTAGTGTTCTGCGGTGGTCACACTGTAATGACTCTCTCAGTCACAATGTAAACACTCACATACTGTGTACACATCTTTAATTAAGTGTGTGTGGAAAAACGTTGGTCTATGTAATGTGCTCCCAGTACTGTGAATACCAGCCATGGTCAGGATTTACAGGGCATGGAAATATATTAAAATTCAAAGGAGAAAAAGTACATTTATATTTTTTCCACAAAGTGGGTTTTCTGCTTATCAGACTGGTATGTTATTCCCAGAAAAGGTACCTTGTGATACAAACAAGAGGAAATCAATTTAATGTGGTCCATGCTAGTTTCCACATTTAGACAAAAACGGAAATTTGTTACTTGGAAACCAAATACTGATGGGCTAATGGACAAGTGCAGCAGGATTGAATATTATTCCTCTTCAGTCATGTAGAGGTCTGAGTCATTTACTCAGTAAAATTTTAATCTTGCATCTGCTGAATTGAATTACCCCAGCACAGTACAAGAAGCTGGTTGTCCAGTTACTTTGGGGGGTTTCTGTGATATTGAAATCTACACAGTTTGATGTTTGATAGACAGTTTACTTCCATTTGCTCTTCAGCTCAAATGGAACAAAGAAAGTATGAGATTACTGTATTTGTAGCTGTCTGAAAGGATAAACTGTGTATCTGAGTGATAAAATAAAGCCAAACAAGAACCAAACTACAGTTTTTCTATAATAGTTTAAAGTTATGCTATAGTTTTAATATCCATAATAAATATCTGTTATGTGGTTGTTGTTTTCAGAATCATAATTGTCAAATTCTAGGATGTTATGTAACTCTCCCCCTGTACGTCTGTCTTTCTTTTCCCTCCAAACTGGGACTGGAAACGAAACCAAGAGACAACCAATGTGAATTAAAATAACAAAACAAAAATAATACGAGTTATTTAAAAAATAACTCTTGCATTCATGTTTGATTCTACGTTTAGCGAGGCCTAGAGATGTAACTAAATGTGAAGATTATGGCTGAATTAATTAGGGTTGTAACACCCAAGACTGATGTTGCATAGTTTTTATTTGATGCTAATTTAGAGGATTTAGAGGTCCATTCAAGCAAAATCTGTCATCTTAGGCATCCAGTGTTCACTCTGACAGTGGCAAAATAAATCAGATTAGCTGATTAAATGATATTCCACTTTATTCTCATATTTATCTGAAATGTGTCATGCAGCTGAGGCAAGTTCTGTACTGAACAATCTTACAAACCGAGCCGCGCTGCATTAAATTTCACTGCTTGACATTCAATTTCAGACATATGTGTTGTGACCCTCCATAGAGAGGAAGTGTGTGTGTGTGTGTGTGCATGTGTGTGTGTGCGTGTAAGAAAAAGAGAGAGAGAGAGAGAGAGAGAGAGAGAATTGGGCCAGTGGGCCAATAGACTTCAGTTCTTTAAAACCCTCAGCTGAAAGCAACCTGTTCTTTCACCTTAACAAATGGATTGTGTAACTACTTTGAAATATATGTCAGTGCCCGGTTCTGCATGTTGCTATCAGAGCATTCAGTAAATAAAATTAAAATAATCTCAATCATTATAATAAATGTGCAATTTTGTTTTTGAAAATATTTAATAGTATAATAGTGCATTGTAAATGTAAATGGTAGAATTTATTTGTTTTTTAGGTTTTAGGATCTTCAGTGTTTTACTCAAATGTGTTTTTGTAAGTAAAGATTTTTTTGTTTTGTTATTTTGGACAATGCTCTTCTTCATTTTTAATAAACTCAGTCATACAGCATGTTGTGTGTCTAGGTTTCCCCAAGACCAGGACATTACAGCGGGTACATATTGCCAATCTCAAAATAGCTCAAAAATGAATAAATCTCTGCTCCTGGAAAAAACCCTGTACATGCACTGTCAGACAACAACATCAGTATTGGATGATTCTCCAGATTACATGAAATGACAAAGTTTTATAATATCCAATGCCAGTGTTTCTATAATTCTTGGTTTCTGTAATATTCAGACATGGCAACTACAGTATGGTTACGCTTCAAGAAATTTGATAAATAGATTTAAAGCTGTAGCACTGGTCCTTGCCAAACATGTTTCCACAGTGCTGATCAAGATCATGACTGCAACTAATTGGTTTGCAAGAGCAACCAATAGCAGTGGAGCAGGCTGCAGCAACAAGGAGCATGGCAGAGGTATACATCATGAGCACACGTCCACAGTTTTTGTGTAATTACCCTCGCTGCCAGACTGTTGGACAAAGACATACACAATGCAGGTGATATGTCAGTTGGGGCTGAAGACTACAAGACCACAAAAGGATAAAGTAAGATAGCCAGATCTCTGAAGCACAGCTTGTCATCTGTGCTCTGATGATGGAGAGCAGGACAGGACTGAACAGAGGTTTAACCAGCTGTTTAACCAGCAGCTAACCAGCTGAGACAACACATGTCGGCTGTCATCAGCAGGTTTTTGTTTGCTGAACAAAAGAGATACAAGCAAAGATTTATCTCGAGCACTTTGGTAGTTGAGTGTCATACCCCTCTCTAACTCCCATTTTCCATCTGCTTCCTCACCATTACTGTCAAACAAGAGCAAGCAATGTTGATGTTAGAGTGCGGTCAAATAATCAAAATTCGATTAATTTTTGTAGTGATTATGGCATTGTTCGACCACTCAAAGCATTTTACACCACATTTCAGCATTCACACCTACAGTGTTCATTTATGGTGCATCGTTAGTAACAATTATTTATACATGTCCAGTGTCTGGTCAGGGACTGAACTGCTAATACCTAATAGCTGTACCTCTGAGCCACATTTGCCCCATTATCATTATAATTATTATCATCATTAGCTACAATGAACCTTAAAGGAATTAACAGGGAACACACACACACACACACACACAACACTGACTGTGTGTACTATATATACAAACATTTTCTAATAACACTTAAACACCACTGAGACTGGCATATTTTTCAGACCCCACCCAATCAGAGGCAGAGTAGAGGGGGAAGGGGAAAAAGGAAAATAATCAAATGCAAGTCACTGAATTTGTGCCCCTGGAACATTTTCCCATTTACTATAATGACAAAACACAGCAATGGAGTTATGCTGAAGCTGTGATTTTAGATTTAAATGATTTAATTTTTTTTTACATTTTACATCTTAGTTCATCAACATATTTTTATTTTTTTTTGGATGGTATTTCATCAAATGTTCCTTTACATCTTTATTAATGGTAAAAAAAAAAAAAAAAAATTACCCTATAAGCATCATCTAGCACATATGGGGGCTGCTGAGACCCTTTAAAACACAGAGAAGACCCTCACTGTGAGATACTCATGACTGCGGTCTGTAAATCCTCCTCAACCTTAAGCCTGCGCCTTGTCTTGTCTTTGTCTGCTTGTCTTGGAAAATATGAATGCCAGCAAATGAACAAGGAAATGAGAGATAGGCAGACAATGAAAAAAACAGACAGACCAAGAAATAAAATAGTGAATGAGGACTGATGATGAAGAGCAGTCAGGGAAATGTATCTGCTCGCAAGCCATTCATTTTTCAATCCCCCATCCTTCGCATCTGCTCAATCTTCCTCCATTACGGTCCAGATGTAACGCCAGTGTGTGGAGCTCTGGTGTCATTTCCATCTGACACTTTGCTCTTACCTCTGGTGTCACTGGAAAATGACAAAACTGGAACCACAGCAGAACTTTCTGTTCCACACACCACAAGCAGAAAATTGCCCTCTTTTCACTCTCTGGCTCCATTTCATCCAGCCGTAGCAGGGCTGTAGTATATGCGTGCTCATTCACTGAGATTCATGCCAGACCTTGTCAATTCTTTTCATCCCCGCCGTATATCCATTTGTGCGATTTATTCAGAATGTATAACAGTCATGGGAATAATGAGGTCTAATAGTTTTACAAAATGGCAGAAATCAACTTGTCCTTGTCTCAACGACGCAAGTTAGAGTTTGTTTTTTTTCTCTGAATCAAAATGATCTGTGGCAGAGAGGGATTAGAAATCATTCCCTGACTTTCCTTAAAATGTCTCTAATCCCACTTAATTCTGTACTGGCTCCTGCGCTGAGGCTGCTATCCATGTGTTGTTTACTTAGATTCAGATATAGCACCTGCCATCCCATCATACCCACACAAATAAACCCAGAAACCACCTTCAGAAATACTTTCTCCTGCTATCTCTTTCATGCAAGTGCTACTATTTATGGGCTTTGTCTCTCTGGCTGGATGTGTATGTATGTATGCGCGTGTGTTTGTGTGTGTCTGCACATATCACTTTATGCCCGTGTGTGTAGTGTGTCTATATATAAAGCTACCATGTGAGAATGTGAATTAGAAAGTATTATGACTTGGAGTGTTACTTTACTTGGATATTTAAAATATATTCCAGCCTTTAAAAAAAAATAAAGAGTGAGGCCGGTGTAGAAAACAAGCCAAGTACTTTCAAATCTGTTCTGAAGTAACATTCTGGTTACAAATCAGGCAGCAAAAAGCCAAAAGTTACATGTTTACTTTGATTCACTACTCCTTGCCATTTCAAAAAACATCAGCCTTGGTCAGTTTACAGCTTGACACACTATCGATTTAGATATGAAGAACTCTTGAAGCTGTACAGACAGTAACATCCTAGCTTACTGAAGAGATTTAACACATTGGGACTGTTGACAAGGTTACACTGAATGCACTGTAAGATAATACAGGCAGATGCTGTTGGGTCGGTTTTAGACAAATGACCTAGAAATGCCAGGATCAGACTACACAGCAGCGATGCAGTAATGGTAAATATGTGAGCCTTGCAACATTGTTTTATCAACCAAATGAGTAAATGTCTTTAATTAATCTATATGAATCTGTAAAGTTACAGATACAGAGTATTTGTACATTTTAAATAAACCAACCACACGCTGCATGTCCCTGAAAGAGCTACAGGCTGCGATCTGGCATTTCTCTGGGTCACAGAGTCTAATACAGCGTCTTGACCATCTAATCAAACAAAGTGGCTGTTTCAAAAGACATAAATATCATAAAGCCTGATCCTGGCTTTACTCTTAAACTACTGTACTGATTAAACATCAACAAACTTAATTGTTTCTTTCACTCTCTTCAGTTACAGCCAATTACACATCTGAACATCAAGTTTATTACATCTGCCGCTCTTGCATCAGTGTATTACTGAACAGGGGCGGAAGATGTCAGGAGACCTCTGGGCCAGAGCGTCTGTGTGAACACACAGTTAACATTTCTTTGAAAAAGTCAATTTACACAAACAAAAAAGTTACAAAACTACACAAAACAACTACAGAGATTCAAAAGTACCATAAACATATACAATACTACCACAGGGAGGAAAAAAATTACATTTGGGGGAAATAAACCTACAACAAGGACACACAAAATTATCATACTTGACAAATATATTTACTTTAAGGTGAGAGAGAGAGACACATAGCTACCACAAGGAGATTAAGAACAACAAATAATGACTACAGAGACACAAAGGTCACACAAAGAGACAAATTTAGCACAAGTTGACAACAAACTACCTCAGAAAGACAAAAATAACTACAGGCAGACACATAGGCACATCAAAGATATATGAAACAACTAAAAAGGGACACAAAACTACCACAAAGAATGCCAAACAGCTATAGAGAGACTCTGTTTCTGTTTCTAATTTAGCTTTGCACCTATAGGAGGGTGGGGGGCGTTCCTGTGTCTGTGCCCAGAGGCTCATTGTCTCATAATCCATCCATGCCTCTAACACATAACTGATGCCACCAAAAGAAGCAATCTTCTTTTAAAAAACACCCTCATGCACTCTGGATCTAACATCTTCCACCTTCTTCCCTCTGTGCTTGAGTTTGCAATCCTGCATCTCCATAAAGAAAACTTTATCTATATCTGCAGCCCTCAGCTTAAGACGGCAACCCTTGCCCCAGAAGTTTTGTCCAGCAGGACTGAAAATAGTCTCTGCCAAGCTATAAAACACTTGAAACCTTTTTGTGGGGTTCTAGCTGACATATCCAGCAAAACATCTTAACGCTGTGTCATGAGGGACCTCCTAATGGAACATGATGGAACCATTATATTGTTTTCTTCATTGATCAATCTAGCTGTCAGACTTTACCGTCACCTGACTTTTGATAGCCACATAATGCAACTCTGTGAAGCCTCTTTCGACCATCTAAAGAGTGTTTCAGAGCTGTGTCCCACCCTGACAGAGTCAAGGAGGCAGGCTTTAATGCCCTTCAGGCGTAAAGGTTGTTATGTCTGGCAGAAAGATCCAGAAGTTCCAGTATATCCAGATCAGTGCTGACAAGGACACGAAAACAACACCTCTCTCAGCGTCCACCATCACTGCTCCGGCTGTCTCTCTCCTCCAGGAACTCAAACATGATGTCCTGGCTTTCCTGTTTACACACAGAAAATCCTATCTTACCTCAAGACACCTCTAACGCCATAAACTCCCCATGTAAACCCTCAGGTCAAACAACGTCCCGCTGCTCTGAGATCCTGGGACTATACGTCTACATCACTGGGGACTTTGCTTCCTGTGTAGCTGCACTCCAACTGTGGAACAAACTACTTGAACCACCTGAGGGTGCCACGGATGGTGGGCTCTATTAATCCTAAAAATCTAAATTTACCAAATGCTATGAATAAACATTTGGTAAATATAGATTTTTATAAATATGAACAATTTTTTTAGTCTGGTTTTAATATTTTTTTTCTACGTCTTAAAACTAAAACTATTCTAAGCTACTATTAGCATGATAATAAGCAGTAGTAGCCGTAGTAGTTTTATCTTCTTTTAAAGGCTTTCAAGGCAACCTTGTCTCAAATTATGTTTTCAAGCAACATATTGATGAAATGTTGAGAAAGCACAAAATGTTGATACTGAACTTAGCATTCACTGGCAGTCCTTTTAATTTCTATTCCCCACAATCTGCTTTTGCAATGCGATATCTGCTCACAGCAATTAAAGCATGATTAAACATTTTAGTCATACAGCTGGTTTGAAATACCTCTACAAATATTGGTACAGATATTGATGTTTTCTTCTTCATTAATTATAATACGTCTGGTAATCCCTTAATGTTTCTTCATCAGGTAAAAAAATATTATCTTTGGTTTTGACCCAGTAATTAAAAAACAAAAATTCATTAAACCCATGACCCTCAACCTGTGTTTAGTTTTAATTAGCAGATATTTGGCATTTTAGCATGGTAATCTAAGATAGTTATAACAGTAAACATTATACCTGCTAAACCTAAGCATCTGAATATTGTCACTGTGTTAGCCTGACATCATGCTGACACTGAGCCCAAAGCACTGCTGTGTCCAGACTCAGAGCTACTAGAACGGCAATGAACTCATGTTCGGGGTTTGTTTTGGGCACTTGATTACAGTAAAGGAAAGACTGAGTCTATATTGTATTGAAAATGTAAAAAGTACCATTTTGAAAAGGGAAGAAAAGTGGGGAGGGCGTACAAAAGTTAATAAGGGCAAGGCAGGATGTGTTTACTTCATCAACCTTTTTACAAAAACACTTCCCCATCATTAACCAAACTACCACTCGTGAGTGTGAACCCTGATCTGCCAAGTCAGAGCTTTGTATGCTCACCAATCACCCAAACTTCCTTCCTATGACCGGTGTGCTGTTCAAAAGTGCACTCCCTGAACATAATCCAAGAAGCATTTATGTTTCCCCTTAAAACACAAATGGCAAAACAAATTACTCGCATGTAAATGTTGAAGAGAGACTGCAATCCTAATCTGGAGGCTACATGAGTATGAAGTATGTCAGATGTTTTTGCAATACACTTCTGCACAGCTATTTTTAAGTATTGCCACCCTCTGATGATGTAGATCTTGCTGTTGGTGAGCTCACCTGGAGCTATGGGGTCTTATCTACTTCTGCTCCGATTTAAACCCACAAAAGTGAGTCTGCTGCTCAGAAGTGCCTCAGCAAAGCGTGCAGTTTTGAGTTACAGCTAGGTCAGTAATGGAAACTCAGCCTTCGGGTTATACTGGACGCATGAGTTTTCTCATCAAACCAGAGAGCATGGTAATGCAGTTGGTACAGGCAAACCTGCAAGGGTTGTAGTGATTGTTGAGAATCTGGGGGATGGTCGCTGAGGTCAGTTAAGGCTTGAGATGATGATGTAAGAAGCGAGAGAAAAGATTATATTGCAGGATGAAGGCTGGTATTGCTGAGTCCTCAGTGCAAAGTGGAATCTCGGTGAGGCAGGAGGATTTCTCACAGTGCCGTGTTGAATGTTGTGTTTTCCTGCGAATTAGATGTTACCCCGACTTGTGAGGATTTTCAAATTTCCTGTCGAAAGAACGATGTTGTCTTGTTGAAATGTTCACTGTGACACGTCCTATAAATGCGTGACATTCTTGCAAAATTACATTCTCCCAAAGAAAAGACATGCCAAACAATGGCGGAGCGTACTTCCTATCAAAGCAAGAATAATGCCGGTGCAGATAAACTGTAGTACGCACACCGAGGCAAAAATGTGATAGCACTCACCGTGGAATTTGTCACAGAAGCGTGACCAAACTTTCTGAGAGGTGGTCATTTCTTACTTAATGTAAAATGTCTTGAATATTACTTTAAAAGTGTGTATCATCGCAGGCTATTCTCTCCCTTAAACAACAACATTCAGCCTAATGTGGCAAAGAGACAGCCTGAGTGATCTGAAAAAGGATTTCAGAGAAAAACGACTGCAGCCTCACCAAGTGTATCAGCCAGCCAAGCGTTGATAGCCTTATCTGAACACTCCACAGAGAGCTCACAGCCAAACTTTTCACATCAGTGTGCTGCTTCTGTTGTTTTTTGTGTTCAGTGGAAAGACAGTGGAAAGTGTGTATGTGTCTCTGTGTATGTGTGTGTAAGAAAGAGAGAAGGAGAGACAGACAGGCAGAGATAGATACTCTGTAATGAGTTTCCATAAAGCACTCTCAGTGTGCTATCATTGTCGTGATTTTATGAATTCATCATAAAAGAGTGAGTAAATGTCACAGCCGAAGGTAACAGAACAGGATGCTGCGTTCAAAATGAAAGCCAGAAGAGTAAGAGAATGAAGTGAAGGGGGGAAAAAAAGGAAATTGTAGGGGCTCCAGTGATGATTCGGCTGATAACAAACGCCATGGCTGGTGTTGTTCATGTGTGCTGCCTTTACCCGGGGACTCAGAGAGATAGAGGGGGTTCACTGGGAGAGAGCTGGCCATGTCTCTAAATAAAACACGACATTGATTTATGAGCGTGAGCCGGCTTCGAGTGCAGCAGGTCTCCACAATCACACACACATACACAATCACAGTGCAGTTAAACCACTGAGTATACTCCTGCACTGTACATCTCAGCAATTCCACTTTACTTCTACAGACAGAGCACAGCTTTGGGCACTGTTTTGGTTTGGGGTTTGTTTTTGTTTTTTTCCCAGGTATTATTCATTCCACCGCTGCCTTCTACTTAAATACCAGCTTGCTCTATGGCCTGCATCGTCAAACTGAAACTTCAAAGTGGGGAAATTATTTAATTAATGAAAAAAAACCAATCGCTGTGCACTGCAGTTTGAACATGAAAGTGACCGGGCTGTTTGCGCAGAATGATTGATACTGTGGAGTTTCTGTCCCACCACGGTGAGGTTTGAACACAGAAGTGGTGAGTAACGTCCACGCCAGGCCAGCAGCAAATAAACTGTGAGGAAGCAATAAATTCTGGAAGTGCCTGTTTATAGAGCCGCAGTTATGAGTTGTTGAAGCTGTATTAATGTGACAACTGTTATCTTGTTATGCAGCTACGTGTCATGCCTTTCTCTCATTCATGTACTGTTTTAATGAAAACTAGGGATGACATATAGTCACATTATACCTTAAAGAGAAATGAGCATATATCTATCTATATATATATATATATATATATATATATATAGTATCAACCACGAAAGGTCAAAAGTGTAGCCAACACTGTTCTATGACGAAATGTCATCTCAAAACTTGAAACTGACAGTTTTGAGTAAAAGACAGATGTAGACACAAGATGGTAGATGATATGCTTCATTTAGAAGTTGTTTTTTTAATGGCTTTACACTTAAAGGAATTGAGGCGTTGAGAAACTGTATACTGCTGTAACTCTAAGTACTGCAGAGTTCACATCGTATCATTCAGATCGTAATTATGAGCTGCAGAGTGGGGAAAAGCCTTTCATGTCAGCCTCCAAACTGTAATTCCAAGTCTCAGATATCAGGAACTCCTGATGCCCATGCAAAATCTTCCAATTGTTGAAAGGAAGTGTCAACAAGCCAGAGACAAAATGGCTGCAAAGCCACTTTCAGTGGCAGCTCTATTCAAATAGACGTCAAGATTAAAAAAGCTGGTTAGCGTTTTAGGATTGCACTTGCTCTTTTCTAAGAATTAGATGAAATGTTCGGCACCACTCTCATGTCAGCACAGTAAACTTGATATGGTTACATTGCAATCCCCGTAAAATGACAATTTGTCATTTTTACATACGTACATATTATTTGTTGCTACGGGTTAAACAAACGAGACATGATGTGTGCATTATTGAGCTCCAGAGGTGCCGGTAGGTGGATTGTGTTGTACTTGGACGGAGCCAGACTTGCTGTTTTCCCTGTTTCTAACAGGTGCTGCAGTATTGTCTCTAAAACTTGCAAATGCATTTTCACAAATTAAATTTTGAAAGCTAAAGGGCACAAGTGATTTATGCTTGTTTCATTGCAGTTTGTATTTTTCTGCATTCCTTTGTTCACTTCCATTTGAAATTTAAAAAGTCTTCACATACTGAACTTTACAGGTTGAGGCTCATGAATCTGACACAATACAAACAGATTTTGAATAGTTCATGGTAGCTGGTACTACTTTGCATGACACAACAATGTTGGAATTAGATGGAATAACACTTGAACACTCACAGGTTGGAGATTTTCCTGTTCTCCCTGTTCTACCTATTCTTCCGACCTTGTGTGAATGCAGCAGTGGCCCGGAATAAACTGGAGCAATTGGGAGCAGCTGAGGAGTAATCAGGACAATGAGAGGCAGCTGGGCAAAGTCAGTCCAGGAGGATTCAGGACTCAGCCATGACAGAAATGACATATATTTTACTTTGTTTAACCTTCAGTTTGCTTGTGTGCATTAGGCACCCCTGGAGCAGAACCAACTTAAAGAAGGCGTTTGCTGTTAAGCAGTATTTTTAGATTAATGGTACATGATTACTGTTTTTTCATACCCAGCAGGACTTAGAAAAGCTCACTCTGCGATCCATTAAATTAACCAAAGACCTTTTAAATGAGGCAAATCAAAGAGCGAGCTAACAATTAATACAGCTCCGAGAATAGCATGAGCTGAGCTGACACAAAATCCCAAGCGCGGTGACGGGCAGCGGTCCACTTTAACGTGAAAACTTTGTGGAAGTAAAAACAACAGCACGGGAACTTTAGCAAACTGAAAATCTTCTCTTCTAATAAAAGCTACGTTTGAAGCCATCCAGTGTGTCTATGTAAATACGATATGGTCTGTGTATTCTTCAGGAAGCTGTTTTTATTTTGATAACAACGTGTCATATTAATTATTGTTTAAATGTGTTTTGAATCCAGCACGGGTTTTGTTCTTGATTGCACAGGAGTTATCTGCTAACACACACGCGCATACACATATCTCAAACAACAGTTTGATCCACTGCCATTGCGAGTGCTGTCTGTCCTGTCTGTGGGGTTTTTTCAGCATCTCATCCTTTTGATCAGGCAGCAATAATTCCAAAATGAATGTCGGGTGTTTGAATCCTCTGCTTAATGTTTAAAGAAACCGCAACAACTGAAAGAAACGTACCTCAGATAGATGGAGGGTAAAAAAACCCAAAGCAGCTTGAGTTGTCAGCAATTCTACAACCAGCGTGGACCTCATAGAAAATTAGCCAAAGCAGTTAAAAGGGACAAAGTAAGGTGGATCTATGCTTTTAATGTTCTGAAAGCTGAAACAATAATTGAGCTTTCAGTTTTTTTGGTTTTCAGCACTCTTATAGTTTTTTTTTTAATAGTCTCGCAATTTTCTTCCTTCTTTTGAAAGAAGGCTGAATGCATGTATTACCCCTTCAGTGTAAAGCGGGTGTGCTTTAATGAGTATTATCTCTCCATGCAAGGTTTATCACATTTTATTCAAACGTAACAGCGGCTGCACTTCTAAAATGGCATCCATTAATATGTGATATTTCAAAGCCACATCTAACAAAGGCTGCTATTATCTTTGCCGCTTTTTTTTTTTTAGATTGGAAGAACTTTGCGGGATTCACAGCGGAAAACAATGGAACAGTCGACTGAAAGGTCTGCACAGCTGCAGACAGACAAAGTGAATAGATTGGAAAAAGTCACCGTGATCACCTCTGTACCTACGCCCAGCTCGCCATTATTCACTTTCATCAAAACTGGGAAATGCTGTCCTTTTCTGTTTTCTGACAGGGTGACGTTGAGTGTATATAGTGCGGGGTAATTATGGCCACGTTATCTTACAAGCATGGTAACAGATTTTACAAAAATCCCAATCATGAGAGTGGTTGGTCTCCATGGATGCTTTCAGTGCACTGTGTTTCTTGTGTTTCATTACATTTAATTAGATGTCAGTACCGTAATGCATCATAATAACAATTGCCTTTGAAATCTTCCAGCAGTGCAGCGATGTGTTGATGCAGCCAAGCAAAGCTAAAAAGATATCTAAAAATCAGTCAAGTGTAATCATAAACAACAGGTAAAAGAATTATAAAAAAAAAAGAGGCTTTGCAGTCAAAAACAAAAAAAAAAACAACCACAATGAAAAAATAAACAACTATAATTGTGGTTCTGGGAAAATGCACAAAAACATAAGACCATGAAGAAGAGCGCTGATTAGCTATTATACGATAACACCTTTGGGGTCAACAGCTAATATCAAGACTCGCGATTATTAGAACAATGCATAGTAGGCCAAGGCCAAGCTTTCCTCTTCTGTGAACTGGACGATCTACAGTCTGATTTGCAACTTTATATGCAATAATGATGTTAGAATAGACTAATGTAATTAACATAATAAAAATATAAAATAATATATATATATATATATACATATATAGTAATAACTGTTATAACAGCCACCAGACCATTGCCAATGAGTTCCACCTCTTACTCACCACAGGAACTGTTTATATGCATACAACTGAATCCCACCCAAATCCAAGTGGGACTGGTCAATACCACTTGGACAACAAATGGAAACCAGAACACTTCCAATAGCATGATCATGTCCAGTGCATTTATATGTAGATATCCAAATACCAATGGCATGTCATTCAGCAAGGTTGATTAATTGGTTGATTCAGTTATTTGTGAAAGTCGGGGTTCAAAAGAGGAAAACAGTATAGAAAATGCTCCTCTTGCACATTTGCTTCACCCTGAGAAGTGTGAACAATGGCAACAACTATTTGAGGTACTAGAGCATTGCTTACAATCCCTGACACTATCACAGACATTTGTTTGAAGGTAAAATCAGGCAGTCGGGGCATCATCTTTAAGAAAACGGTTCATGTAAAAACTTGGATGCTAAACATGTCTTTACACCCAAACCAGACCACAGAGCTTTGAACCAAGCAGGCACTGTAACAGAAATCACTCTCTCCATTAATTCAAACAAATGTGACTGCTCGATTCTATAAAAGCTACAGAGAGAGTCAGCATGTATCTGTAACAAAGCAAAAGCTGTTTATCGATAGATGACAGCTGCTTGTTTTCCATTTTTGCTTCTGTTCTCCTCTCTGCATTTGAGAGGTGGAGTCATTCAACTCCACAAAACCACAAACCACAAGTGTTAGTTTGTTCTCCATTTTTGGGAGATTAATCAGCACCTGGTGGGAATCAAGCACGCCGAGGGTCTCTCACATTACTGCCTCTCTGTCACTGCATCTGCTCAGATCCATTTTTGCCTCCTTATTGACTTTTGCGGTATTCATATCACCTCTATATGTCAGTGTCTTAATTTAGTGACTCACCTTCTCTCTAATAGCACTAAAAGCAGCAGCAGACTACCAAGGAACGAAGCCATTTAAACAAAAAAAACATTTTGCAAAGACATTTTTGGGTTAATCTGTTTTAAGAGAAATGCAGCTTTGCTGATCTAAAACCTCTTTTTTTTAATTTTGCATGACTCATGTTGAGTATGAGAAGCTAGGAAGTCATTGACATTGTGTTGTTCCACTCATGTCATGGGGGTTTCCTCTGAATATTTATATTACGCACGCTTGTGGAAGATGTGCTTGTGTGCGGAGAGACACAGAATGGGCTTGTACGTTGTCAAAACGTGTGCTCCAGCAAGTGTGATGTTTAAAGTTTGATGAGAAGGGCCAGGGTCTAAATCATACTGCTTGAATATTGGATCAGACAGGCAAAAAAAACAACCACTATGGGGAAAAAACTGAACAATCATAATGTGTCAAAATCAACAAGCTCATCCCATAAACGTAATCACTTGGTTAGGGCTCTTATGGGGCACCAGTAAACACAATATACCACTTAGGGACTATTTGAAGCAGGCTCAGTGCGTCCTCAGAGTCAGGCTATAGCAGGATCAGTCATTTGAACATGATGCTCTCTGCCTCCAACATTGCTCTGTCATGCAAAGTGGTGCCAACTCTCATGAAGTATTCAAAATCTGTTTGTACGCTGTCAGAACCAGGAGCCTCAACCTTTAGGGTGCAGTCATGTAAAAACTTTTTAAAATGGAAATGAACAAAGCGCTTAAAGGTGGAAAGGGCTGCAAAAATAATAACAAAGTGCAATTAAACAAGCATAAATCACCTGTGCCCTTAAGCTTTCAACAATTAATTTGTGGAAATTGTTTTTGCATTTTTCGGTGGAAAGTCTGCAGCATCACTCGAATGAGGAGGCGAATATCCTGTTTTTTAATGAACAAACAAGGTCCAAAATGAGTTTGAGCTGAGTGGGCACATTTTGAGTACAGCAGGTTATGCATCTTGCAGATTATATAGCAGTTTTATTATGTACCTATATGCCACTGGCACCACCTCTCACACCACCTCCTCTTTGCTCGTCTCCTTGTCTCCCCTGCACCTACTCGTATATGAACAGAGCTCCAAGGGTTCACTGAAGATCACATCATCACATCTGAAAGAGAAGCCACTGGTGCATACGCTATCGGGCTGCACTGCGTGTGGAGATGTGGCATTTGAAAAAAGGCGAGCTTGCGTGTTAAAAAAAGAAGAGGTGGGGGGTTGGGGGGGGCAGTGGAGCGACAAAAGTACCCCGGCGTACCGTGCGCCAACAAAGTGCCTCGCGCCTGCCTGCTGCCTGGTGTGGGGAGGGAGATGCGACCTGTCAGAGAGTGAGGGGGCTGGCTGAATGACTTCACATCACCCTTTCAGCTCCAGCAACTTCCCATTTATATTGTAATGCAAATCCATGGCCTGTCCCAGATGGTGCTTTTCCAGCATCGTGGGTGCATAGAAATATGATTATTTATCCCAAGCACTTCTAAAGTCTTTAATGCATCCTCCTCCGTCTGTTTCTATCCCTTCCTTTCACTGGCAGCGGTTGAAAATCTGTGCAGTCTGATGTGTCTCTCCCTAATGGTAGAGGAGAAAAAGAATAGACGATAAATTTGGGGAGAATTTGACAAGGGAGTACCTAAGAGATTACAG
Organism: Datnioides undecimradiatus; assembly: GCA_008933995.1. Classification (NCBI taxonomy): domain Eukaryota; kingdom Metazoa; phylum Chordata; class Actinopteri; order Lobotiformes; family Datnioididae; genus Datnioides; species Datnioides undecimradiatus. Next base: position 7,772,367 of record WARS01000071.1, on the reverse strand, counting down.
AAAAGCAGGAGAGAAACAAACTAAGTGCATAAGTCAAGGAGAGAGGGAGAGAAAAAACGCAGGTAGATCATTTTCTTGGCTGAGCATTAGGCTAAGAGGCATAAGCTGTAATTCTCATGACTCAAAAGTGCTTTTAATCACCTCTGCTGAGCAAAATATAGTCCACAAGCCCTTATCGGTGCTGAACATCATTTTCCTGAAAGCAGATTCACATTTTTGCCTGAATAAATTCAACCATCCCTGCATGTGTGGGACATGGAGGTTTTCATTTTTGTTTTTCACATTCATAGGCTATCCCAAATGGTCCAGAGCATGTTTAAGATTTTATATGATGCCACAACATAAAGCGCACAATTACTGACAGATTGCACTGAACTACAATTTAATTTGGAGCTGTTTTCCAGATATGGCTGAAGCATTCTCCAGATAACTGAACTTTAAGGTGAGAAAATGATATTATACCTTAGAGTTAAGGTTAAGATGAAGTTGCATTTTGACAGTTTTAAGCTTCTGTGGGTGTGTGGGCAGGTCATGACAAAGACAGAAACAAAGCCCACCGTGTGCCCTGTTCACTGTAAATTGTCTTTGCCTTACCTTAAGCATAATCTGAAGCTGTCATGGAAACCACCTTTTTCTCAGTGAACAGATTCCAGCCAGCAGGCCTGTATTTTAGGGGTAGCAGTTGCTAGCTAGCTAACAAATGAAGCTTTGATGCGCTGCTAAAAGTTAAAGCTTGATTGACTGGTGCACGTCATTATATTGTTGGTTGAAATCTGTGCTGAAGTAATATTTTTGTTTTACAGGTAACAAAGTTGTCAAGGTTTGGTTACGAGGTGAGAGCGGATGGTCAAGGCAGGCAGGGTCAAAATCCAGGTAGTCAGTCCGAACAAGATATGGTAAGAAAAAATTCAAAAACCAAAAATGCAAAAACCAGAAATCCAAAATCTCTATGAACAAGCAAATGAAATCAGGGTAGGGACATGGACGCTAAGAGAGCAAAGGCAATGGCATAACTTAAATAGACAGGGGAGGGCAGCAAAATGAGACACAGGTGAAACCAATGGACTAATCAAGGACAGGAAACAAGTAGACAAAAACACACAAGGGAAAAACTTTTCAAAATAAGACAGGAAATAACAAAACAAGAAACTCAACTCAAAACAAGAAACTCAACTCAAAACCCTGACAAAAGTTTGTATTCTGATATAAAATTACAAACAAATCGATTTCTTTAACATATATTGTTAAATAGGTGCATGGATGCGATGACAAAGGGTTAAAAAGACATTTTCCATTTCCTTGACTTGCAGAGCTGTGATTGCAAATATTTTCTTATCTCACCTACAATCATTTACAATTCTTTTTTTCTCAGACTGCTTTTTAATGTGACAGCACTTTGTAGTCGTTCTTGATGGGATCATCTAAGCAGGGTTATGTGCAGTAGCATAGCTGCGTTGCTGTGTGTGAAACCGGCTCATCCTCAAGGACTGTGTGCTGGCTGCAATCAGCTGCATATTGTGATTTGCTCTCTTATATTGTCAACATTTCTATACTTTCATCTCAACACCTTCTCCGATCTGCCGCCTGCCACAGAAACATTTAGGTAGCACTTGACACTTCCACACAGAGTAATTAAAGCACAATCTGAAGTCAACTCCTCCAACCCCTGTCATATCATTATGTTATATGTCTTGACAAGTATTTCGAATGGTAACTTCAGTTGCCTTGACACAAAGTTTGAGCGAAGCAGAGAGAAGAATCGCTGAAATATGAGGACTCTACTTGGAAGATGATGAACAGGGTGTCTGCAGGTTGCGCAGCAATATAAGGCCACATTCTTCCCTCCTCTCTCTCTCTGTCATTTTCAAAACACCAGCTCTGCTCAAATATTTCAACTCAAAAAAGTTAATAAATAAAGTCACCACTAATTCGTCCAAAAATCTTTGTTGAGTTTACTCTGGTGGTGTTACACCTGCCTCTATATGTATTTATGCCTATACAGTATATCTATTTAATCCGATTACAGTGGATGTAGGGGTGTACAGTACTGAAAGTTGTTAGGAATTGTTTGGTCTGCTTCATCTTGATCTTTCCTGCCGTTTACGCACCTCAAATGTATATCTATCAGCCACAGGACACCGTCCCCTTGTTACCAGAACAAGCAAAATGCATCAAACTTGCGTCACTCTCCATCCACTGCCAAGGTCTCTCATAGGCGGACAGTTCAGATGCCACCCTATAAGCACTTAGACCTCTGACAAATAAATTGCTAAACATGACGTTTAGACCTTCGCCTAAAGGAAATTTTGATTTTAAGTAAACACTGTGTAGCTGTTAATGGTTCGGAGGTTGACAGTGGAGAGCCCCTGTGGCCCGTGCAATATGAGGGAGGACGCCGGTCACTGCAACCTGACTCGAATGCGTCTCCAATGTGTCTGCTCCACTTAGAAATAAATGGGAATCAGAATTACATATTCAGTTAATGCATTCATATTCATTTACACCCCTAGTTCTCTCAAATCACTCTCAGTCATGTCTAGTCATGCAGATAGTTTCAGTTTTATGTAGTGAGGTTTTCACATGCTGAAACTTCTACCACGACCCCAATATGATGGAGGTGAACAGAGTTTTTGGTGCTCAAAGCATTAAAAAACAAAAAATAAATAAAAATAAAAAACTTCAATTTGAGAAACAACTTTTCATCCACAAACCTTGCTGTCAACAGTTTTCCTTGTGGCTATTTCTTGAGCAGAGACTATCCCCAGTGAAAACTTTCCAGTTCTATATCTATAAATATGCTTCAGTAGCTCTTAAACAAAGCGTATATATTTTGCGTGCGTGAGTCAGCCATTAACTTCCTGTTACCCAATGATGTACAGTACAGTGCAGAAACCACAGAGATTTTAACAGTTTCTGTACATCTGCATGCAGCTGGCTTATTTCAGTAAAATATGCCTTTATTTTTCTCTGGCTTTCCAAATAGAGCAAATTAAAGGCAATCTAACTTTGAGCAAATGCAAATGGCTTAATGGAGCTATCCCCTGTAATTGCTCCACTCAGTCAAGCATTCATTAAGTGCTAGAGAGGTTGGCTACTCTGTACTTCTTATACATAAACCACAACAGATTTTCTCCCTGAACAACTTTCACTTCTAGTTGTTTTATTGTATCTCTCTGTGAGCTGCACAACATGCATATTCACAGACTCTCTGAAGGGCACTTCATAATTTTTTGACAGTGTACTGTACCTGACATTCATTTTCACCGCTGATCTGCCTCTCACGGCTTTAACCACCCCTGGATATGAAGCTCAGCTCGGACAGTGAATTGCAGGTATTGATGGTTTCATTGACCCTTGTTGGGACTGCAATCACACAGCAATCCCAACAGGGTTGAGATGCACTACAATATGTCCCAGTGTTCCCACAAAGAGAGAGGAAAATAAAGGCAGACTGACAGCGACAATGACTTCAACTCATCAGAATGTGCGGTGAACCATTTCATCACTTCTAAAAACACAAGCAATCAAATCCATTTCAGCCCCTTTTCACATTCCTGACCAATTCCTGACAAATTGCAGAATAAAATACTGTGGACCGCTTCAGCCCAAATCACAAGCTCTCTTGCCGATTAGTCTTTTTTTTTTTTCTCTTTCTAAAACAATTGCTTGTTTTCCACAAGAGGCAAGACGAAAACAAACATCTTTATTCAATGATCCGGCCATCAAGAGATTATTGTGTTCGTCGTGTCTGGCCTGTTGTCATTCCACATCACTCTCCAAACGCTCTACCTGCACACACAAAGAGCAGAAGTTGGCCATAAGCCTGGATGGTCCCCATAGTTTCATGTTGTTCGCCATCTGTGCTCAAGGCAAAACCTCACTACGGCCATTATAGTGAAGGGCCAATGAAAGAGATGAGCCTGGGAGGTGACTGGGAGGTTAATGCAGCAGCTACTCTGCACTGCACATTCAGACAAGGAGACAGACAGACTAGCAACTGACCATTGACAATTACAATAAAGTTTATTTATCGCACACATGCAAAACAATGTTCACAAATAGAGAGAAAGAACAATTATACCGTGAATGAAAAGTGAGAAGTAAAAATTACTGAGCTGCAGATCATAGCTCGGAGATGCAGACAGAGACGCAGGTCTGTTTGTTCTGCACGAAGTCCTGCAGGAGTCTTTGTTTAACAAAACACTTAACAAGTACTACTGCAGTAATATTCAAAACTCACCACTAAAAAATAGTAATGGATCTTCCGAGAGCCATAGTTTACTGATTAATCAGTCTTCATGACCCCAGTAAAGCTGCGTGCATAACAACAGGTAAGTGGCCTTTCATGCTAATGGGAGCAGCTTATGTTACAGCAGACTTCACAGTTTGATTCATTAGCTTTTAGGTTTTTGTTTTGGGTAGTTGATATAAAAAAAAAAACACCAAATCATCCAAATGGAAGATGAGACAATGATGAGATCCACACACACAAGTCTGCTGTGCCTGGTTACAGTTTCTAAACTATGATTGGACAATCACTGTTTTGGGTGTCCAATCAATTATTAAAAATATTAAGCGTAGGCATAGTTACAAATACTGTATGAGAGCAGCGACAACAGACTGAGAGGTGGCCTGAAGTTGGAGACTGAAAACTAAAATAAAGACACCAAAGACACATAATGATCCCCAAACACAACACAACAAACCTTAATCCGCAGCAGCTGTAGACCTGACCACAGTTCTCTCCTCATTTTGGGAAGGCTGATCTCCCAAAGCCCAGGAAAGGTGGGATCACAGTGTGTTAACTCAACAACAGGAAGTGCAGCATCACCATCTATAGGCCAAAGCAGCAATGACACTCTCCAGAGCCGTGACAACAGCTGCCTTTTCCACAGCGCCTGCTCACATGTAGACACACACATCGCGCCCTACAAACACCACTTTCAGAATCAATTACTCACACACCACAGGTCACATAACAGTTCATTACTGTTCAATTACCAGTGAATGTTCAATAGAGAACCCATTACAGGGGGAAAGTTTCAACCTCGCTGCCAAGACAACAGGAGAACGAGTATAACATTTTAATGATAGTATTAAAGATGAGCAAGAGAGGAGTACAAACAAATAAATTAAAGCAGATTATGATGAGCTGGATGAAATAAAGTGCAGAGAGAGAAAAGTGTGAGTGAGCAAGTTTCGACATTAGCGTAACTAACAACGACACTGGCTTCTAACTGTATTGATCAACTGCAGCTTATCCCATTAACCTGACTTGTAATTTATCTGACGGAGATCCATAATATTGTCATTATCCTTGTTAATGCCGCATTACCAGCACAATATTTCAAAACTGCAGAATAAATGAAGAAACTGCATGTTTTTCCGCACTGATTCATACAGGTTGCTCTGTTCTGCATCCCATTCGATTGCAATTCACTTGAGAGACAGTCGGCAGCGGTTAAAGTCTCTGCTGTAGCTAATTAGGTCACACTTGACACACCTTTTTGCATCTTTCTTCCTGGCAATTATTCTAGCAGAACACACTTCTGGTAAACAGAAAGTTTACTCCTCCACTTCTTCCAGGTTTGGAATTGTTGTTTCTTTTCTGCACTTTTCAGTATATCTCTTTTTTCATTCCTCCAATTCCCAAATCAGCCTGCCTCCCAAGTGGAGAACCGCAGCACTTGCTTTAGGTTTCATCAGATGAAATTTGACGAGGTGGCAAGAACATGAAAGAAAGGACTGAAATGACAAAAACACTTCCGAGCTGAACAATCATCAGTTGATTAGGTAACATCCATGCAAATGTTCTTCAACATTTTGAACCCTTGCAGCGTTTTTACAGAAACACAGAATGGTCGATCAATGAATTTGTATTCAGCCTTAACAAAGAATTCAAACAAAAAAAACTCTCCCCCGCCTCTCTTGATGTTTGAACAACATATTGTATTTCATCTTTTTATGTTTTGCCAGTCAACACATGGACTCAAACTATCTCCAGCTGGCAGTGATTTTTTTTTTCTTTTGAAAGTAGTGACACATTTTTTTCCAAAAGATGAGTCTGTTTAATAGACAAACATACTGCAGAATCTATGAAAGCTGAAAAAGGTAAAAGAACAACTACAACAATGTAAAAATCACTGGTTACAAAACAGTTCAGCTGCATGTGGAATCATACTAAATGAGTAAAAGCACAACAGCATGTATTACGCATAGAAAAGTAGCATGTCTGCATAAAAACATCAGGTGGAATTGATATAATTTTACATATTACATTGTTTCCACTGATGCATCGTGTTTTATGTTGTAGGCAGTTGAGGCACAAGCACAGGGAAGCTTGGTTTAACAACTTTGTGTACAGTTGGCTAATTTAGTCCAGTGGTGTCCAATATATCGGGGTAGGACTCCAAAGAGGAATCTGAAAGGGTGTGAGATGATTAATGGGAGAAAGACAAAAGACCCTTTTGTTCTTGTAAAACATTCTGCTGCTTTGAGCCTCAAACAGTTGTTTAAATGAAACCACCTGAGAAGTTTAAAGTGAAGATCACTCTTCGGTGAGATTGTTAAGCACTAATGGATCTGTGAAAAACGTGAAAAGTGGCTCTGACTAAATGGTGTTCTTTGTAAGGGTGCACTAACGTAAATGCTTTTGTTTAGTCTGCAGCTCGGTATTGTTTTATATAAACTTAGCCATTGTTTTGTTTGCAAAATTTTGATCTGAAATAAAAAATGCAGTGGATTAAAAACTACAATGGAGAAGTCTAAAGTGTCAGAAAAGGGAAATACTCAAGTAAAGAGCAAGTACTTCTGTACTTTCTACCAGTGATTTTTATACAGTAACAGAAGAATATAAGAAAAGATGCATTGTCACTTTCTGAAGTTTCACTCGTGACATTATAAATACACAAATACCTCACTTTGTGTTTCAAAAAGCCCCATTTCTGCACTGACATGATGACCGAGATGATATATCACCAGTCCAATGTTGGTACTTTTAAGCCTTTGTGTGCATCATATGGATGCATACAAAGGCTTCGCTTCCAGCTTGAATGGATCCATTCATTCTTTTGTCATATTTGACAAAATGAGCTGTAATAATAAAGACTCGTGAAAACCTTGAGCTGCACTTAATAATGACCTGTAATCAGTTCTCATTATGCCTGAAAATGCACAGCCGTATTCAAATTAACATACACAGCAATCAGTCCAATCAGGTGATTTTATATATTTTTTAATTCAGGCTGTCATTATAAGGAAACAATAGTACAGACCAGAAAATAATGTGGGAACCACAGGGAAGACTTTAGTGTTTCAGTTCAACTATATCATATTAAAAAAACACACAGCATTCTTCCCACTTAATGTTTGCAGCTTCTCGTTGGCCAGGTGGTCTCTGCTGAGATTTCTGTCACCGCTCCAGTATGTGGAGGTGGTTGAAATTTGGTTTGCAGTGCTCAAAGAAAATCTCAAACAGCAATGTGTCTTTCCAGGAGCGATGTCCCGGTTACTCTGGATAATCTGCTGACATCTCAGTGGACTGGTTTTCACTTGAACCATTTGTTCAGTGGAAAATAGTCCCAGTGGAAGCTGTCGGCGGTGAGGCATGGCTGGATACTAAGAGCAACTGGCAAAAATACATTTTATGATTTTAAGTGTACAGATCCTTCAGCACTAAGGGTGAGGAGGGTCAAAATAACAGGCCAATAGCATAGACATTCAAATAATTGCCAGAAGATCCATTATTTAGAGGAAACTCTGCATGACTAAAAGTTTGCTATCAGTGAAGAATGACACTTCATTACACTGTTGAGCCAATTAAACATACTCCATCCTCAAAATGTATATTATTCTGTCACAAGTTATCACAGTTTTTTACTGTGAAAAAAAAACTGTGAGTTTTTGACTGTACTGCATATTATTGGCCAGTCTTGGAATATTTACATCTTATACAGTAACAAAGGTGGTTAGTGCAAAATGTCACAGACAGATTGAGAAGTCTGAAAATTTTAAGACTCAGGTTTGTCAACAACCCGAAAACTATGTCATTTAAAACAGACACAAGGCAAAATGTTTCTGTGTATTCTCTCTTCTTTCTGTCTCCGCCACTGTGCAGTGTACAGCTCACTAAATGTGGAAAATCCGAGTTGAGATGGAGATGAATCATTACCTCTACATTAATATGAATGTTGTATTCTTCTGACAGTTGCTATTTGCTGCTATTGTTGCAGTGAAGAGAAGGATGACAGATCAGGCTCATGATAACACTGTTATCAGAGCGATTAATGCAGTCATTATGTAAAAATGATAATGGCTTTTATTTGTCATAGAGAAAATGATTCAAACAGGTTTATTTGTTAGAAGCGTATTCATTAAAGTGTTTTGCATCAAAAAATAACACGTATAAAAACAATCATATTTTAGAGAACTGTTAAAAAAACAGGAACATGAATATATTATGAGCCTTAAAGCCATAAATCAAGTGGGAGACAATGAAAGTGTCAAAATGTTGAATTATTTCAGAGAACACTGCATGTTTGATCACAGCTTTGAATCTTCTGTGAAAGCGCATTTCCTTCTTCAAATGCTCCCTGCAGAGGGTGGTCTCACAGTGAAAAATAAGAGAGAAAGAGCGACAAGAGAAAGTTGGCTGGCAAGTACTCGCTCCCCTGGCGTCTCTTCCAGCACACAGCCAAGATGGCCATATTGTGTCTCTAAACAAATCGAATGGTTGGCACTGTGACAAGCCAGCCTCTGTGGTGTTCAGATTCACCGAGTCAGCACGACTGTGCTCCTTCATTCCCAGGTCACCGCATGCAGCAGCCAGCAGGGAGCCTCAGTCGTGTTTACTCAACTGCTGGATGGCAACTGTGTCATTAGTCTTTTGGCTGCAAGTGGAAAAAAAATAAAACAAGAAGCATTGATTACTCTGCGCTAAGTTTTTAAACTAAATGCAGTCCAACTTCAGTTCTTTCCAATTCATTAAGTTATATTGTGACTAAAGATGCCTTGGGCCGAGGCTGAGCCTTGTTTATATAATTTAAAGAATGGACATTTAACCACAAACTCCAGGGTTTCACTAAACAGATTGCTCCCTTTCTCTGAAGCCCCAGAGCATTACACACAGACACACACACACACAGACACACACACACACAAACAAGCATCATGTTTCTATATAGGTACAGTACTGGTACAGTACCATGACTTAAAATGTACAACAAACCATTGCATTCTCACATTTTTCATTTTTCTCATTTTTCAATTGAATATATAGTTTGGCCCATAAAACGTCACAAAGTTTGCTCATTATTCCTTCAGTGTGTTAGTTTTGGCCACTTGTTGAAGCGCTTAATGCTGTCACTTTTAATGGGAGTGACAGTCTCAGTAAATGTTACCATTTGTTCAAAGTGTAATTGTCAGTACGTTGTTAAAGTCAACTCTGTCTTTATTTTTGAAGCTGTAGTTCGTGGTGTGGTTCTACGCAGCTGACTGTGTTAGGTTGTATTAAGGTGTTTCTTATATTTTGTCCATATTGAGATTAAGATATAACACTACAATATCACATATTTATAGGACTGTATTGTTATTTATTACACTGTGCTCAATCACTTTGAATTCTGTACTTAAGTATATAATTTGCACATATTCAGAAGGATACATATAAAAAGGTCACACAATGCCGCAGACATGTATATATACAGTGCATATCCCCATGTAAAGCTGTATCTTCTAAAGAGTCAAGAAACCATTTTGCTTGTGAAACAGAAATGGCTGCTCTCTCTGGGGCGATGAATGTCTATTTTTTATGACAGCACCGTAAAAAACACTTCTTTGTGGCACACACCTACACAAACAGCATGCACACGCCACATACATACCTACACACGCGCACGCAGACAAAGACTTGACAGGCTCCGGCGCACACATCCATTACTGACTTCTCAACAATAGCCCTTTACAGGCAAATAAAGGGAATTAGTGTAAGAGCTGTAAAACCTGTCACACCTCCAGTTATGTGTGTCAGACAGTCAAACTCTGAGGAAAAAGAGAAGGAACATGTTTAATGGGAGATAAAAGAATCGATAAAGGAAAGAGAGAACGTGAAAAGGAGCGCGATTAGCCATGAATCTGCTGTGTACTCGCTGGGATGCAAGCGGGCTAATTGCTCAGAGACCAACATGGGGAGCGTCAGCAGCTCGGATCGATTGTTAGAAGTTCTGGTGATATATGTGCATGAGGGCTGGGGGAGTTGGGAGAGGAATACACATGTTGCCCCCAGGGATGATGCAAAAGATCAGATGACCAGCAGCGATTCACAGTATTTAGAAGTGTCCTGATCCACTGCGCAAGCACACATAGAAATGTAAAGTTACACTGCAAGTGAAAGTCCCACTTTTGCGCGAGTAATGTCAGCTTAATGTGCTTAATCACTTTTTTTTAAACGTGTAACGTGAGTTTTGAATATCTGAGGGAAAATGTATTCAGCTCATTCTTTTGGTTTGTGATCACGCTCACCGCTCACATAAGCATCGTTTCTGGAGCATTTGGCAGCTAAAGCAATTTCCTCAGGAGTCGGTGGAGACCAAAGACTGAGCTAAAAGGCAAATCAATATTGGACTTATCATGTGGACACAAACACAACAAACATAATGCTTACAATTGCTATCAAGTCAATGTGGATTTGAAGCATGAAAACTAAAGTAACTCTATAATAATAATGAATATGTAATAAAATATACATTGGTACATTAGTGTTTATTCTATCACTGGATCTGATTGGCATTGCTGGATGGAGGTGGACTTTACACAGTGTGCTAATAGGCACTTTGATGTTTAACTTTGCCTCATATCATGCAAGCCTATTTTTAGTTTTAAGTATATTATATTATTTAACTATAATTATCGTAAAAAGGAAATTGATGTGGAGCTACATTATGACCATATCCATGCTGGCTATATGCTGCCTTGTAGTTTAATCATAAATCTGATCATGTGTTTTTATGACAAATCTAAATCTTAAAACAATTCATATAATAATACTTGCTTGAAAATGAATGCTGTGGAGTGAAAGACACAATCTTTGCATCGTTAATGTAGTGGTGTGAAGCGTAAACTAGCATAAAATTGAAATACTCAAGTTGAGTATTTGCAGCAGAACACAAATGCACTTAGCTGCTTTCTTCACCCAAGGATACTCACCCCTGTTGGTTACCAACTGCGATAAGAAGATGATGTAGCAGTGATTACACAGATGATTGTATCAGTTAAATTGGTTATATGTCAACGGGAGGCAGAAAATATGAGCTGTCAGTGTCATTTGTTAACCACCGAACAGTAGACAAAAAAGCATCATTTGTACTGGCACAATGAGCAATGAGTATTGGCTATAAAAGATTCCACTTGTCATCCTCAGCTACCTAATTCCATTCAGCAGAATGGATGTGATTATTTTGTCTTTTGTGTGTGTGCGCGTGGCTGTGTGTGTGCGTCGGTGTCCAATTTATTTGCTCACATATCAGTTTGAAGTAAGTGTTTAATTATTGTGTTGTTTGAGCCGCGCTGCAGCGTGCTCTGTCAACATTTGCGCTGAAGTGAACGATGAAAGACTTAGCATATAAAAATCTCATATTGATACTGGACTCTTCTTTGGTATGTGTTAGCAAAGATCCCTGATTGTTATTCATCATCGCTGTACCTCCGTCTCATACTCAGATCAGTAGTGGCAGTAGTGGAGAGGATGGGGGAGGTAGGGATTTAGGGGAGGAGTGAGGGGGTAATGGTGGCAAACTGCAAGCTACAGCTGGGCAAACATAGGAGGCACATTGTCTGAGCACTGCCAAGTGTGTCACTGCCTCAAAGCGGCGACCGCAAATGTTGCTTCTTCTTTCAGCCCTCAATGTATTCTTAAATACTGACTTGGTGTACATCCATGAACAATAAGACAATTCGAGAGAAGAAGACCTGAGTGGTTTTCTTTGCCAGTGGGAAACAGTGGAGAATTTGCCTCAGACCTTGGCATGTCTTCATCAAAGCCATTACAGATAATAATGCTGTAAAGAGACAATTCAGGATTGAAAAGGCTCTTTTTTGAGTCACATCAAATCTCCTTCTCCCTCTGCTTTGTCGTGGCGACAGAGCCTGGTCGATGTTGGTGAAAGGAAAGTGTGAATAGAAACTTTAAAGTTATCTCATAATTAATCACATGTAGGAAAGGAGCATTTATGGCACATCTGCCAAACTGCCATTCTTTTTTTACTCAATATGTTGCTCTTTTTCACCTTTATTTATTCAGCCCAGCTCTCTTTTGCAGGAATGTCTTTACCATGTTCACACAGGGACACTCATTCACACCGTGAAGCTCCCCTGTATAACCACTGGAGCAGATGAGGCTTTTCCCTCAGAATTAAGCCTATTTTATTCCTTTTCAGTTTCATCTATTTACACCATACCATTCAGTGCCTATACATTTATTTTTATTCATATAAATATTAGATTAACCCTTTCATGAAGGAATTTCCCACATGTCCACTCAGGTGGACAGCATACCTTTTGAGTTTTTTAACTAAAGAAATATGCTTTGACAGTAATGTGAACATATTTTGACATATGGTAACACTGTTCAACCCATGCATATACAAGACAATGGCTTTTGAATAGCTGCCCACTGTAGTGACAACTATGCGTGAAAGGGTTAAATTGGCAGTAAAGACACAAGGAAACACAAACTGGCGCTGGAAATCTACTCTGTTGTTGGTAGATGAAGTACATAGGAAGGAGGTGTTACTATTGCACTGGCAAGTAAAGATGCATGGGAAATTAGTGCAAGCCAAATTATCACTGGGTTCATTCCTGTTGTTTGCATCCCTGATAAATGCAAAAGAAGACAAAAATGTGGCATAACTTCAAATCAAATCTACCCTATTCTCAATTATACATTTCTCCTCCACTGGCGTATCATTTATCATCATGACTGATACTTTGTACAAACCATCAAAACATGTCTCAGTAGGTGCTCAATTCTGTTTCTGTACTACAGTCATCTAGGATTGACTAACCCACTTAAGACACCTTTTTTGAAAACATATGAAATCTGATGAATACCTTTTATTCATAAATGAAGATTTTGACTTTTATCTTTCACTTTTTATACTGTGTGCAGTTTGATTAATAAATAAAGGACCCTGTATGCAGCACACGTTCACGATCATCAGTGTCATATCTCACAATAAAGAGACCAGAAGGGAGTTTGATGAGCGACGGCAATAAAGATTCGGTTTTGAAGCTTTTGAGGTGTGCTTTCTTGCAGTCATCAATTGCTAAATGGAACAGATGCTTTGAAATTGACCCATTATCTGATGTCTCATCTCAAGACATATGCTATACACAGTATGTGTGTGTATGTTTATTTTATATATATATATATATATATATATATATATATACACACACACACATATATATATATATTACACATACTCAAAGGTGTCAGAGACATCCACAGGGAAATACTAGCTGTTCATTCATTGTACAGGGAAAAGCAAGAGACTTAAAGTGAATAACAGGAGGTCTAATGTTACTTTACAGCAGACTTCATTTTTACATTTCATATTAATCTGCAAGGGTATAATTATCTCTCCACAGACTAGTAGCACCGGCTCCCATTTTGTTGAATCTCCATTTGATTATCCCTTTCAAGATCATTCATTTTAGCAGGAGCTGAACTGTAGCACCTTACTTTGATCCATGTCCTTGGGCACAAAAAAATCCTCACAAAACCTAAAATTGTTTGGACGGGTAATAAAATGGCTACATAAGATGAAGGGATTTTTCATCACTAGGGGGAATTTTCATGGGTTTATGTTACACTAATGTATTAGGAAAGATGGATCACCTCTCTTGGTTTCAGTCCACTTCAACAAGGATGGATTCTACCCTTTGGATGCAGTGGAAAATAAAAAGTACAGGAAATTTAACTAACAGCAGGGTGATGCTCTCATTTCATTGAAACACATCCTTTTTAAATCAAAACCCTCGTCCAAGGACATCCAAATAACACATGAAGTGGCTGTCCATAGCACAGCATTTTATGTCATTTGTAGGTGTTTTAGCCTCGGTGTTATAAAAGTTTTTGCGTCTTTGCTGTAATCCATCAACATAAATGAATTATGTTCTGGTTTTGTGCCAGTTCTTTCTTTGTACCACTCAGGCAGTTTGATAACTGGTTCCCGGAAAATTAATATATGAATCGATGTATTCTGTATGAACAATGTAGCCTAATTTGTATTAGAAATGATAGCTACAAATGTTGATTTGACAGATATTGATTATTTAATGAAATTATGGCAACAAGGCCAGTCAATGAGCAAAGGGTCCGTGGATAATGTAAGCAGAGTACAGAAGAGCACTTAGAGGAATTCATCTGAAACATTTAGTTACATTTGTGATTTCCTTTAATTTGCTCTTTGAAACAGTGATACCTGGTTAGGAGGATGTGACTTCTTATTGCCCTCTGAGGCCAATAATATGACATTTCAGAATCAATTACTGTATCTTGGTTAAATTTAGCTGCTAACATTGGATTGATCAATATTTAAAGTATTGATACTCCAGCTACTAATCGATAACAGTGTCACTAGGATCATTACAGAAGAAGTTGACCTGTCCCATGTTACATCACAGTCTGAACACTTGCACAGTCTGAGCGTCTTAGTCTCTGCTTCTCTGCTGCTGTTGCACATGGGCATTTATGGATCAATCACCTCCATGGCAATTAAATAAAACATAGCAAACATTTGGGATTTATCACCAAAAATGTTGCCTGTGTTGATAAAGTAATTAAAAGAAAACAGTTAAATGGATTGTTTGTTCCACAGAAATATGACAGGATGATAGTTTTTAATAAAAGGTATCAGAAAACGTTTTGACAGTAATGACTCTGGTGGCATTTTACTAGATTGGAAGCAGGTTTTGTGGTTTCACCCACCTCGACTTTCTACATTTGTCCTCATACAGCCATCACTTTGGACGGTTAGATTAATGTCTCTCTCTCTGAAATGACATCTGTTTGTGAGACCTCATATCGTCTTGTCTTTTCTCTCTCTCTCTGAATGGTTCCTGATACCCTCTGTGTGAATAGTATCTGCTTATGTAGTATCGCCTCTTACTAGACTCATTTATCCTGATTTTCCTTACTGTAATCTTGCTATTCTCTTTTCTTTAAACACCACATCTGTTGCATGTCTGTCCATCTTGAGGTTTCTTCGATTTTGTTCTTGTTAAAGGGAGTTTTTCTTCATTAGGATTGATGATCAGTTGTAATGATAGAGGGTGTTGCATGCTGTGCAGATTGCTAAGCCCCTGGAGTAATTTCTTTGATATTGGGATTTAAAAACAAATTTGAGGGAGATAAATTACAAAGTGATTTATATTCAGTTTGTTCTGTATTTGTGAAATAATCTGGCAATGACCTGGACTTGAAATCAATGCTCCCCATGTTTAGATTTTAATAGATCCTTATTTCTTACAGCTCAACTTGCAAAGGGCTGCAAGAAACTAAATGATTTTAGCTAATGTGATAAAATAGAAATGGCTCTGGGAGTGTTATTATTTTAAACTAATTCCCATGCATGTTCGTGTGCATGTGTGCTGCTCATTTTACCTGAAATAAATCAAATCATGGACATATAACGCCCTCTAGTGGCTAAATGTTTAACATTACACCTAATGACTTCTCTTCCCTCAAATATCCGAAACAGTCTTACCACCTGTAGAGGGCCCCCTTGTCAAAGTTATTATATCTTCATTTTCCTCTTTTTTTTCACAGGGGATCATCAAAATGATCATAATACTGCACAGTGGAAAATAGATAAACACCTAGTATAACCTGACTTGTTGCACACAGTAAAGAACAGCTCAGTAATGTAAGGAAGAGAGTCAATATTCCCATTTCTACCCCCAAGCAGCCATAGCAGATGGCATTTCATAACCAATCACCGTTTTAGATTCTATTGCCCAATCATTTTTACATTTATATGTAAAGTAGCCTACTATTCCAGCAGATCAACAGATGGCTCAAAATGTATGCTTGGGGACACTTATGTAAAGACTTCATGCTTTCTGTTCCCCGTTCCAAACCGAAAGCAGGTTTTAAAAATAGCAAACGGAGGCAGACTTTATGACACATGATGTGATTTTATCTTGTGACGGTAAATACATTTTGATGTTTAATGATGTGAAATACTGGCTGCCGCACTCGAGAATGGAGGTATTTTCTTTTTGTTGTTTATGGCAATTTTATTATTTACTCCATAGCTCAAACAGACAGGAGTACTGGGAAGAGTTAGAAGAGGTAACACAATAAAGGTTCCCAGGACTCCCTGAGTGAAGGATTTGTCCAGTGGTGCAGGATATTTGGATCCTTTATTTAGGTAGCAATGCCACAATAAGTAGTAGCAATACTCCAATTTAAATGTATTCCCCCATAAGTAATGTTCCTGCATTGGAAATATTATTTAAATGTAAATGCGTTTATGTATTATTGGCAAAATACAGCATAGACAGTGACAGTATTCGCAGAGCAATGACGTCTATGAGTGTTATACTATTATTATATAACATCACTGTTCAGCTTTTACTGAATCATGATAAATATCCAGAATTATGCATTATTATCACCTATCGTAATATTATTAACCTCATTCTGGCAAACCATTTCCTCTTTACCACTCTGTCAAATCTGAAAACAACACATCCAGAACAGAGAAAGACGAATGAATACTAAAGCCTCACAACCTCATACAAATGAGAGCTGTTCAATCACTCTGTGTGTTTTGATTAAAATGAAAACACTCACACATTTAGAGGTCCTTTCCTTTGGTTTAATAAAACAATACTAAGGGACTCACATCAAATCTGACTACAAACCAAGTCTACAAGGAAACAACACCTCCCTGGCTGGAAAGTGATAACTCCTCCAGGAGTTTGGGAAGTTCACTAGTAACCTGCTACATATCTGTTGTGTGCTACATCCATTAACTTCATGTGACAATCATAACTCTTTATATTAGAGTGCATTAGTGCTGAGCAATGCACAGAAAAAGGTTTTCTGCCCTCCTCCCAATGATAAGTAATAAAAGGACTTATTAAATTCACTGAGCTAAGAAGCCACATATCTCATGTGCTTTGTCAAAGTTCTTTAAGGCTTTTTTTTTCATATAAAAGTATGACATCTTCTAGCTATGGCATGAAAAAGTCTGGGTTTTGTCTAAAGCAGGAGCTGAGTCCATTGAGGGTTGTCACAAACCTTCACTGAACAGTTATACAGTCATCAATAAGCACTATATCCAAAATACTTTTGTTAAAACTGTAGATTAAAAGCCCAAACTGACTTTTACATTGTTACATAGCACTCATGCATTCACATTGTGTGCTATACATTCTCTTTAGCATGCACTGCACTTTGGCTTACATGCAGGGAAAACAGCAGAATCACTAACATAAGTAATGTCATGGTACGGAGGATAAGAAATCGCATCCTTGCTAAACAAATAAAATCATTTTCAATAGCTACAGCAGACAACTTATATGTTTAACAGAAATCAGTGTCTTCTGACATGCACAAAAGAAGTGGAACACAAAATACAGTGCCATTGAAAATACTGTTTGCAAACACTCTCTCTGCACTGTAGTGCTCTTCACACTGACTTTCTTCTTGAACGAGGGAACTCCCGGAAGCTGTGCCCAGGTGAGAGCGTGCTACCTGGGGAAGAGAGTCCAGTGTTGTCCCTTGAACCCGGCGAGCATCCCTGGATCCTATAGGAGACTGAGTTGTAGTACACAGAATTAATATGGCAGCCGTGGTGTTCGCTGTGGGACATGAGAGGGCTATCACAAATCCCCAAGCGGTAGCACACACAGGAGCAGAGGGAGCTGAGGCTTGACTCTGGCCTGCGTCTGCCTGCCTTGATCTGAAAATGCAGCCTGTGTCTGCAGGGGCTTCTTTGTCTCTCCTGATCCTCAGCTGGGGAAGCAATAAGGTTAGTGCGGCTGGTTCCTTCCTCCATCGGGAGGAACAGAGTACTGTGGCTGCGGCTGTGAGCCACATTGGTCCTGTTCCTCTCTCTGTGGCTGTCTCTGCTCTGTTCCCCTACAACATGGAGACCCAGAGCCCCATCCAAGAGGCCTCTGTCCCTCTTCAACGACGCCCTCTCTTGAGCATCTCTCCTCTCATCCTCAGTGTTCATAGTGAGGAAGCGCAGCACCACCAAGTTCAGGAAGGCACCAATAACAGTTAACCCCACGAGGATGTACATGAAGCTGAACGCCACGTAGGGCGTTTTTTCCTGGAGATCCTCCTTTTTCTGCAGGGCCACAAAGTCCCCAAAGCCAATAGTGGTGAGTGTGATGAAGCAGTAGTAGTAAGCATGGAAGAAGCTCCATCCCTCAAAGTGGGAGAAGGCTGCAGCCCCAACACACAGCGTTCCAATGCACGACAGGAAGCCCACGAGGACCATGTTCTCCATGGATACCTCAGTGCGTCGACAACCCAGGCACTGCTTCATTTTATGTAGGAGATAGCGGACAAATGTGTTCATCCTTTCTCCCAGGCTCTGGAACATGACCAAAGTGAGAGGAATGCCCAGTACAGCATAGAACATGCAGAAGACCTTTCCTGCATCTGTGCCTGGTGCTGCATGTCCATAACCTTAATGCAGAGGGATGGAAATGAGAGGAACACTGTGACGCATACTGGAGCAATCCTTGGATGTTAAAACATGGATGTATTTTCTATTTTTAATTATTCTTTAATTAAAACAAGGCACAAATATTGTACTCATGCAGAGAAGGGCTCTACTGTAAATACGATAGCATCCCCATGAAACATTATCACTCATCTCCAAAGATAGAAGGAATTACATTAACTTACCAATCGTGGTGATCACTGTTATGGCAAAGTAAAAAGAGCCCGCAAATTTCCACTGTCTCCCGGCGCGATGGGGCTCGGCTTGCAGCACCACTCGCTCGATTTCGCGGTAGTCGTCCTCGGAGAAGCGGTACTTCTTCT
This sequence comes from Datnioides undecimradiatus, assembly GCA_008933995.1. Lineage (NCBI taxonomy): Eukaryota > Metazoa > Chordata > Actinopteri > Lobotiformes > Datnioididae > Datnioides > Datnioides undecimradiatus. The sequence continues at coordinate 7,753,301 of WARS01000071.1, read as the reverse complement.
TCATCTCGTTGCGCTTCTGCTCCAAGATGCGTCTGCGGGAGCTCTCCGACTCGGACTCCAGCGCGTCAAACACCGCGGCGCCGACCAGCAAGTAGGAGAACATGCAAAGGATGAGCGACAGGGTCCGGACGTTTTGCTTCTTCATCCTCGGTGTCGGCGTGAAAGTCGGGAGCAGATCGGCACAGTTACAGGTGGTACTGCTCTTCTCAGCGTAGACTCCACATTGGTGTTGCAGCCTGTTGCGTGAAACGTAGCAGCGGGAGAGGCGTGCAGGAGAATCAAACGTGGAAATCAATGCAACCGCGTTCAGTTCTCTTGTTTAGCCTACGGAAAAACGCGCATATCCTACTGTGCGCATTGAGAGCGATCGATGCTCTCGACACGGTCATCTGTCAAAGTGGCCTCCGTTTGCCTCTTCGCATGCGCAAAGCAGTCACCAATAAAAAGATGTGGGTAATATGATAAATGTTTAACACACATAGTAAGCTGGATCAATGTTCAATCATATCACAGCTGTGTGCAACAAGTGAGGTCCTGACTCGACCCGGCAGATACCAATCTCATATGAGGACGGGGGGTTCAGCACCATGGACAGCAGCCAGTGGGATCTCATCTAACCTAGCCTTGAAACTACGCACCAAAGCTGAAGGCATCCAGGGGCTAAGAAACACAGACAACCAGGCCTTAGGCAGCAACACAGCATCACTGAGCTGTCCTAAAATCTCAAAGTTCTCAGGTCAAGTAACAAATGTCCAGATAACGTGACTAAAGAAAGATAAAATTGTTTTGTTAGTTAGTTATTGTGTGTAAAAACAAACAATGAGAACTACGATTGACTTGAACTACCTCACTTCAGCCTAAATATAAGGTACATGATGTCTAATTCTGTTCTCAGTTGAAGCATTGAAGCAAAGACAAATTTAGATGAGACAATATGTTGTCTCAATATGTTGTCTCCTCTAAATTATAATCATTCTAGTGCTAAAGAATAATATTATAATACGCATGGAGTAAAAATCAAGAAAAAAACCCAGTGATTGCTGAAAAAATCAAATCAAATGTGGAAAATAAAATGAGATAAAATGTCTCATAAAAGCCTGCTGATATGAATATTGGTATGTTGTACATATATTATATATTTATAATATAAATATTAGACTATTAGTATATATAATGATTTAAGTATACGCATACAAATGTATTGAAATTATAATCAACCAGTTAGTAAAAGTAGGTTTTTAGAAGCAATTTTTAAAATGATACTGATCTTTGTTAATACTTTTTTTTATCTTTTACAATGCCTAATAGCAAAAGGAGGCACATTTACTGCTCTCTTTCCTGGGATCAGTGTTGGCCATTTTGAAAACATGTTAATTCATGAATACCTGTGCATGTGTGTGTGTGTGTGTGTGTGTGTGTGTGTGTGTGTGTGTGTGTGTGCGGATGCGTGCGTGCGTTTGTATGCATGCCTTTATGTCTCTGCCTCTGCACACAAGAGACCTGATGCATGCATGTTCAGTGGCTAAATAGACGGCATTGCTACACTAGATGCTTCTGGAAACCTACTGTAGGTGATGCTGGTTGCCATGGTTACTTATACCCAAAGCACACAGACTTGGACTGTCAGTGAGGCTGAAGCTAATATGTTAAGTGTAATGATCCAGACTCTCATTCAGTGAATTATGTTGACACCGCATCACAACATCAAGTGGTCGTATGGGCTGGTTTTAAAGACAAAGAGAGAGAAAATAAATATCACCCACTTGTATCAGATAAAAACTGAAGAGACGGTATTAGAAGCATCAACAGTGCATTGCAGGTGGATTACTCTGTGTTCTTTTGTTCACCGCAAACCGAGCAAACCTGGCCTCAGTGGCCCTGTGTTTGTGTTAAGTGGCTAAATCAGCACACTTACATCCCTGTTGTGATTCAAACCAGCTCTCCATAAATCAATTACATCTCAGCTGATAAGAGAGGAACCTGAAGCCCTAACAGCCACCCATCAATCCACACAGCTTGTACTCACATCCTTTTCTAAGCCCAAGGACCTGGAACAAAGTGAGGAGGCCCATCAATCCCCAACGGGCCCAGGCTTAAAGATAACTAAGATGCTTCATTGATGTAGTTTTTCTCTTCATCTCCCTCTCTTTCTTGTACATTTCATTATCAGACACAAATATTAATGTAATTTACATAGAAAAATGACAACATTTGAAGAGGATAATGGAAACGCTATCCATTGTCTTCTTGCACATAAGGTCTTCCTTCTTTTTTACATTTATATTGAATTCTGGCTTAATGTCAAATTATCCATATTCACAAAATTGTTTTTAGTTTTCCTGTCTACATTTGTAACATTATCATTCTCTTTGTGTGGGTTGGTGATCGATAACTGAAGCGTTAGTAGAGGATTTTGTGAAGATGCAGTAAAAAATAAATAGCTCTTAGTAGCTCTTACCCAAAACCTTTTATCCTATTTTACCCCAGTTCTGTCATATTAATGCCAACCACAAAAAACATTCGTCCATTTCTTATCTCATGAAATCAAAAATACCTTCTCAGTGTCTGCAGTGATGCTGAGAATATGCAGATGGCACAAAAACGTTTTAGAGATGCACATGGCGTCATGTGGAGAAAAGAGGACCTTGTGCCTGGAGGCGCATTTCTCTACTAAATAAAACCCATCTGCCAATTCTGCGGGAAGAAAAAAAATGTAAATCTGGCAGATTCCTGGAGGAAGGCTTATAAAAATTAAGCTCCTTCGTAAAAAGCTAAACTTTTAGAATGGAAAGGGGGTCTTTAGCAGGAAACAGCAGCTGTGCTTTGACAGGGATAGGAGAAAATGACAGGCAGGAACAATGTAGGAGTGCACAATATGAGAGGATTTGTGTGTGGAGAAACCTGTTGACAGTGAAAAGAGCATCTGAAGATACAAAGATACAGTCGTTTTGAATTTATCTCCAAGGCCTTTAATTAAGATAATGAACCATTGGCTTCCTTTGATTTCAGGAAATTTTAATTCACTGTATATATCGATATTCGGATTTTCAGTTTACAAGAAAATAGGCTGATGTGCTGCAGCTTAATCTGATGAATGATCAAAAATCTGTGAATTTATTATTTCTATCACATCTACTATGAAAGATGGATACTGATACGGCTAGGATTTCAAATTAACTTAAACGTATCTTTACCTTGAAAAATACTGAAAAATACTGAAATAGAGGAAACGGCTGCCATATTAATTCTGAGAGAGCTTCGATTGTTGCTAACTGAATTACACTGAACACAACTTGAAAAGGAGCAAAGTGACTGTAAATGATGCTGAACTACAACACACAAAAAGTTTGGTAGCTGGTAGATAACGGATAAGGAAGCTCTCTGTGTCATGATACAGTTTACTACAGTGCCTTCATGTACCAGTAGTAAAGCAAATATATTGCCAGGAAAAGGCACAAAAATATGCCGCAGGCATTCTGTAGCCAAAGCATGTTAGAAGAACATTTTTAAAACTATGATTGGATCAGTTTAATATCCTCAACATTGTCGTAGATTTGTACTTAATATAGCTCTGGAGCAGCTTCTTAATTAATCCTGTCATATAAACGTAATCAAAATTAACTTTCAGTCTCAACCTTTGGGCCATGGATGAATAGATAGTATTCCAGCAAGTGAAAATATGTATACATGGAATTCAAGGCTCATGTATTTATTATCCTGCAACACAGGGTTACACACACAAATGCAAATCATAGCCCCCCTATACTCTATACCAATCTGAAGGGCATGGGTTTCACAGCCTGAGAAAAGAAGTTGCCCTGTAGTGTGGAGTCATAGCAGTGGGTACTTCTGTAATGCTTGTCAGATGGCTGCCGGGTATTGTTATGATTCAGTAGATTATGTGCAGGGCCGAGTTCACACCGGGCCAGCTCATGTACAGTCAATTCCATGTCCACGAGGAAGGCCATGTGATGTGTGGTGAACTTCTTACAGTTTCCAAAAAGCATAAAATAACTTTAAATCTCAGCAGATTTCATTTTTAATAGTTTATGCTGAACAAAAATATGGCAGGTAACCTATACACGGTTAAAGATATTTTTAGTTTTGATTGAAGACCAAAATATACACAGAACATGATCATAACAAATAGATGCACTGCTCATTACTTATCAGAGTGAGTGTTGATGCAGAATTGCAATGAATATACATCATTGAGATTACATTCATGCCCAAATTTCACAAAAAGTACTGTAGGTTTTGAAGGCAGTGACAAGCAGACCTAGAATCTCTACAGACATACTTGCATTAATAGCAAGGTGAGAGGCTGTGACAGAATGTTTTACCTCCTGGGGCAAAAAAGCAGCTGCCTTCATCTACAGAGGAGAACACACCAGGTAAGACGGTGCAATATTAGACAAGAAAGAGTAAGGATTATCCCCCTCGGATCTGTCACTGACAGACTGCCTGAGTTATATTTGGTGCTGTGGTACAAACACCCAGAGGTCTGTCTACTCTGTATTGTATACAAGGGAGACCAACTATATTTGTAAGTGTATAAGAGCTAATCAGGCCTCATATGTCATATGATGTTGACTCAGTCTGTCACCATGAATACCACTGAGGAGAAACTGAGTTTTCCCCTTTGTATTTGTAAATTCTTCCATAAATTGTGGTTAGATATCCTTTTCTGATATTTCTTTCTATTCTTGCAATTCACCTGTTTGCTTTGTCAGCAAATGCTTCCTCAGCAGTTCAGCAGTTTATTTGATTACTTCAAAAAAGAAATTGCATCCTATTGATTCACAGTTTCTCTCCGTACCAAATCAAACATAACTCAGCTTGCAATCTGATGAGAAATTATGAATCATGGTGAAAACTACTGGAAGGTTTTTAATCTTAGAAGTTAGCCACTAAAGGCTAAAGTTATTCAAAAAAGAAACAGTTCAAAATCGTTATTTTTCCCCTGTGTTAAGATTGATTGTAAGAACAGCAAAAAGTCAAAATGTCAGCAATCTCCATGTGATACAGAAATTGGGTATTTTAATAATTCACAGCTTGCCACATTGTCCAATAAATCAAACTACCTCATATGAAGAGTAAGCACATTAAACTTTCATGCATTGGTCAATGACAAGAATATTAAAATAGAAGCTGTAATGTGTGTGTTTAAATCAAAAATGTGGGAAATAAAAGAAAGCGATGAGGAAGAATAGAACAGAAGAAAGAGAAAACAGATGAAACTGAAAATTGCATGAACATTAAAATTTATCAGACTGGGACCATTTCATCATTGTCGCAGAGTGAGTACTTACACAGTTTCAGAGCTTTGAAACTCTTTATATGGCAGGGAAAACGAGTGTAGAAAAGCACCAGTGGATCAGTAATACTATAAAATCTTTTGTAAAAAAGCAATTTTTTATGTGATTCCCTAGTGCCACATTTAAGAATCACAATTCTCTTCAAGCTACAGCATGATTAGCTGTTAGCAACTTCAAATACATAAATCAATACCATTAATGCAGCTTTGCATAATAGGCACTTTTACTTTTGATATTCTAAGTAAAATTTTCTGCAAATATTTTTTCATTTCCCATTTTCACAAAGATAAATCTCTGAATGCAGGACCTTTAGTCACACATGAATTTTAACTGAGTAAAAGAACTGAGTGTGTCATCCACCACTGCCACATTAATTTTGAGACATTAACTGCTGTAAACAAATTAAACCAATGCCATAAAAAGACTCTCAGCTCCTATGAGCCTTGCTTTGCTTTCCAGAAGTGACAACCTTCTATTTTTTTAAGTTGTGCCATTCAAGTGGAGATTTATATATTACTAAATTAAAATGTGCTGCACCACAAAAACAGGCTACTTTACACACAGTAAGTTATTACTCAGTATTTACACCAAGTACTTGTCAGATGGAGCTAATTGATACACATACAAGCAAACTATACCAATAGTCAAAGCTAACGTCTGATCCCTATAGAGTGAAAGGTACCAGCTCAGAGCACAATAAATGAGTTAATGTAAAGAAGATACTGATGAAACATTTTATCTGACACTGAATTAAATGATGTTGATGTTGATTTTTAAACACTAAGACATGAAGACAAAGGACTTCAAATGACAAACATACTGAATGAAGCATATATATGCAAATACATGTCCTTCTGAGGAGACTGCGGTCTTTTGGAGTGAAAGGGGCACTCCTGAAGACCTTCTATGACTCGGTGGTGGCATCTACCATCCTGTATGGTGTGGTCTGCTGGAGCAACAGCATCACAGAAAGGGAGAGGAGGAAGCTGGACAAAATCATCAGGAAGTCCAGCTCTGTCCTGGGCTGCCCTCTGGACTGAGTGCAGGAGGTGGGTGACAGGAGGGTCCTAGCAAAACTGTCATCTCTGCTGGACAATGAGTCCCACCCCCTGCAGGATGAACATCCCCTCTCTGCGGCCTCACTCATAGGAGGACGGGCTATGTAAATCACTGAACCTGAACGGCCTGTAGGAGCCCCAGTTTACCAGTGGGTGGGCTGTAGACACGATGCAGGACTTCTGCCTAATCTAGTCTAGTCATATTTAAACTAGTCTGCCTGACTAGTTTAAATATGTATAGGCAAGAAAAAAATGTTTTTCGTAATATGCCCCCTTTAAGTTCAATTGCTGCCTGAAAAGTGTGAGTTAACTTTGACAAAAACTAATTGTGTGAACTTCAGAAGCTGAGTTATATTAGACATTTAATTAATGATCGTTTATTGTTTCAACTTGTTACTCTGAGTTATAACTAATTTACATTATCCATGCAAGAAAACTTGCTTTTATTAAAGAAATATACAATTTTAGAACATTTGAACTCATATTCTAAACTTAAGATTGCAAAACAAGTCTTTTTAAATTATTTTAAACTTCTGTTTTTAAGGCAGCAATTGACCTCATATTTTCATGTTAAGCAGACTGTCTTTCATTTGTATCCTTAGTCTTGACTAATAGCAAGTTAACATGTGTCCTAAAAGATCACACTGAATTAAATTGTCAGCATTTCCATTTATTTTAACAGTTGCCAAACAAAATATGTACAACAGCATAAAGAAAGAATTTGGACGTTTTCTCACATATATAAAACACACTGAAAATATATTTTCCTTAATTGAAAAAAAATAACAGAATTACAACAATAAAGTGCTACAATACAGTGAACATGTGAAATCAGAAAGGTTCTCCACAAGAACCCGGGAACTTCAGAACAAAGCAAGGGACAGGTGTTACACTTTGCACCTCAGACTGAGGCTTGGTCTGGTTTGAGGTTCATCACTACCCTTTCAAGGAACACTGGTTGCACAAGTGCAACCTCACCAGCACAAATAATAGATAATGATATCATAATCCTAAATAAGGTAGTTAATGTGCAGGTTCGATGTGACATGGCTGGATCACTCTAGATGAAAAACAGCAGGACAGGGAAACATCTTTGTTAAGCAGCACTTTAATGTTATTCATACTGAGACAGTCCAGAACATCACTTCCTCAAATTCCGACATCATCATCATACTTCAACTGTATTTTTAATTAAGTGAAAAATATGAACTTACTTGTATGTTCTTGCAGTAATTTCAGTAAATGTATCAGTTATTGTGATCTGTGGTAATGTTCGCACCACGAGATGGTACCATTGCGCGTGAACGTTTTACTGCTACATTAAGTTGCTATACTGTATGTAAAAGGCAGAACCCCAGTTTCCAAATAGCTCTAAAGTCATTTGTTGGTATAAAGATAACATACTGATGCCACCATTTGGTGGCATGAATGTCTCTCTAAAAATTCTGTTCAATTGAATGGGCTTTTGTGAGGAGCTCCACTGGCTGCACATGAGCTCTTGTTATCTCATAATTTCTCAATATTTTTTTTGATCAGGCCTGTCAGATTTTATGAGATTAGGTTAATCACAGATAAAATGATAAAAATAAACAGCTGCTGTTTTGCGCTAAGGAAATTATTATGATCTTACGTCACACATCCCGATGACATCTGAAGGATCTTCTCCAGAGATGTAGCGTGGCAGACCAATTAGAGCAGCAGTCCTTCTTCTCTCATTTGTGTCCTGCAAGACAAATAAAAATTCAGTAAGACAAAAAAGGTTATAGCAAACACAAGTGACATTGATACAGTTGGACTGACTTCTGACATCTTTCTGAATGGAACCAAGTATTCAAAAGGGAATGGTTCTCTCTGCTGGGAGTACGAGTGGACTACCTGACTTTGGAAGAATATTGGAGATATGTGACCAATCATGACAGGAAGGAAATGCACGACTCCGATTTTCAGGTCCATTACTAAGTTCGTCCAACCCATGTTTAAAATCAACAAATGCAGCACCGCTTTGGCTTTTATGGCCAGTAAAAGTTGAAAATACCTTTGACTTAAAAGAGCATCTCGCAAAGGGGCATTTCACAGTCCCTCAATGTCGCTAATGTTCATCGCTCAGTTTCAATTAGCTCACCAAACATCAGCCCAAGTCTACCGCTAACCTAACTTCACAGTGACACTGCGAGGAATAGCCAACATGGCGCTGACCCCCTTCCTCCCTACGTATTTATCTCGGCGATTTAGCACGTACTGAACACAAAATTCATGTCTACGCAGATAACAAAGATTAAGAAAGAAAACTCCATATCAATCAGCCTCTGTTAAATATTCTCAAATTGTCTCGACATATGGAACAGCTTGGTGGCAACAAAGCAGCTAGCTAACTGCCGACATGGCGCCCCACACAGTTAACATAGGCTACGGCTACCGACACAGGCTCTTCTAAAGACACCGACGAAGATAAAACACAGCTGAGAAATTTTCTGCAGACAGAACGGACGAAGTGAAGAAAAGAACACTGTTAAGTTCACAACTACTTGCATTAAACAATCCCACATATAGAAACCTTGAAGAGAAAGCAATGCCTTCCCGAATAATCAATTTGTAGATTTGTTGTAATGAAAAGTTTTATTAAATGTGAATTACTCACCAAGTGTTACCGGTGCGCAACTTGGTCGCACTGTGGCTGGCAGAAAGTAGTCATCCGCCGCGCCTTTTCACTATCGTCAGTTGCGCAGTTAATGTTCCTCTTCTGTTGATGTAAAATTGTGGAGCCGAGTAGAGAACTGTTGCAGTGTCACAGCAATCTTCTCGTCGTTGTTATTAGTCTCGTATCAGATAGAAACCACAACCCCAGAACTATTTCTACTGCGCGTTAATATTATTGTCACGCCAGAGATCCGGTTACTATGCACAAACTCACACAGTTAACAACCAAGAAGTTCTTAAAATTGCATTTCGCATAAAACTCACATCTCAAATTACTATATGTTGTGCTTATAATGTTTTCCTGACTGTCAGTTAGGTGTAGTGATGAAGTATAGGATTACTCAGATATTTTACGTGAGTAAAATTATCAATAGCACAGTGTGGAGATGCTCTACTGAAGGGAGCAGTGCGTAGGATTTAATGGATCAAATGTCATCAAGTTGTGAGGCTGTTACAACCAACAGAGTCTTTCTGTAGCTGTATACTAACAAACTCTGAAATATGTATATTCGCATCTTACATTTTTCATGTTTGTGTCAGTAAGAGCCACAAAACAAGGGGTAGGACCTAAAAGCAGCCTCAAATGGCAGAACAGGTGCAGTTCAGTGATTTAACGTTAAAAGAAAAGTCACTACAAAAGGCTCATGACAAGGATGACAAAGCAGGCAGGGGTCAAAGGCAGAGAGGCAGTCCGACACAGGCAACCAAATCCATGGAAGCAGGCAGAATCAAAGTACAGGGAAAGAAATTAAACACATTAGAGAGTGAGGGTGGATGACACACAGGTGAGACTAATTGACAAATTGAACACAGGAAACAAAGAACACAAAAAGGAAGGAAAATCCACTGAAACAGAGCTGACAAAATAAAACAGGAAACACGTGAAAAAAAATGTTTAGCTTTAAATGTTAATATACCAACTTTGTAAAACTGTGATTTGGGGGAGTTAAAGGTTATTAAAGCTTGTGATGTTTCTGTGACTGATAGTTTAGGTTTAGTAAACTGGTGAAACTTGCTTGTAGTTATAATTAGTAGGGATTTTACACACAGAAAGTACCATGAATTTACAAATAGCTGGTGCGGCACAATCCTGGTGTGCAGAATTTCCTCAGATGACCCGTAGATTCATCCAATAGACTCCTGCAGGGATAAACTACAGCAAGCAGGAAACTCTGATATCATGGGGAAGTTGTAAACTAGCCCTAAGTCCTGTACATATACAGCAAAACTGGGTTTACGTAATTATTATGATCTCAGTGTAAATCCTTCCATCTGCATTCAACTCGGTGAGTATAAGGCAACAGGGAATCCATTTTATAAAGCAGAGGCACTAAATAGCAACAGCAAATACTGGATGCCTGCAGAGCCCTCTGGTTTCCACAGTAACGAAAAACCAAAAATAGAAACCCACACCAGCGGCCATTCAACATTGAATCCCCTGTGATAATACACAATTCTATTTATACCTCCTAATAATGAAATACTTCCCTGTATAAATGCATCTGTCCAATTACTGAAAAGATAGACATCATGGTCCAATTATATGTTCACACCTTTGACTCCTCTTTGCTGCTTGTCGTCCTCATAGTATGAAAACTGAATCCAAATTATGTAATACTGAGGAAAATATGCAGACACTTCAAACGAGAGCTCAGACTGGACTGCTAGATAAATCTGGGGATGTTTGAACTGAGAGTTTGAGCGTGAATGGCTGCAGTGTTTCTTTGTACGTTAAGGTCTTAAGGGCAAAGGGTCGACCTGCTTTCAGAATAAGCAAACATTCTTGTTTCACAACGTTCACTGTTATATATTCAAACTGTGCAGTGGGATCTGTTCAAATGTGGCTCGCAGTTGTAACAAAAATAGATAATATTTATCATTTTGGGTATACCAAATACCAAACATTCTTACGACTGACTTTGGGGTTTGGGCTGTTAATAGGACAAAAGAGGTCTGAAGACATCAGTTTAAAATTTGATATTACTAAAAGCATTATCCATCTTCTGACATTTCATAGACAAAGCCAAAATAATTGATATTTAGTTGCAGTGTTGATGGCAACCTTTATTCGTTTTGATCCTCAGATATCTCATTTTTAAACAACAAAGACGTTAAGGGCATCAAGCGCAGTTTCTTCTTTTGGATCTTTTTAAAATCCCACTTTTGTAAATAAGGTTTAGGTGATTATTTGCAGCTATCTTTGCTTGTTTACTTTTAAATTACAAATTATTGTTTTGTTGTGATTATCAAAAATACATTGCTTTTCCATAGATAAAAAACACAACAAAACATTTTAAGAGTTGCCAAAAGCTCTATGTGCATGAAATGATTTTCTCCTTAAAGGTATATCAGACATTTAAAATTCCCTACAATGATTAGGTTTATGTCCTATTCTCTGGAATCTGATCTTTCATAATCTACATTATCGCCTTATCACTTACAGTTGTAGCCTCACATTTAGCCCTACAGACATGTAAATACAATGATTTAGCAGCATAATCACTGACTTTCTGAGTTCTTTGTAATATTTGACATGTATGATATACATGTTATAATATTTATAGGTTTCTAAGATGTGAATCTTTTCCCACAGAACACTGGTTGCCTAAAGTCTGGTCTGTTTCGTGATATGTTGCATAATTGTAAATTAATTCTATATTTCACACTACATTTGTTAATAATATCATTATTGTACAACTTTATATTGCGTTTTTGTAATCCATATGTAAGCTTATATATGCCTAATACATCTATCATATCATTACTGTTGTTTCTGGTTATATAACAAGAGAAGTGAAAGAGTTTTTCAGTATCTAAGATAAGCTGCCTGACTCATATCAGCTGGTTTGCAGTTTTTTTTCGCCATCACACAACCATCACAGCAAGTGTGCTGCCTTCCAGCTGCGTGGGAAAATCGCAATGTTTATGAGATTGCACATTAACAAACGCATTAAGTTTCAATTAACGCTGGACTACAGTAAAATTGCCGGAGATAGGCGTTTATGCCAAAAAGGAATAAATAACTTCCCGAGGTCAACTGATTATGAACTCCTATCAGAATTGATAACATGTGTAGGTTCCTTCTTTTAAAATATAACAACGACACTTAACACCACTGACGTGCTCTAAAACCTAAACTGTCACAAAATGTACGTATATATACGTTTGTAAGGACTAATTGTGTTTCTAATTAGATTTCTATCAAACGTGTCTTGTTGCGCGATGGATGATTGTTACTTACGGGGATCACTTGAATGCAGCATCAGCACTGCAGCCGCCAACGGTGCCGCTGTCTGACGATGGTAGACTGGGAAGACGGATGGTCAGGGCCGTCCCCGTGTAACCCGAACATGCAAGTGTAACTCGAATTGTGCCAGTTTACAGTGCTAAACCTGGTTTCACGTCTATTTAGCTCCAGTGTATCGCACGGCGACTGTTTGAATAATGGAGGACGACTGTGTTTGTGAGTACGACTCGACCTGGGACGCAGAGAGTGACGGAGAGGACCTGGCCGCAGACAGCCAAACCCGTCGGTCATGTCAAGACAAAAACAAATCTGGCTGGACTTTAGTAAGTGTGCGCTGTCATTATTTCTCGGCTAAAACCTAACTTGCCTCGGCGTGGTTAGTGTGGACTCGCAGTGCATTGCTTTTGCACCCGGCCAGGTGTTTTGCTATTATTGCCATGACTGGAAAGCTAATGATAGCTTCACGGCTCTCTGCTGCAGCGATGCTAACTAGCCTAGCTAGCCACAGACGTTAGCTTCCTTTTAAAGGTTTTTAGTCGCTGGCGATATGTTTAAGTGTTTATTTTGGGTTGCTTACGGTGTCTATTATGAAGCGTTTGTATTTCATGGTGAAAATTTAAATAATAGCAACGTGTTAAGCCCCATGGTGGGAGTGGGAGATGGATTAGCTTGGCCTTACTCAGGTCAACCTGCAAAACGTTAACGTTTGCTAGCTTCTCACAGTCATTAGAAACATTGCAGATCGTTGCATTTTTAGCAGCTGTAACACAACTTGTCGTGGTTTCTTTTTAATGAGGACGCATCAGCTCTGCTTATCCTGCAGTATCGTTATAACGGTGACGTTTGATGCACGTTGATTTCACTTTCACTTTTATTTGTAGTGGCATCATACGCCCAGAAACATGAGGGCAGCAAAGGACATGCAGAACTACAGGAGAGGATATCCAGTGAGTAGCAGCCATAAGTAATCTTTAGAAAATATCTGCTCCGTTACAACTAACAGGTCAAATTACGCTTTTTCTTATCCTTTATGTTTATGTTTTTTGGACAGAACCTGACAGATGACGAGTGCTCAGAAGACAAAATGAACAATTTGCAGTTTTATCTCAATAAGTTCCCTTCTGCTCCTGATGGTAATATATGTAAATGTTCTTACAAGATATTGTCACAGTTTGGTAAAGTCTATTTATAGTGACACCTTGATTTCTATGTCATTTGGCACAGATGTCTACATTGAATCATTTCTTAAAGAATGGAAAAATGACTACAAAAGACTGGAGAGAGTTCACTCATACATTCAGTGGTATGTATTGCTGGTGGTGCACATGATGCTTGTTTCGGCTGTTTATCCAATCTAAGGATGCAATGTTATCCTATCCTATTCTGGTGGCTTTGGAGCTAGATTCATGCATCTTGAGCAAGGCTTTTTCAACTAATAACTGCACCTCTTGATAAGTAAAATGTACTCCAGATTTTGCTGTTATGTCCATGTCTGCTGCACCATTACGTGTAACAGGTAGACTTGTTTTGCATTGACAAGCATTGCTAAAACAGTTGCCAGTAAAAATAAGACAAAGGATGAGTTCCTGTTGTTTTATGTATTTTTAATGATGGTAATCATAGTTCAGAGTAGAACACATTTATTGTTTGAGGACCCTGCTGTAACTCTTTGTTCCAAATGAGGAAATCAGGGTAAAATAAAATCGGTTTTCATGCAGAGGCAACTAAATTTTATATATATAATTTTTTTTTCAAAATGCAGAAATCAGTCAAACTATGTGGTTGCTTACTTTCAATCAGCATAATCACAGCGTTCTCATTTAAACTGTCATTTATACCAATGTGACAAAAGAGAAACAACAATTAAGATCACAGTAGTGATACCCAAAAGGATCTCATGTTGACAGTGTTAAGCTTTGTTTGGGGATTTAAGACTGTCTGTTAGAGGAATGTACTTTGTAAAATCATAGGTCTTTAAAGTTGTATGTGGTGATTTCATGTGATGACTCACCAAGAGTAAATTTTATGTTGGGGTTGCAAACTGTAGAAGGGACAGCTGATATCATGTTCATTGAATTAGAGGATTGTTTCATTAGATGCTAATTGGTTTTGTGTCGTTTCCCTCTTGAAATCTCTGCCATTGTCAGGCTGTTTCCACTGCGAGAGCCGGGGGTTAATTACATGGCTTCAGAACTCACCAAGAAGGAAATTGAGGTAAGTGTATCACAGGAAACAAGCCCTTAAATGAACACTGCACCAAACAGTTAAAGGTGCAGAAGCTGATCATCAACAGTGACTTGCAATTTCTGGCACAACATAAAGCAACGCAACAAATTTCTATTCATATCCTTTGGTAGATTTTGTAAAAGTAGAATTCCATAACTGTTGATTTATTCATTACCTGTATACCAGCCTTTCCAAATACTTTTTTCAGACAATGCAAGACATAAGTAAACACTCTGATCATCAAGTAAACACATTCTGTAATATCTGATTGTATCATTATTGACACATAAAATTAAACACTTGGTTGTTTTTTTTTTAGACCATAACCTTATGAAATGCTGGCCAGATAGAAATGCAAAGCTATCAAACACCCACAACATATTGAATATTCTTTGTTAATTTATTTATTTTTGTCAGGCATTACTGTTAGATCATAAAAGTTGTCGAAATGTCCTTACTTTTTTATATATATTTTTGCCTCCCCTGTACCTATTCATCAGGCCTTCAAGAAGAATGAGGATGCCAAAAAAAGACTAGTCGAGTCCTATGAACTCATGTTGGGCTTCTATGGTATCCGTTTGGTGAACAAAGAGACGGGTGAAGTGAAACGAGCAGAAAATTGGAAGGAGCGGTTTGGAAACCTGGAGCGGTGAATATTCAGATGTTCTTGTTCAACACTGGATATGTGTAAGTTTTAGTTTGTGATTTCAACTTCCATTTTCTCATCTCTCACAGGAATATGCACAACAACCTGCGCATAACTCGCATCCTTAAGAGCCTCGGAGAGCTGGGCTTTGAGCACTACCAGGCCCCACTTGTGCGCTTCTTTCTGGAAGAGACTCTAGTCAAGAAGACCCTTAGCAGTGTAAAACGCAGTGTGCTCGACTACTTCCTGTTTGCTGTCCTGGACAAGGAGAAGCGGCAGGAGCTTGTTCGCTTTGCCTACCTTCACTTTGAGCCAAAGGATAAGTTTGTGTGGTGTCCCAGAAAGATTCAGAAACAATTCAGGAAGGCAGAGAAGAGATCTGATGTTGTTGGGAATGGAGATGGAAAAGATGAAGTATATTCAAGGAGTAAAAGCAAAGCTGAAGAAGCAGGTGTGCAACAAAAAGAGGATGGACTGGATAAAGTTACAAAGTCCCAGAAAGGAACTGATAAAACGGGAAGCAAAGACAAAAACACACTGTCTGAGGCATCCCCTGAGCAAAAAACAGAAGTTGAGACTGTTGGAAATGGAAACACTGAGACAGAGTCTACTAATGAGATTTTTGGGAATGGAAATGACTCTACAGATGATGCTGATGAAATGGATCAGTCACCCAGTCCTGACACTGTGACAGCAAAAACTGAACCCTGTGCAGACATTGAGCACACATTTACCAACAACTCAAAGGAGACCATCCAGGAACCAGACATTATGCAAAGAGATGGGGACATAGACACTGAAAAACCACCGAAGAAGAAGAGAGAAGATAATAAGGTGCTGCCAAGCAACGGTTCTGCTGGGGACTTAGCCGGTGGGCAGAAGGAGGACAAAGCTGGTGGTAACAAAGCAACTGGTCAGACGAGCCCCTCAGTGCAGAGCCCCTCAGTGCAAACCCCCCTTAAAACTTCTAAACATTCACCATCTCTTTCATCAGAGAGGGAAGAAAAAATCCCAAGGACTGATTTCAATCAAGTGCCAGAAAAAAAAGAAGAAGAAGAATCATTGCAGGCGAACGTGTCAGCGACAAATGGGTCACTGACGAGCAAAGACAAAGGTGTGGATGAACAAACAAATGGGAAGGAGTCCAAGGATGTTGATATGGAATCAGACCCCTCAAGCTCGAACCAAAATGTGGGGAATTCATGAGTAAACTGAATGAGTGAAGAAAATTCATTAATGGTATGTAAAATAAGGACTAAGTATGAATTAAAGACTTTCTGGGCCTTATTTCTACTATATTTGATGTTTAGGTATTGTTTCTTTTCACTTTGAAGGAGAATACGAATACATTTACTCACTGTATGTGACTCAGTTTCTACATGGCCATCAGACAATATGGAAGGATAACGGTGGTCATATTCTATTTGTTTGTTACTGACAACAAATCCCATGAAACGGACATGTACAGGTTGTCAAAGATGTCAGTAAGTAAAATTGGTTTGCCTGGCTAGCTTGTTTGCTTGAACTGGAGGAAGATAATCAGTAAAGGAAGACTCAACTGTCTTTGAAAATATATAAAAAACCTGGCACAAAACGGGCAAAAACATATTGATAAATGAAAACTGCACAGCTCTCTGTTGCTGTAGTAAATGTACAACAAAATGTAAATTTTAATCAGTTCATACTGAAGTGTGTGTGTGTGTGTTTATAACATTTTAAAATCGCAAAACATTAAACCCGCGCTCAGTGGGGCCTAAACACTATCGCAGCTCGCATAGCTAATAGTGGTCAGCTGACAGGAAAATTGCAAGCATTACCTCCCCGTCGGTCATGTGACCGTCACCTTCCATGTCATACCACAGGTCGAGAATTGCATTAGTCCACCTCACAGTACTTTGACTTAAGTACTCCATTTGTGGCTCTCAGCTCCAAGCAGGCGTTTGTTGAAGACATGAATTCAAATAATTTTACAGTAGATAAATAGTTTTTATAAATATTACTCAAAGAATTAAATGGTGAGTAGACTGTATTCAGCTGGGAAGTTTGGAATATTTACAGCAGCATGTGGGACTGACATAAAATAAACTGCATGTTTTTATTGTAATGCAGGAATATGTCGGCCTGACCAGCAGCATGGCTCACTGAGGTATGTTTAAAATTCGTAGACAACAGTGAAATAACGTGGAACAATACATAACTTTTGCAAGGAGAAATTACTGTTCTTTTTTTCATGAGATTTGTTGTCAATAAGAAAAATATAGGGTATTCCCAGATGTGTCCTTTTAGATAGTAAAGACTGTCAGCAACTGATATTTAATATGTCTACAGGATACATAAAGCACTGTTATTAATGTATGTCAGTGAGATGATGGTTTCAGCATTTCTAACACCTTAATACACAACTGGACATATTTCTTTGCACTGAAAAATAATTAATTTTTGGTTTTTTAAGTTTTTTTAATTTTGGGCTGTTTTTGTGTGAGTAAAAACATGTACTGGTTTGTGTTTCTACTGGATCCTGCTGTTCGAATAGATTTAAGACTGAATTTCACTTGAGCTCTATTTCAATAATGTTGCACAGTCTGTGTGTGTGTTCATGCAGATTTGGGAAGTAGACTTTTGAACAACTGAAAGCCTTGCCAAAAAAAGTGATAAGACTGGTTGATTGTACAATATGTATGTCTTCTTGGCAGAACTGATAAAGCTTTGGCTATAAGTTAAAGTCCACTGTATGTTAATTTACAAGCCAGGGTGATAATATTGATGCATCTTTTTACATTTGCACTTAATTTTCAATATTACTTGTATGGTATTTACTTATGAGATGGTAATAACTTTACAAAAGTGCTGAATTCTTTATATATGACTTTTTTCCCCCAACTTAATATCTGGCTGTTGACAAAGCAGAATAAAGTTATACTATTTTTTGATGATTTCATGAAATTAATCTGTGTTTAGCCACAGTCTGAGTCCTGTTATAGTTTATTAAATTGCAATTCTCAGGATAACAGTGTGGTAGATGTCAGTTCTTGTTCCCGTTCTTGAGACTCTTGTTTGATTTCCCAGTGCAGCTGCAGCATATTGTCAGAAATATCCGTTTCTCCAGCAAACAGACTGGACCTCAGTGAAGTGATGTGACTCACAACAGAGGGAAGAAAAAACAATGTTAGAGATATTGATGCAGCAGAATTTGTACAGGCCTCAAGATCAATGTGCAGTTGAGGGTGTAAGGGTAGAAAAAATATATGTATACTGTTGGAGGTTGAGCTTTTTGTTTGTTGCATTGCATTGTCCATGCCAGCCACTATCTATAGATCTACCCATTCCCTGTTTGGAGCATCATAAATAAAGTGTTTAACACTTTTTCTTGGCTTATTTTAAGTTTTGATCAAGAGTAGTGCTTAGTGCCCTTTACAATAGGGTGTGGATGTAAAATGTTTGAGCCATTTCTGGGCTTTTTAAAATCTCCAATATTAACTTAATATTAATCGTTTGATAATTCAAGGCTCTTTCATTTAGATTTTTGTGATGTAGATATTTGCATTTGTGTCCTGCAGTATGACCATATGCTCAGGGGAAACAGTCGAGACAATTAATCTGGAGCCGATTTGATAAAGGAGTAATTAAGTAACCTTACAAGCACAAATACCAAACATTCACTGCTTCAAGCAGTTAAATTAAGATGTATTGTTTTTTTGTATGGTTGGATTTTATTAGACAAAAGTTGTTTGAAGGCATCACATTGGTATTTAGGTAAATGCATTTTAGGGTTTGTATCCATCACTTAAGAAAATAATCTTCAGATTATGAAAATACTTGCAGTTCTAGTCTGGGGATGGACAGGGAGGTAATCTAAGCATTACTTTGAAACTTGAGATGTAGCCATACTTTTCATCCATCCCATTTTACACTGCTGCAGGAAATGGTTTGTGCTGAAATGGTGCCACATACTGT
Source organism: Datnioides undecimradiatus (assembly GCA_008933995.1). NCBI lineage: Eukaryota > Metazoa > Chordata > Actinopteri > Lobotiformes > Datnioididae > Datnioides > Datnioides undecimradiatus. Next base: position 7,734,155 of record WARS01000071.1, on the reverse strand, counting down.
GGATTTTTGTGATGATTTAAAAGGCCCTGAAACCCACAGACTGAAGGGATCCATGTGGTCTGAGAGAAGGATCTCTTACTCGTAACTGATTTAATATTTCAGGGTGATTGAAATGAGTGTTTAAATGTGAACTCTCTTGGTTGAGCTGGTTTAAACCACGGTTACATCCTCTGTGGCACCTTAGAGTGAATGGTGATGGCATCAGGGTTATCTTGGCCCTGTGTCAAAAACTACGGGTATGGGGTTTGACCATATACCGGTAGGAGTTATGAGTGGTCAGCTGAAGACTTGCTGTTGCATTATGGGAAATGTAGGATATTACATTATTTGGAGCTTGACCCCTAGCTGCTCAAATTATAACATCTTAATGTATCTTAATAGAGTCCCCAGGCTTTATGGAAGTCTACTAAGCTGCTACTGTCACACTTAAAGTCACTGTTGGCGTCCTTAATATACAGGCCCACTAAAGAACCCTTAAGAAACTCCATGAGCAAGGTTTTTCTACCCTGCAAACATGGAGGACTTGTGTTTCAGGTGAGCTCCTAATTGGTCCAAGCAAGAACCCCTCCTGCATATTTTTAACATTTTTTAGCTCAACCCACTTTTGTTGGTGTCCGAAATGGTTTCCCCTCTGCCTGCTGCCTTCCTCACTCCACCTCACCCCCCTCAACCCCTGTGTGTCGTGCGCCAGAGTGAGTTCAGCCCCTTCGGCTGGAGGCTCGGGTTTATCTGGAACCAAAGAGAAAAGCCATTCAGGAGCTGTGCGCCGTGTAGTGAAGGAAGGCTCCGGTGCGGACGCTGGGGGGGAGTGTGACAGGACCGGGAACCGGGGATTTGACCTTTTCCGCATAGACTCGGGTTTGTGAGGGCGAGCGGGGAGCCATGGCGGTGTTCTCTGCTCTGTGGGTGCTCTTACTGTGCCAGCTTTTAACATCATCCTCAGCCCAGGTAAGACTCAACAAGTGCCGCATCCCTTCATCCATCTGGTCTCTATCATGTTTTTATGTTTTTGTCTTTTTTGTCTAACTTATACTCTAAACTTATTGCAATAAGTTAATGTGAGCTACTGCTCCAACTATTTATGATAAAGACGATTCCTTGTGTTGAGGATGACGATGACGGGTGCCTTAGGCTCTACCTGCAGGCTCTCCACCCTAAAACCTGATGCTTTGAGTATTTTCTCTCAAACTTCACATATGCTCTCTATTCTTTGTGGAAAGCACAGACTGAATATGAGTGGTATTTGTTCTCCCCCTCTGGTTCAGCCATAGGCCTATTTTTACTCCGCTCTTTCCGCCTGATTGTGTGCAGGTGGCCGTGCTTTTCGCACCACTTGATGAAGTTGGGGTTATGTTTTCCCTGAACCTGTGGAATGCGCGGATTGGAGATCAGTGCCACAGCGCACAATGCCACCTCTGTTCAGTCGGGCTCCCCTGGCTGAGTGGACCGCTGGAGCTCATTTGAAAAGTTCTCAGTGAAATCAGTTTATTTTGTTTAAATGAACCGTGAACTACTGATTTGTTTTTGTTTTTATAGAAATCTAGTTTAGCCTTCCTCCTGTGCATATTTGAAGAGATTTAAGTCTCTGTTCGCGTCGTGGTTTTAATGCAGTTGCAGCTGAATTAAACTCATTCGTTGTTTATTTTTTTGTTTAGTAACATCTTTAGCATTAGGCCGAATTATTTTATTTCATTATTAAAGTAAATAACGTGAGATTTTCTTATTTATTACCATTCCTGACCTTTAAACCTTTAACTTTAAAGCCAAAATATACCAAACATGACTTCAATTTAATTCAGTTCATATCAAACCACAACCATTACATGTATACAGTACTTTGTAGTGTTTAAAGAACCGTAGATGGAACATGTTACTCGAGGGGAAATGCATGACTTGGATTAATTTTGTGTTGCAGAGGCCGGGCCCCAGAGGAGCTCCTGGGCCACAAGGACCCCCAGGGCCCCCGGGAAGAGATGGCACTGATGTGAGTTGACCAAACTCTGACAGTATCTTTACTTAAAACTAATGTGCCCTCCATCTTTTCCCTATTTTAGATTTAGCCATATCCAATGTGTAGAGAAAAAGATGCTAGCACCCCATTTAATGGCCTTTTCACTGTGTGATTAATTAACTGATTTATTTGGGTTACAGATCAAGAAAGAAAGAAAACTAGAATAATATTGTCCTGTTTGTGCCACAGCCTCTGTAGTAATAACTTGGCTAGTTGTACAGATCAGTGGCTTTACCTATTCACTATCAGTTACCTTTGGCAGAAAATGTTTTCTTTGCACGTAAATGTGGTTGAAACGTTTCTAGATGTTAGTTTATATCTCAGTGACTCCTCCCAAAGCCCCTCCTACATGTATGAAATCATAATCATGGATGTCAGGTAGGCAGGGTTTAGGCATATGTCCAATAAATGCAGTTCAGTGTGTGAAAAACTGTCTGGTTAGTTATCACATTCCTATTAAACTCCTTAAATCTTTATTATACATGATTATTTTATCATGTGAACGTATTGTTCTCTTTCTGTAAGTCACATTAACTCATATAGTATAATTTCCATCATTGCATCAATAAACAAAATGAACAAAATTGAAAGAATCTACTGATATTTAAGCCGTAAGATGTGTTCTTGTTTACAGGGTTTTGCTGGCTTGCAGGAAATCACTTTATGGTAGAAATAAGAGTATAAATGATTTGACAAGACTTTATTTGCGGAAGTCATAAGAGGAAATTGGATTATGGGAAAGCCAAATAAAGAAAAGTTTGGTAGCATGGTGACATATTGGGGGAAAAAAATTAAAAGTTGTATTCCTGTTTTTTATTCTTGTTTATGATAAATGTCATATAGCCATACCAGAAAGTCTCAGAAATTTTTTTTTGTTGTGATTATTTTTGTGACTTCAGTAAAGTTTAGGCGCACAGAGGGCCCATTCATACATTCCCCAACCCTGTGAGACCATCTAGAGTTTCAACTCACACCTCCTCCCAGCACCCCCCACCCCCTTAAACCAAACCAAAATGAAGCTTTTATCATGTGACCAGTCGGCATCTGCACAGCTTGGTCGTGTTTATTCTTCCTCAGTCACTGCACAGGCTACGCATTATATCCAATAAACTGAAGAGACCTATAATATTTCCTACTGGTATTACACAAAGTTATAGAAGATGAAAAAAAAAGTATAATATTTGGGTGCATTACTTTTTTTTTTTCTCACTGACAGGGCAAACCTGGACCTGCTGGACTGCCAGGGAAATCAGTAAGTATCCCAACAAGTCACTTTTATTCAGGGATTGTATGAAAACTGCAATCCCTGGTCATCATCACTGAACTTGGAGCCTCATCTTGCACATTCGTCCCACAACATGTCAGGGATGAAAGAGTGTTTAAGTGGTACAACTCATCTAACTGGTTTCTCCACTTTAAACATAAATGTTAATGGAGCTTCTAATGTGCACCACAGATGCCATCATTAATAAAACCCTGATACTGACAGAGACTGTCCTCAGAGTCCTCTGCGCACAGAAAATCTTAATGAACCTAGTGGAAATTTTCTGACCAGCTCTTCACCCACATTAATGTAAAGTCCCTCATATACACCAAATTCACAAAAAACACAATCGTACAACACACTTTTTCCACTAATTTAATAAATAATAATAATAATAATCTTGTGTTTTTGAATGGAAAAACTCATCCCCAAAACTCAAGGTTAAGCACTGTTTCTGTGTTGTCTTTGGGATTATTGCACTTCATGATGTTCATACAAAAGACACAGAAATGTATTATTCAATATTGATTTATTATGCACTATTTCATGAATGCTTGCCTGTGTAGGGTCCCAAAGGGAAAGCGGGAATACCAGGAGCAGCCGGAAAACCAGGCCTGCCAGGACTTCCAGGAGTGGACGTAAGTCTCATATAAACATCAACACAGTACCTTTGTCTTTGTCAAGAAATGTCAGGAATAAACTAGTGAGAAGAGCGTGTAAGTGTAAAACAACATAGCAGGAGACAGCGATGTGCAACTTAAAGATGTGCTTTCTCCTCAGGGTTTGACTGGTCCTGATGGTCCTGCTGGGAAAGATGGACCCTCAGGGGAACCAGTAAGTGTCTCTTAGTATTTTTATCTTCTAAGAAAACAGTTAAAGATGCACCCAGTTGAATTGTATGACCTTCTCGACTTAAGACTGTCCCCCTCCGCCTCCCATTAATCAACCACTTGAAGTCAGCCACAAGTGACACACACAAACACGTACGTCTGCCTGTTGATTTGCTGCTGCTGTGTGAGGATCTCTGAGAGGGTCTAACAGGGACAAGGCCACGTGTTTCCTCTGTCAGCCTGGATTTGTCAAGCTGGCTCAGCCTCTTGGTGGGAATATTTTTAATGAGGGATCAGAATTGGATTTATTTCTGCTTCTTCCCTAATCCGGCCCGGAATGCACACTGTTTCCCATCTGTCTGTAAGACTGAAGGGGAAGATGATGTGAAGGAAACAGGTATAGTCCTCTGAGAGATACTTACAGCACATGTGGCATGAAACTACATCTGCACTGCATCTAATGATGAAACAGGAAGACTTTTACTATTTCCCACTGTAGATTGAAGATATGAAGGAATTAAGATCGAAGGACCTCGGCTGTAAGGCTGCAAACTCACTGTCGAGACAGATAAACCCCTTCCCCGCCGGCAATTCAACTAATTAGCCAACCTAATGAGGAAGCTTGCGTCAACCAGTGTCCCTAATTACTCAGATTACTCCACTGTTATGGCTGGTTTGTAGTGCTGTAGAGCTGTGCAAAGACAAACGGGATCAAACTGGTGGAGTTAGAGACAGTATATGAGCCTGCGTGAGACAGTAAATTGGCTCACTAAACCGGATATAATTAGCTAACAGTTATGATGTTGTGTATGATGCTATCAAATTTAAGGCACGCTTACTTAATGTTATATTTATAGATCATTTTCAGCTACCTCACATTTGTTTATTTACGATTTGTGTGCCAGTACACCCTGTTGTCTCGTTTGCAGACTCAGGAATGCAGTGACCAAGTAACACTGCTGTGTCAGACCTGTTTATTTGAAGACTTTCACCCTCTCGGACAACACAAATACAGCTGTGAGGGAGTTAAACAAAGAGTTGGGGGGGTTGATCATGGAAGTTAGTAAAGAATGAAGAAAGGGCACCACAGGAAACTGCAATTAGACATTTTACTTGTGTTTTTTTATAATCATAAATGATGATGAATGAAATATGTAAACAAAAGAAACGAGGAAGACCTGTAGGGAACGAGCATCTCACTTTTATTTGACTAATTTGTAACAGTCCTATGACTACAGCAGAAACATTTCCACAATGATGCATTGAAGTGAGATGAACTTTAACTTACTTGAAGGTACTTATAGTAATACAGTATATAAAACAGTCATATATCATATACCTTTCTCTCAACAGGGTGAACCTGGACCTTCTGGGCCCCCTGGAGCTCCCGTAAGTACCCCTGTATACTATGTAAAACAGCGGTGGTCACAGTGGGGTCCACAGGCCAAAGTTGGCTCACTGTAAGGTCTGATTTGGCCCAACAGATATTTTGTCTTACAAATTAAAAGAATTATTTGATTTTTGTGTTAACACCTCAGAAACATCACACAGGTACTGTACACATTCGACGTCTGAACATTGTGACATAGCTCATATTAACCTAAAGGTTCTCAAGCTTTACTCTGTATGTACACCACCTTATCTCTAAAATGCACTTACTTCAAGTTTGATAACTCTGCTGCTGTAAAGTTAGGGCTTTAACTCGACTTTAATCAGAACACATGATGTTTCTTTAAAAGCAGCATTGTCACATATTGCTGCAGGAACACTCAGGTTGTAGTTTGTCCTAAAATAACCGGGCAGCAAAAGTTCATATCCACCTCACAGCAACAACTGGGGACAGACTTTCAAAGCAGATTTAATGTGGTGATACATCACGTGGTGGATATTGATGTTGTGAGTGAATCTAATCATGGCCATTGTGTTTGTGACTTAATTTGCCTTCCTGTGTCTTCCGTAGGGCAGAGGGAGACCAGGAGCTGCAGTAAGTACACAACACTGTCTATCTCACTCTTATGTGTAGATGAACAGAGATGCATTTGTATCATTTTTACATATGGTGTAGTTTGTCTGAATCCTGGCACAGTATGCTTGTGCAATTTAGACAGTGTTACAGCCCTAACTGTGCTACATCTGCACAATGTACTGGTGACTTCGCACACACTCAGTGTCTTTTGTTTCTAGGGACTACCTGGAACCAATGGGTTGCCAGGCGGAGTCGGACCCCAGGGTCCAGCAGTGAGTATCTGTCTGATCTCCACAAGTACATTTCCTGCCTTCTTTGTGGAAGAGTTACATCATCTGATTTAAAATTGGATAATCAAATAATTCTTGTTATCCCTTCTGTTTTATTCTATCCTTGATTCAATATCCTCTGGCTGCAGAAAACTGTCATCAGAACTTGTCATCCATTAGGTGAATAGAGAATGGAAGCAGAATTCATGCTAGAGTCTCTGCAGCTGATGCTGATAACTCACATCTCTGCTGAAATCAACCAGTACAGCATTGCCCTATATTCCAATATAATGTTGCAGGAGGATAAGAATAACCACTGGAGAGGAAGGACACTTCAGCATGTGGACTGGCCTAGTGTTTCTACTGGGTCACACTTTATTTGGATTATCCAGTGCTCATATTCAGCTTATGTGTAACTAAAAGCTTCATCAGTTTCCCTACAGCACTGTTCGCAGCAGTTTGAAGTTAATTGTCTGGGTCCAAATTCATCTTAATTTGTTGTGAGCATTCAAAATGCTGTTTCACTGTTAGGATTGCTGTCGGGCTAATGTAAGTGTTAAGAATTAGGTATTTTTCAAGATCAACTTTACATGAGACTTTTACATGAGTTGTAATTTTGAGTAACTAAAGATGCCACGCATGGGGCTTGTAAGTTGTAAATAGGACCTCAATTGACTTTCTCATGCGACAAACAAACTCCGTAATGCTCATAGGTCTTAAACTCATATTTAATGTGAGTATAGAGGAAACTTTCCCTTTCACACAGATTGAGTTTTAAACAGTAGTGTCATACTCTGCACAGTAAAGGTCAAACATTCAAGTTAAGTTAAGTAAAACTCTTTGCCTGGGGAAAACCATAACAGTAATAAATGTGACAAGATGACTTGTCTTTGTTAAGATGTTGCAAATGGGCTCTAGGTTTGATACAATAAGGAAATCAGTTACTTACTTTAAACATGACCTGTAAAAGGTGCAGCTAATCTTGGTGCTATTTATCTGTTCCTCAGGGTGCTGACGGTCTCCCAGGACTTCCAGGACCTCCTGGTCCTGATGGACCACCTGTAAGTGCAGTTATCATCATTATATACATAGTAAACTGTTGCTGAGTCAATATAGTCTTGTAGTATATTTTTCCACTGCCACCCAGTGGATCTCTTGTTAAATGTCTCTGAGGTAACAGCTCTACCTAAACTATATGTGAGGCAGAGGATGCATGAGAGTGCATGAATACAAACACTGATAAAATGTGTCTTGATATTCTGTGTTGTATATCCTTCTGTCAGGGTCTTCCCGGGACTCTTCATGATCTTAGCGGTGACCTTCTGGTAAGTTTTCAATCATGCACCTGTGAGAGCAGTGTAAGGACATAATGTGTAATGGCATATGGTGAGTGTAGAGTCCTCAGTGTTTCTTCGCTGTCCTCTGCAGTGTCCTGCAATCTGCCCCCCTGGTCCCTCTGGTGCTCCTGGGATGCCAGGATTCAAGGTGAATATAAAGTTTCTCACCCAGTTTGTGTTGACATAAATGTTGCCCTATATGTCCATAACTCATGTCACCCTCACGTCTTTGTTCAATGCTGTGGATTTATGCTCATATAGGGTCACACAGGGCATAAAGGAGACAAAGGCGAGTCTGGAAAAGATGGAGAGAAAGTGAGTTTATTATGTTATGCAGATATTTTGGTCAGTGATATAATGCTAATGCTAACTAGGTTACATAAGAATATAATGAACCTATTAAGTGCAAAATGTGGTTTTATCAAGTACAGCTGCTCGTTCTTGTGTGATTTGGTGTTTTGTTGCTGTTCTAAGTGACCTCCTATGTCTTTAGGGTGACTCGGGTCCACCTGGCCCACCAGGTATTCCTGGGACTGTGGGTCTGCAGGTGAGTTGTATGAAGAGTTTTTATAGTTATTATTAGTTACTTTTTTAATTCTATCTATTTTTTGATGTTTTTAAGCCTTCACAGTGCTCTAATGTTGCTTTTTCAGGGCCCACGTGGTCTCAGAGGTTTACAAGGCCCAATGGGATCTGTAGGAGACAGAGTAAGTGACATTTAGAAGATGACCACTCCCTCCTTATTCAGCACCTCATTGCCCACAATGCAAACATTTAAATATGTGTCCCGTTTCCTCCGTTTCTCTGTAGGGCCTGCCTGGTTTCAGAGGCAAACCTGGCATTGCAGGCATCATTGGAAAGACAGTGAGTCTCTCCTTGTTTGAAACACATTTGAAATGAAAAACGATGTTTGGTGGTAGTTAGCACCCAGAATAAATGGCTGGTCACATCAATGAATAGCTGTGTGTGTGTTTCATCTGACGTCTCCAGGGTGATGCTGGAGAAAAGGGACCACAGGGATTCAGAGGACCTAAAGGAGAAATTGTAAGTAATAGACTTTGATTTGGTGATAGATAGATAGATAGATAGATAGATAGATAGATAACTAATCGATGTCTTTCCACAGGGTAAAATTGGTCCCAAAGGAGCTCCTGGGGGAGCAGGACCCAAAGGGGAACCTGTAAGTGCATTCTTCATAGTACACTTTAATTATACCTTGCCTCATCTCCAGCCACAATAATCATATTTGATGTCTTCTACAGGGTATTCCTGGCAGAGATGGCAAAGATGGTACACCAGGATTAGATGGTGAGAAGGTAAGCTGCACTTTTTCTCTCATGGTCTGGGCTTAAGACATCAAATGAAGTTAGCAGTCCAAAGTCTGAGTAAAGCTAATCTCAGGCTTGCTCTTGTCAATAGGGTGATGCTGGACGCCATGGGGTCGTCGGTGAGAAAGGACCAAATGGCCTTCCTGTGAGTATTTTGAAATGGACATGTCTCTTCCTGTTAATAAACAATAAGAAGATCAAGTCACTATTACATATTTTCTGCTCCAGGGTCTACAAGGAAAGGCTGGTGCAAAGGGATCTAAAGGAGAAGTTGTGAGTATTACAACAAAATAGGTGCAGACTTAAACAGTAAAGCTAAGATTAGGACCTGGGATGACAACTTTTATCCCTCCTCTTTTAACAACAGGGTGATCCAGGGAAGCCTGGAGAGACGGGACCTTCTGGAGAGCCAGGTATTCCTGTATGTATCTCATGGGCTTTTTGGGGGGGGATTACGGGGTCACAGCCTCTCTGACATGTCACTTAACCCCACGTGGAAGTTTTAACAATGTAGCGTCTGGACATGAAACTTTCCTGACTTGTCTGCAACATCTTTCGTCTCCTCCCTCAGGGTGACATTGGCATCCCAGGAGAGAGGGGGATAGCAGGACCCAGAGGAGTTGCAGTAAGTTAATGCTTACACTATAAAACTAAGCCAGTTTGTGAGTGTTGAGATGTTACTGCACTTCTTGTGTTACAAAAGTTTAAGAATAAGAAACGTCATTTAAGAATCAGATTTTCCATCAATTAGATGCAATAGTATAACATTATTGTGCTGCACAGATGTTCATCTGTTAAATTTAACCAATTTACAGAATTAACTCTCATTTAGTTTCCAGCTCTTCAAAGTTTTAAAACCCAGTGTGGATATTTGAATAAACTGACATGCAAATAGAAAAATGAATTCATCCTCTGCAATGCATAGAAGCATACAGCCTGCATTTGCTCGCACTGAGATAAAACTGGAAGAGCAGGATAATAAATGGTTGCCCTTTGAAGTTAATGATATTCTGCTACAAAAGTACTGGGAACATCGTCGCTGATGCAGTGGCTTGTTAAGGTGGAGTTTGGTAGTAATGAAGGGCCAGTGATGAGAGCAGGTATCCATAAAGGAGGAATTCATAAACAGAGAGGCCTTTGTTTTTCACATCAGACCCTGTGGCGAGGAAAAAGGGATAAAACAGCATAGGAATTAACACACCTCACTCACACACTGCATTGCATAATGAATCATACTTCACACAACCATCATCCCCATTTTTTTTTGTTCTTCTTATCTGAAATGTTGGCAAAAAACATCTATTTTACAAGGGAAACATCATTAATATCCTGTTTGTTATACTACCACTTGCTCCTCCTGTAGGGTTACATGACAGTGTTTGTTTCCAACAGGGAGGCATTGGACCTGTGGGAAACTCTGGGCCTCAGGGAGTGAAGGGCTTCCAGGTCAGTTGCATGACAGCACCAGTCATTATCAGTTTTTTAAAATTATTTATCACCTATCTCACTGGTTGTGTTGGTGTCATGCACTGCAGGGTGTGAAAGGAGCCTTGGGCGATCCAGGTCTTCCAGGCCCAACAGGAATCCGTGGAGAGTTTGGTGAAAGGGTGAGTTTGACGTGTGTGACAAAATTAAATGTGTCCCAGAGCTTAACGTCATGCAGTGTAACCCATGAGGGCTATTAAAATAATAATAGAAATAAGTGATGTGATTATAATTGATTGATTAAATTGATAGTCATTGTCTCAATTAATCAATGAAAAACACCCTGAAATCTCTTGTTTGGTCTGAAGACACAAACATGCTTACTATCACAGTAAGAAAAATATTGTGAATTGAGATGCTTGGATCAGAACAGTTATGAAAAACGTGAATAACTCATGAATAACAGTTATTATATGAACATGTTAGGCAGTTAATTATAAAACTAGAATTAATTCCAGCTCCAGTATGTCACTTCTTCAAATTCAAACATAAAACTTGAACAAATGCCTCTGCACAGCAGCATATGTCTTCACAAACACAGACAGAGCAGCGCAGCAGGGTACTGAATGTCAGTAACCAGGTCGTCCCTCCTCAGCCTTAGCGGTATAAAGTCAGGCTGCAGCCAGGAGAGATCTCAAACAACAAAAAAGCCTCCTGTTCAGAATCTGAGGACAGAACAAAGCTGGTCTTTATAACGCTCCTGGTCCCCGCCATCCAGCCCACCTCACCTCCCTTCATCCCCCCTTCCTTCTGCCACAGCCGGCTGTCCACAAAATGTTTCTACATGGCTCTTATTTATACTCTCTCTCTCTTTCAATCCTATAGGGTCCAGTTGGAGCTTCTGGAGCTAAAGGAGACATGGTAAATATTTGTAGGTCAGGCTGGTCAAGCTTCAAAATGTCCTAGAGCATGTGATGTAATACAGAATGAAATAGGTGTTAGGTGGAGATCCTACAAGGCCATCTCTTCTTTTTGCATGAACAAAGAAAATCATCCATATTTATTTTTTTTTCAGCAGCTCTGATGCTGAAACTGTACAGAAGTCGGGTACAATGGAACAAAGACAAAACACTAACAGAAAACAAAACCAAACTGGAGTTGTGATATTTAAATAATTCAGAATTATGTTTTCTTTCTAGGGCGTAGCAGGAAGTGATGGTTTACCAGGAGAGAATGGAGAACCTGTAAGTGTTTTCTTAATTTTCACTGTTTTACAGGCTCTAGACTGTATTGGTCACTTATTAATAAAGCACTGTATGGTCTTGCATCATGTTATTAAGGCACTCAGATCCTCTAATAAAAGTGAGAACATATAGTATTTATGTTGTCAGTTTTATTTTAGTATTGTTTTATTTTTCATTCATCATTACTTTGAATTGCACCAGTTGAATAAAAAGAATTCAAATATGTGATTGCTTTATCTCTAATGTAAAATCACAAGTTTTACTTATGTTTAACTAAACATATCTTTTTATTTTCAGGGTCCTTTTGGTCCAGTTGGACAAAAAGGAGAGGTGAGCTTCAACATTGTTTTTATTTATTTTGTAACTTACCTTTGTGATACATTTCATTCCTCCAAATAGATCTGCTCCCTCCACACCATGTACAGTAGATGTCCATTTATTACTGCAGAACTTTAGTTAGATCAGATGTTGCGTGTGGGTGTAATTAGCAGCACAAGTTTGTTCCAAACTCCCTTGCAAAAACATTAAAAACTGGTTCCTAGCTCTGAGCTGTTGCCCACTTGTCAGACTCATTGCACATGATTCTGCTTCACATTCCAGGTTTAATAGGATTAATTAGAGATAGGTATTGCTGCTTTCGCTTTATTGGCCTGCTCGCTACTATTGCCACAAGGGAGAGATGAGCCACATTAAGCTGCAGCACAATTTATGTAATTAGAGACACCGTACTGAGGAGTCTCACTCTCCTAGTCTCATTTACTGTTTGCTGTGCTCGGCGTAATTATCAAGCAACAAGACGCCATATGAATCCACCCCCGCATTGTCTCAACATACCCAGTTTGCTCCTTGGTTGGTGTTTAGTCAACGATCAAATCAGAGGCTTATGGATGTTTTTAGCTCAAGTTTGGAAGCAATTGATTTCTTCATTGTAGCAAAATATAATGAGTTATATAACCAGTTATTCTTGTTGATTATAGCCAGGGAAGCGAGGTGAACTTGGACCTAAGGGCGTGACAGGTCCACAAGGAGAGCTTGGTGCAAGAGGGCTCCCAGGAAAACAAGGACCAATGGGTTTCCAAGGGGAGCAGGGTCATCCTGGAATTGCAGGAAAGACCGGTGTACCTGTAAGTGCTTTGTAAATCTGTATAAACCTGTATAAATCTTGATGGAATTATTTTAAATGTTGAGGATTTCTGATGAACTGCCTGAATGAGTGTACACTTTTAATTACTTGTGTTTCAGGGTAAACTGGCAAGTGAGCAGCACATCAGAGAGCTTTGTGGCTCAATGATTGATGGTGAGAAATCCTTATTAATCTTTATAATTCACTTAGTGTTGACAGAAAAGTTGGGAATTGACCTTCTAGTGTTTTCTCACAAATGCAGATCAGATTGCACAGTTAGCTGCTAACCTTCGAAGACCCCTGGCCCCTGGAATGGTGGGCCGCCCCGGCCCTCCTGGGCCTCCAGGAAAGCCAGGAGTTGCTGGCTCTATTGGACATCCAGGTCCTCGTGGACCACCAGGGTACAGAGGCCTGCCAGGCGAGCTTGGAGATCCAGGTCCCAGAGGTATGAAGAATTATATCGGTACAGACATTTGATCAATTGGCAGGAGCACAGAAATGATCTAATCATACAATCTAACCATCAAAATCAGTAATGGACGAAGATCACATCCTTTACTTAAAAGCACCAAAACAACAATGTACAAAGTAAATGAAGTTTTAGTGCACTTAGATTCTTTGCACCATTGATTAACATTTTCTGTTTACAAAACAGGTGATGTTGGTGACCAAGGTGATAAGGGATCCATTGGCAAAGTCATTGATGGGCCCATTGGAGACCAGGGACACCAAGGTATGTGACCTTACACCATAATCAGAGCTTTTCCATTAAACAATTTTAAAGCTTCTACACTGTACATACAGACCTCAGTCATGGCAGACATTTTTATTCATCAAGCAGACATACCTAGTGGGATCAATGATTCACTACATTCAGTGTAGATGTCCTGGTTAAGAGAAAAATCTACAATATTTGTACTATCTGTATTAACCATTATAACAGATCATTTCTTAATTAGTGCAGATTTATTGTTTTAACTTCACTGTAGGAAATTTTTTCTATGCTAAAATGCAACTCTGCCACAAAACTTTTAAAAGAAGAGCAATACTTTGTGTCCGACGGCTCATTCCCTGTATGCTGAACACAGGTCTTCCAGGAGTACCTGGAATTGTCAAAGACGGACGTGATGGATCTCCAGGAGATCCAGGTGAGCCTGGAGAGCCAGGCAGGGTAGGTAGGACTGGACACCAGGGACCTCCTGGAATCTGTGATACATCAGCCTGCCAGGGAGCATCAATCGCCGGAAAATCCTCTAACCCCAAAAACCATTAAGTATGACTTTCTGCAAACCCGACGCCATACGCCCCAACAAGGAAAGGGTGATAAGTGAGGGAAGGAAGGAATGAACAAGGAGAGTGATGACAAAAATGTCCTCTTTATTTAAATACATGTATCACAAAATGGGAGGAGTAACATCAACAGGTGTGATATTTTGAGAGGAATAGAGGAACATCCAAGGATTGACACGAACACCAGAGCAACTGAGAGACAAAAACAACAAGATGACATCCAGAAATAAGGTGGACAGAGGCACGAAAGAGTCCAAGAGAACAACTGCATTGTTCCAATTACTACAGTATCACATAAGACTTGACTTACAAACAACTGGAAAATGAATGATGAATCCTTTTTGTATAAAAACTTTGTACATGTTGTTTCATGCCCCCATTAGGTTTGTTAACACCCTTCTGGCAGATCTAAAAACAACAATGACTGTCTCTGAAGTGAATGTGCATGTATCATGGCCCATTAATGTAAATCACAGGTGTTACCTCAACAAACAAGCTGACAGTGTAAAATATAGAAATAGGTGTCAGAGGCAAAAATGCCTTTGTCAAGGAGCTGTGTATGTGTTGTAAAAGGAATAAAAAACAGAAATACCCAGGTGCCCAGAAATTGTGTAGATTAATGCAAAAAAAAAACCTTTTTGATAGTTGTTTTTTTTTTTACAGCTTGTTTTTTATTACATGTGAAGTTGGTTCTCAAGATTTGAGAATCAAACAAAATAAAACTTGTGGATGTTCAAATCAGTCATTTTAAAATCAATTTAAGAATCTTAGAAAAGTCATTTTTTCACTTTTTTTTAAATCTGCAATGACTACATCCACTATGTATTACCGGTGCTGTAACTATTAAATATACATGACCTTAAATACTATTTATTATTTGTGGGTGACTGTTGTATGTACAGTAAGATGCTACAGCGACATGTTGTAAGAAAGAACAAATAAAGCCACTTTTCAGTAAAACATTACTGCTCTCTACACATCAAATGAACCGTCTGTACCTTAGAGTAATATGCTCAACACTATGAAAGTCAAGTAATCCCATTAATTCACAAAGTAGAAATGCTTATTTTCATAAAAAAAAATACTTAAATATGTGATGAAACAATACATGTATGAAAACTGAACAACATACTTTATGAACGATGTTAAACAAATGTAAAAACATTTAGAAGAAAGTGAGCAAAATTTGAATCAGGCATATAAGTGATAATAAATATAATTTAAATTGTCCAAGTGTACGATAGCTGAGGGGCTGAAATCCAGTCATAAAGCACCATCTAGATTGTTTTTCAAAGAGAAACAGTGCCACCTGTGTATGACTGTAAAGAACCCTTTTTACAAATGTTGGGTCTCAAGGTGAAGGAAATAAATTAGCAGTAGAAGAAATGACGTGACAGTTCAAACACTAACCTAATACACTGTGGTTTAAATGCAGTTGCAGCTGGAGGAAACTAACCATGTTTGAGCATCACCAGGTCTGAGAGTGAAAACCTTTCACTTTCTAAATCGCAGTAATGCAGTCAGAGGCAGAGTTCCTCTCAAATGGTATTTTTTCGTCATTTCAAATGTTAAAACACATCCATAGTCAGAAGTAATGAGATAACCCTGGCTACTTTAAAGGTGAAATTAAAACTTGGCCAAATATCCAGCTTATTTATAAGATAAAATAAGCCGGGTGGTTATTGCTCTACCGCAAGAGGAATGCTCAGAGTCTCATCCATCTCTCTGTGGATTGGGTCCTGGTCAGAAGATTGGCTAGATTTAAGAAAGAGTCCTTTCTCATCAGTGAACGCCTTCTGAAACTCCTGTGCAGGGGGACAACAGTAGATTATCATGGTTACTGACAGATAGTATGTGTCTATACCCATCTCAGCTGACTCTCTCCTTTGCTGCAGGTTGGCCTGTTATTGCATGTGGTCAGCATGATGTGGTTGGATTGATGAGAGCTTCTTTTAATTTGCTGCCACGTTGTTGTTTTTTTATTTCCACAGACTGTAAATCTACAACATTAGATAAGTAAGTAGCATTTGATAAGAACTCTTTAAATACCAAAGTCAGTGGCTTTGATTTTTACTTGTTACTCAATGCAAAATACTTTACATCTGAAATTCCAAGACTGAACGAGACAAACTCGCCTCTTTAAAGGTATCTCCATATGTTTTGTTGATGTATCTGAGGAAGGCAGTTGTCCACTGCAGGGTGGTGACTTTGTCTGAATCTGAGCCACAGAATGGCACCAACGTGTTCAGCTCATCGCAGCATGAACGGATTCTCTTCCTGCACAACAGCAAAAACATTATACATGTTTGTGATATTTGTTCCTCAAACTTTTCTGGCCTGTGACCCTGTTTTCTGTGGCTTATGGAAGACATCATGATATCTAAACTGGCCTAAAACAAATTATTACTTTTATTATCCATTGATTTGAATTGAAATAGTTTGGTCCGTGGAACATCAGAAAACAATGGAAAAATGCACATTACTGAAATCCTAGAGCACAAGGGGATGTAATAGACATAAAATGTCTTGTTTTGTCAAAAAAAAATAGTCCACCACCTAACATCACATTTTATAATCTAAGATCTGGAACCATGCTGTAAGATTGAAAAAGCTTGATGGATTAATCAGATAGTAAAATCGATTAGGATTAATTTTAGGTATTTTCTTTGACTAAGCGATTTATCAGCTAATCCTTGCAGCTCTTTATCTACTTAAAAAATAGCAATACTTTGCCTGTGATGGATGTGAAAAACACATTACACCTACAATTTACCGTTATATAGAATAAGCTACTGTTTGTTTATTATGTACGGAATGGTGTGCAAAAACATCTTCAGCTGTTAGTACTGGCTGCTCACCTGCGTTCCCTTTCCTTACTATTGTGTCTCTCCCTGCGTTGGCTAAGTGACATGTGAGATTGAACCCTTTTCTTGGTGTTGTTTCCTGACTCTCCAGCTGAGTCTTGAGAGCTGTGAGTGCTACCATGCTTTCCGGAGGCAGCAGCAGGTGTCGCCACAGCTTCTGTTAAAAAAACATTCGACACAAACTCCTCAATCTGCAGCATAGTATAGAAGATAGCAGCAATACACTATGATTTATTAAATAAGAGTATGTTTAGAGTACTGATTGTTACTTTGTGTGTTGACCAACTGCTGCTCCTCAACTGTTGAGTTACTCTCACTTGGACACTGAGTTTTTGCAACAATCCTCTCCGGGCAAAAATTAAAGGCAAAACTCGTTGGGATTATTAAACCCTGATGTGTTGGGTCAATCATGTGAGGAATATGGCCAATTACCTGTGATTATAAGAGGAAAAGGGTGGATTAAACAATGAATTTTGCCTGTGGTCCTAAAACTGTAATTAAGTCTAATCACATTTTTTACTGTACTTGTTCACACATGTTGGTGACTGAGTTAAATACACCCCCCACAAATGGGTTGGATACTTCAAAAGGATTTGCTCTGTCAGTTTTAATCCACTTCTGCATTTGAGGATGTAGGACTGCCTCTTGTGCCTCTGCAGACTGCTGAAGTATTGTCAAAAAACTGAAACACAACCACAGATAAAAATGTAAGTCCATTTAAATGAATATTTGACTATTGGGGCTACTAATAAACAGCAATACTGTATGTTTGTGAAGCCTACTTGCTTAAAACGGCAGACTGAATATCCTGCTGTCTTGTTGCGTCAGCAGACATAGCATTAAACCTTTTCTCCAAGCAAACCCTCGCTGCTGATCTGGACCTCATCTGTGAGGATGTGGTGCTGTGGGTATGTGGCTCAGACGGACTGTCTTCACCTCTGACTCTGGCCAGAACAAAACCTGGGACCTCTCCATACGAAGCTGGTGTTTTTTCTCCTGGCATCACCAGACAGTGTTCGTCAGTTGAAGTTGATAGATCAATAGCTTGAGTTGTTGTGAGGGGAGACATCACTGTGGTGTCTTTAACTGTCATTGTAAAAGGGTGACATCTGGCGTCAGGCCCATCTAGAGGTGCATCTTGTGCCCCCACATGTGCCTGGATAAGGTGCTGAAGGTGCGTATATTCAACCTCTGACATCTCCATCAGACCAAGCTCAGTTCCCAGCATCTGCCCATGATCATGTGTCAAACACCCTCCTTGGTTTAAAATCACAACAGAGTCACTGGTGTGCTCTCTGGACAAAGATGAAGGTGATACAGGGACAGTTTTACAAGCTGGGGTAAAGGATGACATACTTCAGCCTAGAGATGGGAAGGAGATCAGGAAAAGCATTACTTGTCTTACGTTTCCACCATAACAGGCCATATCGTCTATGTTAACCGGCTTCCTCTAACTGTTATGTGCCCTGGAAGCTGCCTATACGTTATTAAAATGACATCAAACTAAAAACGTTGCAAAAATTAATGTCCAAGTTAGCTGAAACAGAATAACGCTAACAATACTGACATTAAACACAGCATATACAAGATATCAGTCCTGGACTTTAAAATGTTCGTTATTACAAAAGCTCACAAGCTAGCTCGTGAGTTTATACTAGCGAACGAGGACCTTTAAGCTAAGCTAACGTTAACGCTGTCACACTAACGTTAATATCTGGGTAAAACATGGTCCAAGGGGTCTCTTATTAAAAAGACTTAATATTTTACATAGGCGTCCAATTTATAAGCGTTAGAGCCAGAATAAGCTGCAGGTATAATTCAGCTCACTGTATGGACCTTACTTTTGGATCTTCAACTTTAATGCCAAGTCCTTGACTCCCTGTCGGCCGCGGGTCGGAACCAAACAACTAACTGACGTTGTTGTCAATTTCCCAGATGTCGCCTCACTCTGTGGCTGCCTCAGCTGAAGCTTCGGTTAATTTAATTGATTATGTATTCCGCAGGCATACAATTGATTTTACGAACAACGCTTTAAAAAGCGGCGATGGAAAGTAACCGAGTACAATTACTCGAGTACTTAGATATTAGAAGCACATTATACATGTTTCCAGCTCCATTGGATGAAATGGTCTCCACGCTAAATTTCAGTGTCTCTTTTGACTCCTTGTAAAATATCATGATGTGTTGTAAACAGATGTACTTTGGTATTTTCATATATGTTACTTAACGTTTACTGCCCAACATTTCAGAGGGAATACTGCACTTTTATCAGCTCTTCCTTGTAAAAAAACAAACAAACAAAAAAAAAACCAGGCAGAAGCAATTTGTCAGAAGCAATGCAGACCGGGCTAAGCCAACTAGATAACTGTAACATAAGGAAGAAAACGTTGGCAGGTGCTTGATTTGGCTACTCAGTGTGAAACTATGGCTAATGGAGTGTTTGTCATTCAGTTAATGTCATGAAAAACTGGTAACGTTATTCTCAATTTGATTTGTATCACGTTTATCTCAGCATTCATGTCATGTGACTGTTTAATGCTGAGCAGGATGCACTTGATCCTCTCTCGGAAACTTTGTTAAAAGCTGAAAAGTTGCTATGACGACCACCATGTCTGTTGAGAGTTGGAACTGTTTACTGGCTGTGCAGTTTCTCTGTTGTGGGGTCACCCAGGATTTGTCCTCTAGGACAAGTACAAATAAATGTAACCATTGAAGACAAAATCAGCAAATAATAATCAATGTCAGCCAGTCTGCTTTCTGTCCCAGCAGCAGAGACCACACTTTCTAAGACTGCTTTGGAGGAACAACCTGCCAGAGAATCTACTGAGGACTTTCTACCGCTCCACCATCCTGGCATACTGCATCACCATGTGGTACACTGGCTGCTCTGCTGCAGACAGCAAGGCACTGCAGAGAATCGTTAAGACTGCAGAAAAAAACATTGGCAGTCTTCTGTCTTCACTTGAAAACATCTCTAGCTCCAGGTGTCTCAGGAACATCATAGAGGACAGTACCCAGCCTGGTCACCAACTGTTTGCCCTCCTACCCTCTGACAGAGGGAACAAACTGAAAAAGAGTTTCTGTCCATGGGCCATAAGATCTGTGAACAGCGTTATTTATAGTTTTGTGCAATAACTGGATTTTTATTCTTAACAGTATTTGTTATCCATTTATTTCCTTTTTATCATCTCACGTCTGTGTGATTGGTTGGTGTGTTTTTTCAATGTACTTTTTAAAATATTTTAACCCTGATCAGATGTGGCACTTTTAATCTGGTTGTACTGCTGCTGTACCATGACAACAAAGCATTCTATTCTATTTTATATAGATATACTCTAAAACAGACAGTTACAGACAAGGACACTTATAAGATAAAAATGCCATTATTAATTCCCAGAAGGGAAAATGAGGTGGTAAAGCAATGTAAGATATTATATGGAGAAAAAAATACAGCAAGCCACAGAATAAATAGTATAAAATGATTAATATTATATAAAGTAATATTTAGTAATAGTACAACATCAGCAATGCCTATTATTATTATCATAATGATAAGCATATTCATACAATAAACAGCAAAATAAGGTTTTACAGTTCTTCATCGTCATAAATTGCTCTCCACCACATTGTAATTCAGTTACTTTCTCTTAGCATGTTTGGAAATCTCAGTTTAAATCTTGAACAATTTGTTGTATTTTAGAGGCTTGCTTACTATTGGATTGTTATGTCACATCTTGACCAGACTAGAGATTCCACTGAATACTGTCACCCCCTTCTGGTAAGACATCTGCTTTACAGGTGGCTGAGCAGAATGATGAGCAACATTACTAAAGGCAGATTCGGGCCGTTAGTAGCATAGATTTCCTTCCAAGGACTTTCATATCCATCTCTCTCTCTTGCTTCACCCACATCTGTCCCCACCTGCTTGTTACAGCAGATAGACACGCTTCAGATGAATGAATCCCTCCAAAACAAAGCAAAATTGATGAGGCAAAATCCATCTCAGTGGATGAGGGATTATGCCATAACGCATGTTAAAAAACACTTCAAGCTAAATTCTCAATTAAAAAATAGCTATACTTTATTTGCATATTTACATTTGCATAAAAAGTACTGCTTAGCAAATTAAATATTTTGAATTGTCATAGGTTACCTACCAAACAATTACAAATCAAAGAATAATAACACTAACATGGGCAAGTTTTCTGCATGTTTACTATAAGTGAAATTACATGATTTTTCTTATTAAATTAATTTATTTTCATCGGGTGTTCTTGTTTTGTGCCATCATTACTTTTATTACAGTTCTTCTATAATCTTCCATTTATTGATATAATAAAAAACATGTCTAAGAATTTTTAAAAGTAATTAAAAACTAACTTTTATGTCAGTATTCATCTCCAGCTGGTTTTGTCTTGCACCAAGCTGTGATACAATTAAGATGTATTGTTTTACCTCTTATAGCCACTGCATCGGAACATTGCATCTGAAGCACTCCACTAGTAAAAATGCAACTACTAAAATGTGTCAAAACCTATGTAAAGGAGACCTTTTAATTGTAAAACTGTGCTTATATGTGGGATCATTATTTAAGTATCAGATTTGGGTAACAGTCACTTAGCAATCAATCAATGAATCCAAATATTGATTACAAAATCTGAATAAATACACATTAAAAAGGTATGCCTCATTTTATTGACTTCTTGCATTCTTAAAGGAAAAATGAAACAAGCCTTTTCTTTAAATCAACAGAGGAACATAAAAGGCAGGTCAAGGCTACTGTACAGTCACAATGTCTATGTTAAAAAACAAAATCTGTACATTTTCTGTACAAAACATTGGACTATTTTTGACTTCAACTGTACATTGGATAGCTGAATTTACAGGTGATCAGTTAAGTTACAGGGGCCTTAAGTCATAATCAAAAAACAAAAATAGCCATATCTACACTGAATATAACAAGGCAAACTATGTAATGAACTAAAATACTTCTGAGCACTAGCAACGTCTGATCGTGTTTTGCATGGCTTTGCCTGTCGGTCATGTTAAAACTAAAGTAAGAAATAAACAGCCACTTATACATTCACACAATATACATTCAAAATGTGTTTTGCTGTAGTATTTCGGTCCACAAGACAATACTTAGCATTTATACAGTTCATCAGCCTTACTTTCCTGAGGGGTTGCTGAGGGGTTCTAACTTGGCTTGGAATTACTTTTATTTTCATCACAGTCCACACTTTGATAGGGTTTAATTTTACATCTGCACCAAAAATCCCACGTTAATCAGTTTTATTGCCCCCTTTCTTCTTATCATCCCCACCCCCTGCACTTGTATCTACAAGTGTGTTCATTTTACTGGTAAGGTTTTTCTCCTGGCCCTGTCTTCCTCGACTCACTGGCCTACCTCTACTCCATTCCCTGTCTGTTTGGTGACCTATACGGTTTGGGCTGAAGATATCAGGATTGTTGATCATACGATTTGGGAAGCGTATGAGACCTTCTGTTGGAGTGGGAAGTAGGGCAGCTCTGTGCCGCTGGGGTTTTACTGCTTGTTGATTTTGTAGGTTGACAAAACGAGAACATGAGTTTCCACCACTCTTTTGTGCTGAACCTGGTGGCCCACTGTAGTGTGCAAAATGTGGGTCACTAGGACCTTGGAATCTGGCAACCTGATGAGGATTACTGAAATGAGATGATACTGGCTCTGGTTCTCTTGAGTCTAACCCTGGGCCCTCATTGATTGTATCCCACCTCCCAGGCCTATGTCCTATATCTAAGCTTTCAGGTGTTGACTCTCTCATATCTGCTATACCAGGTCCTATCCTTCTCATGTCTGCACCTCTTCTTTCCCTCCTAAAATCATCAAATCCTTGCCTGTCAGTTCCAGGGCTTTGCATGTCCATATCCCGCCTTTCAAATCCTATCCCCCCACAATCTGAAAATCTCCCACCAGACCCTGGACCTTCATTGCATGAGTATATATTTTCAGGACCCGAGCATCTTAAATCTGGACCTCCAGGGCCTCTTTGATCAAGACCTCCCATATCAAATCCTCTCATGTCTGGACATGAATTCATCAAATCTAGACCTCCCCCATGAATGCCAGGTTCTTCCATGTTTGGCTCTCTCACATTTCCTCTGAAGTCTGGCTGTCTCCAGTCATTTCTCAAATCTGGATGCCCTCTCATATCTGGACCTCTTCTATCATGGCATTGTTCTCTATCACCTGGATCTCTTTCCCCTCTAAAAAATGGACCAGGTCCCCATCTGTTTGGACCAACACCCCCTCTGTCAGGTTCTCTCCATTCCCTACTGGGTCCTCCACTACTGGGCCCTGTGTATACCATATCTGGGTCATTCTGGACATACCCTGGACCCCTACCACCTGGCCCAGTCCAATCATCTCCTGGTCCTCTCATAGGCCCTGGAAATGGCACTTTTGGTCTTTCCTCTACAAGCTTTGGCCCCCTACATCCAGGGTCTGGCCATTCCATGGGAAAACCTTGTCTACTATGTTCTTGAACCTGCCCATCTTGATCCTCTTGCATTGACCCTGGACCCCTGTTGCCATGTCTTTTCCAATCACGCAAACATTCTCTTTCATTCTCTGCAGCCTCCATATTGGGCCCTCTTTTATCTGACCATTGTTCCTCTCTGTGTGGCTCTTTCCGTCTGTCTCCCAGATTCAGACTGTTCCTATGTGGCCCCTTTCCTCTGATGTTTCTCCTCATAGGCCCTTGACCCCTAAAGTTTCGACCTGTTCTATCTGGTCCTGGGCCTGGGCCTTCTTGGATGGATTCTGACCCTCTAACATCAGACCCAATGCCTAGACCACCTAATCTTATCCAATTAGTTTCAGGGCCCTCCATATCTGGACCTCTCCTTTCAGCCCCAGGGTCCCTGAAGTGTGAGCTTCCAGGTTCTAAACTATCAGGGCCTGGGCCTTCGATATCTGGACCTCTATTTCTACAACCTGGTCCTCTAAAATCTGGACCTCTTGGACCTTTTCTATTGAGCCCTGGACCCTCCATTACAGTTCTTTCAAGCCCCACTCCTCTGAAGTATGGACCTCTTCTATCAGACTCTAAGCCCTCCACATGTGGAGCCCTTCTTTCTGGCTCAGGACCCCTGAATTGTGGGCATCCTGGAAAGCCCCTGCTGTTCACTGTTCCCTCCAATTGCGGAGGTCTTCTTTCTGACCCAGGTCCTCTAAAATTAGGATCTTCTCTACCTCTATCATCAAGAATCGGGTCCTCTGTGTTTGGACCTAAATGCTGAAGCCCTGGCCCTCTCATGTTTTGACCCCCTGGCCCTCTCCTATTGGGCCCTGGTCCCACCAGACTTAGATGTTCACTTACTTGCACAGAACCCCCAAAGTGACTGTCAGTACTAAAATCTAGAACCTCTGATTCTCTTCTGTCAGGCCCTTGACCACCCATAGCAGGACCTCTCCAAAGAGCCCCTGGTCCACTAAAATCTGAACTTCCAGGTCCTTTTCTGTCAGGTTCTAGACCCCCCATAGCAGGACCTCTCCACATGGTCCCCGGTCCTCTAAAATCTGGACCACCAGGTCCTCTCCTGTCAGGCCCAGGACCCTCCATGATGGGACCTCGTCTTTCTGGTCCAACTCCTCTGAAATATGGACAATCAGGTCCCCTCCTGTCAGGCCCAGGACCCTCCATAGATAAACCTCTGCTCTCAGGTCCTGCTCCTCTGAAAGGTGGGCCACCAGGTACTTTCCTGTCTGTCACAGGACCCTCCATAGTGGGACCTCTCCTTTCAGGCCCTAGTCCTGTGAAATCTGGACCTTCATGTCCTCTTCTCTCAGGCCCAGGGCCCTCCATGGATAGACCTCTGCTTTCAGGCCCTGGTACCCTAAAATCTGGACCTCCTGGTCCTCTCCTGTTAGGCACAGAACACTCCACAGATAAGCCTCTGCTTTCAGGTCTTGGTCCCCTGAAATCTAGACCACCAAGTCCTCTCCTGACAGGCCCAGGACCCTCAATAGTGGGAACTCCCCTTTCAGGTCTTGGTTTACTGAAATCTGGACCAATAGGTTTTCTCCAGGCAGGCCCAGGACCATCTATAGTTAAACCTCTCCTTTCAGGCCCCGATTCACTGAAATCTGGACCTCTGGGCCCTTGTCTGTCAGCCCCAGAGCCCTTAATTATCGGTTCTGTCCTGTTAGGTCCTTGTCCCCAGGCACCTTGATCTCCTGGTCCTACCCTGCCAGGATCAGGACCAGTGAAATCAGGACCTCCCCTTTGAGGCCATGGTCCACTAATGTCAGGACCCTCTGGTCCTCTCATGCCAGGTCCCAGACTGTCATTAGTTGAACCTCTCCTGCCGTGAATTTGAACTTTAACATCAGAACTTCTTAATTCAAGTCCTGCCCCCCCCAAGTCTGGACCTCCTGGTCTTCTCCTGTCAAGTACTGGGACTTCCATTTCAGGTCCTTGCTGTATAAGTCCTGGTCCAATAAACTCTGGACCCTGTGGTCCTCTTCTGTCAGGCCTCAGGTCCTCCATGTTTGGACCTCTTCTATCAGGCTGATTACCTCTCCATTCTTCTTGTATAGATGGCTCACTCTTATCTGAACCTCCCCAATCTTTTAAGCCTGGTCCTGGACCACTCCAATCTAGATCCCTCATGTGTGGGCCCTGGCATTTATTTTGATTGCTTGAACCGCTCATGTCTGGACCAACAAGACCTGGCCCTGGACCTCTCCCATCTGAATGTGTTATGTTTGGCGTGCAGCCTCTATCTTCTTGACCCATTTGTTCTTTTCTCTTTTCTATCCATAGACCATGTATATTGCTTCCTTGCATATCTCTGTCCCTCCTGTTTGGATCCGTTTCTTCATTGTCATCCCTTCTAACTAAGCCACCCATACTACCTGTATCGTGTCCAGGCCTCATATAACTTATTTCTGTCATATCTGGTCTTCTCATTTCAAGCATAGTTTTGGATTCCCTCATGTCAGGGCCACATACACCCCTTTCAGCCCTAATACCTGGCCGTGGCTCCTTGAAATGTTCTCTAGACCTATTACTGCTTTGCCCAATGCTTGACATAGCACTTTCATAATTGATGTTAGGCCCTGGCCTTCTCAAAGGTACATCTTGCCCTCTTTGTGGGCCATGCTTTTCATCTAGAATTGCTGGGGACAGTCTATCTGCTCTTAGAAATGAACCCTGAGAACCTGCTTTTGAATCTACACTCCCTTCTGGACCTCCACCCACTGGACTCAAATCTGCATCTCTTCCATGTGACTGAAAATCCCTTTTCTGAGGGGCCCTTTCCCCTAAAACTGGGCTGCCACCATGTCTTGATTGCCTTTTAAATTTTCCTGAGCCCCTAAAAGATAGACCTGGACTTTGACATCTAGCACTTCCACCCTTCATAGCAGATCTCATACCCCCAGTATGTGGACTTTGCACTTTATCTTTCTGGCTTCTACCTCTCCCTATGTCAAGAGGACCATGGAAAGATTTATCTCTTCCTTCTTCTACCACACCTGGCCTGTCATTTGGGTTTTTTAGCTGTGACATATGCTCCTCTGTCCTAAGGCACTGTAAATCTTTCTGAAGACAACTAACACCTTGGCTTCTTTCCTCATCAACAGCAATTAGCCTCCTTGTTTCTGGACTTGGATGACACACAGCTGATAAATGTCTCCCAGTCCCTGGGCTCCACATGTCAGGTTCAGGTGTTTCTGACAAAGGGCCCTTCATGACAATATCCCTGCCATCAGTCTGTAGGCCCATATGAGACTTTGTAACAGCTGGTCCACTCATTTCTGGTTCATAGTTTCTCACATCTGGATGGTTTGGACCTTTTACTTCTTGTTTTATGCCTTGAATACAAGAGCTTTCCATAATTTGCAGTGGGCTCCCCATCCCAGCACCTCTAATGTCTGTCCCTGAAACAAATATTTCAGTATTGTGATGCTGAACACCTGCTTCTTTTATATTGGGCTCTAAACACTTTATCTCTGTCCTTGGGTCCCTTACATACTTCCCTTGACTGCTTACGTCTTGCATGTGATGTCCAGGAACCCAAATGCTAGGGCTTACACCTTGTAAGTCTGTACCAGGGAGTCTAGTACCTGTTTCTTCTTGATATAACTGAGGTTCCCTAAGCCCAGTTTTTTTCATATCTGGCCCTGGATTCCTAATACCTGGACCACTACTACCAAGTACTAGATGCTTTTTTCCAGGATCTTTTTCAGGTCCTGAGCCCGGGATATCTGAGCATGTAGCTGAATTTGAATGTTTTCTCCCCTGAGCCAGTATTTCTGAATACTTTAAGCCTGGACTCTCTCTCTGTTTGCCGGCCTCTATAATTCTTTGATCGCTTACATTTATAGAATTTGATATTGGACCTCCAGCAGTAGAGCACAATAGGCAGTTATCTTCAACTTTAAGAAGTGGCACTGAGACACTAGTATATGCCTCAGGATTTCTGATTTCCTCATTCTTATCATAGTCACTTGTTTCCTTGCTGGAAGACTTCATAAACTGTGGCTCAGGATCAGGGCTCTGAGGAGAATCTCGAATGGGTGGATCAATTTCTCTCAGAGGAACTGTACTTTCAAGTTTGGTGTTAAGCAGAATTTCTTGTTGAGTGGATTTATCCTCTTGTGTAAAGGAACCTCTACCTGTATTGTCAATGTCACTAAGCAAATTTTTCTGAAGCTCCAAGGAGGTTGGTGGTTCTGAAATCTCAAGCTTTACATTATGAATAAGTTCATTTGAACAAGAAGAAACATCTTTATCAGGGCTCTCAACAAGATTACATTTTAACTGATGTTCATCAGGATCATTTTTAATGGCAACCAGATTATATGATTTCTCAAGGACTTGAGGAGAAGACCCTCTGTGCTGTTTTGGTGAAAGGGAGACAGAATCTTTTTTCCTAGAAAATGACGGGGATCTTCTACGCCCACGAGAATGTCGGCGTGCAGTATGATCTTTACGATGACGACCCTGTCGTTCAGAGTGGTCTCTAGCTCTATGCCTGGACCTGTCCCTTTCACTTCTTCTGTGTCTATCCCTGTCTCTGCGTCTATGGGAATGTGAGGGAGAATGCCGCTGTGACTTTCTTGAAGGACTTCTATGGCGGTCCTTTTCACGATGACTCCGCCTCTTCGGTGAGAGTTTTCGCTTTCTACTGTGATAAGAATTCAGAGGACTGCCTTTGCGGCCGGCACTATGCCCTGTTCTAGACAAAGATGAATCATGAGTCATCATACTGCTTCCTTGAAATACATCCTCTTGTATTTCATTAAAAAGTGATTCATCCTCAGGATCATAGGCTACATCAGAGTCTTCGATTTCTCCAGCAGAGGAATAAATGTCACCTTCCTTAATATTTTCCTGTGTTTCATCTTGCTCTGTAACAGTTTCAGTCTCATTTTGTAAATTGGGAATGGCAGTTGTGTCTTCTACCTTAATAGTTTTTGTATCAAGTTTTGAATTGTCCACGGTTTCAGTAGGGTTTCTGGTGTTTTCTGTTGATTCGGAGGGCCTTGACTCAATTTGCATTACACCACTCTGCAGAGCTGACAGATGACTAAGGGGCAAAGATTTTTGTGGAGGAGACATCAGGGAATCAGAAACAGAAAAGTGAGCCATGAACATACCCACAGCCTCTCTTTGTTGACGCAATGCCTCTTCCTGCTCCTTCAACTGACGTTTTTGCTCCTCAATCTGCTTATTGAGCTCCTCAAGCATCCGCTGTTGTTCCGTTAGTGTTGCAGCTGAGACAACCACAGTGTCTGTTGGAAGATTCTGTGTTACTCCAGCTGGTGAAGAAATTTGTGCTGGAGTGGAATTAAGATCTGGTGTTACAACCTGGGGAGGGCATGATGGTGAATCTGATATTTGAGTTAGAGGTGGGTGCTTTGTTACAATACCACTTTGAAAATCTGCAAAGATAGTCTCATCCTCTGGATCGTAGGCTACATCATCTTCTACAACACCCAAAATTACAGGGCCATCTTCCTTTATTTTTTCTATGCTCTGTGGAGCAACCATTCCGTATCCCATTGCTGGATCATACTCCTCTTCTGGATCATATGGTCGGTCAAGGTCATTCTCCTCTTCTTCCATGTCTTTGACTTTGGATTTCTGTCCATACTGTTGGACAATTGGGTCCACCATTGATCCAGACACCTGAGAAAACAATGGATGCTTCTTACCACAAACTGTTGTTCCTGAACTTCCATTTGAGGAAACCACTGTGTCAGTTTGCTTATTGCCAAACAAAGTCTTTAAGATAGTCTGCAGTGGTGTTTTATCACCAGATGGTGTTGTGGGATTTTTGTCAGAAAGGGTGTTGGAGGAAGACTCAGTAGCAGCAACAGTGGTGGAGGTAGAAACAGGAGGGTTTGCTCTAACGGAAGTCAAAACAGATGGTATGGTAACTGAGCCAGAGGAGGAAGAATCTGATGGTGACCCAGGACAAGATGGTGAACCAGGAGGGGTGGTATTAGTAGGAGTTTCTGGATCATATGGTTGGAATATCTCCAATTTGTCAGAACCATAAAGTACTGGAGGTTTTGGGATCCACATAGGGTCTTTGGACATATGGACTTTGGGTCGCTTCTCTTCAATTTCCTGAGGCATGCATCCTGGCCGTTTTACTTTCTGAATGATTGCCAGACCCAGAAGAAGATTGGGCCGATTTTTCTCAAGACCTGTGAAATAAAGAAAAAACAAAAAAAACCAAAGCTAAATTAAATGCCAACAACTGAGTAGTTTTTGTAGATGCTTGACAGAGAATTTTGTCCAGAAGGGTTAGTTAATTATTCAGATAGACAAAATATGTGGGTGCAGGAACTCAGAAACACAAATAATGAAGATTATCGTTCTGCATGCTGAGCTGACAAGTGAAATTAAATGCAAGATAAAATCAAAACTACAACTGAGGCTTTAAACTTAAAAGTTTAATTTAAAATAATAAATCTGTTTTGTGGCCCACTGGTGTCTATACAGGACAGCTTCCTGAGTAAAAACAGGATGCATGTTGGCAAAATGCAGTATGTAAATATAAATGATAATGTAAATGTGGTATAAGTTATGGTCAAACCTGGTCCTTCAAGAGGTTGTAAAATGGATGGGACTGATTCCTTTGCACTGAGTGGGACAAGGTATAAGTCCTTGATGGAATGGCTACTATTGGCGACCACACCAAAGCGACCTCTGCTGCTGAAATAGGAAAAAAGGGAAACATAGGCCACCTCTTCTTCCTCTGTTGCAGGTTGAAACCGGATCACACATAACTCCTGATGAGCAAAAATCAAACAAAAACAAATGTACCATACTGAAAGACTTTCAACATCATTGTACAAGATACATAAATAAATACATATAACTATATGTACTACTTGCCTTTGTAACAGAAGTCTTTAGTTTTGCAACATAGTCCCACACTGTTTGAGGCATGATCCGTCCTCCAATTTGTATGGTATCTGGTAGATCCTACATACAGTAAAATAGCTGTAAATCTTAGTCAATTCAACTAATAACACTGACACATCTTGTAGATGCAGCTGTGAGGATTTTAAAAAGTTACTGTGTACCAGTATACCTCCTTAAGATTTTCAGCAGATCCTGAAACCAGATATGCCTTGGTGACAAACTTTGCAACAGTGAGCATGTTAAGGAAGCCTTTCCACACTATGTCTTGCTTAGCCAGAAACTGAGCAGTCTCACCATCGACTGGGGATTCAGAGATCATGTTCCTGGGACACAGAACACACATCATCATATCTGCACATTATAATGATTTTTTTTCAAATGAATACTACAGAAAACAATGAAACAGAATAACTTTTTCTATTCCATATGCTTTACACTGACACAGTTCTTTACATACCTTGAGGATTGGCCATAAAGTCTGGGATCTGCAGAGGAAGATGGCTTCATTAGGATAGATTTAGGTAATGTTTTTGTTGATGGTAGCAGGGACGATGGTGTGGAGGGCGAGGCTGATCTCATCTCGTGAAGAGGAGCATAGGGGGCTGATTGGTTATGTGTTGTATTACTGGGACCACAATTGCCACTAGACGGAGTAGAGAACCGGCTTGCTGCAGTGCGGGGGTCGCGTCTTGTGATGGTTACTGTGGAGACTGCTGGAATCACAACTGGGGTGTATGCTCTTTTTGTTGTAGATGCTTTAGGAGTTTCTGAAGTTGGGGAAGCCGGGGACTCCATGACAGGGGAAACAGGGGACTCTAAAGTAGGGGAGGCTGGAGAATCCACAGGGGAAGCAGGGGATTCTACTATAGTCAATACAGGAGAATCAATGATGAGGCGGTTCGACGGATCCATTAGGGATGAGGTTGGAGAATCCATGTCAGGTGAGTCAGGTGGTGCCTGCAGAGGGGAGTCATCTGCTGCAGACTTTCTCCAGGAGGGTTCATATTTATCTCTTGTTTCAGAAACCTTGAGTTTTTTCTTTGTGGGTTCCTCCTCATCCACAGCTGCTATTTGGCCTGTGGTAAGAAATGAGAATCTACTTTAAAAATCTAAATGTAACAAGGAGTGGTCATTGGACGATAATGTCAATGAGATATTGCACAGCTACTGTTAAAAATGTTTTCACGTCACCTGTGCATATCTTGCATTTCAGGTCAAAGAGATGAGTTTTGTGCTCTGATGTTGTATCTTTAAGCATACAGGCAAGAATATCTGGTACAGTGCTGCTCTGGCTCGGCTGACTTGTTCTGGTCTTGGGAGCAGGAGTAGGAAAGCTTTTCTTCTGTTCCTGGGAATCAGCATATATAGACAAAACATAAGACTATACCCGCAATGATATCAAGTCTTACATATATATGATAGTCACAGCCTTTCATGAGAAATAATTATATGGCCCACAAGAGACAGTATAATAATCATATGACAATTTTGAATTACACCAATATAATGCAAATACACACCATCCTTTTATCAGGTCTACTGGGATTCAAATTGGGCAAATCAACCTTCACTGCTTCAGGCTTCTGTTGCACACCGGTTGCTTTAGCACCTACATCCTTAACCTAGATACACACAATCAATGGAAGAAGATAATTTCTGACACAAATACAGCTTGCTTTTAATGCCTGATATAATATCCACTTTACCTCCGTTGTTTCTTTTGCATTTGGCTCGGATGTTTTGATGGCCTGCATGTCCTTCTGGCTCATCCTGACCAGTCTAAAGGGACTGATCTCTCCATGTACAACCCGATACAACAAGCCCTGGGGAGAAACCATAAATGGACAACATCAATTATGAGTTGCTCCTAAAAAAAAAACCAAAACATTTTTTTCAATACTGAAAGTAGTATTCAAAAGTATAGTAAGATCAGAGATAAAAAGACAGAAATGGGTTTTATCAACTTCAGACAAACCTTGTTTCTTGGGTCTTTCAGGTTGAACATTATAGTTCTGTACTTGTTCATGTATTTGCTGTCGGTGTTGCGAAATATGTCAAACATCTCCATCTCAATGCTCGCAACAAGCTTTGCAACTTCACTCTCGGACATCTCCAGATCCTCACAATCACACACCCTACAGAAATGAAAAGGCAATTACTCAGCTATAAAAATGTTTTGCATTACTGCTTGAACAAATTGATATGCATTTTTTATACTTTGATTCTTGTAAAAGAGCAAAAGCTATACATTTATTCCTGGGATATTTTACGTGATTTTTCATTGAAGCCTTTAAGACGGTTCTCACCTTTTGAGCAGGATGCTGGTGAGGGAGCGCTGGATGCTCTGTCTGACCTGGTTATTGGGCTGAGAGGGTCTAGAGGAGGGAGCACTAGGTGCAGGTGGCACCGGCAAATTTCTGGTTTCATTTAGCAGCGCTGGGGCCGAAGACGGCTTCTGGCACGATGTTGAGGCCAACACATGGCCAGATGGAGTATGGGGTACGGACTGCTTCTTTGGTATGACATATGTGGTCTTAGTCACCATAAGGGCTCCAGTTTCATGATGTCTTAGTGCTGAGGTTGATGTGGATTGTGTGACTGGAGACAAACTAGATTTTGTTGTGTTGGGTTGTATAGAGGGATTTGATTCTGATTGAAGCTTAGACACGCCACTGTTGATTGGCTCCTTTGGTTTTTCTTGAGAGTGACTCTGTGGCGGCACTGGGACAACAGCAGATTGAGAAGAGGAAGCAGCAACCGTAGAGGTCTCCCCTGAGGACTTCGTTGAAGGAGCTACATCCTTATTGTCACCCTCTACATGTTTACTGTCCTCTTTAGCTGTGAGAAAAAAAAGAATGGAAAGGAAAAAATAAGTAATGAAGTTGACTTATTGATTAAACCTGCTAACCACTAATAAAAACAAATAGTTGGAACAGGAACTAACACAGAACACTCACTGACAACAAATGTTTTTGTTGCTTTTATATATTCGTTTCTTTTTCACATTAGAAATATAATAAAATAATTATACATTACAAAGGTTAGTGTAGAATAGGAAGGCACACTAGTATTAATATTAAAAAGTTTTGTTGTGTGTTAACGTTGCAAACAGGGTATTAAATGATTGCACATTATTAACTGAATATTAACATATGCGTAATGGCTCTTCTGTTTTATCCACCAAAAAAAGAAAATACTGAAGAAAGGTCACAGCTTGGCTTCTGTTCTTCATTGTGAGAAAAAAAGAACCATAAGTTCATACATCAGTTATTTAACTAAACTGTTTATGGCATGGCAATTTATAATGTATACATGTTTAATGTGTAAGTTTAAATCATTAATAACTTTGAGTAAATTAAGTGTCTCTTATTCAGTTTGTTTACACATTAAAGATACTTTCCTCCATAAATAACATTAAATAAATAACATTATTATTATGAAAAACATTATTAAAGTAAAACAGCTGGATTAAACACTATTGTAATCTGAAGAATACAAAAATACAAGAATTTGGCTCATTTACATGTAATAATATAATGTCATACACACATGTATTTTGTTTTTTACAATAACAAATAGGGACATTAATAGCACTTTTTGTCACCTGCTATTCATGGTGTACTGGCTAGTGTACAATAGACAAAACTATTTAACCTCTTAATTTGCTTAATTTCTAAAATTTCTAAAATAAGATAATAACTTATGTTTTTTGTAAATGTTTGTACTCTGGATTTGCACCGATAGAAGAATACTGGAATATTAATAAACAGGTTTTGGTAATTGTAAAGCTGTAACATAGTGATAACCTTCTGGTAACAGTGGATTACTGAGGCAAATAATTTCTTTCCTTTAAAGACTCTGATAATATGAGAGTAGATAATCATATTTCTTTGAGAGGGAAATCAGAAATAAATTAAAAGTGATCTACTGTTTTTGATAGGTAAGCGCTGGTGAGGTAAATCAAAGCCAAGAGAAATACTTGACTTTTCCGTACTTGAAAGAGTTAAACAAGCTTTGCCATGTCAACAGGTGGTTTTCATAAATCATCAAATCTCTTTATAAAATTGTGAATAGCAGAGCCAAGAGGGTAATCCTGTTATTTCTGCAGCGCCATCTTAAATAAGAAAAATATCTGTAAATTAGTGCACTTGTATTTTAATGAGTATGCTATTCTCAGTTTAATAATCTAACTCCTATGTTTCTAAAATAAATATATTTAACATGACTAAATTTCTTTAAAGCAAAAATTGATTAATTTATCATATAATCAGACGTTTGATCAATAATAGATATAATAATTTGTTGTAGTCCTATTAGAAAAAGTTATTAGAATTAGCTTCACTTCAACCAGTGACAAAACGGGGGAAACCATCTTTTAGATTAGAGGATGAGAAATGATGCTTCCTTTATATATAAAAATATATAATAGTTTAGCAGTTACAGGGGTGTAATTGAGTGCTTTTATATTTAAGACTTTTAAGTCAATTTTCTTGATTATAACTACATACTTTTTAAGGACGTAAATACTTCCACCAGAACTATTTAGCAGCATTGGATGGTGATAGTGCAGCACCTAAGTGGAAACTCCAGTTCTGAGATCAGATCAGCCATTTGCTGTCCATGAGCATAAATGTGTGAGTGTGAGCTTTTGAAATCCAAAAATTCAATTTTGGTGATGCGATGAGTATAAGTTTAACATGTTTGGTCTGTAGTGCGCATTCTAAACCATTATTTGATGCAGGTGATTAGATCAGTATCACAGAATGATTATTTACAGAACAGTGGGATAAGGTCTTTCTCTCTGCCTACTTTGCAATTGATAGCAGGCCTTACAAAGGCTAAAAGTAACAAATGCAAGTTACTTTGTGGAGATCTAATTCTCTACAGTACATTGGTGGACATAAAAGAAAAAAAGAGAAAAAGAAGCAAGGACACATCCTCTCATGGCCTGTAAACACATTAAATGGGTTAAAGGTTTTAAAACAAGACAAAAGTGAGATATCCAGGTTTAGTGTATCAGCACATCCATTTCTGCTTTTGCACAGTGACAGGCAGATAGACTAACAAATGAACAAAAATCTGAATAAATTCAATAAAGAATTAAGAGCAAAAGGAAGGAACAAATATGCCAGAGACTAACTTTTTACATCAATAAAGTTAAAAATGAACACTTTTATTTGTCTATGATTATGCTATTGCGTGTGTATGTGTCTTTGTGAGTCACTGTAGAGGAAAATCTTAACAGCATCTTTAAATCATTCAGCCTGTGTTGAATAATCTGAGTGCTTGCTCTGAGTGCTTCTTCCACCACTGCTCTAAAGAGCATTTCGACTGCAATGAGATCATGGTTAACCAAAAAACACCAGCATGTAGGGTTTTTCAGAGCCACTTTTGTACCCATTTTTAACAGTAATCCTTGTTCCTATTCTGAACAGTTTTGAAAATGTCCTTTTTTTCCTGGACTTAACTCTAATTTTTTGGGGGATGGGGGGTGATTCTTTAATTTGCAGTTTTGCAGATCTCTCAGAATATTTTTACAAAAACACTTTTTTCTCAGTTTCTTTTCCTTACATTCATTCTCTTCACCTTATGCATGTATGTACATTTCCCAAAAATGGTAATGGTAATGGCAAAAGTAAAATTCTAAACAGTTTTAACCTTAAAAGTCTCTCTAGAAGTGTCTGCCCAATTGTCACCTTTTCATTCAATAAATACTGAGCACTGAGTTACTAACATAATTCAAATGTTAGGGTTTTTCAGATGTTACTTTTATATACTTGATATTTAGTCAACAATAATGAAAATAAGCAGCAGAAACGTTTAAAGCCATGCTGTAGTTCTGTGAGTTTGATCTGTAAATACAAGGTACAGCTGAGGCTGAGAGGAATGTCAGTTTTGCAGATATAATGTAATTATTAACGGAGATACCTTATTGAAAACTCCAGATAAAAAGGAATCAACAATGTTATTTAATTTATCCTGAGGAGAATGTGAAAGTGTGAACCAAATATGAAGGCAAACAAAGCAGACATTATATTGAAACAGAAAAATATCAACCACATGGTGGCACTACACAAGAGGTCGTGTGGTGCATTCAGTGATTCATCTCAGAACCAGTCTCCAAGCAGAATCACCAACAGAGAGCTACCCTGATAGCATGGCTAAAATACACTGAAAAATAATCTTCATAAGTATGTATCAGCTAGTTATATATTCATGAAATGCAACTTTCCTCATTCCAAGGTACAAACCAAAGGTCATATCCATCACGTCTAAATCATGCATCACAGACAGCCAATAGTCTGCAGGTTTTTATATCAAACTTAAGACCACCATGTAATGTCAAGCTAATGTATTCAGGATTAAAAAAAAACCTAAGGACATATCTCCCTCCAGGGCATGTAGGTCCTGAGCTAGAGCACCCGAGTTTAACTGTACTGCTGTTAGACCTTAACAACAGATTCAATTTTTGAGAAATGCATGTTTTTACTTCCTTCAGAGAGTTAGATGCAAGGACTTATACCACTCTCACATGTCTATGGCAAATATGAAGCTGGATTAAGTACCGGACTATTTCTCGACCAAATGCAGCGACCTCTTGTATTCTGTAGTACAGACGTGAGGGATATAGAGCTTGTAACTGCCAAGAAGGCAAATGAGCACATTTCCCAAAATGTTTAACAGAGATTACTAGAGAGATCAGAGATTTTTTTTAACACCTCTGTAAAAATCTCCTTGTTTATCAAAATAAAATGATGTGGCATTGGACAAACAAATGTGGGAATATCAGATACTTCACTTTTGTGCTGATTCCTCCAGTTTTTCCCTTTGGGAAAAAGGGTTTACATGTGTTTACAGGCTCATTAAGGGACAGACATCATGGTAAGACATTGGAGTCAGTCTCCTGATAGTATTTTCATGCATCATGAGCCTCAAAATAAAACATGCTTCCAGTTTACAGGGGAGTATTATTGATTGGAAGGATAGATTAAAAACATTAGATCTCTAGTGAGCTAAAATAGCATTGATCATTATGCAACTGGCTGAATAGTTGGTACACACTTAGTTGAAGTTCTGAGAAACAGCCACGTGGGGTTTTAATAAAAAAAAATATACTGCATCACGACATATATCCCATTGGGAAGAGAATACATAAGTTAACTTATATTTAAAGTAACATAATCTATATAAATATAATATAATACAATCTGTATCTGATCAAACATTGAAATACATAAGAGGCAAAATATCTCACAAACCGAGACATACTTGAAGTATCAGTAGTGCTTGTTATCCTTGGTTGCACATTATTTGTTTGGCCAGTAGAGGGTGCTCCTGTCTTACAGATAAATGTTGACGTACTGCCTTTCCTTAACCATCGGAAACCTACTAAGAAGATTCAAGCTTTGAGAGCATGTAGGGGAGAAATGGGGGCAGTGAGGTTTTAAAGAGAAAACAAAAGAATAGACTTCAGTTGAAACCTGATATTTTGTAACTCTTCCTCAGCTCAGTTTTCCAAACTAAATATTACACATGCTAGTGTGAGTGCACTGACCCACAGTGAAATAAACAAGTTACTGTCTGACTGACTTTTAACTGTTGTAAACACTGAAACTAATCGAGAGAAATCACATGCCTTTCCCATGCCAGTTTCACTACATCATGTGGTTGCAGTGCACTCAAGCTGACGTGTCTAACTGGTCACAACTGAAAGGAAAGAAATTTACAGTAAGAAAAGAAAAAAATCAAAGACATCTTTTGTCACAACCAAGTGGGCTTAACGTATAAAAAAGGTTCAATATTTAAGGTTTTGTTAAAACTGACACTTCTAATAGTGACACATATTTGTCTCTGTGTAGAGTTTGACCAGACTTCACACCAATAGTTGTTTGAACAAAGCCAGCACTGTACTCAGCTGGTGACATGTCCCTGGTAGAATGGATTTTAACTTTCTGAGATTTTCACTGAAATGTTTGTGAAAAAAATAAACAGTCCTCAGTCAGAGCTGCCATCAGACCTTGTCTAATGGTTTTGTCTCATGACAATTCATCACCTGGCCATCACATGAATGTAAA
This sequence comes from Datnioides undecimradiatus, assembly GCA_008933995.1. Taxonomy (NCBI): domain Eukaryota; kingdom Metazoa; phylum Chordata; class Actinopteri; order Lobotiformes; family Datnioididae; genus Datnioides; species Datnioides undecimradiatus. Next base: position 7,695,702 of record WARS01000071.1, on the reverse strand, counting down.
AACACTGTGAGCTTTTACCAAGACAGTTTGGATTATTTGAAAAGCCCCAACTGCTGCTTGTGGGGATCAATAAAAAAAGGAAACTGTTAAGTGCAATTCAGTGAATGTGTCGCTCACAGCTGTACATTCACACTTCGCCACTGAGAAGACTGTGTCAAAAGTCAAGACTTTTCAGTGACTTTAAACTTGTTGCGATTCATTGTATGTTTTTGGTAAATGATGCAGAACAATTGGCAACTGCAAGAGATGAGATATTAACCAAAGACAAAGAGTGTATATAATGGAAAACAATGAAGCAAAAGAAGTGGGTCCTTACAACTCTTCAAGCAAAATGTGTTAAACGCCAGTTATCAGTGGTTTTGAAATGTGGTATACATGTCAGAATAAAACAATAAAACTATTTTAAGCACTGTGATTCTTATCTTTGAATGTATTGTGTGGTTTCTCTTCCTGTGAAGCGATAAACATGGTGCATCGTGTGTGAAATCATTGTGTGAAATGACAACGAATTGTTCTGAATGAACAAGATTAAGTTTTAAATAGATTTTCTTGATAGTAGAATTGAAAAGCTACTGTTGGTCCCCAGTCAGCATCTTCCATTTTGTTCTTGGCGTCTATTAAGTACAGCATAAAGTTGAGCACAAATGTCAGGGTAACAGCGGTTCAGGGTTAGTGTCATGGGTCAGAGCATGAACTGCAACATCCCTGGTTCAGGCTCAGACAAGCACCTTTTGGAGCTCTCTCCCTTATTTTTCACCTCTCTACAATCCATGATTAGCAACAAAAATGCCCAAAGAATCATAAAACACAGAAAGGCAACACCTAAGGAAGTGTAAGAACATGTTTTGTCATAAATCCTGTGTGTTTCATGGACAGGGTCCTGTTTTGTGTATTTTCAGTAATAGTTAGTTTCAACAAAATAATAAATTTGATGGCAAATTCTTCTGACAAACATGCTGAATGTGTGATCTACTATGAGGCTAGATGGTGTCTGCCAAGCTGATGCTCCAAACAAGCATAAACATGAGAATGTCATTGAACTTCATATGCAGCGCCTCACCGTACTTCACTACAGCCTCCCAAGGGTGTAGAAACCATTAATTTAAAACCATTTCTATGACAATGTACTTTTTTTCTATCCATGATTATAGTTTTGAATTTACTTTTTATCATTAGTATTTTTTTATCTGCACATGGAGTGTGGTTAACATTCTCATTTTCTGTTTTACAAAGTATTTTAGAAACAAGTGTCATTAAATGGATACAAGAAAAAAATGTAAGTTTAAGTGTTGCATCACACATTTTTAGAGTATCTTAAACTGTCTCTGTCTCTAATCCTCAAGGAAAAGTTTTAACCAGTGACTGAGAGATGTATGATCATATGATTTCAGACTAATCACTTCAGTAGGTGCCTAAGGAGTTTTATTTTTAATTACCTATGACAAGTTCTGACTTTCTGATATATTTTAGATTTAAAAGCCCAAATGAAGCCGCTGTTTGGATAGGCTTAAAATAAATGGCTTAATATCACTATCACTGTTTTGAAATCCATCACGTTCTCTAAGTGGATGATTAACCTAAGAGACGGTAAAACTGTCCTGCCTTTTCAATGTGCACAGTAATGCTAAATTAAACAAATAAAAAGATTCTGACACTGCCTATTGTATAGATGCTTTAACCACAATGGCTGCCCTATTTGTTCAGTGGTGACATTTCTGTACTCAGTTTTGTACTTCCTTCACTACTAAAAGTCAAAAAGAAACAGACATCTGGTCCTCACAGAAAAACTTCACTGCAGAGGCTGCAGGTGTTTCAGTGCTCATTCCTAGTGGTTTTTTCGGCACCGAAGACTGAAAATGAATCTGGTAGCAACTTCAATCATTATGTACTATAGGAGAACCCATTTAGTCTGAGATGTGAAAAACCAATGGGCAGGAGCAAAGCCATCAAATCCACTGACTAGCATTCACACATTAATCACCTTTTTTAACCACACTGTAAACGTTAATATTGTAAGTTTATGGCTTCTTTTTTGTTTTCATACATTATTTTGGGAAATATTTATGATGAGGTGCAAAGGTCGTGAAAAAAAGTAAAGGATTTGTTATCAGCAGTGATGTGGGAGTAATGTTTTTATACAACATAACCTGAACCTGAAAAGTAAAGCCAGAGTTTGTTTGTTTGTGACAAACAGGTGTCAGTTTTTCTTAAGCAACTGTAGACACTTTGTAGATCACTGAGGATCCCTGGGAGAAGCAGAGGTCCAGCAGAGGAAATATCCACTCATATCATCTTCAAAAAGCCATAATTTAAAGTTCAGGCCACTCTCGTTGAAGCCATACGACATGTATGACATGTATGCTGCATGTCATGTGGTGCAGAGATGAAACTGTGCAGCAAATCATCATGTGTGACACCACCATCCATCAGGATATCACCTCTGTTCACCTGGACACACCTGCCCAGAGGACTGCTGGTTAGCAGACGCTGTCTCAGCGTGCATAATCTCCTGAATTCAACCCCACTGTGAACCTGTGCGATGCCCTCCAACACCACAACTGGACACATGACCTCTGCCTGACAAGAGCAAACAGCTCACAGCTGCACATTCAGAGGTTCGGCGGCTCCATGAGGAGTCACGCAGATGTGGTTGCAAGAGATGATCACTGAGGGGTCGGAGGGGCTGCTGGACAACTTATGAATTATCATTTAGAAATTGTAGTAGTTTTTTTATCATTAATTATTTGATTGCAGTGTTAAGATTTGTTTTTGTCAGTGTATATCAAGACTAAAGCTTCGAACATCCTTGGTATTCATATAATAATCCAGTGGCTGCAGACAGCCAGCATTTCGATCTTCAGCCGTCATCTACGTAAGCTACTGGTGAATTCCATCACATCACGGAGTCATTCCTTTTATTGAGTCTATTTAGTTTGAAAGACGTTTTATGTAAAACTAGTTGCAGCAATGTGTGGATTGTCCAAAGTAAGCAGGATGCTGTAAATACATTATGTTTTCTGAACATCAAACACCCCCAATCTCCTTTCACCCACACTGTGTTTGCGTGGCAACAGAAAGATTTAAGGGAAATCTATCCAGCAAGCTTTTTCACTCATGTTTGATAATGGGATTAATAATTATCAGCTAATCAAATCTTATCAATCTAACCTCTGTGTGACTGCACATGAATGAAAGTGTTTCAGCGGCACAGGTCATTTTAAAATGACTTCCTCGCAGTAAAGTTTGATGTTTCTTACTTTTAACAGCTTTCCACATTATAAACATGACTATTTGAGTACTTAAATATTAAAAATTTTAAAATAAATTATAGATTAAGAAATATGACTACTACTGTTAAAGCATTTGAACCTTAACTTATTAATAAAGCAGAAATGTGTGTTCCAACATACTACACATACATATTATCCCTGGTCTCTTTGTAATTAACAAACTACAACAAAGAAAGCAAACGTGTATGCAACTTTAAGTTGGATAGTGAAATTGCTGATATGCAAATTTGAAATTTACACATCATAAAGGTCTCGATGTAGACGCGGATGCTTGGTCAGTGCTCAAAGGAAACCACAGATGCTATTAGTTTTAGAAAACAAAGAGGTTTGCTGCTCTCTGTACTTTTAAATATAAAGGGAGCTACGGATAAATATGTCAGTGTGTAAGCAGAAACGATGGAGTATGTATTCGCTGTTTCTCCCTATTAGAGTAGAATGAAATGAGACCTAATTAGGGTTATCTAAACACTATACACTCAGTTACTTAAGATATGATGATATTTTAAGATATATTTTTCATCCCTGCGGTTTGTATGCTTGTGTGGTGAACTGTGAGCTTTCTTCATCTCCGGTAAGACAGGCTGTCAGTGGCTCAGAAGGACGGAGCATCTTTTTGACGATGGCTGGCAGACACTTCGAAATCATCTTCATGGAAATGTGGCAACTAATCTCTTGTTCACTGTCCTGTGAACTCCAGGTTGAACCACATTCTAGCATTTGCACTGATGGATCCTCCAGTCCCCCGTACACCTCTGCAGCAGCAGGAAGTCCTCCTCTGAGTCAGCAGCCGAGTTCCCTTTCTTTCAGAATCTGATCCAAACTAATATTGGTGTCTGTGCAACAAGTGGTGTATGTGGTGTGTGCGCTGAGTTGGTGGAAACGTTTCTATGATTTGCAGCATCAAGAGACTTTCAAGGTTTTCCCTGAGAAACGTGGAAAGTGTTTTGAGCATGGCACAGGGACAAGGAAAGTTGGAAAATGTTTCGTTGTGTATGTTATGAGGTGCATTTCATGGATTAGGTGCAGAAATTAATTAAATTTCTTTGCTAAATGTTTTTTCAACTGCCACAGGAAAAAAGAGATAAATAATGACTGCAGTGTCTGGGGGAAGAGACTGTTTGAACATCCATGTTCTCGTTTGAAAAGACAAACCACGTTGAGAAAACCATACGGTTTGAAGAGATGATGTTTCTTGCCAACACACTGGCACCATGACATCATTACTCAGACTTCACATAACCAATGTATTCAGTGGTACTGAGGCATTGTAAAGCATTTGATGCAGGGGAGTGGAGAGTGCTGAAGCTCTGTAAATGTCTATTACACCAGCTGCATGGCAGCTACAGCAGGTTGACTTACAAACGATTGCATGTATAGTGACGTGTGTAAGAAAATGAGTTTCTGGATCCGAGTGCACCTTTAAGTTTTTTTTTAATTTCTATCAACAATATAGCTATTGAACCAAACCTGCAATGGACACCGTAATATTCAACTGAATATTTTAAGTTTAACATTTTAAATCTGATTTTAAGAAGTTAAAATAGATTTTCCAGAATATGATGAAAAAATGGAAAATTGTGGTTCGACATTTCAAACAATTAGAAATGTAATGTGTATTGTGAGGTTTTCCCTATGGATCTGAGCTGAACAATTTACGCATGTGCGCTACAGTTTATGGCGAGAACTACACCTGAAATCTTGACTGTAAAGTTGTTCAGTTTTGGGGGTTTTTTTTACACTCAAAGGCTGGTAGTTCATTTCACAGTACGAAGCATGTTTCCAGAATGAGGGATAAGGGCGTTGATGTGTAAACGTGTCCTTTTTTAAACCAACTACATTTTCCAACTCATTCTCATCATTCAGCAAGTGATGTTGTGCAGCACATTTGTGTTCTCTTCAGTAAGAACTTTTTGTCTTTGCAAGAGACCACTGCAAGGTCAGAAAAACTGACCATCGAAACCGTGTTTCAACACGCTGATAACAAACGCAATGAAGCATCCCGACTATCCAGCATTAACCCACGCACAGTTGTTGTATGTTGCAGTTTCCAGTTATGAGACTGCTTTAAAGCAGCGTGATTTGCAGAACAGTGGAATCCTGACTGCTCATAACTGTTTCAGCACATTTCCGGCATTGAGAATCAAAAACTATAAAAGTGAACATACTTACCCACTGCTGACCCCTCCTACTTATGAGTCATCCCAGAGGGTGAGAGAGTGTATGCATCAAAGAGTGTGGGTGCTTGTGTATGATTTTGCTACATTGTGCCATGAATCAAAGGTAAAAGAAAATCTCTAATGCTAAAAGAGGCACTTTGAGTATGGCGTGTCAAATGCTGTATGATCTGAATGTGTATGAGTAGCGAATGATACATACACGTTGTGTAAAACTTAGATGATGGTATGGAAGTGGCCTGAACCTCTGTGACACTGGGGTCGCAGGCTAAGGAAGATGCAGCCTCCTTCTGCCCTCCATCATCTTCCTTCATCCCCTCCTCTTGATCTTCCTCGTTAGCTTTTCCTGCTAATCTCTTAGACATCCTCTGACCCTGTGATAAAAGTATCTGTCAAATCGGGCATTATATGTAGAAAAGATGCAACAATTATTGTCTATACACTTTAATGTCCATCTTATACGTCTCTGTCGCCATGTTGGCATTACTTACCTTTGCAGCGGGTCTAGCAGCAGGAGCTTTTCTCTGTGCCCGTACTTTGGATTTGGGCACCTTAGGGTCAGAGAGAGTCTTCATAGTGGCAGCAGCATGCTGAAGGATGCAGTCAGTGCCACAGTAAACAGAGTCCGGTAAGGCTTGTTTGGAGCACCCGGGCCCAATACATAGAGGAAAAGAGCTGTCTGTCTGCATCTCAGCTTCAGGTTCAGGCTCTGGCCTCATCACAGAAACCTCCTCCTCCTCCTCCTCCTCCACCACTACTACAGTCTCCTGAAACCAGAGTCTCATCTTAGACCTAAAGACTTTCATTATGCAAATCCAATGACTAATAATACAAATGACTGCAATGATTTATCCCATATGCATTGTCACACAGGGATGAGTGTATTGTCGAAATGATACTTATGTTTAGGGGTACGTGAGCCACATGGTGATCACAGGCAATTACTCAAATGCATTTCTAACCTTGAGAGCTTGCTGTTCCTTCTGTCCCTCCTGTTCTTCACCAGAAGGACTTTGGGTCATGCACTCAGGAAAACTAAGCTCAGGCTCTGGCTGAGGGTGAGGCTCAGATTGGATTTGGCTCTGCTTCTTCATAGTGCAAGTGGGGCAGATGTACTCTTGCCCTCTCCTTTCCATCTTGCGGCCCTGTGTCTCACTGATACCAACACAGCTGCCATGGAACCACTCCTGGCAACTGTCACAGCAGATCATGAACCTAGAAGCAAAGAATAGACAACAGTTATAGAATGTGAAACTGACAGATGGTTGGGGTGTGCAAAAGCCCAAGAGATCTGGTTACCAGAAAGCTTTTGAGGGTGTACCTTTTATTATGTTTCTGTCGACAGATGCAGTACAGAGCATTGGAGTCATAACCCTCAGACTCTGATATGCCCGAATACCTTCCTACATTCCTTTTGTCGTTCTTTTCCTCCTCCTTCTCCTCTGGTGCGTCATCATACTGGCCAGGAGTTACATCAGTAGTCTGATCCAAATCAGAGTCTATGACTATGCAGTCTGAGCTTGATCGTTGAGCAGGACTCAGGCTGATATCAAAGTGAGCAGGTGACATCTCGCTTTCAGTGTGTGGATCATTTAACTTTCTCTCCCCCTGCAACTGCTGTTCGTCTGGATTAACAAGCATCACCTCTTCATCATCCTCGTCTTCTAGAATACTTGACTCAAGCTCCACTGCCCTGCCCCTCCCTTTGCCCCTTCCTCTACCTTTTCCCCTGCCTCTTCCTCTGCCTCTACCCCTGCCTCTGGCCTTTCCTTTTCCACCTTTCCCCCCTTTAGCTCTTGTGTCTTCCTGCCTGCCTTTAGATGCCATCTGCTCCTTAATCTGCATCAGGGTCATTTCATCACTGTCCTCCTCTTGACTAGAGATCAACACCACATCATCGATTTCCCCTCCTGCCACATTGTCAGGAGCAACAGACTGTAAAATCTCAACGTCATCAGCAGACTCTGTATTATCAGGAGCCTCAGTTTCATCTACAGCCTGTGAAGGGGGAGCCTTAATTGCATCCGTGGCTTCCAAAGGGTCAGGGACTGCCAATGCATCTGACATTTCCATTGACAAGCCCTCACTGCCACCAAGCAGTGAGAATGCAGTGTGGAAGGCAGATCCAACATCTTGCCATAAGCTAGGGTCAAGGTTTCCTCCCGCAGAAGCTTCTGAGGCTGGTTTGCTCTCCTCTGACACAGGTGACGAGGGAGCAGACCATTCGAGGTCATCTATAACAGTCCTAGTTGCAGATGAAGCTTTCTGGTTGGCATGGGCTGTGTCATTGCTTCGCCGACTTCTGCCTCTGCGTACAAGTGGAGGACTGTGAGTCAGGTCTCCTACTTCTTCCATGAACTCCCTTCTAGCAATGGTTGACCGTCTAAAGCCCCAGGACTTTTTAACCTGGGACAGGGATGGCCTAACACTCAAATCTGCGCCTTCTGGCAGGTTCTCTACAGGAAGACAGGAACAAAGGGGATTACTTAAAACAAAACCAAAAAGTGTGCTCATTCAAGCAAGTCACAGAATAAAAAGTTTGTTTTACCTGAATTATTAACATCATTTACAATGTTATTTTCGATTGGGTCCATTCTGACATCTGTAGGCAAACAGAGCTGTCAAAACATACAAGTTACAAATTGTTAGTACACAAGCTTAAAGCCATGATGCACAAGTTGGAAATGGGCTGAACGCAGAAAAACAGATACCTTTACAACCAAGCAGATGGGTGCTGAAGACAAATCTTCAGGATCTGCAAAGTGTCATTCCCCTTATCTTTTTGCACCTGGATAAACACATCAAAACATCCACATTAGGTGATGAGCAAAAAATAAGCCACAATCACATATTTAACCATCCACCAATCCACTCATTTTCTGTAACTGTTTTGTCACTTTTCTTGGTCGCAGAGCATATTTTACCAGTTTTTCTCAATTACAACTATTGTCTGTTGGAGATGGCATCTGTTCCATACTGAAAGGTTCATGACTGTAATAGGTACAAGAGCACGCAATTGTCTAATGCAGTCCAATACATGTGGCAGATACTCCTTCATGAAAGTTACAAAGTTCAGTTTTAGAGATGTACTGATTCAGCTACTGTTTTGTTGTACTGTATTATTCAACAGCACCACAGATTCGTCAAAAAATCAGGTATCGGACCTTTCATGACAGTAGGATTAATTACAGTGCTGCTGTATCAGACTGCACTCTCTTTAATTACCATGCAACTGGGTGTATGTCTGCATTCAATTACTGTATGTATACACTCACTCATACTTATTTACTGAGCAACTGATTATATATCTAAGTCAAGCCAATCTGGAGGTTTACTTTGGCTTCATCTGACAGGTGAGGATGGCAAAGGTGAAAAAACAGGGTCTGATCAAATTAGCGCTTAAAATGTACTACCGATGTTCTACCCAGTACATTTGATAAGTCAGAACAAGGCATATTAAACTGATCTTACTTATTACTGAAGACATTATGTGTTTATTAACTTCACTGGAAAGCAAATTAATTTAATACTGGCTGCTTAGTGTAACAATGGGTTCGATATTTATGATAGCAATGAAAGCAGTGAAGTGACACTTGAGGTATGTTAGGAAACACTTGATTAAATACACTTTTGCTGCACTGAGCCAAGAATTCACTCATATATTCGCTTGTATCTGATTGAGGTTAACATATGCACACAACACTTACGTCTGGTGCTCACATAGCAAAACGTATCCTGGTGCAGATGGTTCATTAATGCAAAGATACACTACTGAGGGCAATATGCAACGTTGGGTGGGGAGTCCAGATTGTCCCTGTACTCTATATTTAACACTTGTTCGCAAACTAGAACCGAAACAAAAGCCCTTAGTAGTTTCACTACAAGACCTCAGGCAGGTGTAAAAACGCATAAACAAAACAGATTTGCTCTGCAACGCCACTAACACTCAATGGTTACTACGCAAAGAGAGCAGAGGAGCCCTTTTTCTGGTGACGAAGGACATTGTTCTCTAGATAATTTAGCTAAGTAGTCGCTAGCTACGGCTAGCCACCGTACTGTAATAAAGGCGGTACGGTGCACAGCAAATCGTCTCCAACGACAGTGACACAGGAATAAAATGAAGCATGCCTGCACACCAACTCCGTGAGAAAAAAATAAATCGTACCTTGCATACAAATGGTTAGTTTCCAATTTCTAAAGAATTGCCTCAGTTAGCAAGATAGCACAGCCTTCCATTTTCTCTGCCTTGCTGATCTTTAATCTCGCGAGACTTACGCACGGGAGGACAGCACCGTGGTTTCCTGTTAATCTACAGTGTTGACAAACTCATTTTAGATGTGCCACGAACAGACGATGTGGATCTCAAGTAGTAACGCTAGTAAAACCATAGCGTAATAACTTAGAAATAACAACATGTCACATTTTGCTAAGTGTAATAATATGTCTCAGTTTTTCCATATTTAGTCACATATAGACAATATACTGGAACTTAATAATATATTATTTTACTCCTTAATGTATATCCTTAAGCACTGAGTGGTGCTGTGAACACTATGGACCCATCTGGGCATTACCTAACCTGTGTAGCCAGGCATCCATAGGTAGGTTGTTAGGTTTAGGCATGTGGAGTGAGATTGGTTAGGGTTGGAATATTAGGAGACACATCCTTTTTATTTGAGCGCAATTTCATTAGAAGAGGTCTTAGACTACAAATGAATCAAAGTGCGCTGTACAAAGTTGATCAGAGTATTTTTATTTTTTCTTCACGAGTCCATTTATTGTATGTACAATATGTAAACACGAACGAGACACAAGCTCAAAACAGACATGCTCACAGGAAATAATAACCAGCCCGAATGCAATTTTTCTATTTATGCCTACCCAGTTCTTGGACACTGTTTGATGAGGATTTACAACAGATTTGGATAACCGGTGCAACAGAGACTTTGCTCAGAGCTGACATTCATATGCAGTAATTTATTTTCAAATAACTTTGTTTAGACACATAGAAATGTGATTTCATTAAACATACTATAAAAACATATAACACTATAAATATTGTTCAGGTATTTTCATACAAAAACTTTGTACAGTTTAAATTTTTTAGTTCTTTTTAATAAATCACAGATTTTTTTTAATGTAGATCTATACAATGTGGAACTACAATACAAAACTGGTATGAGCCAAAAATGCCACAGCTGACATGAAAAGGACATAGTTGAAAATATGTTCGAACTTGCATTACTCAAAATACCTCAGATGACCTGAAGAAGATGTGGTTTGAAACATAGAGGAAACTTGCATAACTCAAAATACTTCAGATGGCACCATGATAAACGAGGATCAATTTCCAATGGCTGTTTACATTTTTTGTATCACAATATGGAGCGCAATCAACAAAGAAAAACAGCCATGAAGTACTTAAGAGCAGCAGTGAATGTGTTAATGTAGCAAATATTTTGTGGGTTGATACAATCTTGCTCAGACCTGAAACAAGTTGGTAACAGAGCTATAATAAAACTACAGTATGAAAACAGACTCACATTTTATTCCTCAAGACAGAGACTACTTTCACCTGAACACAGAAACTTTGACTGATGAGAAATTAACCAAAAAAATGTCCACCAATCAGATATGGGAATGATAAAAATAAAAGTGATTTGTCACAGATGTGCAGGCCTCCAAGCTTTAAGTTTGACGCGACAAGCCCCACAGCCTTGCAAAATGTGTGAGGATATCCATAGTGTAGCAGTTAGGTCACAGTAACACCAGCACTGTCCTTGCTCTTGTCTATGTATGTGGGAGAGTTGCTTTTGTCTGATATGGATCCTGCTGCTGAGGGCAGGGTCTGTGTGGCTGGAGAGTGTCCTGATGATTTTACTGATGGGTCCGAGTTGGGCTCTGCCTCTGGCTCCTGCTGTGAAGCTGTTGCTGGAAGGAAAAGCAAAATATCAAATAAGAACATGGACACTCCCTATTTTCATATGAATGCCTGAAGAATTAGCTTCTTGGCATGGTGGTGTCTATACAACAGTGAGGCAACCTTATCACACCATATTTTATCAGATGTTGAGATATGACACAGGGGCCTTTGAAGGAATAGGTTGAATGCCTGGGGTGGAGAGGTGATTGGTCTATAGGATAAATATCAGGATGACAGACTCTGGTGTCATGTTCATTATACCTTTGACATTAATTGTAAGTGACTGTAGCATAAATTTATTAAGTGTGGAGAAGAAGCCACCTGAATCAAAAAATCAATGCAGAAAAGAGAACATTAGAAACCCTTCCAAAAAATGAATTTCACACTAAAGCATGAGTGGATAGCTTATTTACAAATGTCTGCATGATCTGCATAAAAAGCAAGCCATGAAGAGCAACAAGGGAGTTACAAATACGTCTTGAAAACCAGACACTGGAGTATAAAAACTTTATAATTCAGTACAAAATCTGGTTTAATTTAGGCAGAGTCACAGCAGAGAACTTTTTTTTTTTTTTTTAAAAAACTCTACACTGTGGTCTGTTTTGTACTAAAACAAATGAAACTAAAACTAAAACTAATCAGATTTACAGCTATGTGTGCTACATGTGTAATAACATTTAATATTTGGTCACAGTTCTTCAGGAGTGAATACTGTGTGCTGCATCTAAATACTAGGTGCCGCATCTGCAACAAACATTGCATACACATTGGGAAAACAGGACACCAAGGAAAAAATAAAAAATACAAACTACCTTTGTATAATGAATGACTAAACAATAAAAAGCTCAAGCATAATATTTTTATCTAAATCCAAATTTGTGAATCATTCTTCAGACTAAATTTATCCAGTTGCAAAACAGGAATCAACAACCAATGCTAGCTACTTAATCAAAGCAGAGTGCTGCTATTTAATGTATGTACTGGACACACTAGTGTGCTGTGAGTGTATTTATGTTACCTGACTGTGTGCAGGACTTCATGTGTTCTGGCCAGTGGGCTTGCTGGCAGGGGTAATCACAGTAACTTGTATTCCAGCAGCAGTAGAAGATGGCCTCCTTCCTGCAGTTAGCGCACCACTGTTTCTTTTTGGTCTCGTCCACTGCCTGCTGCTTTTCCGACTCCGTCTGCTTTTTCACCTCAGCAACCAGCCGTTCCTTTTCCTGCTCCAGACTCTGTCTCATCTCTGCCATTGTCAGTTCTGCATATAAGTGAAGCAAAATAAAAATAACTTGAAACATCTAAGCACATCTAAGCATAACATTGGTGGAAGGACTGGCTTAGTGGTTCCTGGAAGCAGCAAACATACCGAGATTGTGCTTCATCTCTGACAACTCTTGTTGATGCAGCCACTGGAGCTTCTCAATCTCTATCCTTAACCGTCGAATCTATGGCAAAATTAAACATATATTAAACTTTGCCAAGTATTATATGATGTATTAATCAGTCTTTATGCCAGACGTTACCTCTGCAATTGTGTTTCCTGATGTGCTTTTTGAAAGGTCATTATAGATTTCAGTCATTGTTCCTTTTATTGTGTCCATGATCTGCAGAAGTTTGGCAAAAATGTGATATTAGTCCACAGTTTTAATACTTTCATCCTGTAAAAGTGAACAAAACGGTAATTTACTTGATATCTAGTAAACGTGGCCACATTACTTCAGTGCTTTTCTCATTTCACAGGTTTAATGGTAGCGCAGAGGATTCTAACTTACTTTGTTTGTGTACTTTGCTATATCTGCAGCCACGTCTGCTGAGACTGTGGGGATCTGCAAGTCTCCTGACATGAAAGAGGAGGAGCTACCGGATGTGACCTGGGCAGATGTTGATGAAGAAGGCGGGTCTTTTTGTTGTCCTGTCGGGAATAAAGGTGGGGGAAAAAAGGAAATTACATATGTTTTAATACATATTTCATTCTGTAATGTAAAGTTTAACGTTCAGGTGAATGATGCTGGTGTATATACCTTTGACTGCTTGTCTGGTTTGATAGCGGGTACTTGAAGAGGAATTGTGCTGTTGCGACTGCAGCTGCTGCGGGCTGTGGGTCTGCCCCTGACTCTGAGCCTGTGTCTGCACTGCTGACTGCTCTCCATGCTGCTGCTGCCTCTGCACCTTCTGCATATGCCACTTCTGAGAGGACGTCTGGAATTTGGATGTTGGATTCCAAACCACCGCCCGCTGCACTGCCTGGGCTGTCTCTTTAGGCAGTAGAGGGCGCTGCTTCTTTACAGCTGCAGGTGCTGGGGACGTTGTGGAGACTGAGGTGGAGGCAAGAGGGGGAGCACTGGTGGATCCACTAGTGGCTGTGGTGGCACTGGGCTGACCAGTAACTGCAGTGGAGACGAGGTTTAAGGCTGCCGTGATGCCAGGTTGCAAAGAGTCCTTCAGGTTAGGGGGGGCGTCCCGTGATGATGCGGCTGCTGCTGCAGATGGAGGGACTTTACCTGGACATAAACAAAAAAATTTCTCATTACGAGAAGCAGTCTGGGTTTCTAAATGAGGCACTGTGTGATAAAGCAGGTTAGGTGAAGAGTGGTTAGACCTGATGCTATTTTTGAAGTGTACTGGAAACTATTGGTCTACTATTTGACTATATACTATTTGAAAGTGAAAAAATCTGGGTGTGCGGAGGAGGAAGTGAGCTTACTAGATACTTCAGTAGACTGCTCCTCATCTCTGCTTGAGGCCAGCTGCTCAAGGCTACATTAACCACAACTAGCATAACACTCTCTCAGATTGTTGGCAACTGCATTCTGGGCAACAGTTTTTGACAGCATGTTCACCAAAAGTCCAACAACATTTTGGAAGTGCAATTCTAGTGGAGAAACCTTTTAAGGGATAAATAAATAAAGTAATAAAGTAAACTGCAGACTTTTATAGAGACCAAAGGTATTTGTATTTTGATAAATGAGGTTGAAAGATGCAGAATTTGTGTCGTATTTCTATTTTAGATATTCTCTGAAAGATTAAATATACTCATGGCATACAGGAGAAGACTTGCATAAAATATTTTAATTTTGATGCATCTTGCTGTGTCTGTATTCTAACACTGCAATACAAGGATTGTATGTCTTGAACTGTCCTTCTACCTGAGACACACCAGACACAGCGAGTCCTCACCTTCCAGCTTAGCAACATTAGACTCTTTGGGAGTTTTCGCTGCAGAAGCTCCAGGGTCTCTTCTCGCTCTCTTTGAGTCACGTCCTCCATGTTCATCCCCCAGGTCAATCACCAGCTCCCTCTCAGAATCAGAGTCCTGCTCAGCCACTGAGGTGGCAGCAGCTGCTCTGCCCTCCTCTGGAGCTTTGGGCTTATCACTGAGGGGCTGAGACTGTGGTGTTCTGGGCTTGTCCTGGAGGTCCCTATCTGGGCCATTGCTGCCCTGCTTGTCTTTGAGAAGAGGTTCAGGGGTGGCTTTATCCGCTGTCCCTGTAACTCCCTCCTTAATCTCTCCTTCTGTGCTCGCTTTGGGCCTTTTTCTCTCTGCTTTGTCTTTGTCGTCCTGGGCAGAGCTCTTTGGCTTGTGTTCCTCGTCACTGAGATACTCGCTGTCACTTGTGTCAGATTTCTCAGAGTCCTCGGAGTCACTGTGATCCACACCTTTATAGACATCTTCGGATATCTCATCTATCCCTGCATGGACAAATGGCACATCCTTGATTACATGTTCATGTTAAAAAGGTGGTTTTTTTTGTCAGACAGAATGTAACAAAGAAATAAAGATTTCTTCTTTAGTGATAGCCGGACAAACTATCAGGAGCAGTCACACTGTGTCTAACATCACATGATAAGTTAGGGAGCGATTACTTGTGATATTTGTGTCAAACAATGTTGAAGCATATCAGACTATATATTTGATTCCTCCAGCAAATGGACTAAATCAAAAAAAAAAACCAACTGAAATATATTGCTAGAAAACTGATATTAGCCCTTAAGCCCGTGAGGCATGACATACACAGGACAAGAACAATATCATTATTTACCGAGCTGTGCTTTGCAGCTCTCAATTGTCTTGTCCAGGCTTCTGATGGGTCTCTTTGGGGTAGCGAGGGCGGCTGACCCTCCCTGTTGCTGCTGATTTTGCTGCTGTTGTTGTTGGACGGTCTCACTCAGCTCCTTCAGATCCATCTCAGCCTTTACTCGATCTGAAAGGAAAAGTGCAAATTCAACATGACAATGATGTTTGATTATTAGCCTCCATTACAACATCATTAAAGTATATTTATGCTGTTGGTACTGACCCAAGTTCAGATTCAAGATGCCACCTGTGCCTGTAGTTCTCTCCTGCTTGGGCGCCAGTCCAGTGTTAAAGGGCTTCGGGCTGCCTGCCACACTGCCTGCAGGACCCATCTTCCCTGAGACAGGAGATGCTGTAATCATAAGGAAAAAAATCCAAGTTAAGATATTTTTGCTTGTTGGAGTAAAGCCTTTTCAAAAATTTATACACACACACACACACACACACAATGATGTAAACGTCAAACCTCAAAAATCCAGGAATGAAGAAACAACATCATAATTTACATTTGTCATGTTCCTGGCCACCTCATGACTATAAATGTTGAATATTCAGTCTTGTTCTAGCATTGGTTTAGTTTCTAACAGATCAGACTTTTTAGTTGCAGGTTAGAAACCTAAGCAATGAGCTGAAACTCACTGTAAGGCTTCAAGGCTGTTCTTCTGTTGGCCAATCCAACGGGAAGCGCATTTCACATTGTCATTTGATACATATCTACAGCAAATTGATGGTAGCCACTTTAACATTCATTTACCAGTACAGTCCATTGATTCCTCTCCAGTGCTGTAGTGGAAGGCAGGATTCCTGCTGGCCTTTTCCATATCCTGCTCCCCATCAGATCCTGTGTGAACCGAGGAGTTGGTGCTCATGGGAGACCGAGGCATGTCAGTCATTGAGACCCTCCGACTCATACCACTAGTTGTGGAGCTTTTGCTGAGGACCATCTTAGGGGACGCAGTTATATCAAAGTTAAATCGAAGTTTATCAGGTTTCTCTGTTTTCACTGTCCCAGCACTGGGGTTGGAGGGGTCCAGTAGCATTTGTAGCTGGTTATTGGGTGTGTAGGGAGTGCGGAATGGTGCATAGTTGAAAATGCCAAATTTCTTGCGAATGTTCTCCACGTAGACTTCCATCTCTTGCATGGCACTGTTGAAAATGCTCTTTGTTTTCTTCACAGAGAAAGGGATCTCTTTGGACATGAGGTAGCAGTTGTTGATGGGGACCCAGGCTCTACAGAAAAGCACAATAAAACATTTAGCAAATTAGAATAACCAGAGATTTAACTTTGGTCAGAAAGGTGTCTTACATAAAACATATTTCCTTCATATTGCTCAAAAGTTTATCTCACCTGTCATGTTGCCCAAAGAAACGTGCGTCTACCTGCCCATCCTTTTCCCGAAGTGCTTTTGCTGGCCAGAATGGAAAACCCTTTAGCTTAGCCCACACCAGCGGATGGGGTTGACTCTATAAAGGACAAAAACGAAACAATTCAATGCTTCATAGATCTAAAATTTAACCCAAACTGTATTACATGTAACGTTAATGATTGTGTCAAGACCTACACATGGCTCACAAAACCAGTTGTCCCTTTTTTGGCATGAAGACAGGTAGCACTCTGGACACACCTCAATCTCATTCATCTAGAAATACATATTGAATAACAGATTAAATTAATGTATAAATTCAGACACATCTAGAAAATCATTGGTATTATGTTAGTTAAGGTTCCTTGCCTCATGTTCACAAATCTTGACGATGACCTTCGCAGTTGCTGTTAATTTGTGATTACCTGGAATAAAATCTTAATTTTAATTCAGATATCCTTTTGTAAATCAATAGAAGGATTACTGATGTAGGTCAAAATAGCTTACCGCCATTGTAGATGATGCAATTGTGCAAGATCCATTTCATGTCAGCAAGAAAGGCTTCAGTGCAGCCATACATTTTCTTTTTGATATTCTATGAAAAAGTGAAAAAAGCATAATCAAACATCAATTGGCCAATCTGGCAGTCAGAGCGATTTGTGGTTTGTAGGTTAATATAATATTAAAAAAAATTCTACATTTAGCATTTTCTTAAGACTTTTATGTATATTCTTCCTGCTTTCTGCTTTCACAGTCTGTGAAAATCAGATCCAATAAATAATGTTACCTTCTCTAAAGTACACAGGTCCATGGGGTGGAAAATGTACTCTGCATAATCTGGATGCTGCTCCAGAGACACAGGCTTCTGGAAAGGCTCAGTCTGCACAGTTCAGACAAAGAAACAGACACATTAGCCAAGATGTAGGTGTTATATGTCTTGTGTTTATTGTAAAACACTTTCTTTAGATTATCAGAAAACCAAATAAACCAGCCAACAAAAGGATCTTTGGAAGTCTTACCCCAGGCTGTTTAATCTTTTGGAGTGCGAATTTGAGCAAGTAGGAGAGTTGATCTATCGTCAGCATTGTCATCGCCTTGCTCTGGGTTTCTATGCATTCAGCAACTGTTATTTTCTGCAAGAAAAAGTTTAACAATCCACAATATTAAGACACATAAAGCAAAGAGAACTTATTACTAATACAAATAGACATTTACATCTTAACTTTTGTTAAATTACATTTTCTGCTGTCTTTTGATTTAGATTGTACATATATATTTAAAATGGCTCCAGTGAAAAGCAGAATATAGTAAATGTCCTTAAATGTACAGAAGTAGGTAAAAACTTAAATATTCTAACATCTCTCAGACTTGTAGTGTGCGCCTTTAGCTTGCAGGGGTGTCACACCATGTGACATGGAATCTGCAGGTTTGTGGATCAAACACAGATCACAGCAGGTGATTTCACTGATTTGTTCCTCCTCTCTTGGCTGCTCATATCACATGGTCCGACACCGCTTTTGTCAAATATGCAAGCAAAACTGTGTCTTGAGTCCCACAATAAGTTGTGTACACCCACACACACACACACACACACACACACACGTCTTCAGCGAGATACCTCACACTCTGGACAGAACCAGTCGCCCTCGGGCTCAGCTGGTAGTTTGAGGCACTTAGCGTGGTACACCCTGGGGCAGAGCTCACAGCAGAGCACCTGGCCCTCGCGGTGGCACAGCCAGCAGTAGAAGTCATTCCTGCCGTCCTGCGGTACAACATCAACAGGGTCTGTGGTGAGTGCTGGCTGCTTCATATAGTAAAAGGGACCATGTCTTAGCTCTGACTGAAATGCAGGCAAGAGAAACAGGGGGGCAGGTTTCAAAAAACACGCAGGAACACAAAAAAAGGTGCAGTGCAACAGAAACAAGGCAACAGTGAGGTGGGATAAGCAGGGTAAGCAGCACAGGTAACGCAAGAAACTCAACATAACACTTTATAAAGCAAATAAGTAAACTATCTGAATATCTGATCATGTGACATTTTCAACAGTGAGCCAAACAAGACTGAAAAAACAGGTTCTAGGGTGTGGCTTTAAGGCTTTCACCTAGAGTAAATGCAATGTATGATATGGGTCTTTGGTGAGTATCTGGCCGGTGTTTGAGTTGATTTATCATGAGAAGAGGTAAAACTCAACTCAACTACAGCTTATTTGATAATCAAAGTATATGATCTTAAACTTATCAACACACCCTTACTCTGTTGTATTATCTCTTTAAAACCATGCATGTTCATGGGGACTCAGCATCACATTACTATTGCAAGCATAAAAACTTGTGCAGCAGTCATGTTTCACCAAAGTGCAAAGCACTTATGTCAGTACGGGACATAATTTACCATGGGTGATTGATAAGCACATGTGCAAAATGTCTATAGAAATAATAAAGTGACTGTGAGTTCACCATGCGTTCATGTCACCTCTTTAAACTTATCCACTGTAACAGAAGGTAGCATCCATACATGTTTGTCCATCTTAAAGCTGACAGCACACTGCATTCAAAATCAAAACTGGCGTGCTCTCACAGGCAGCTTGGCTCAGTTCCTGTTCCCCTTTCAGGTAGTGTATGTAAGAGAAGATGACAAAAGGTGCCAAAATACCTGTCAAACTGCTCTTTGGATGGTGAAATAATGGCCCACAGTTCTCCCATGCTGGATAAAGGAGAGCTGTGTCCATCGATTTTAATAATAATCGAACATTCACACCCACTGAAAGCCATGATCATTCGGCAGTGTGGATATTTTCATTCTTTGTGCAACTATTCCTTGCATTTTAAATGTCTCCTTCCAGGAGAGAAAGTCTGTCTCACTCAAAAGATATCACATCTCCACCCTATCTGTGACGGCCAGCTTTAACTCCATATTTGAATGCGGGCGATTGAGACACCTATAAACACATTTGATTTCAAACAAAGTCGGACAACAGGTTCAAGTTATTGCTTTTGCTTGAGTACAATCCAGCCTTTAGCATGTTGTAACACTTCATTGCCATCTTAATATGTGAAAGTGCTTTGGAAGTTTACTGGGTGGAAGACAAGGCAGTCCAAACTCTCTCTTAGTTTCAGATCATTTTGGGTGCCATCTCCTTTGCTACCTGCACATTCTGGTGTGAAAGGACAGACCTCTAGTTGTAGCAAGTACACCATCACTTGCACACCTCCACCAAACTCCACAGCCTCTGAGAACACGCCAGATTTTGAAATTACTATACTGGCGCCCTTACCTGGTCTTTGCTGCTGCAGTTTACGGCTCCTGGCTTCTTCTTTTTCTTAAGAGGGCTTGGGGAGGTGTCTGAGGGAGAGTGTCCATTGGAGGAATGAGTGGGACTCGACACCTTTCTCTTCTGTGGTGCGATTGGTCTTTCGGCTGACCCTGGTGGGTCAGGGACTGGATGCACAAAGACAATATACGTTGTAACAACAGCAGACAGGCTCGTACTGTTCACTGCACTCAACACACATTACACTAGCTTAGAAAGACAAACGGGGTTTTGTGACAGTGATTTCACCATTTCAAAAATAAACCAAAAGGATGAAAACAATCAGCCATAATACATCAACCCCTTCCTCTCACATTCTTAGATTACTCAGTCACAAATCAGTCTAAGCTAAGTAATTTAAATTATGATTAACACTGACACCAATCACACTGACCAAAAACGCAATAAATGACAATATTTAATTCTGCATATTAAATTATCACTTGATACTTACAACAATAAAGAGGGCTTGCTCTAACCTGACTATCAATACAAGGTCATATTGATACTTGACACAAAATCTAAACAGGCAGGCAGCCAGGCATAATAGATTATCTTTGCAGTCCTGAGAGACCCACAAAATGCATCACAATGCACTTTTAAAAAAAACAATAAATAGCCCTGACATTCTCTGAAATTAAGATGCTTAAGATGTTCTTTGACACTAAATGTGAGCTACTCGGCCTTAGAGACTTACCTTTGGATCGTACAGATGCATCCATTCCCTCTACCACATCAGACTCTGTCTTTATCTCCTCCTCAGCCAGACTGCAGAGCACCGAACAAGAGCACACAGAACCACAGAAAGAGAGGCAAACACAAAGTCAGAAAGGGTGTTCAGAAACCACATCAGCATAACAGTAAACAAGTGGAACACCACCTAAGGCACCCAGGTCCCAGAGGATCTGTCAATAGGGACTTTGCAGGTTTCCATTGTAATTGTTGTCATTTGATTTCAGCACCTCTCTGACATTGTGGTGCGAAGTTCAAATCCTTTCCGTATTATCACTGACAAACGAATCTGAATATGGTCTTTATGTTTCAAGAGAGAGAACGGTAACAATCACCATGGCAACGCTCCTCTCTGCTAAGCACAAGATGATATTCACAGCAACACATAGGGCCATTTAGCTGACATTACCCTGCACCTCCATCCGTCTGGAGAGATTGCAGCCGTAGACTGAGGAGTGACTAGGTTCTGATCTTTGCTTTGCTTTGTTTTTAATCAAATGTTGAGTAACCCTATAGTAAGGAGAGAGCCACAGGGGACGCGGTCAATACTACTGGAGGGACAGGGTCTCATGGCGATCAACAGTATATGTTTCTGCTACCTCTCAAGCCCCTTCAGTAACAACAGGGTACCCTCAAAGGATTTGGGCCCATTCTTGGAAACCAATTGTGAGCGATCTGTCTAACAAGCTCCTAGCTAAATACTTTTGGTCTAAATCTTCACCACATGCATATTCAAAGTACCTCTGCTGGTCAAAGTCATGTTTATGTACTGTCCGTCACCCAATGTGAAAATCCGGCACTACCTATTCTCTATTTAGAACATATTCACATCTGTTGTGGAGTTACATAAGCACGTTGAGTGTTCAGAATATCTGCCTACCTGTTCTACTGCTGTGTTTACAAACTGATGTAAACACGCCTCTGTATAACAGATTAATAACTTCATAGATTTTGAATCAATTCAAAAGCAAAATATACATCTCCAACGTACTCATCTAACATGGGAAAAGTCTGATTTCCCAGGTCTTCAGCCCTGCTCTCATCTCATTTCCTCCAAGGAAAAAAAAAGCGGATGAGAATAAAAGGACTTGGGCGATAAATGAAACTCTTTGAGTGTTTGGCTCCTCCTTTGTCAGAGCAACAGTGGGCCTCGTTCCAAGGATGTAGCCTTTATTCACAAGCCCCAAGAAGAAAACCCTTGCAAGGACCCCTGACAGGTCACACACTTGACCAGTTCATAGCATTGGCTGCAGCTCTGGTTTCCAGCTAGGTTGATGGGTTTACAGGCTATGACTCAAAGGTCAACCACATTTGTGGGATAAGCTTCTTTTTTCTCTTCTGAAAGTAAAGGAATGCTCCTCACGTCCCCTCCTCCACCCTTAAAGAGACATTCCACGCAAAAGTTGATCAAATGTCAGCTTGATGAAAGGTACAGGGAGGTTAAAGCGCATAACCCAAAAGGTTTAGATAATCACATATGACAAACTTGAAAAGAGATTGGATGTGATCACGTCAGCCATTAACCTTGTACTCATTTAAATACCAAACCAACACTGCGGCTTACAATCATCAAGGCTATTCTAAATACATTCCTTGTTTTGTTTTTTCTGGCAGACAGCTTATCAAACTGAAACTTAGAAGAATAACTGCATCATAACGTGTGTTGTCTGAGAAATGACAAACATGGGTTGAGCAGAGTTTCTTTAAAAATATGGCATATGGGTATCTTGTTTCAGCCTGCCAACAGTCACACAGAGACACACACACACACACACACCCCCAACCCCTCCGGGGCCTTCCTGTTCCGGACTGAGTGAACAAACGAGGCCCACATGAAAATAAGTGAACGTTAGCCAAGTCGCTCTGCTACGTGTACCACAGCCCTGAAAAGAGAGAATATCCGCCATGACCAGGCAGCTCAGAGCTGCTCAACAATGTGCCACAACCCTATATTACACACGGACACACACATACACACACTTAGGACAAATGGCAAGACATTGCTGCAACTACCAGGAAGACAGGATGACCAGCAGCAAAAACGTATGCTGATCCAAAGGGCATGCTCAGATCAGCAGCTATGATCCATCACACGAGGAGAGTTAGGCAAATAAATCCTCAGTTGATTCTGGGATATATTCCAGAGAGACGTGGGTTCAAGAAAACACTGACAGTATTCCTCTCTGCAAGCAGTACCTGATGGACAAAAGGAAACAACACTGACTCAATGCCTTTAGATTCCACTCCTGTGAGAGAGACGAGCAGGGTTCTCTCGTCACAGAAAATGGAGGCCACAGCTTGCTCCCCTCCCCCCTCTCCCCCATCCCCCACTCCGAGGCTGAGACTCAGGCACTGGCACATCCATGCAGGAGGACCAGAGAGATCTGTGGAGATTACAGTCCAACATTTTAGAAAACACGGCTGTGTCAAGGCAAACCTTCACGGTCGATCACGGAGGTGGAGGAGAAACACAGAGAGGGAGACACGAGAAAATCCAGCAAAGTGAGAAGCACTCGTCTCTGTTTTTTTTTTTATGTCTTCGATCTTGGCTTCCCTCCTTCCCTGTGAATACTGCTGTCATAGAATAATTAGATTTCATTTTGAAGAAGGGGAGACCATCACTGTGAAGCTACGCACAGATCCCAGCAAAGCTATTTTCTACACCTTCTAGAAGACCTATCAAACAGACAAATATCTAAATGGCCTTTCAATACAGCACTCCTAGAAACCCATTCCTTGCAAACATTATATTCTGCTCTCTCTGCTGGAACTGCCATTGAAAACACTTGGGATTAATGCCATTGTCTATAAACATCCTACTCACCATGCTACACAAAACCCCTGAGAGATTATTAGGTTTTGTGAAATGACAAGATACATCCAGTTTTTGCAAGATCAACATCCACATGCAGACAATGTAAGAAATACACCATATATGCTTTTGCTCTAATCAACAAAAAACTAAATTATTAAAAGCGATAGGTACAAGTCTCAAGGCTACATTTCATGACATAATGATTTTAACAACATTAAGACACCTGTTTCAAAAAAATCCTTAACATATTCTAGTACATCTTTATGTTAAACAATGTCCCACATCAAAGTATACTACTGGTACACAGAATATCCTGTATAAAAGAAAGATTTGACCTGGATTTTATATAAGGCTGTAAAGGGTGAATCAAAGATGGCTGTGGAATTTTCCAGAAGGCCCTTGCTCTCCCTGCTGCTCTCCCTCTGATTGTCAATCTTTAACCTCAACTGCAGCTGCAATTGGCTGGAGGGCCAACCGGGTGGAACATTATTGGTCGGCTGTGCTATGCCACACGGATCACAGTGTGCAGGCTCCCCTCTTCCTCTTAAAAAGCATTTTTGCTGCAATGCAGAGATTTCCTCCTGCATTAGACGGTTTATATTCCTTGGGTTTAACTTGCCCCCCTTGATTATGACAGTATAAATCAGAGGGGATTTGAAAAAGGCCTTTTGGGAGATTATATCTGTGGTGTGCTTCTCATAATCGTGCTGCTTGTCAGTCTATGCCGTCTCATTTACAGGCTATGCTGCCTCAGAAAGAGGCCCAGACTATTTGTCCCAATACCATGACGTTACACATTGCTAAAATTTGTATCAATGTAACATTCATATTAGGAGTATGTTACTCCACCGTGGATTCAGTGGTAAAACCTTACTTTTGCTTTTGATTTTACGAAGAGGGTGACTAAGTCATAGCACTGATTGCAACTACTTACTACTTTCTGTAGTACAAACGTACACTTTGTGTCAGGCCACAAGAGAAATAAAATCCCCATGCAGATTAAACTGCTAAAATAGGGATAACATGATGCAAGACAAGGTACAGTCTATGCTCTGAAAAATATACACACGCCAAAAAACAGTAAAGAGTTTCCAAAGGGTGAAGGATTAAACAACGTTATATACACGTGCGCACACAACATGAAAAAGCATGTAATGTCTCATGCCGTTTCTCTGTACAGCTGCCTGATCTGTGAGAGGAGCACTCTAACACACAAAATGGCCACTGTCTGTCTGAGGATCAAAGAGTGGAGGAAGCAGTTTCACAACAGTGCTGCAGAGTCGACAAAGCATAACCATGTCTCAGCATATTGCTTCTTAAGATTAGGGCTCGAAGGACGAAGGAGTTTTGCCATTTTATAAATTGTTTGTTTCAGGTGGGTTCATCCGCTGACCAAAAGAGTGTAGAAACTCTGCTGAGCAGAGTTTTTTTTTAATGTGTACCAACTCACACAATTTTCAGTTTCTGAATAATTTATTTCACATGTATATATATAAAATATTAGACTTAAAGCTGGTACTAAGTTATGCCCTGCACTCCTTGTCCTCCTAACAAGCACATCTGTTGCCCCCCATGTCTATTCCCCAGCCTGGCATGACACACAAGAAAACAGCAGAGAGCCAATCCACTTACGAAGGGTACATAACACCCCCCCTCCACCTCCACTGCCCATCCCCCATTCTTTCACTGCCAGGCTACAACACAAGACTGCCACAACAAGAGGAGATGTGGGTGCCATTTCTAAATCTAAGTCTCTTTTGCATTATAAAAAGGAAAAGGATTTGCCATGGTCCACTCTGCCTCCTGTATGGCAGCCTGGTTGTCTGGGGCACCCATGTGACCCTGAGACACAGAGAGAGAGCAAGGGTGAGAGTCGTTACCCAACCCCCCACCCTCAGCACTGTGGAGCAGAGAGGCCTGGCAAGGCCTCCAATCCACCCCAGCTCCTCCTCCTGAACACTAAACTGATTTTAAGGTGTGCACATTTATCATGAGAAACTAACAGTCACCACAACAAAAAGGAAGCCATGTTGTTATCAGAGAGTTGAGATAAAAAAGACAGAGCTTACCTCTGTGGATGCATGGCTGCCTGACACACTGTTATGTCAACACTTATAAAACATGGAGGACACTCTCAGCCCTCAGCCGGGTAAGGCTCCGCTCTTCAGGCAAGGCGATCAGGCCCCAGTGATGTTAGCCAAACCCTGACTGGTCGCTTTCCTCACAGGCAGGATACAAGGCTGCGTCTGATTGGCCGAAATGTTTCCTGAGTAATTATCTTTGTTCAGTGCAGGCAGGGGCAGCACTGTGAGTGTCAGAGACAGGGGAAGAAAAATAAGCAGAGAGCCAGGCCTAAAACCACAAAATAACATGGTTAATATGAATATTTTTGACATACAAACCCGGTGTAACAATGTTTCTAAGCGTCCAAGTGCAGAATCTGGCGGTAGTTGTCTTATCTGAAGGCTTTAAAAGTAGAAATGGCAGCATGTAGACTGTGAAGAGCAGGACACCATGGCTTCTCTGCACAAGCCTCCATTTTTTTATGTGGAGAGGGCCTTTGTTTAAACTCCTCCCTCCCACTTGGCTGCTCCAGAGAAAAGAAAGGCTGTAGCTCCTCACTTATTTTAGCAGTTTATTCTGCAAAAAAATGAAATAAAGAGGCAGCTATGACAGAATGAAAATTTATGTAGTCAAAACACTTTTATAGTTTTGGTAAAGGAAAGGCAAATAAAATTTTGACATATGAAGCCATGCCCTTTTATGTCACAAATGAATGTTGTTTCTGTAATAAATAGTGCCCCAGCGAGTGTTAACCAAGGAGGTTATATATGTACAAGCATGCGTTTTACAAAATATATTGAAATGAGGAATAATTAATTTCATTATTCCTCATCTCCTGTTCCATGTGAAGGAACACTAAATATAAAAGTGATTTGAAAAACAGTGGAGGAGCTTTGTATAAAATATGTGTAAGCAGGAAGGAACCTGCTGTACCAGCTGTCATTAATAATTAAATAGAGATGGATAAAGCACCAGTTTGGGGGTTTTTTTGTCCGTCTCACATTCAATAGCAGAAAAATGGTCTATACTAAAATAGAGAGACAAAATAATGAAATCCTATATAAAAAACATAGCATAACTACAGTCTTGGGGTTACTTATAATGTCTTTATTTTGCTGTGACTGACTCAATGTTGACTCAATTCTGCTATTAAAGAAGGCTGCCATTCATAGTGATCCTGGATTATCATGAATGGTGTTTGTATAGATGTAAATTGCATATCCAGTTGGTTATTGTTACGCAGTCCATTTCAACACAAGCACAAAATATTTTCTCTAAAATTTGCGTAATGCAGTCTACATTATGGTCTAGACATTATTTTAACCTGACAGGCGTTTCCACAGTTTAACATCTTATGGGAAAAACCCTTACATATAATGCAACTGACTAAAACAGTAACAGAATGTATGGCTACAGAAATTATGTCAGTAACACTCCCTTACTCCCACAGAAAGCGTGTCGTGTTGAATCGTGATATCACCACAGATAATCCACTAGTCTGTGAGTAACGGAGGGAAAAAGCTCCGCCCAACGTGGGGCTCGAACCCACGACCCTGAGATTAAGAGTCTCATGCTCTACCGACTGAGCTAGCCGGGCTAGTACTCAATGGGAGATTAGCATCTTTTTTGTTTATGAGATGACCGTTTAATACGTATATATTGTTATTACGTTTGTCAAATATGTGAAGCTGCGTCACGTTCTGCTGGTGCGGGTCCCAATACAGAGTAAGACAGGGTGAGGTCCTGCCATTCCGATTCTGTCTCATACTGACCTCTAGCGTAGAAGAATAGGAAGTGTCGAGTATTTGAGCTAGGCTACACATTTTTTGAATGACTGATACGGTGTTGGTTGTGAACAGTCGATTTAAACAGCTCAGTTAAACCCCGATAAAACCTATGGCTTTTGCAAGCGTTTTTTTTTATTTTAGTAAAGCAGTTTTCGTTACACGATGACATCGATAACGTCACCCAAAAGCCTATAACAACACTTAAATTACGTGTTAATTGAGCTAGTTAATTAGGTGACAACAGGAAAAACGTTAGCTGACGTTCTGTAAGTGACGTTGTAGTCACAGCAACGATGCATCATATAAACGTCATTTACCTGACTGTTGATTTCCACTGTGAGTTGTGCTTAAATCGCCGTTAAATTAAGGGAAACACGTTTAAACCATCATGATATGACTTGGTGCCCCATATTTAATTAATCGTGAAATTGTAGGACGGACAAAAGTACAACTTCCAGTTTGTTTTTGTGTTTGTGCAAGTTAAGTCACGTTCATATGGGGTTGACTTAAATATATAGTATATTGTGATTGTTATATTTGTTCCCACATGTGCTAGAACCATATCCTTTACTACAGTATAAATGCTAAAATCTTGCTATTATATTAAAGTCGTAAATTATCTGTAAAATCTAAGTGTAAAAACACTTTTTATGCTCATTGAAACTCTACAGTGTGATATCATATGATTGGTTGATTTCTATTGATGCATTCAAGTGTTGGCGATATTTTACTGTTGTGGCAAGTCGAAAGTGTCTTGAGAATGCGTAGGATAAATTTAGTATGGATATTAGTATAGAAATTTAATATAAATGCAAAAATACTCAATTAAGATAAAACAATACAACAATTTCTATTTACAGTACAGTAGAATTAAGTTAACTGTAATTTGTTTCATCTACCACTTGTCACCATAATATTGTCTACAATATAAAATTACATGTACACTGAACTCTTAACTTATACTACCACAAATACTGGCATTTATAAATACAATAAACACTATGCAGAGCACAGCTTTCTACTTTTCTTCCACTTAGTACCTAAGTCAATCCTCAAGGAAAATCATCAGAGAAATGCACAAATCAATTAAAATAAGTGAAATCCATTGTCTGGTTGCACAGTTTATTTTGGAACAGCTACACATCATACACATACTACCTTTTTATTTGTGAAATATCATAACAGACTCTCAAGATCATTTTGTCTTTCAGACACTGAGCCATCATCATCATCATCATCATCATCATCATCATCATCATCATTTTAGTGGGTGTGACGAACAAAAATTCTTATATCCAATTATCAATCTTTAATGTCTGGAACAAAAGAAGTCTACTTAATCTTAAGTGTTCAAGCACCAAACCAAAAGATGGTGCTTTAGAAATACTTTAATCACTTTCATTGTTATTTGCACGGCCTGGAAATCTGTTAAGCATCCTGGGGCCACAAGGTAATTTTATACCCTGCTGGAATCTCGTGTGTAGATGCAGGTTTTCAATGTGTCAAATTCTTTTTTGTGGCATGAAGCACTATTTTGTCAACAACATGTAAAGTTTGAGTAGAGTAAAATAGATGATGCTATAATGTTAAACGTTTTAAAACAAGTAATTGTATGTGTTATTGTACTTGTGTTGTGTGAATCGTTTAATAAATTTGCAGGGCACCTGACTAGTTCCAGACAAATCTATTAATTCAGATTATGCTGTGATGAAATATCACATACACACGAACAATTTTGCATCACTAACAATTTAACATCGAACAGTATTTTCCTCATAAGCAATTTAGAAACGGGGCGTTTACATAAGGTACCTGAAGGCACCACGGGCCTGGGTTCTCCTTCTACGTCAATGACACTGGGCGGTTCATGAATGGGGTTTCGAGGGGGAGGGCCCGTCATCTGACTTTACCAGGCAGGAAAAAAAGAAGTGGGTGTTGTGCTGTAGTGTTTGGTTTGGTGCGATGCATCTTCATGACTGTTTCTAAACACATGAGCAGCGGGTTCACTGTGCGCACGGACCCCTGTGGAGCGATCATCCCAGAGCCGAGCAAACATCCAACCGTTGGGACGCGTGCAGGCTAACAGCCGCCGTGCATCAGGGGGAAAGCTAGCTCCCGACAACCCAGCTAGACTCAGTGACGGCAGCCCGGAGCCAGAGAGGGGAGAGACCTGTCCGTGAGCCATGGGTTTCCGCAAGAAGAACAAGAGCCCGCCGGTGCTGAGCCACGAGTTTGTGATCCAGAATCACGCCGACATGGTTTCGTGTTTGGCCATGATTATCCTCCTCGGCCTGATGTTCGAGGTACAGTGTAATCTGACAGGAAAAGCGCAGGAGCTGTGGTTAGCCGAGAGATGTTAGCTACTGCTAACTATCGTTAGCTGACATGACAGCAGCACTCCAGGGGCAGGGCGCTAGTGTGTCTCTCTCCTTTCCTTCTCATGTGTCTCACTGATTGCCAAAGAAGATGGCGAGGAGGCCCACTGGCACAGTTATCAGGTCATTTTTACCAGTCGGCTAATCCATTGCCTCTATAGC
Source organism: Datnioides undecimradiatus (assembly GCA_008933995.1). NCBI lineage: Eukaryota > Metazoa > Chordata > Actinopteri > Lobotiformes > Datnioididae > Datnioides > Datnioides undecimradiatus. The sequence continues at coordinate 7,665,631 of WARS01000071.1, read as the reverse complement.
AAACCAAGACACGTATCTGGCCTTTAGCAGCAGGATATCTTAACCAGGCTAAAAGTGCCTGCATGCAACACATTTGATCACCTGCTCTTTGGCTCGACAGAGCAGCTACAGCTGACTAGTACCTAGCCACGTTTGAATGAAACAAGACACTACCCTCTCCACACCCAAACCCAGCCACCACACTGAAACTACTGTGAAAACCGATTAGATTTTGTTTTAATCAACCTGTATCTGTCAAGATGAAGATGCTTTTAATGCTAGGTGCAGAGTTGTCTATGCTAAAACTCAAGGAGACAGTGAACCTATGATACACACTCAGTCTGACACAATGAGTTATACCTCAATCTGACAGAGACCCCTGAGAGCCCCTCCAGGCAGCCTCTGGAGGTCCCCAGACCCTAGTTATAGAAATCAGCAGATTTAGGATCTTGCAGTGACACAGCAATCCTTACTCATTCGTTACACACGTGCATGAACCAATTTCTGGAATTGTCGCAGTTGTTTGACCGCAGATGCAGTCATTAAGATATCCTGTTTACGTACACCTGGATAAGAAAGGTAGCATGGCTGAGAGTCAGGTTCCCCAACATGGGTCAATCCACAAGGGTAATACACACATTTACTGCATTGTTACTTTTTGTTAATACAAAGGCTTTGTGTCCTGTGTATGAAACCTGTCCTCCGACTCAGAATGAGTACATTAATCCTGTGGCTTTCTTTGTGTTCCAGGTCACAGCGAAGTTTGCCATCATGTTCATCACAGTCCAGTACAACGTAACACAAGTCCTTGGTGAGGTGGCATTTATTGGTCCAGTGATCATTTTATTATTTTTAAAATAGCTCAAGTTAATTTCCCTGTTTCTGATTCTGTTATTCTGCCTTATTAGCAATTGTTTAGGAATTAAGCCTCTAAAATCTCTGTTTCCCATTTTGGCAGATGAGAAGAGCGAGCCAGTGAACCTTTACCAATATGGCCCTAAAGATGTTGCCACTGTGTTTTTTTACCTGCTCATTGCGGTCATCCTTCATGCGTTGATACAGGAATATATCCTGGACGTGAGTACAAAAACATCCAAAACTCAGCAGCCATCGCATTCACTTACATTGCTGGTTATTGTGACACCGTGTGCCTTATGTGTATGAACATAGTATGAAGGAAACAGAAACTTGCGTACTCACTGCAGTCGTCTTTTCTCAAGGTTCTAATTTTAACTTGTGTTGTGTTCTGGTCCAAGTTTTGGAAGCTGTTCATAGGTAATCAGGCCCAATCCCTCCAGCTGCACTAAAGCATAATGACTGAAACAGTTCTCATATTTCTCCTGACATCTTCTGCTTTTGATGTCAATTCCCAGTGGCCTATCATTAATAGAAGAAAACACTTTTATATATTTTTATTATAAAAATAGGATTCTCTCTCTCTTGAACCTTTTCATGTCTGTCCTAGTCTGATGCCAATGTGAACATTAAAACAGATTTTGCGTAATGTAACTACCTTACGTAACTAACACACATACAGTTTGACAGATGCCAAAGGACAAAACCCTCAGTGCTTGTTCTGTGTGAACAATACATTCAGTGGCATTAGTGTCTTGTTTAATGAGACAATTGACATGTGGAGTGGAGGCTCAAACAACAAACCCTTTGATTAACAGATGACCTGCTCTTCTTCCAGAGCCACCCAGATCGAAGACAGACTTGAAAAAAAATCTTTTAATCTGAAAGGACGACAATTTGTGCAAGTGGAAAATGTGCACGGCTACTCTATATATGCTGATTACAATTTATGTCAGAGCTGTGACAGTTGTGACTCAGTAATAGGCAGTGATGAATACTTAACCTCTTGTTCCTGCAAATGAAACCATATATATTAATGTGCTTAACATGTCTGATATTTTTTTCTTTTATTTCAGAAAATGAACAGAAGGTTGCACCTGTCAAAAACCAAACACAGCAAGTTCAATGAGTCTGGACAGCTTGCAGCGTTCTACCTGTTCTCCTTCGTCTGGGGCTGCAGCATCCTAACAGCGGTAAGCGAGTGGGGAGTCACAGCAACACTCGCAGACTGCGTTAGGCTTTATCTTCTATGCAAACGCCTCGTGTCTCTTTTTTCTGTTGACAGGAGGACTTTGCAACAAATCCTACGTTCTTGTGGGAGGGTTATCCACACACCCACATGGTGTAAGTAAAGCTCTTCAGACACATCCTAAGCTCCCATATTACAACTTAAATGTTAACCCTAGGAAAAACCTTTTATACCCTTCATTTAGTCCAATAAGGAAAGTATGCAAATCTTTAACAGTTACAGTCATTCTCTTAAAATACGTGATGCACTCATATTTGTTTATTTTTTCATAATATTTTAAATACCTGATCTATTGTATGTTAACATGATAAAACTCAAGTCCGTGCTAAAATGACATCCTGTCTTCTGTCTAGTTTTCAGGTCAAGTTCTTCTACATTTGCCAAATTGCCTATTGGCTCCATGCACTTCCTGAGCTGTACTTTCAAAAAGTGCGGAAGGTAAGTATAAAAATAGATGTATTTGGAAAAAGGGTTTCAGGGTTGGGTGTGTTTCGGGGTAAGCGGAGCCGCAGCTTCTTTATGTAAATCAGTGGTCTTGTGGTCCGAGGTCGCACATTAACTCGTGTGAGAGATAAAGCCGTCACCTTCAGTTTGGGTTTTTACAGCCACATCAACCATATGACCTCAGATGAGAAGCATTGAAGAGCTTAAGTGTGAGTGTATTAACAGAAAGGGGCTATGTTAAAATGAGTTTTCCTAGTTATCAGTAAAGGTTTTGTGCAACGGCCTCTGCGGTCTGCAACCTATGGCGAATACAGAGGTGTTAATTCATCACTCAATTAATGTCCATGTTGCTCCAGGAGGAATCAGCTGAGAACTATGCAGTTGTGCAATAGGAGCCAGAACTACATTAAACAATCCCATGTCTGTAACAGTACTTTTACAGAAGCAATGAGAAATGCATTTTCTTTGTGCAATGAGCAGAAAAAGCTGTCACATATTAATGACCCTCTTTCTATTCTATTGAAAAAGCATTTTCATTTGAGGTTTGTTAAAACATGTTATTTTGATGTCGTGCCTTCTGTGCATACGTTATTTTAGAGTCAGTTGGAGCCAAGCGGGTGTCAAGGCTTAATTTGCATAGGAAACGTACAATAGCGTCAAAGCTAAAAGGTGTTGCCCAAGTGCCGGCTGTGTTATAAGGGCTGTAGACTTTCCTTTAAAATGGCTTTACAGTAAATGAAATGATTCAAATCTACAGACACTACTGAGATGTTGCTGCTGCAAAGCAGTTGACACCCCTCCTTTTTGTTTTATTTCCACAGGAGGACATCCCCCGCCAGCTCTATTACATCTGCCTTTACGTTGTCCACATCACTGGTGCCTACGTCTTAAAGTGAGTGAAATAATTCTGATAATGAGAGTGTTTCAAATCAGTCACTGATAGAGTGGTTTAAACTGGGTGCAGCATCAATGTGGTTATGCTTATAACCGCTTGGACGTGGCACTAAGTTGCTGTACCCCTCTCTGTGTTTTGTCATGTTTAGCCTCCACCGACTGGGCCTGGTGTTGCTGGTCCCTCACTATCTGGTGGAGCTCCTGTTCCATGCTTCACGCCTGTTCTACTTTAGTGACGAGAACAAACAGAAGGGGTATTGCTTTCATTCATCTGACAAACAAGTTGCCATTTCTGTAATAGGTACTTGCTGGTGCTTTTCTGATCTAAACGTTTTTTTCCTTTTACAGTTTTACTCTGTGGGCGCTGCTCTTTGTCATCGCCCGCCTCCTCACCCTCACGCTCTCAGTTCTGACGTTTGGCTTTGGGCTGCCCCGTACAGAAAACCAGGGCTTTTCACTCGCAGAAGGCAACTTCAATGTGCTCACCATAAGGCAAGTTCGCACGGCAAATATCAGGAACAGCCCTCAATGTTTCATAGCTAGCTAAATAACCCATAGCATTAAACTTAAAAACAATGAAAGGGCTAAAGTTTTGTTTTCCTGTTCCCAAGTTAAACCCCCTTTTAACTTTAGTTGTTCTTAAAACATGTCCTTCGCACCCCCTCAGGATGACTTGCCTGGCAGCTATTTGCCTGACACAGGCTTGGATGATGTGGAAATTCATTAACTTCCAGTTGAAAAAGTGGAGGGAGCACAGCCAGAACCAGGCCTCAAAGAAGAAGACCGTCAGCCCAAAGAGCAAGCCTCACAAAAGGGAGCCTACAAGGGGTGAGTATTCAAGAGCATCAGCATTTTATCAGTCAACCAGAAATTATGTATTTTGTGTTTCATTTCGTATCTCACAAACTTGATCTTTCAGATTCTTTTGCTCACCGCTGAACATATTTATCTGAAATCACTGTCACTTGTCTCGTCAGGTGGTGCTGCCAACGGGGTGGTGAAGTCTGAGGATAAAACATCACCACGGGCAAGAAAAGCCAAAGCTTCATAGAGGTGGACAAAGTGTGTGTTGGGGGGGGGCAAAACTGAGTGAGGGAGTTTTGACAATGTGACATTATGTCTTTAACACAACTTCAAATTTTGTCTACAGCTCTCCAAAACAAATGTTTAAGCGCACTAAGAAACCTTACGTAACTGTCCCTTTGGGGAGTTGGCACTCCTTTTTGACAAAGTTCAGTGTTACTGTCTGCTAGAAATGTTTATTATTAATTTGGGCTCTCTGCAGATGGGATGTTGGCAGGACAGCGCTGGTTTTGATGCTTTAAACAGGATTTAGATTTAGCTCTTCAAAGTGTCCTTTTGTGTGAAACTACGATCACTCGGGTACTTTAAACTGAGTTGCTCTTCAGTAATTTGACATGGAATCCGCTAACATCACAGTACCTTTAAAAAGTGAATTATGACTTCAGGGCAACTTCATATAAAGTGTTAATGTACAGATTAAGTGTACGGGGTGTCATTCTAAGTTTGGGCCTTATACAGTTAAACTCGCAAAACAAGCCACTGGCTCAAGTCCCAAAATAAAGCCTTTCTTGCTCTTCAAGATAGCACTTTGATACTCTGCTGTTGTCAGGAAAAGATCATAAATTGATTGGTCCAGAGGTATGTTTGAGCTATTGAGCTATTTGGCATGGCTGCAGCCAGACAACTGAAGCTTGTACTTAACTCCTTGATCATTTACTGCCATTATTTGACAGCCTCTGCCTTTGAAATCCAACACGCTACGGGATTGAGGCACCTTTTTACTTTGATTATTGTTTGCTTTTCTCACCAACCTGGTAATCAGCTTCACCCCGTCACAGGGGCTCATCCAGGTCAGGTGACTTACTAAAAGGAAGCTGTACTGTAACCTGTGATGCTGTACTGTATGCATACAGTTGAATCTTTATAACGGCATGATTGGAAACTTGAGCAAGAAAACTGTGTTTGAGGCTGCGACTCAGTCCTTTATATGGTAATGTAAATGCATGATGGTTTAAGGCTAAAGACTTTATGGCTAGTTCCTACCTGTGCTGTTGAGTTTGCATCTCTCTCTCTCTCTCACACACACACACAAACACACACGTACACACAAGCATTCAGTGGCCTTTTTACAACTGCTGCAAGAGGTTTGAGTTATTTATTTTTGCCATATACTACAGATAGTTTATTATTTTATATGCTTTGAAAAGCTATAACCAGCAAACACAGCGGTACATAGCAACTGCGTTTAGTTAATCCAAACAATACAATCTTTCTTCAAGTGTCCTTATAATGTCCGTGGTTTGTATCACTCGTTCTGCTTGTGTTTGTGTGTTTTGTTTGCCTTCTCTGTTCGCTTTTTTTACTCTTGGGTACCAGGGGACAAGCTATTTCACCACTTCCACACACTATAAGTTCCATCCCATGCTGCAATTGGAGGTGTGTCTGTTTTGTAAGGGGATGTGTTTGTATGCCTGTGCACTTAAAACTCGTGTGTACGGTATTGTTTTTTCGCCTACTGTGTATGTGAATTAACTGGGCGTGAATGATGATGATGGTGGTGATGACAACGATGTTTATTGCTTGTCTCGTTTAAAAAAAAAAAAAAAAAAAAAAAAAATGTTGCCTGCGTGCAGAGCATGAAATGTGACAATCTGTTCATTGACTCCTGCCACGTTTGTTGTATTTCGCAATCACAATCTGTCTTTTAGTTCACTTTGGTCGGGCCTGTCCCAGAGCCCAACACGCTATTGTGTGTAAAACACTAAGTTGTGGATAGGTGTACGTTCTATAGGTTACTAAATGCTTCTGTGTTCAATGTCTCTGCCCCTCGGACGCCCTTTCCTGTGTGAGAGAGACTCTGTGATTTCTGTTTGCCGAATGTGGCATGTTTTGTCCTTCCTGCTTCACCTTTTCAATGATCCTGACATTGCTACGGAGCACACGTATTGTACTGTTGGCCATACTCTTTCCTCTCATGGACCAAGTCCTGCTCTGCTACTAAACCACTGTGCATGTGAAGCTCTGTACAGACAAGACTGTACTACCTGTCTGGAGACAGTTGGAGTAAGGAGTCTTTAGTCTAGGGCAGGGAGGAGATGAAGATGCCATTCATTTTTGCTCCCTTTAGCACTCCTTATTGGGACGTTGGTGGTCTTTTAAAGTCCTATGTCTGTGTATGGCAGTGTCATAGGAGGGAAGGATGAGCAGAGGACTTATGTACCAGCCTGTTATTAAACTGTCTCAGATGTTTAAAAAGGAGAAAAGAGAAAAAAAACTGATTTAACCCTACACTGTACTAAAATATGTGTCAGATTTTTAAGCTATTTTTATAGAGGGGGAACTGTTGAAATTCACTGTTGTTCAGTACACACGTGTGAATATTTGTTTTGCATCCATATTGATATGAATTGTTTTTTTTATATATAAGAATGAAGCTTGCTGAACTGTTAGCGTGGGTATACATTGTGGTATGAGTGTACAAATTTACTTTACTAGCCTCATGGTTTATTTAACTTCATGGCCTTATTCGAGCAAAGTGAACTCAGTTGTATAACAGTGCTCAGTTAACACCACACTGCAGTTGTACGCTGCAGCTTTCACAACTATATGTTTTATGATGGTGAGATTCCCGGTCACACTTACACTTGTTGTTATCACATCAGTACAGACGGGTGACAAATAAAAGGAAAACCCGTAATTAATGAGTGGAGAAATGTAATGAATGCAGGAGCTTTCACACAGGTGCACTGCATTGTACATTTAAGTAATTAACATCCAATCATGCTCTGTGGCATCTGTAAAGATGCAGGTCCAGTTGTTTCTGATTTTGTGCGAAGACGTCAGAGGAGCAGATCAAAGTGACTGAAAGAGGGTTTGTTGCTGTTGGCAGATGACAGGAGCTTCAGCCACAAAGTCAGCCGTGCTGGCGAGAGTTTCAGCACGAACAGTGGTGACATCTGCATTTAGATCTGTGGAAAAGACATCAGTAAATAGGGTCAGGTATTTTGTTCAACTTTGCCCATTTGATGACATTGATGCTCTTGCGTTTGTAAACAGAGCAACTTTTCCTCAGGTGACTCAGAATGTCGGTGCAGGATGTGATCAGACCTTTAGCAAAAACAGTACATGTACAGTTACAGAGAGGGAAAACATAGTAGGATTGCAGTGCATGAACCACTTATTAGAAAGATGAATACACATTTGTGAGTTCACTGGCGCAAAAGCTAGGGTTGCAGCGATATACCGTTTTCACAGTAATATGAAAACAATTATCATACCACGTATATTTGCTTATCTGAAGTATTGAACTCTGCCATTTTAGTGTTAATTAAGAAAATATTTTAAGTTTATATCACGTTTCATGTCTGTCAGGAGATAATATTTTGTGACATTACAATAAAGCATTTGCTCAACCAAAAAACACCCATCTCTTTTCATTCCTTTAAGGGTCACTGTAAACATAATAATAATTATTAACCCTAACCCCAACGTGTAAGATCCAAGATACTTTCTGAGAAGGCTGTTGTACCAGGAAAATCTCATACGATTGCAACCCTAACAAAAACCATAAGCACTGGTCAAATGAGATTTTGAAAGCAATGATATGTCATCCATGATACTCATCCTTCACTAAACTGCACATATGTGGCATACACAAAGTGAACAGTACAGGCCTCCAAGCTTGACCCCTGCAGTGAGGGGACTCTGTTATGCTGTGGGGACATTTTGCTGATGTGGCCCAGGTTCACTTGTCTCCTTAGAGGGAAGGGTCACTGTAAATTGTTCAGAGTGATCACCTTTATCCTAAGATGAATTGTTTCTGTCCAGATGGGACTCTAAATTAGGGAACATATTTTGGATAAATGGCAAAACCCTCCAGTATAAGTTTAGAGACTTGTTGAATTAATGCCAAGGTACCATGGTAAGACACTTACTGCTGGTTTTGTCTTAACTTGTCACTCATCTGTACACGCTCAGAGGAGCAAATGGTCAGTATATAGCATTTTATTCCAGTCCTGCAGGTGTATCTCAGTACTTGTGTTTACAGGCCTGGATGTAGAACAAACTAACAACAGTTTGCAAAGTGAAACCTTCTGTAAGCTTTTTCTGCTCATCACATGTCAAACTGTACAACAATTGTCAGACTGTGACACGTGAGCCACTCTGCAGTTCACTGCCCCCTCTCTTTGAGACACAATAGCCTGTATAATCCCACAGGAATGCACTTTTTTTGCATAATATGCATTATGTCAGAGCACCATAACACTGCTCACTTGGGCTGCTCAATTATTTACAAATTGGAGTGCATTTTGTAATTGTTGAAAACTTAAAATAAAAATAAAAAGGACTGCAAAGATTCAGCTATATGAGCAACCTCTAGGTGGCAACAATCTTTAATGCATTTGACCATATCACTTAATAATTAAAAAAAAAAAAGACCTGCACAGCAGAGACACACGTTTGCGTTAATCTATTAGTTCATTCTGCATCATCCTTGATTTTATTTTTATTTTGTTGCTTGTTTATAGATGTTGCAATATATTTCCTTTTCAAATGTGTTGTCTCTGAACTGCTCTGATGTTATATATTTATGCAAATTATTGTGAGTTCGGATCATTTTCCTTTGTCACTATTTTTTAATTTCATGTTTGAATAAAGCTTTTATTCATTACACAAACTTGTTGAACATATTTTTTAAATAACGCCCGCAGGTTGAGTAGTACAACTGTCACCATGGAAACCACGGGGAAAAAAAAAAAACATTGCTGTTTCAAAGTGCACAGTAAATTATGAAAGCTGCACATAATTATCCACTTCTGAGGTGAACCAGCAGTGGAAATGTCATTCATAAAGCAGGGATACACACAAGGTTTTAGGTTTTGGAGACTTCCCTCTCCTGCCTGCTGCTCATTACGTCTTTCCACCTATTTAACTTAAGGATATATTAGGAGATCTTGATTTTTAAATATTTCTCATTTAAAATACCCTTTGGGGATGGTGTCAGGAGACTTGTGGAAATATTGGCCAAATCGTACTTCTCGGCTAATTACCACCAGGGGGCAACGTTGAGCTTTTTGCCTGAGGGACAGAAGCAGTCTGCAGGGGCATAGCTGCATACAGACCTGCATTAATAAATCACTAGTCAGAGTGAGAAAGACAGAAAGATTGTCTTATCACAGAGTATGCAGCTCAGTACTCTCCTGCAGACTTTTGTGTGCAGTCCACAAACAAAATGAAGTAACTAATGGGTTTATCCAAAATATGAAAGCATATTTCAGATGGCAGACCAACGCCTCGGCTCTGATGTTTTGTAATTTGACTGGCAGGGCACTGTAAACATGACAACTGCATCCATGGATGGTGAGGAATGAGCACAACACTGAGAAGAGACACCTGCAGCTCACTGCTAATGTGTTGTGTTGTTTCAGAGTAATGGCTTTTCTCTGGGCAATCAGACAGCATGATGGATCAGTGGGAACCAGAGAGGCAGGCTGGAGCTCTGCAGGGTCAGCACAAGGACAGGAGTTCACACACACGCTCTCCATCACACACGCACACGTGCTCACACTGATGGCTGTATCCACAACCCAAACATACATGACCTGAACCCTACTGAGGGTGTGCCTCAAACTGAAACTTGCAGGAAGAGTCCAGCAGCAGGGACCCGCTAAGACGAGAGAAAGAGAGGGAGAGAGAAAGAGAGAGAAAAATAACTATCCCGCTCTTTTTTTCTTTAATTCCTCCCCTTCATCCAATGAGGATAAATCTCTCCCTGAATCGTCAGTATTATGTGTAATTTCCATATAAATTAGCTTCATTAAAAGGGGAGTACTTTCTTATTTAACGAAGCTCATTTGAAATTCTGTATTTAATAAGACATGCAATCCCAGACTTGCAGACTAATAGCCAACAATTAGCAGGACTGGAGCATGTGTGTGTGTGTCCCTGTTTATGTGTGTCTGTATAATCTCTTAGAAGTATTGTAGTCCCTCAGTGTTATTTTCATTGATTGTCTCAAATGACCAAATTGGGCAGCAGCTGCTCTCCCAGCCAGGTTTACTTGCAATGATCCATGAAGCACAGTAGAGATCTGAGACGTTCGCGACCTCGTGGCTATGTGTGAGCGGGCAGACGAGAGGGGAGTGTTTGAGGTGAGCGATGAAGCAGGTGTAGACCAATGGAGGACAGCGTGTGGAAGGGTTGGAAACATCTGGACGGATCAGAGGCGTGGGAATGAGAAGCAGAAGGGAGCAAAGACAAAATGGTAAAGGAAGTGAGAGGAAGAGAAACAGACAGAAGGAGAGCGATGCTGACCAGAGTGCTGTGATTTACAGTATAATGAAGGGAAGTGTGTGTGTGTGTATATGTGTGATATGAAGACGAGAACAGCACCCTATCAGTATCTATCAGCGCCAGCAAATTCAAATTAGAGCAGACTCCTTAATGGTGCACATAAAGAGAGGAAAGGTGAAATTAAGAAGCTGTAGACAACAGTGAGCTGAAAGAGAGACACTAAATAAGTGGATGCTAGGAAACTGAGAGCGAGAAATACGAAAAGGACAGAGACAGAGATGTAAGTCGGCACATTCCCATCTAGCATCATCCCTCATTAAATGGTCTTGCAACCATCTTATTCAATAACCAACTTTCCACCATTCAGAGCGTGCATGTTTGTGTGCGGGTGCGACTGTTTTAATCAGGAAAGTCCATTTAGAAAAACTTCTTGTGCAAAATTGAGGAAAAGGCGGAAGGAAGAATAACAATAGAAGACAAAAAATTAAAAGGCTCTGAGGCTAAACATTACTGCTTATGTGGAAAGTTCATTAATGGCAAAACAATTGAAAGGGCATAAAACAAATTTAAATGGAAAGCAGTCTTCGAGTCGAGATTTGAGTAAGCACAGGGACAGATTTATAAGCACAGAACAAGTTCTGAGGGTGAGCAGAGACAGAGTTGAGTATAATAGATGATTTGATCCTGCAAAACAAATGTCACAAAAAAATGAAGAAGCGGGGTTTCGTTTTCTTCTTATCCTGTTTTGCACAGTTTCTGGAAATTTGTGTTCCTTGCAAGCAGAAAAAAGATAGGTATGACCTGGATGTAAGAGTGAGAGTAAGAGTGAAATCCTTTCATATGAACAGAACTGCAGCAGTTGTGATGATGCATTTAGTTTGGTCATTTAGTTTCATGAACTTCTGACAACTCATGCAACTGACCAGAGGCAAGTTGTCTTGACAGTGGACTTTTAAGCGCACAGAGAGAGCCAGAGTCCAATGGAGGAAGCTATATAGCTAGCTAATTAGCTGTGAACCATCCAATTTTATTGAACGTGCTTTTTACAGTATGAGCTGCACAAGAGTGAAACCTTTTTCTTATCAAACCTCTTCTCAGGTTTGTAAAAACTTGGACTCTGCCAGAACTGCTGGGGGAGATTACGAGAGCACATGCTGAACTGAGTGCACATAAAATCAGGAGTTTGGGCGTACGACTTGTTTCACGCTTCCAAATGTGTCCCTGTGTGCTCTCAAATCTAGACTGATTACAGCTTGAATTTGCTCTGTGCCCACTCAAAGTTTTGCAATTAATAAACTGGCCTAAATACTGTGTGGTCATTGTGTTTTTTAAGAGCTGTTATATAATCATTGTCAATCCTCGCTGCCTCTGAAAGTACTGACTATATCAAAGCAGGACACTGTGTGGCATGTTGCAATGTGAGCTCAAAGAGCTACTGAAGACCTCAGTTATGGAGTCAGCACGTGCTGCTTTTGCCTCAAGCATTCACACTGAGCAACACTGAAATAAAATTTTTTTAGAGGGAATAGTATGACAATGATTTATGCATGTCCTCTAGACTATGTGGAATGTATTCTCTGTGTATGTGTGCATGCAGCTGTGCAACAACAAGCTGTGCATCTGGAGCATGTATCTTTACACACCTACAAACATGTGCATGCACGCACGCACACACACACACACACACACAGCCCTGCAGTAACTGGGACAGCTGACACACACTAGCAGGGTCACGTGCATTTATACAGTCTCATCTGTTCCTCCGTTGCCTGAACTCTCTTGGTAACACTCAGTTTGTGCACTCTTCCACGGTGATGGTAAACACACAATGCCATGCTCTATCTTCACCTCTCCTCATTCCTCCGCCTTTGTGGATTTTGTTTTTTCAATTAGCAACTTCATCATCCATCGAGGCTTTCCACTGAGCAATTCTAGCACTGCCCCCATTTTTGCTCTATGTGTTCAGTCACATTGCATTGATTTTACATTGGTTGACGGGAGTCAGAGGGTAATGGCTAAGTGGGACTGGGCCGTACGGTGGATTCAAATGTGTATGACAAATTAATTGTTTCTTTGGGCTCCACATTCATTGTTTTTCCTTCATTGTAATGAATGTTTGTAATTTGTCCCCTTCTCCTTTTTCTCACTTATATCTGTGTGATTTCTTTCTCTTAATCCAATTTTGTACATTATATATCCATGTGAGTGCTCATAAAATGACTTCAAACTGTGTCTACAGTTGAGGTCACCTCTAAATTCTCGCTGTGTCTTCAGGCAGCTTTCTAGCAATATGTAGGTGTGTGTGAAGTGCTGTCGCTACTACACCAGCCAAGCTGCCATGTTTTCAAAAATCACCCTGATGAAGGCCCTGTGCCAAAACACATTGGTGAATTAAAGAAGAATCTCCCTGTTAATAAGCTAGCAGTGTTGCAGGCTAATGTCTCCAAATTTTCACCTCAGCTTCAGAGTTCAGGTTTAGGTGCTCTTGATGGTGGAAACCTAAGTAAAAAAAAACTAAGAATAAAAATATCACATGGAAACATTAAACCTGTACAGTAAATGTATTCATCTGGTTCATTATTCATAGTTTTTATATTGATATATACAGTACATTTCCACATAAATAGGGCTGCAACTAACACATATTTTATATAATAACTATCTACCAGTTGTTTTCTCTATTAATCACATGCTCTACAAAGCAAATGAAAAGAAAATATTCATATATGCCAAAGTTAATGTCACCAAGTAGTTTGTTTTGTCTAATCAACAGATAACTGATAAAACAAAGCTGGAACCCGGAACCCAGGGATGTTGATAGTTTGTTTTAAATAATTACTTGAAATATGAGTCAATTAAGCAAAGCATACATTTTCTTTCTGTCGAGCAACAAAGTGATTGCTTGACTATTAATGAATTCAGCTCTACATACAAGCGCACAGCATTTCCCTCTCTCTCTATGTCTTACATCTGTGTGCATGTGTTTCTGTGCATGTATGTGTGTGTGCGTGCATGCTTGTAGCTGTTCCACCACTCTCCTGAAGCCTCATTCCTACCTGTTTGGAATCTTAAACAGCTTCCCTGTTCCTCTCACCTTCCCACAACTCTGTCTGCAAACCCCTAAATTCTAACTGAGGGACTGTCTCAACAGTTTTTGGTGCTGGTAAATAAAGCATGATCATCTCCTGTCTACAGTGTAACCATCTAATGGATTGATATTGAGCAGTAAGTGTGTTTTATTGTGTCTTTGATCCATGCTGAGGTGTGAGCACAGTAGTAGTGACTCAGTTTGGCGTGTATGTGCACATGTTCCTTCACATTACATTTCGTTCGCTGCCATTTCCGTTTTCTTTTAGCCTCAAGCAACACTATGGAATTTTCCAAATGATGGACAATAAGCACCGCAGTAATGTGGTTTTAAATATCGTGCAACTGCAACCTGAAGCCAGCTGGCTATAGAAAAAAAAAAACACACTTCTCCACCGTTTCACTCCACGAGGAACAGGCCTAATGATTTAAAGTGTTCCTCTCCAAACTGCGCCAGCAGCATTGCTACATAGAAATCAAGCTAGAAGATGTTCTCAAAAGCTATTTGTATTTCCAAAGAATATATATTTAAATTTAATTATTTGCAAGCATGAAATCCAATAATAATCTAATAACAGCTTTGTCTTTCACATAGTAATCGTGAAGTCTAAAAGTATTCTAAGTCTCATGTTTTTAAGAATGAAACGCTCAGGCAGTCCCAAGAATAGCTGGTGTTAATTTAAGGATCGTGCCAGTGGTTTTGCCTGCTTTAGCTCAATTATTACAAACATTCTTTACATTACTGCCAACTATTGTCCAAAGCATGTGGTAATGTTTTATACCTCTGAATGTCTTTTTCCTACCTTCCAGGCAGCCATTAGTTTCCTCTCATTTAATATGGAATGAGACTCAACTGTTTGTAGTTGAGCCACTAAATATGCAAAAACACGGGTCCTTTAACAAATGGAAGACAATAAAATACTGAGAAGTGATTATAAATTTTATCTTATTTCAGTTGGGAAACAGATTGCTGACATGTTTACTTCATCATTTTCTGCGAAACATTTCAGAGGAACCCTGTGGAGCTCTCAGAAGTTTGGCTTGTTAACAGTGTGACTTATTGGTACCCAACCTTCAGCAGTAACTTGAGAGCTGTATCAAGTCAGTTTCACATCTGACCCACCGGCCTGGTGCATGTGCCCTGCTGTACATGTAACAACCCCCAGTAGTGATGGCACGGTGTACTGACACACCCTGGAGTACGCTTCTACATCACTGCAGCGCCATATAAAGTTCAAGTACAAGAGGTCAATGAAAACAGGATTTTCTGGGAATTTCAAAGAGGCACTTTGATTTTTACGCATGAAGTTCAGCTGATGATGTCACCGGTTCCATGAAGATGTCCTCAACTTTAAGGAAGTGCGATTCAGCTTACAGTTACTCTTTAATGATAGCTGTGTAAATAAAAGCACTTATAAAAAAATATACTTTGTTGTTTACTGTATGATTTTATGGTTTTGTGGTCGGGTGTTACAGCTTTTTAACATACGTTATCTTTCTGTCACCATGAGTTTATTTCAAACTCTGTCCTTACACATACAGGATGTATACAACACAAATGGTCAATATAGAAAAGACCAGCCGTCTTGATGGTCACAGACTGGACAGTACTGTAATGTAAACTGTTTTTCTTCTCTTTTTATAATCTTTTTACTGTATTTGGTTTTTACTCTTGCAGTGATTGGTTCAGTACAGTCTGCCAGTGGATCTTAAATGTGCTCTAATTTCTTTTAAAGGAGGCTTAAAACGTCTCTAAATCCTTTGGCTCGGACTTATCCCTGTATGTGTGTCCCTCGGTGTATGTGTGTGGGTACGGGGCTGCAGTGTAACATGAAGCATGCACACATATTCAATCGGTTGTTTTTGTAAAAATAGAAGTTGGTGTCTTTGTGTATGAAATGCACAGAAACAATGAACCTTGATAGAATTTTTCAGGTTCTACTGATTCATTTCATTTTTGCTCTCCAAGAACATTTTTGTATCGCTCACTGAGGTATATTCTAATCACATTTTCTTCTCCTTAGCCGTTCTTTTAGATTTGCTTGATGAATTGCGCCTGACCCATCAGGCTAATTGCTTAAAACCTTCTGCTCAACCCTATTTCAACACTTTCCTACTCCCTACAGTGACTTACACTTTTCTCTCTCACTTTCTTTGCGAGTCAAACTGGTGTAGTTCTACCTTATTTTCACTCCCTCCACAGCATGTTCCTTTGAGCTACAACACTTCCTTTCCTCCTCCATCACAATGACAGCTCCACACTTGCTTCTTCTCTCCCCTTTTAATA
This sequence comes from Datnioides undecimradiatus, assembly GCA_008933995.1. Taxonomy (NCBI): domain Eukaryota; kingdom Metazoa; phylum Chordata; class Actinopteri; order Lobotiformes; family Datnioididae; genus Datnioides; species Datnioides undecimradiatus. The sequence continues at coordinate 7,649,519 of WARS01000071.1, read as the reverse complement.
CTTTGTGTTTCTTTAACACCTATAGGTTTTACCTTCTCTTTGGGTGATAGGCACCATTTATCATTATCTGTGATCTTGTCTGTGTGTCTTCTTAAACTGCCTTAAACTAAACTCCACTATCTCATCATCTTGTCTCACTTCTCTCTCACCTTCCTGTTCGCATCCTTTCATTCCCACTGTCATTGACACTACAGGAGCCTTTGTGCAAGTGTGCATGTGTGTGTTTTTTATGTGTATCTATCCATCTATCTGTGCTCTTATCTGCCTGGCATCACCATAGTGACGGATTTTGGTGCTATCTGTCCCTGCCTTGTATATCTTGGCAGCGGTCGCGGTGCTGCGCCGACGTGTTCCAGTTCATAGGCCACCCAGCACCAACGTCACTGCTCCACGCTGACCCTGCCAGCTCACATATGGAGCCCACATATGGGCTTCATCTATAAGAGATAGGTGGCCTGAAGGAGCCACGGTCCCTCCAGTAAAACAAACCCAGTTCACAGAAGGCTGGTTCCTGCAAAAAGGCTGCAGGATGTGAAGTGACATTTTAGCATTTGTCTGTTTCATGAGGAGGAAAAAAAAAGAGTTTTGATATAAAACAGCCATTTCCTTGTATCTGTTACAGATACTGACACTCGTTATATAATAAAAAATATCCTTGACATCTTGATTTCAGCAAACAAAGAAATCAGAAGCATCTCTACTGTGACAGAAAGGATTTATTATCAAGACTCTTTTCTGTCACCTAAGTGTGCCATAGGACGTGATATGATGTTAATGTTAATGTCAGAGTCTTGGGATGTTTGTCATGGAGAGAATCAGCAACAACATTTCTCACCGTTGACATAGAAATTTGAGCACTCATGTTAACAAATGATCTATAATGTATTTCATCAAATATACCCATATTACATATGTTTGAATGAATTTGGCCACATATTGTCAGTCCTCACAGTTAAACACATTACACAGTCCATGTTAAAAGGGTTACGTCGGTATATAAGCAAAAGAAAATGCTTGTAAATTAGTTATAAAATGATTGATATATTGATTCATGGATTGGAAGAATACTAACTATTTTGATAATAGAGTAACAAACTGTTTTCAGCTTGAGTTCATAAGCCAGTACAGGCATATTATACGGATGATTAACAAGTCAAGAAAGATGAAAAGCATCCCTGCAACATAAAGTTAGCATTTCAGACAAGTCTTTAATTGTTACTATTTTGCACGGCCAACATTTGGTCTGTATTGAAATATCATAGCAAGTAGACAAAAGGTTACAAAATACTGATTGCACAGAAAAATGATTTATTTCCATTCTCTTCCCCAATGAGATTCAGTATGAAGGCCCATATGGTGTCTTTGCTGACCTTTTTTCGAATGCATAGTTTTAGATTTGTGTATATTCCACCATCATAGGCAGCTATTAGATTCCATTCATTTCTGTGGATTAAAAAAAAATCCAGTAGCAGCTTCTTGACACTTGCTCACATTGTCTTAATTCAGCATTAAATACTGTCACTGTGATGTTTTGCGCATTGTAATGTCATTAAAGCCCAAACTGATCCGTAGACTCTTGTGCACTGTAATATTTACTTACAATAAAGTGACAAAAATAAATGCCGACTTGATGCTCACTGTGATGGATTGCACTAGTAAAGCAAGTTTAGCAAGACACAGCTAAGAATTGAGGTAATAATATGACTTGAGGCTGGATTTCTAACACAGAAAAGCATTTTTTTAAGTGTTTGCTATACTGCCGGTGCAAGATTAGTGATATCTAGGCTAAAACATGCTAAAAAAAAATACTGGTATGGTCTTTTAAAGTGTTAAAACTAATCCCTGCTTCCAAAGTGGAAGGCACTGGCACATAAACGATACTCGTCGTTATCAGGCAAGGATAAGACTGTCTCGTCCTGATTTATTCTCAAGTTTAGGCAGTGTTACTTCAGTGTCACCCCCTCTGACCAAACATCTTTTGGTTGAAACTCTGGAAATAATGGTTGTTTTAACCTGCGGGTGCTGTCAAGCAAACAGTAGGTTTGCTTTTTCGTGGCGACCAGAACTTAACTAAAAATACACATCCCTGCATCTCTCTCTCTCTCTCTCTCTCTCTCTCTACTGCTCTGATATAGTCGCTGACATCCGTCTGTAGGCTGCTAGACAGACAGTGCCTGCCCCCCACTCCAACCTCCACCATCCCCACCACCACTACCTCCCCCCTGCGGTGGTGGCGTCTGCCTGTAGTCCGTTTCCGTGTTGCACGCGGGAGCAGGAAGCGCGGCGCTCCATTCGAACAAACTCCTTTACCCACAAGCCCCCGCGACGCCTCAACTTACAGAACTGGCTTCTTGGGCTTCGGGAGTGTTTCCCATTTAAACAAACAGTGCCGAAGATGGCGGAGAGTTAACGGTGTAAAGAAGAAATTATCGATCCGGTAGAGCTGTACGTTCAAAAGGTAAGCTCGCGCTGCGTGTTTGCTAATGGTCAGTTAATTTAACCGGACTTTGCATTTGGTTTGCATTTCGATAGAGGACGGAAACGTACTGACTTGGGTTCCCAGCGGCAGTGCACACACAATATTGGCATCGGTGCGGTGCGGAGGGCACAGTGCATGGTCATTTAGTACATGACAGCAAAGATTTACTAACCTGTTCGTGGGGGCGATGAAGTGCACGCTCGGTGTCACGTATGTGTTTGTCAGTCGTCGCACAAATGAATGAACGTTTGGCAATTTTGAGAAACTTAACTTGATCACACGAGCTTTGCCAGTTTACGCACAAGCTGTGGCTGATCACAGAAGTGTTTCTAATAGATACAGTGACATCGGGGAAGTTTTTGGGGGGAGAGCAAACATACACACTTTACACTTGCATGGTCACGCTTACAGACACACACTACCATGGTGATAGTTAACTATTTTCGCTCGCTCGCTCGCTGCTGACTGTCCACGACGGTCGGTGGGAAAGCTGAGCCTGACGCTGTCGAAACATGAGGGAATTTGGACGGAAATGTTTGTTGATCAAGTGCATGCAAACACACTCGCATGCGTATGGCATGTATCGTGTTTAAAAGAGGACACTGACTATTCTGCTGGTCTCGTTACACCAAACATGCGATGCGGGAAGAGGTAGACGATGCTGACTATCTGTCAGTCAACCAGCCTGCCCGGGTCCCGACTGCCGAGCGATAAAAAAGTACCGACTCTACCGGAGACTGTATGTCAACGATGTGCAAGCCAGTGCACTGAACAGGGATTGCATTGCTCATAAATGCGCGGGGTGAAAGAGTGAATGGTCGCCGTGCTTGTGTCATAACCCCTTCTGTCATCTGCTTCATCTCCAATAATGTGTCTCACTGTATATCTGCAGGGGGCAGCAACGTGGCCCTGTGCATATCCACTGTCCTGTAGCCCTGAAGGTCCGTGGTTTGATCCCTGAAACAGCCAGTGTTGTGTGTGCGTCTGTATGTGTGTGTCCATGAAAAGCACCGTGTCCTTGAGCGTGACACCAGAGTCCTTCCTCGGTGTGTGTAAACATGAGTTCAGTGGAAGTGATGCAGATGGTTTGTGTGTCAGTGTGGACAGGTGAGGGATGTCAACTTGAGTTATTCACACTAAGATCAGTGTTTAAATTTAGATCTGTTTGCAGCTTTGTTTTGATTTTTTTTTTTTTTTAATTAGAGATTAATAAATACTTGTGATTCCTTAACCATGACATATGTAAATAATAAATGGAGAAGCTGCAAGCACAGAATGAGTTAGTTTTTCCGTGCTAAATTACATTAACAGCAGTTTTCTTGTCTGTGCACAAGCCCAAAATGACACAGACTCTGAAAAAAATCTATTACTGGTATCAAACCCATTTTAGTTATAGCTATGAGCCTATTTTCTTCTGAAAGGGCTGCACTCAAAAAGTCACAGTAAGTCAATATTAGTCAGTGTTATCCACACTAATTTATTGGGGCAAGAAGCTGGTAAAATGTACTTTAAGGTTTTATATTCGTTCCTATTAGAACATGTCTCACTGAGGTGAACTCAGGTGAATTGATTTAAAGCAGAGTTAATATATTATTATTCTAAGTATTATTTATCATTGCATGATTGGGGATTTAAGCAGCTGCTGCTTGTTAAGGAGTCAAATGATTGGAAGATTGGAAATTTGTTTTCTGTTGATGTTCATTCTCTGCAAGCGCCAAGGCTGAACTGTCTGTCTGCTGCCCAAGTGGAGGGGTGTGGCAGCGAGGAGCCCTCGTCTCGTTCCACAGCACCCCTCTCCTGACAGATTTACAGTCAACTCTATGGCCCAAGTCTCTGCACACATGCAGACACACACGCGCCTACAACCTGCTCACAAGGAACCAAATGGACTGGGAGGGGTGTGGGCAAGCTGCTCGGACCCGTAGGCACCCATGAGGGGTCTTCGCTAAGCGGATGGCGGGATGAATGCGTGGCCGAGGAGGAGGAGGGTGACAGTGATGCATGATGTTTGCTGAATGGGAAAAAGGGGACAGGGGTTAGCAGGGGATGCTGGTGACTGGGTCAGGCGCTGGGGGCAGGGCTCACGAGGCTTAGCGAGAGGGAGGAGGACCTCACACACCAGCCTGGGAGCATGGGAAGCTGTGTGTGTGTGTGTTTGAGGAGCAGGAAGGTGGGGGGGTGTGTATGATAAGGGGAGGGGCTCAGGTGGAGCCTCTTGCTGGAATTCTACCTGACATTTTTGTCCTGGTCTTTTGTTGATCTTGTTTCTGCTCACCTTGACTCTGCTCGGTCATTTGTGGAGATTTTTTTGTCACCTGTTCGGTGGAATCAGGAAGTTTTTTGACTCAAACAGCCCACATTCTTTGCTTTTCTCTCTCTCTCTCCCCTCTCTCTGTGGTTTCTCGCTGTCCCCTGCCTCTCCCAGTTGCAGTGTAGTGAACTGAACTGTTGTCCTGTTGTTGTTGGGGACCCCTCTCCAATATGTCAAGATGTGTTAAACAGGAATTAATCTTCACCAGTGCTTATTGATTTCACTCTGTGAAGGAAGGGTCTTTTTTTTTGTCACTCATTTTTGTCCTCTTGTCCTTTTACTCAGCAGTGGATAACCCTGTATTAAAACAAAACTTTATTTAACCCAGAAACAGAAACTTGATTCTCTACAAAACCCTTAAAACGTTCGACTAAAGAAACATCTTAAATATTAAATGCTGCCTAAACAAAAGCAAAAAAAACTTTTCCTAAATGAAAATGCACTATAGGCTTATAAAATTTGTAAATAAGTAAACTACCACAACTTCCCTGTTCCCTTGATTGTTCGCTATGCCCTGCCCCCTTAGTTACTGTTGCTATGCTGTCAAGCTGTCCAGTCCATAACAAAACATATACAGTTTGCAGTGATAACAGGGGACAATTTACCATGCAAAATGCAATATAAATTAATATGAAGATGGACATTGTTTTTAAAAAAAGGGTCCGTGATTCTTATTTAAAATGATAATTTTAAAGGCTCAAACTCAGCCAATACCAAAAAAGTGCATGCAGGAAGCATCTTCATTTGTCAGTCCTCTATAAGTTCAAAGAGGAAACACGAAACACTTCTATGATTTTTGTACATGTCAAGTCAATATTGGCCATTTATGGCTTTTTTCTGAAGCCGTAAACCACAGAGCCAACATTCCCGACTGTAAAGTTATCAAGAGACACACTTTGCTGCTGCTCTTCTGATAATGAATTGGAGATAGACAGAGGATTTATGTGTTGGCTTTAGCTTTGACACCCAAATGAGCTCTATTTTATCACACAGCTAACAATTTGAAACCAGAAATGCTACCCACATCCCGTTTAAAAAAAAAAAAAAAAAAAAGAAAAGAAAGAAAAAAGAAAAAACATCTTGGCTGCTTTCAAGGCTCATGAGGCCACTTTCCACTTAACTATCAATGACAGTCCTTCACAGGTTGCCTTTTGAAAGCTTTGACTTGTATTAATTCAACATTATAAATGTAAATTTACCCTTAAGTGTTCAAGATTATCTGAATTACTTGTTGATTCTTTTGTTACAGATATCTTCACCCCTTCCTCTCCCTTCCATAAGTACAGTAATATTGTAAACTGTATTTTACAGTTAGACAAACCACTATTGATATTAGGTTATACTTTCAATAGTACAAATGTAACTTGCTTTGTTTATTCCTTTTTGATGTGCTGGTCAGTAATGGTGTATGTGAGAGTGATATTTTTGTGATGTATGAGTTGATGTCAGTGCTCCAGTGGTCATGCAGGAAGCTGACATGTTTTCATGAGTCAAAATGATACAGGAAGAAGTGTTTGGTTCCAGCCACGCGTCATTGCAGCATTGTCGATACCACCTGCACTATCAGTATTTCCAAAAGATGCAATTGCACAAAAGTGAAACTGTGCAAAGGAATCATTAAAATGCTTCAGCCATCAGCTGAGGTGGGCAAAGTAGTTTATAATTTTTTAAAGTGCTGCTATGATGATGTCTTTCTGATAATAATTAAAGCTAACATTGTGACTTAAACTTATGATAACTAGTGCTGCAATCAAAAATATTAGAAAATTGTGCAACAAGTAAGGAAATTTTACATTTTATTGTAGTGAGCACCCACCTTTTCTCATAATCATGTGATCATTTTTTTTATTTTCTTGCCACAATGATGACATGTTATCACTCTATTAAGTTTATGTGGTTTTAGCAACACTTGTCTTTACAAATACAACACAAGTGGAACAACATTAGCGCCTACTTTTAGTTATCAATAAAATTGGATTTGTTAAACAGGCTCCTTTTAGCTCTATTTTGGGCTCCACCAACAAAATTTTGGGCTGTAAAACAAAAATTTATTTTTATTTTTTAATTTGTTCATTTTTCTGAAAATGTTTACCTGTACCTGGATAAACAACATATATTTGTCCTGTTTTTTGCTGCACTCGTGCTTATACATTTTTTTCCTCCAGTGTTGCACCAAAAGCCAACTCGTCCCAGCAACCCAGGGAAACTAAAGTCACAATTTATGTATGAAAACAGAGTCCTACAGGATGATTACTAAAGGAAGTAACTTTTAAAAATCTTCCGGGAATTGACTCATTTTTCATCTGTCACTGATGCACTAGCACAGAGCTGACACTTAAGTGGTTAGCCAAACAGTTATTAAGAATGGAGACCATTGACTAAAAGCGTAAATACGCAGGCCCTGCACTGATTTGCATTTTTATTGGTTTAAGCAATTTGAAGAAATCGGTGGAAGTATGAAGTGAAACATTTCATGAGAGAAATGTCACCAAAAATTCACTAATAGAAGAACTTCTTGTTAAATGGATGCTACAGTTTAGGTTCCCTCCTGCAAAGTAGTTCTGAGATAAAAGACCACATTTGAAACAAACCGTGTGTATGATGCAGTAAAGTCAAAGCACATTAAAACCCACCTTTAAGCATTTGCACCATACATTTGGTCGTCATCGTCAACGTCCATTCACGTATGATGTTGTGAGTATTAACAAACACATCACTGTGTCAGATTTGTACCACTGCTTGAATGATAAAGCTCAAATTTCACTTCACTCAGAGTGACTGCGAGTCTAAATTGAAGAAGGTTGTTTATCTGGGAAAAACATATTTGAAACCACTCACTTTCTGCAATCATGTTTGCACATTTGTAAGATTTAAAGGAGGAGACTTCCCTGCACAAGACTAGAAATCACTGCCTGTCTACAGGACACTGGAGGGAGAAAGGCAATAAAGCGCTAACTTCACTAACTCTTTAGTTATCTGTAAAGCTTTTAAAGACACCTGTGTTTACTTTTGTGACCCAGTTTCTAACCAATAAGTGATAATCCAAAATCTATGGATTTATCAAGGTTATGAATCTCTTTCCGACCCAAATGTAGTCATATCAACATTTTCAATTCATTTTTAGGAAGGGATGACAGCTGCAACTGATATACTAAGCAGAAATTTGACCAGTCAATCAGCAAACAGCCTGTCAATGACTCAGTACTTGAGAAAGGAAATGGTGCATATAATATTAGTCAACAGCTATTTCGATAGTGATAAATTCATTAATGCAATCTATTCAACATCATAATCTCTGGTTTGGACCTCTTACATTTTAGTGTTTCTTGCTTTTCTTTATTTTGATTATTTTAAATGTAATGTCTTTGGGTTTTGGACTATTAAGTGGAACAAAACAAGCAATTTGATGGCGACATTTTCTCAATTTAAACAATGAATCAAAATCAAAAGTAGTTGATAGATTCATTGGTGATCAAAAAAGTTCCTAAATGTGTATATTGTTACATTTTGTTGCTATCAAGGTAAGTCTTATCATCAGTGTTTATGTTATCTTGCTCCAGTCAGGCCTGACTTAAAACACTGATCAGGAACAAGTTGTGAAACCAGGTCACTGAACATGCGCTGACCTGTTCGGACTAATGACAAACGCAGGTCATGTCCTTGCTTTGGTAAGAAATTGATCTAAGAGTTGGGTCATTTCAGCTGTGTGACATGTCAGGAAATCCAGTTGTTTTGTCATTGTCAGAAGCGAACATTACTTTGGGCTCATTAAAATGGCTTTGGTAAAGTTGAGGCGCTCACAAATAGTTTGTATGTTCACCGTGACAATAAAGTAACTAAATATGAGACTGAGTTGGAGGGGTGAACTGATGGGAAACGGAGAGCGGACAGAGCTGACTGTCAGAACAACTGTCGACTGTGTATCCTCGGCTTCGGTTTCCTTTCTTTCCCCAGAATGCCTCAGTGCAGCTCATGTCCTCTGCTGCTTTATTTTTCTGAGAGCTATTTCTTCTGTGAGAGGAATGTCAAGTGCCCATCTTGGTGCGTTTCTCCCTGTTCTGTGTTTTGTTTCTCGACGATCGCTCTTGATTTCCGTCTTTTCCTCCTCCTCTAGCGTTGTCCACCTCATTTTCTGATCTCTCCGCCAAGGACTACATAAAACCATAAACAAGTTTATATGTTAATATTGTCTTTGTCCAAGCGGGGCTTTCTTTTGTGTTAGTACAGGTCAGTGTGTGTAAGAAAATGTGAATGTGTGTGTGTGTGAGAGAGAGAGAGAAAGATGAAGGGGGGCAGAGAGTGAGGAGGAGAGGAGAGGAGGGGGGAGGAGACATGGAGAGTCGTTTTATTAACGTGGCGACTCCCGCTAAAATTCAGGGAGTGCTGTTGCATCCAGCTGTTACTGGTTGCGCGAGGCTTCGTTGCCATGGCAACACAGCCCTGCGCGCCTGCTCAAGGTCGTTCATCCAGCTCTGAACTGAGCAGCGTGCTGCACATAGGATGCACACGGAGAGAGAGATGAGAGGGAGAGAGAGAGAGAAAAACAGAAAAACTACTTCAAAGTGACCAATCAAAAGCACTTCAGTGACGTTGTGGTCAGTGAACAAACTCAGCCCTACCTCTATCCACCCTGCCCAAAACACACGCGCGCACACACACACACACACACACACACACACACACACACTTACTTTCTTCAATAAAGAAACAAACAAAAAAGAACCTCTGGCCTTGGGGCTTGTAGGTTCTTTTGCCAGCTGATAAAATATTTAGCTGGTCAGTGGGAGAGTGAGGGATACAGTGGCTGGAGAAGAAGCGAGCAGCAGAGCTTGGCTTTGTATTTTCCTTTCTCTAATGGTGCATTGCTGTGAGGCTACCTGGGGCTTCTTCCACCTCCTCTCCTCTCCTTTCCTCTCCTCTCCCCTCCTCTCCTCTCCTTAGAGGGCTGCAGCATCCCTCGGGGGGGGGGGCTCTGCTGCATGTTTGCCGGCACTGACTGGACTCAGTACAGCACACATTGTACCATAAAGGCCCCACTACACTGTGTGATAGCAGTAATCTTGCAGGTTCATTGCATGTCACACTGTGCAAAATTGGATCTAATAAAATCTTGGCCGCACTCTGTGTCAGAAAGCATCAGTTGTGTGGCATGTCATTGTGTGATAAATACCCAGTGAATCGTAGCGGCATGAAGTAAATGGAGAAAACAAGGGTCTTCAGCCACACATAATTTAGTGTGTTAGCTTGCTATCATTAGCTCTGGGTAGCTGATGGGTAATGCTATTAGATTTGCAGGAATTTAGTCAAACACCTTAGTAGTGGGCCATGTTTTGCCCTGATGGTAGCACTGAATGAAAAGTTGAAGGGGTCACGAACTTCATCTTCTTGGGACCATGATTGTTGTTGGTTGTTGAGATATAACAGGCCACACTGGTGATAACACAGATATAAATCCTAATGTAAATATTACTTATCAAGATGTTAACTACTGGCTCATGTTTAAGCACTTACAGCACGACTTTGCGCAGCAGACATGGATGAAAGTGAAACAACATGAATGCCAGGCTAAAAACAAAAACGTTGGTTTGACATTAACCCGAGGGGAACAAGAGCAGAGGTGGCACATCACACGACAAAAGCCACGCAGCGTCATCTCGTAACTGCACTGACCACGAGACGAAACAAGTCGGAATCTAATTTAGCTGAAGTGGCAATGATTGATCGATCACACTGCATGTTCACTTTAGCAATAATTAACACGTCACAATGTTGGGATGGAAAGAACATGTTTACAAGTTTCAAAAAGGAGTCCAATGGCTCAATCAGTCATTTTTGAGACAGGGATGTGTGAGGAAAATCTAACCTTAATGTGTTTTTTCCCCTCTTTTCTCTGTAAAACGCTTTCCTCACTGGACAAATCATACAAGTAAACTTGCCTTGACTTACATGCAGGAGGAACACAAGCTGTGTTTTTTGATATTTACAAACCAAATCGTAAAGGGTAGACATTCCCAGTAGGGTCTGCATCTGCAGTCTGCAATTTTCCAGTTAAATAAGGGTGCTGACAGTGTCTCCGCAGCCAGTTTATTTTGCTAACTTTCATGCCTTTTTCTGACTGGGTTGTTTTTTTGCCTTGTAGCAGCGGGTGCACTGTGAGAACGTTTGGCACAGGTTGTTTTTGGTCAACAAATCTTGTCAGTTTTGTAAGATTTAATGCCGTGATGTCGGACGGACGGCTGAATATCTTACCTAATTTCTTGTCAACTTTTATCTGGGATCATCTGTGTAGGGGCCTTCTAGCTACACATAGTGCACTGCTGCTCAGCAAACACGTGAAGGTGAGATAGCAGAAGACCACCGTCAGCAAGAGTTACAGATAAGCACTCGTCTGCCTTTCCTTGAATGTGCCACAGAATGATGTGAGGACAACTTGTGGTGGTGCCTAATATGGAGGCTGGTTTTCTTCTTCTGCTTCTGTTTTTTTGTCTTTATGCTTTCCGCAGGGTGCACCCAGAGTTCAGCAGGATTTTTTCACAAACACACAGAGTCGCTGTTTTCTGGGAGAGCGGTGACGAATCGCGTCGCGTTCTGTGGTCAGTGACGTGATGGTTTAGGGCAGGCGTGTGTGCATGTGCATCATTGTTTGAAAGAAAGTTGGAATCACACAATCTGTCACCTTTTTTGTGAGCCTCAAACAGAGGGGAGCTGGGTTTTAGGTGGAGGAGGGGGTCCGTTTCACGTTTCTTCTTGCTGTAAAGTAATAGATGCTTATTAAAGGGGTCCTCAGAGGGGTGTGGGTGAGTGTGTGTGTGTCTAAGAGGGGGTGCTCTGTTTTTTTACTTATTTTCCATTGTAAAAATGCAGACCCGGTTTATGTGTTTTAGAGCTCCTTTACGTGCCCGTGCACACACACACACACACACAAGCACACGAACGCACACAAACATTTATGGGGTAGGAGTTGAGGTAAATGTTACCAGCTGTAGCACAGCGAGCGAGTGGCTTCAACTCTGCCTGAACCCGGTTGTTACGTGACCACCTCCTCAACTTAATTCACTCTCGTCCTGCCTTCCCCTAGGCTGCCACACCTCCTATATCACTCCGCCTCCACCACACACATACACACACTCACACACCAACGCCATCTCCATCCACCAGCTCCTCCCTCCAGTGTCACCAGCAGCAGCATCACTCATCTTAGGAAAGCGGGAGAGCACTCCAAGGTCCGCTACCCCCACCTTGTCACCTTGGTGTAGAGGAGCGGGCTGGTCTGATTGGCTGCCCCTCCGCCTCCCCTCAGAGGTCACACTGTTGCTGCTGTGATGTCACAGAGGGTTGTTTATCCATACCTCCTGTCAAGCTCAGTTGCAACATACTGTACACAACAGCGCCATGCAAAAGCATGAATGGCATTAGTCATTGCTTTATTGTTACTGCTACATTTGGATCCCCATTAGATTGTACTAAGTGGTTGCTGGTCTTCCTATGGTCCTTAAACTAAAACCAACAATAGAAACAAACAGCAGTGTAAGATTAGGCAGGAGGACAAACATGAAGGTCGTATTAGAAAGGTAGACATTAAAATTACAAAAGAGCAAAAATTAAAAGTCTGTTTTAGATTAATTAATGTTGTTTTAAAAGACAATCTACTTTTGAGACGTCATTCAGGCGCGTGCTACCATTACTATGATGGCAGCGTAGAAGTGAACTAACATTACGCTCTAAGTTCTTATGAAACAAACTCAGAACAGAAATGAATTCAGTGTACCAGCTCCATAGGGCTAATACTAAAATCCAGCGTAGAGAAACTAAATGATTTAAGCCTATTCTGGCACCTATTCTTGCCATTGTGATGAAAAGAGAAGAAGAAGAAATGCATCCTCTGTTAAAAGTCGGAAACACAATGAATGAAAATCTTCAGCCAGGAAATGTAGCAGCAAGCGCAGGGTTGTCAGTAGCTCACCATTGCCCCTTTGTTGTCACTCCATTCAGAATAAAGTCAAAACATGAGGATTTAATAATAATAATGGAGGTTTAGTTAATTCATTTCATGGAGCAGAAACAGAAATTCAATACACAATACATTTTGTTGAAAAGGTTGTCAATCGTGTATTTAGACCCCTATTAAAGACAAGCGTACCATCTTTTTTCATGTGATGAAACAATTAGAAACTAGCTTCCTGGTGAAAATAGACGAGATTTGCAGTATCAATATGTGGGTTTATACATAGGCACGTATGGATAAACATAGAGCAATAAAATATAAGTTAAGATTAAAGTGAGCTGTGACATTTCAGAGGCATAAACACTGACTAGAAAATTTACAAATTGCAATATAAAGTAATATAAAAACCATAATATGTGCACAATAAGACTTTAAAGGAAAGGGTTGTGCAGTTTTGTACAGGAGTGAGCAAAATATTGTCCGGGGAATGCAAAAGTTCAGAGCGCTGAGTTCAAAACACAGAGTCCAAGAGATGCGTGTTAATGTAATGAATAGATTCCAGTGTACAAACTTTACCCTCATTAAATTTGTAAATGGGTGGGTAAAACATTTCCTTTCCCATCATGAAAATTGATGTGATCAATTTGAGTAAAACAAAAACTTAACTAATTAAACCTAAACCGATATCCCATCTATACACAAAATGAGTGGACTGGTTTTTATTTTTTTTTAAAAAAAGTTTGTCACACTATTGTGTTAATTCTCACTAATTTAGTGTTGTATTTAACTCAACGTGTAGATTTTCAGTTCAGATTTCTACACAGTATCATTCTCCAACCTTTAATTGGCTCAGTCTGTGATATCAGTGCCTCCAACCCCATGAAAAAGTTGTGGAAGAGATGTTTAGATTGCTCAGTGAAACATGTGACTCGGGCGATTTTGAAAAGCGTGCACATGACTTGCCCAGAAGACGCAGGCTCAGGCTTTAGGCAAACTGCTGAATTTCACATTCTGCTGTGGACGGGGGGACCGAGCAGAGTTACTACCTTCACCCATCTGTTTCTGCCAAGCGGGGAGGTGGAAAGCAGCCCTCTGTTCTTCGGCCTCAGCTCAGGCAGGAGGGAGGGGAGCGTCTTTGGTTGAATCAGCTTTTCCTCTCTCGTTTTCTTTTACCGCCTCCCTCCCTCACAATGAATCTGCTAGTCCCTGTGAGATCCCAGTCGTAGTAAACAGGCAGTGACATCCGCATGCTCTCTTTGGAGGAAAGGGGGCCAGAATTTAAATATTGATTTGATGCAATGTGAGACAAAGATTCCGGTTCCTCTTGTGTTCCTCTTCTCAGGGCTTTTTATAGCTGCTGTTTGTATATTTTTAGATGTGGTCCAGCAAAATCAGACTTTACCCAAACAGAAGGCTCGGCTTGTGTTAAGGTTCTCCTCTCCTCCTTGCTGTGCGTACGTGCATGTTCCTGTGTCTCGGTTAGACATGATGCCCAGGATGAAATATCATCTCCTGTTGGATTCGGTGTTTGCCCACTCAGGTAACCATCGGGTGAACAGCCTCGACTTGCCTGCAGATCTAGAAGGCTGCTGGTGATGTCTACTGAGCTGATCAAGCCTGACTAATGGACGACTGACTGACAAACTGTTGACGTTGCAGGTTGATTCGGGTGTAGTGTGCTGTGGGAAATGCTGCCTTTTCTTCTCCAGCTGTTTGCAGCCTGACTTAGTTTGTGCATATGTGCAGCCATTTGAGCTTTCACTGTGGATTAACAGCAGCTTTTTTCAATCAAAGAAAACTGATCTCCAGTTCGATTTAAGATTTTCCTTTAGAAGCAGTCTCAGATTGTTCAGTTTTTCAGAATTTCATGCCACTGAGCTTATTGGTTCCTTGTTGATGCCAAAGCAGCAAAATAATGATGTCAGACTCGTGCATCCATGATGTTTCATGGCCAAAAAGAAGAAACAGTGACAATAGTGCTACTTGTAATGACTGTAAAATGATTATAGCAAGTAAGGTTGTAAACACCGTGCTGAAACCACCATCTACACAACAGGAGCTAAAATTCCAGGAATTCCGTGTGTTTGACTCCCTGAACACCACTGTGTTTAGAGAGTGCCACTGGTTCCCAACTGAGCAGCATGTCCGTTACCAAGGGAAGATATCCAGCGTGAGCAGATTTTATCTTTGAATCAGAAAATGTAAATGACATGCTGTACAAATATCCACTAATTGCATCAGTTTTGAATTCAAACTGTTGCTGCAGCCAACTCAACTCACTCCTGACGCTCCCTGCGCAGTGTACACACTCAGTGATAATAAAATAGTTGTGTTGAAGCTGAAAACGTGCACAGGCTTTCTTTTATTGCACACAGAAAACTGATCAGGAATCAAAAAGCAAATTAAAAAATTGAACTGGCGTCAATAAAATCTTATGAATACCTATCCCTAAATTGGATCAGATTAGCTTTAATCATTCCTATCTGTTCTATCCCAATATGACTATTTGACACACGGATCAGCATATTAAAGAGATAAGATTGCTGTGAAAATGCAAAGACTCTGACAGCTGCATTGTTAATAAAGAAAATCAAATGGCTTGTGTAAAAGACACGACTGATGAGCTCGAACATTAAAAGCAGGAGTTAGTACTGGCAATTGTACAACCCTGACCGTTCTGAAAAGGCTTTGTTGCAACTGCAAAATCTCAATTTCGACTCATATCCTTATTTCAGTTTAACCCCTAAATATATTTTAACCCAGTAAATGTTGTAATTTGGCCTCTCTTCCACTTTCTTCCACCATAATGTAAATACTGGTTGTCATCTCGTTTTGCATTGTTAGCATTGGCGTCACCTTTGTTTACATTTGCTACACGGATTGTACCTTTAACTAGGGAAGATGCCTGTTATCACCTGGACTTATCTGTTGATTCAAGTGAAAGCAACTTAACAATGTTGATGTGATACTACAGTAAACACACACACGGTTGAAACACACGTGTGCTATAAAACCGTTTGTCTCTCACACGTCGGTGATGGGCCCCCAGTAAAGGCCTTGTGGAGAGTATGTGTTAGCCCAGTGCGATCTCTCCCTCATGCTCTCTCTCTGTCTCACCAAGGCTAAAAATAACACCCATCTCCACACTAGACTTAGAGAGAATAGGAGGGAGGGAGAACGGAGAGGGCGGAGGGAAGGGAGAAGGTGGAGATGACGGGATGAGAGGGAGGCAGAGTGAGAAAACAACAATCAAAGCGAGAGAAAGGGGAGAGGAGACGGAGCAGAGGTGCAGGGAGGAAAAGAAAACAAGTCATTAATAATTTACCTGGAGGACACCTCGAGTTCGACCTTTAGTTCTGGTCAGTGGTGTTCAGCAAAGAACAAAATGTTGTGCCGAATGCTGGATAGCGTTGGGGAAAGTCTTTCACATGATCTGACTGGTGTGCAGCGTCTGGAAGTCTGTGCCCAGGTGTGCTCAGGTGCTCAGCGGGCGTACAGACCCAAAAATAATGCTATGAAAAAAAAAAAAAACAGGTGCCGGTGAGAAGGTGAAATGCGAACCAGGAAGCACGATTTAAGAAAAAAAAAAATCATGACATAACAGGATTTTTACAATTCTGGGAAGTCATCGGGTCAAAAATAAGTTTATTCTCCCTCGTGACAACCTCGAGGTGAACAGTCACTGCTCTCACATTACAAAGTACTCAACCAGGAATGTGTGTTTGCATTTATTTAAAGTTCAACCGGGCGCAAACTGGTTTTTAGTGTGCATTTTTGTTCCGGCTTGTTGGTTTAAGTTGTAAAATTTTGCGATCAGGGATGTAGCAGGAAACGGCACTGAGTAAGCACTTTGGTTTGTGTCGTCGTTATTGACTATGTGAAACATCTCAAGGCCATGGAAACTTGACTAAAACTTAGGTAATCATTAAAAAGAACAGCTAAATTATTTTAGAGATATTTATAAAATATTGTTTTGTGTGCAACCTCATTTCATGTTTTGATTAGCTTGCTGTTACTGTGAAGCAGCTGCAGCAAGTGTTGAATTAGCGGCAGTGCAACGTGAGCTAAAAGGGCTAAAGGACTTGGGTTGCTCCTAAATTGCTTCTTGGATTGTCTAACCACGTATGAAACCGTTCCCTCCACACCTTTCTAATCTCGATACTGCTTTTGTCTGCATCCAGCAATTTATGCAGCTTTCCGAAGCAGCCAATCCTATAAGCAAACCCACTTCACGCGGTGATTGGCCAGGTGTGTGGAGGTGTGAAAGTAAGAGGATCTGAACTTCTCTCTTTCTTTCTTTTTAATTTCCCTCACTTTGCGTGTGTACAAATAAGCAATGCAAACACCATCAGTGCTTTTAAGAAGAGACTGTCAGAAAGTGTGTACAGTTAGCTCCATTCGTACCCTTCATCGCTTCTCTGTCTGCGGGTTTTACTCCACATTCAAATGTGGCCTTTCGGTACATGTTGGTCAGTAGCCTGTTAGCAGCAGGGTCCTGCAGCTGAAGGGGCTAACAGTGCTAACAGTTAAGGAAGCTAAACACACAGTAGGAGCTCGTGTTTGTGTCTAGAGGACCATGAAGCTGCAGTTTAATGCGTCAGTAACAATCATGCATAATGACAGGTTCACTGTAAATAAAAGTACTGAAGTACTAAAAATACGTCAGCTGAGTACAGCTCGGAGTTTACATTTTGACCGACCTCCATAAAATACATTTACTCTAGTTCAGTGCTGAAGTACAGGAGCTGATTGAGTGTCCCAACAGTTTGATTGTCCGCACTAAAGAGGGTGTGATTGGTGAACCAGGAGACTGTTCACAGAGCCACCATGCTGATTTTATTCTATGCTTTGCTCGCCGCTGTACGCATGCGTACGCCTTTTTACTCGTCCTTTTGACACCGCATTACTCTGAAACACACGCATATATTCAACTCAGACTAGCCAGGACTAATTTGTGATCGCTCTGCTTTTAACCTTTGTTCTGACACACTTCAGCTACACAAAAGGATCAGAAATATAGCTGGAGGAGTTGAGGGGAGGGGATGGGCAACTTGTTGCTGCGTGATTATGGTGCTGTGACAAACACAGTGCAGCGTGTGTTTGTTTTTCAGCGCTTTTCAAGTTTGTATTTACCAACAAAACAAACCGAGGTCCTGGTTAAGGGTTAGGGACACGGTGATGCTGATTTTTCCACGGGCTTTGCTCTGTTTCACAGTTTCCATTTACTCCTCCTGCACAAAAGAGAGACCGAAAAGTGAGAGGAAAGAAGGCAGGGAGGAGAGAAAAGGTTCTGGTTTTAGTGCCATGGGGGTGGCGTTGGCGGTGGGGTTGTTGGGGGGGATTTCAAGCAGCAGAAGAATGGTCAATGCAGTTGACATTGTTAAATTTCAAGTGTTTTTCAAACAGTCCATTTACTATGTAACCTTAAACCCTTGGGTAATACTGGGGCCTCTCTCCCTCAGGCAAGGTGTTACAAACCATTTTACTACTGCAGCTTAGTCAGGTTAGAGTGCTTACCCTCATGCTGTGCTGTTTTACAGACTGATAATCTCACATTTGTGGGAATATGATATTTTTGCATTGATTGAGTCAGTCTTTCTCTGGGGTGATGAAGGTAGAAGCGACATGTAAAACAGAAAATAGCAAATCAATGTTTTAACTCGCATGACTTTAAGACAAACTTGCTCCCAAAAGGAGGAAGACGTCCATGCTCATTGTGACTAGTCAGGAAGCCATCAGTTGCTTTCAACATCCTCTCACGCCTTCACTAAAGCCATCAACCTCCCTGAACGTGACCACAAACCACTGGTCCTCCATCTAACCTGACAGCTGGTCAAAAAAACGGCCAAATGAGCAAAAGAGAGAGAGTATTGAGAGAAAGATGGATGAAAGACCGCTGAGATGTAAGGTGATATGTTTTCTTTGAGACACTGGAGGTGTTTTAATGGCTGGTGGTTGGGAAACGATGAATCTCAGCAAAGAGGCAATTCTTGTTGTTTGGCTGTCAGTGGCTGGTTTTTATTATCCAAAAGTGTTTTTTGGCAGTGCTTGCAACAATATTGCATAGTCTGAAAGGTTTTAGTTCTGTTGGACACAAATATTCTGGGTGAAATGTACAGGAAATACAATGTACAAGGAAGTTTTTTTTGGCCTTTATTGGGTTTTATTAAGTGTCCCAGAAGCATCTTTGGGTTAGTTGGAGCCACCATAAGTGTGTTATACACACAAAATGCTTCTGTGTCGACTTTCCTGTTTCCCCTTTTTTTACCTGGTACACAGTTCTCTCTTGAAACAGATACCGTCCTTTACAAAGATATTGAAATTTCCCATTGTGGTGACGCTTAAAGAATCTGTTCAAAAAAAGCATTTTTTCAATGGAGAGTAATGTTGATCATCACTAAAGTCATTTATGTTAGGCTGCGGGTCTCAAATCTCAGTATTTGGTCTTTTGTGGTTGATTTAAAGATTTAAAGACGTCACCTTGAACTCTGGTGGGTATTCTCACTGTTAATACTAGAAACCACAAAAGAAGAGAAGCTTCAGCCAGCAAATATTTGACATATAACCCCGATGAACGATTTAATCAGCCAACATTGTAGTCCTGTTTTTTTTTCCACAATAATGTGCGTTATAACATCTAATGACAGTGAGACCTGTAGAAAGCATTTCCTCAGTTGTAAATGTATTTTTCCCGCACACCCTCAGGATGTCTGACAAGTCGACTGAGGATGTATCTACAAAAGTTGGACCAGATTATTGGACACTTCTGGTACAGTCATTGTGGAATAAATGTAATAAACATTCAGAAAAACATGTTATCAATTTAAATAGAAAGCTGGTATGGATGTTTGTTATTGTCCGTGATCACCCATTGAAATAAACAGAACCAGCAGATTGTCGATCCCTCAATACCCCAGCATGGGTGTGACTGTCAGCTCAAAGCCTATTCTTCTGTATTGAAGGCTTATATCTTTAAAAATTGGTCACAGGTGTATAGTTTTTAGGGTTAGGGTTAAATAATGTCCTAAAATAGCTGGACATCTTCGTGAACGTTGCTCAAATAGGAGTGTATTTGTTTGGGACTAATTCAATCTGTGGATTTGTGTCTTTATTTAGTTTTTACAGCAGCAGGACAACATCTGTTTGTGTGTGTGTGTGTGTGTGTGTGTGTGTTGGGGGCGGGGGACTGAAAATAAACTACAGTGTGTGTGTTCATGGTAATGAAAAAACACGTCACTCGGTGCAACAGTTTGGCTCAGCGGTGCATTTTTAATAGTTATAGGGCAACAATGGCGCTCTGTGGCACGGAGGAATAAGATAAATTTGGATTCGGATACATCCGTTGTTGGTTTTTGGTATTTTAATGGAATTTCTTGACTGTAAGAACGATCTGGAACATCGGTAGACTTGTCATCAGGTTTAGATGGTTGTTACAGACATGTCTTATTTTCTGGGTGGAGAGCTGGATGGAAGAAGGAGTCAGCCACAGGTGGAGGGTGCCCATACATCTTGTCACGTCTCCGAGTCCGCTCCGTCCACACTTCATCTGCACACACTCGTGATATTCACAGGCTGCTGCTCTCATGAGGATGTGTGTTCTTGTGTGTGTGTGTGTGTGTGTGCGTGCAAGTGCTCGTGTGTGTCTTATTATCGCAGTCAGGTGGATGGAGGAGGGGGAAGAGGAGGGAGGCGGGGGCGGGGGCAATTGTGCAGTAGATGTGGGGAGAATAGAACAACAGGGAGCTTCTTCAGTGACCGAGGCTGTTAATTAATCAAACACGCATACGCACACAGACAGTGATGAAGAGGCTATAGAAAAACACACACACACACACACGTACACACACTCCCGGCCCAGTCTCCTTACAAGAGGCTTGAAGCCATTCTACTTACCATCGCCAGCCATGCCGACTCTGCTCACTCTATTTGCAGAGCCGCCCCTCCCCTCTCCGATGCTATGATCTAACTGCAGCCTCCTCCCCCTTCATAGACACACACACTTACACTACACACATCCAAGCCTACATGCCAGCGCACACACACACACACACACAAACGCACAGGGGTGCTTATACACCAACCATTCAGCGCACTGGCAGCATGTGGGGTGTGTCTCTGCAGTTGGTCTGCGCGTATTTGCGTGCGTTGTTTTGATCAAGTGGCATTAACGTGGACTGTGGACTCCCGTGTCACTGCTGTGGCGTGCATTGTTCATCCTGTTGATCTTGTTGGGGGGTTTTTTGTCGACCCACACTCCGCCTAGGTGGCATCTGTTTCGGAAAAGCAGAGGAAAAGTACTGAAATGCAAAAAAAAACATTTTTCCCTCTACCCCTTCTCCCCTTAGATCAACAACAACAGTTTTTTTTTTTTTGTCCTCTGTGATCAAGGACAAATAAACATGCAGGGGGAGGAAAGGCTGGGGTCTGCTTGGAAAAGGTGGGAATTAAACAACAAGAAGGAAAAAACAAGTATAAAGTGGGAGAAAACAGAGTTGGCGGAGAAGCAGAGGCGAGCGTCAGATCTTTACAGTCAGATTCTCCGAGTGGGTCAAAGTTCCCCCAGCAGCCGGAGACGCGTTCTGATTGGCTGTGGAAAGGTGAAATTAAAACCACGGTAAACTTTTGACCTCGCAGGAACCGGGGAGAGGAACGCCCATCGCTGTAGTGTGAGCGAGCTTCTCCCTCCTCCTCCTCCTCCTCCTCCTCGCCGCTCTCCCACCGACCCAACCCTCCCTCGTCCTTCCCCCTCCATATCTCTCACTTTCTCTCTGTCTCTTTCTACCTAGCTCGCCCCTTCCTCCTCCTTTCAATCCCTGCTAGTCTGTCATTCGCTCTTGTTTTGCTCTGTTTCAGTCCAAACCATCTCTCCATTTCAAACCCCCCCTTGTATCTCCAGCTCTCCTTCGCTGTCTCTCTTTCCCCCCATGAATTTGTGCCTTGCTGCATACAGCCTGATGAGACTGAGGGAGGGAGGGAGGAAGGGAGGGAGGCACATAGCAGGAAAGAGCTGGGGGAAGGGTATGGAGAGGGAGGAGACAGCCAGAGAGGGGGGATGGGAATAGAGACAGAGGGAAGGCAGTAGCAGCAGCAGCAGCAGCAGCAGCAGCAGAAGAAGACATGGGGAGAGAAGGGCAGGAGGCAGCCTCCTCGACTGTGTGCTGCACAAACTGCTCCCTGTTAGAGAAGAAGAAAATCTAAAGAGGAGTGAATGTATAAATAGACATGTAACTGTGGCTCTGACTAAGATCTGCTGAGCGGCAGGGTGGGGAGAGCCCATTTTTACTGCTAATGGTTTCTCTCATTACACATCAAACGACTTGGGGGTGGGTGTGTGTGTGTGTGTGTGTGTTTATTTATGTGTGTGTGCACGGAGTCGGCCGATTTTAAATGATTTCATGAGCCAACTGAAAGAGCAGCCCTCTCGCTTGCCACTTTGATGCCGCGTGCGTGCACGTAGACACACGGGGCTTTGCAGCTGCATTCGGCCATTAGCAATTTGTGAACTACACAGTGTTGGTGGAGCACCGTCTACTGTAATTGTTGTAGCCATTTACAAGTAGACAATCTAGTAGATATGCCCCTCCCGGCAGTACCGGCTCCAGTTGCCGATCTGAGCATATTTTAATAGATTGTGTCTGTTAAAATAAAGCCAATCCTCTCTTTGCTCTCCTGTTTTATCCTCCCCAGTCTGCCGGTGTAGCAGCGCTGCTCTCCTTTACCCACAGCTGACTCTACAGTGCAGCATTTCGCACCATATGTGAGTGTGTAAATGTGGGAAATTATTTGTGGGTGCGGGTGAGTGAAAATGCACAGATTAGCTGAGCTACAGCACTAATTAGCGTTAGTGAAGATCCATGTACAAAACACTCAGGTGGCAGTTTCACTTTCAGGAGTTTTGTCCTCCCACGAACTTTTACTTAAACCTATAACTGAAAGTTATCAGCTTAACAATTTCTGAAGCTTCAGTATTCACATCAAACAGCTCAGACTTTGCTGTCTGCAGCTGTTATGAGTCTTGATCGGGGCTTTCCCTACAATCAAGTCGAGACACAGAAGTGATTTTAGAGTCTCATGCTTTGCTCGTTCAGGTGTAAACACAGTCCCACTGTCATGTCATCAGCTATATGGCACATACCGAGGGCCGTCAGTTTTCAGATTTTAATGCGATTGAAGTAATCCTTTTTGGTTCGGATTAAGCTCTACGATGAGCGCGCGGCATCTAGCGAGGAAAAGGTGTGGAGAGGAGACGAGAGCCAGCGCCGGTCGTCTAGGATGAGAGGAAGCAGGAGGAGAAAGAAGGCTGAGGGGTTGTTTTTTTTCTTTCCCTCTCAGTAAAAAAAACAGTGAGTTAAGAGAGGAGGCTGTGGATGTTATTGAGTTAACCAGACAGAGCTGGAGAGGGAGAGAGGGGGAGAGAGAGAGGGAGGGAGGGAGGGAGGGAGAACAGTGGGAGCGGAGAGACCGGCTCGATAGCTGAGTAGATGAGCGGCTGCGCTGTGGTGCTCTGCCTGCTCCTGATGCTCAGTGGGCACCATATGCTCTGATAATGTATGGAGCACATGCAGGTTTGTCCCGCATCCCAAAAAATGTCTCCTCTTCTTCTAATTTCCTCCTCTTCCTCACTCCTTCCACATTTCGCTAGCCAATTACATCACTCAAGAGACAGCCCATTAGATCAAAACACACACACACACACACACACACACACACTGTTCATCCCATTAGGTGGGGAGCCCCCCCACTGACATGCACCCGCACCATCTTCAAGATAAGAGGCACCCCCCAACAAACATTTAGGCCTGCACACACACACAAACACACAGAAACAAACACACAGTAGATAAGGGCCCCATCCCCCTCTAATGGGAAAGAAGATTGATACAGACAGAAAAACAAAGATTTCTCAAGATGTCGCTCTGCCCCAGCTTAGCTCCCTCCATTTTAAATATTTAAAGCAACCATAGCCATGGTATGTTTTTTATCTCATTGTGATTGAATTGTTGATTTTCCCTGATGCTAATGCAAGTGTGCCGAGCGCTCTGCAGCGGGGCACAGAGGCGAATGAGTGGATCCCCGAACGTACGCTTGATGTGTGCTGACATTGATGTGCGCGCAAGTGAATGCGAGTTGATTTCTGATTGGGGAATATTGTGTGTGGGGAGGGATCGCTTTCTCCTGCACGCCGTCATCTGGTTTTCAAGGTGTGTCGGCTGCTCTGTGACCGACTGTGTGTTTGTTTGTGGGTGGTTATGCATGTTGCCATGCAGTTTCCCTGCCTCTCCGGCATGTGCTTTTGTCTGTGGGAGTGATGGATGTCAGGCAGGCAGCTAATGTGATTTAGATGCTCCACCAGGAGTGTGTGTGTGTGTGTGTGTGTGTGTGTGTGTGTGTGCGTGCGCGCGTTTGTGTGTGCATGCGTGCGTGTCCCATCCACGTGTGTGCAGCTGAATCTGCAGTGTATGTTTGTATCTACCTCCCTCCCCTTGCTTCCTCCCTCCTCTCCTCCTTTTCTCTCTTATTCTTCCTCTCCTCCTCCCCTCCGCCCCTCCCACCCCCCATCATTTTTTCCCTGTGCTGTGCAGTTTTTGGACTCTGAGCAAATAAATAGCAGGAGGAGGGGGTGAGGAAGGGAGGTGTTTATGTGGTGAATCCGCTCCCTCACTGTCACCACAGAGAATGAAAGCGTGAGGAAGGAGGCGAGGAGGAAAGTAGAGGTGGAGGAGAAGATGGTGTACTCTCGCTGAGACCACACTGATGGGTTATTGTGAACCAATTATGTCCCTTTCCCACTGAAGGAAGTCTCACGGCTTATTCACAGACACACACACATTCACTCATCATCAGACACACGCATCAGCAAAAGAAGTGCTCTTTCTCCTGGCAGCTTGAGCAGCGAGGAGCTTGAGTTTATCTGCATGCAATTATTTTGTGAGAATAACAACTTTATACTGACACACTGTTCTTTCACACGAACTCCACCCTCTTTTTGTATTGTTTGTCAACTCCTAAAAGTTTCTTTTGTTGCCCATTTTAATATCTGCATTTACATTTTAAACCCCATAACTGCACAAACTCTGCAAATGGTACATGTTGGATCATCCACACCGGTTAATTCCTGGTCGTCGCCATTTGTCGCACCGGGATCCTCTTCATCGGGTGAAAGGGACAATACCTCAATGTAGAAATACAAAGTTAGCATTTAAAATCTAACTCAGTTAAAACAACATATTGTACAAAGCATAATACACTTATAAACTTAAGTTTCAAGACTGAATGTACTCATTCTGCAGAGAAATTGTGAATATATTGAGCTAATTTCAACTTCAAAGGACATTGGTTAGTGTAATCTATAACAATGATTTATGTAGCTTTGCTGTTTTTTTTTATGCAAAAGCATCATTTGCAGTAGCAATTAAATACAAATGAATATATGTGGATTAAGTAGTACAATCGTCTTTTAAAACTTTGTGAAGTAAAAAGCATTAAATGTATAAAATAAACGAAATGAAATACCTCAACTGTTACCTAAGTACACAACTTGAGTCAGCGCATAATTGCATACAAATCGGAGCTAAACGCAAAGAATTATATAACGTATTGTCAGGTTTAAGGTCAGATAAACAAGTTTTATTGAGATGAAGTTGAAGGTTGAGAAGGCGCCCTGAATATCTAACATAGCTTTATAATAATTGTATAAATCAACTGTTACGGTTGTTGCAGGAAATTATGTTCACGCTTTCATATCAAGACCTGCATTAAACTGAGCTCAAGGGTCCAAGGGGATTAAACTTACTGTAACATGCTCTTTAAACCCCTCTTAGCTAGAACAACAAGACGAGATGATGACACATTTCCAGCTCAGCTTATCAGAATTTTATGGGATAAAATATTTGGATTGTTAAAATGTTTTCTGTCGGTCCATCAGGCTGAAAAAGCAAAGACTCCTTCATACACCCACAGTTTGTCTCGTGCCTCAGTCATACAGGAAGTATTTAATTGTAGAAGCAGAGATGCCTATCTCATCACCAGCA
Source organism: Datnioides undecimradiatus (assembly GCA_008933995.1). Classification (NCBI taxonomy): domain Eukaryota; kingdom Metazoa; phylum Chordata; class Actinopteri; order Lobotiformes; family Datnioididae; genus Datnioides; species Datnioides undecimradiatus. The sequence continues at coordinate 7,623,753 of WARS01000071.1, read as the reverse complement.
GCAGTCTCTGTAGCCCATAATGCAATGCAGCGAAAAACCCACCCCCAGTGTTGTTTGCACTTTACTAAAAGCCGAAATATTTGGGCACACAAAGGCAGCTTTTTTCAGCAGACACTTACTGCAGTGCGAATACGTTTAACAAAATGATTCTAAGCAGCCAAGTTTTAATTAAATAAGGTATTTTATTGGTCTTAGCACCTTGCAAAGTGCTTTACATAAACAAGCAAAAACATTCAAAATTAATGAATGTGCAAAAAGAGCAGTTTATTAAGTTGCACTAAAGAAACGATCTCCTGCAGACATGTTTCAAGACATACAATTATTTCAGTAAATTAATAAAAGTGAACCCAACACCTCTGTTTTATTGAAAAGACACTTAAATGGATTTTAACTCATATAAACATCTTCTCATTGTATGTAGACGGCGGGCTTCATGTTTCCACATCACACCTGTGTAAGCTGAAATCTGGGCTCAGATTCAAGGTGAGCACAGAGAAACTTCCAGCCTCAGCGGATGAATTTGAAAACAAACCGTGCACATACATCACTCCGCACAGTGAAGGTCAAACATCCAAGCAAAGTAGCAATGAATGAAATACTTTATATTGTGCTTTTTATCTGTGGTTCATCTTTAGATTTTGACAGCGGAGCTGGAGGAAAACATCCCCCTTCTCTTCCTGGTTGCTTCCTGGTTTCATGTAGTTAACATTTGCATGCTAAATTACACAGTAACTACATCTACAGTAATTCACTTATCTGTTTTGCATGGACCTGGTTGTTGCCATGGCAGCGTCATGACCATTAGAGGCGGGGTTAGAGACGGAGGGGCGTGACTTACTGATTGGCCTGTTACACTAATTAGACGTGAACAGTCCATAAAGCTCTCCTCCTCTTCAGTCTTACTGTTCCCGTGTTTAATCGCAGAGGTCTCATTTTTCCCCTCATTTTTAATTCATTTCATAACCAGTAACTAAAAGCAGGTAACAACTGTTTTCCTGCAGTCTCCCTGCATTTCTTTCTCTGCCCCATGAGGCCTATAACTAGGTAATTTACTCTTTGTGATGACAAGAATGTTTTAAGTATTTACCAAAGCTCCAGTCACTCATTGCTCTTGGATGTGACAGCCTTCCCTCTCGGTTCATTGTTAATTAACTCACAGAAATGGTCCTTTATGTTATGATAATGCACAGTTCCTGCATAATTGATGGCTTCCAATGAGGCGTTTTATTTAACCCAGTTCTCTGCGTCACTCTGCAGACATGTTAGGCTGGGAGTTTGATGCATGTTGCACGCTCTGCACACGTTCTTGACCCTGAGATTTCCTCACAGCTCACACCTCGAAACACACACACACACACACACACGCGCACACACATTAGGGGAATTAGTCCACGTGTGGCTGTTAGTTTTCTTCCGGGTTCAGTTGAAGGAGACAAATGAGGACGTGTGAGGTTTACTGTCCTTATCTTATCAGGGCTGTTTGTTGGCTCTACGACATTACTGTCAGAATTTGTCCATTCCTTCATACGGACTCTCTCCTCTGAGCACACGTGTTGAGCAGGTGGCTGGGTTCAAATGAAGTAGCAGGAGCTGTTGTTGACAACATTCACTTTTATGCCAGGGCTGGACTGAAATGCAAGATTACAGTTTACAGCAAAGCTTTCTAATGATCTCTGTCACCCCGCATTCACTGAGCAGCTCAGGTAACACGGAGACTCTCATCCGTTATAGGATGACACAAACCCAGACGGGTTGTCAAACAGTATTTTACTGTCCACACAAACAGAGGGTCAATGTGGACGCTATGACGACTTGGTTGATTGTTAAACTCTGAGGCACAGATTGCATTTTTGTTGTAGGTTCATGAAATGTTAGTTAAAGCTAAAAACTGACTTAATGAGTGGAGAAACATAAAAAATGCAAACGTCACCATGCAGGGTCACTGAATGGTTACCAGCACTGAAGCTATTCTGGACACTTTATATTTAAACCTTCACCCATCTGTATATGTCTGTATTAACGCTGCACAAAGTGTCCCAATACGGGAAAGTACGTCGTGAAGCACAGTGGTGGTTCCTCCTGCAAGTCCTTTATTTCTATTTCAGGGCACCTCAGAATGAATTATGGTGTTGACACCATCCAAAGCCACTAACCAAAGCAGAAAAAAGAGGCTTTTACATCTTCTATTTTTAAAAGTCAGTCAGTTTAGTTCATGTTTAAATCAGTTCTCACCATTGGGTGAACTGGTATTCAACAGGGAAGCAGACAATATTTTAAGTATTGTTGGAGTTTGTAGCTGTTTTCCAAGATATAAAAATTGAACCAATGCTAGTCAACTGAAGAAAGAAGTAATTTCAATGACAACTGGTATAAAAAAATATTCAATCCGGTCTAAGAAATTGCTTTCCATAGCATCACATGTATTTTCTCAAATTTTAGCCATTTTGGTTGTAACCCAATCACAAAAAGTGCTGATGTTGTATAGTGCATATTTTTTTTGGTTTTTAAACCATGTTCACCTTTTTAGTTAGCATGCTAACGCTTGCTTTTGGGAATGCCATTAGCTTTGCAGGTATTTGGTGATAAACCAGGCTGTTGCTCAGTGTTTCCACTGGACAATGATGCTTTACGGAACCAAATTCATCCTGAACTGGAAAAAGCATACAAGCATCTTCTATCCTTTGTTATACAGTAAGTAACTTTGATAAATAAGCGTAGAATTGCTTAATTTAATCTTGGGTCTGTAGACTGTGTTTATATTATTCATAAATTTGCCCCATATTACATCAAATAACAGTAATAAATGAGCTTTATAAGTGATAGAAACCTCCAGTCAGGTAGTTCAAGTTTTCTCTTCATCAGAAGAAAGAAGAATATAAACAGAAACAAAGCAGTGTTGAGGACTAGCGGTGCGTGTGTGCACTGATCCCCTCATTTTTTTGATCTTGAAGCGTGGTCTTACAGTATTTGATACTCTGTGAATTCTTAGAGAAGAAAATTGCCAGTTTTATTACATCGAGTGTCAGCCTGTACTCAAAACAGATGTTGCACCGTAAAGTCATTTTAAAGTGGCCTTGAGCTATTATTACAAAAACCTGATGCAATAATTTTTCTTTCATTTCTTTTTACGGTGGCTTCTTCTTTTTTTTTTTTTTTTTTTTTTAACGGTTTGCCTTCTCCCAGAGTTTAGCTGGTGTGCGACACAATCATTGTTGTGGACTTTACACTGTAGCAGTGTGTTGTGAGCTTGGTTTCCTCTACCTTCTTGGAAAGGGTGACTCATGCAAACGCCTGTTTCCTTTTTTGAATATGTAAATGCATGTTTGATGGCAGCCTATAGTAGACACACCCTGGATGGCTGCATGAGTTTTAGTTTTAGACCTGCATGGCCTATTTTTGCCCTGAGCCAGACGCTTTCCCTCTGCTTTTCTTCATCCTCCACCCCCTCTTATCCCTCTCTGAAGTGTGAAGTCTGAAGCAGCAGGCTGTGCGCTATGATAGCGGTAATTGGTCTAAAGATGGAAAGTTCACTCTCACTTTGTCACTGAACTAAGAAGCAATTTGTTTTCAATGAGTGTTTTTTTAGCAAGGCTAGTTAAGAATAATATAACATCAAAGCACCATTTAACAGCAAAAAAAGGGGGTTGGGATGACGGAGACAGTAGTGAGACTGGCACTTTTTGTCCGAGTTGAAAAGCAGCGCTCTGCTCTGTACAAGTTCATTGTAGACGGAGCGGGGTAGCTGAGAATGGCTCCCCTCTTTGGTACCCCCTCGTCTGTGGAGGCGAGCTTTAGGCTTGGAGTTTTTTATTAGCCTCTGTGGTCTGATTTGTTTAAGGGGAGGCAAGGTGCCAAGAAGATGTGGCTTGGCTCCTTTTTTGCTCCAGTATGAGTGCTGGATTTGTCGGAGGGGACTGGGCGAAGCAAAACTAAAGCAGAGTTACCCAGAGTACGCACAAACACACTCAGACACAATGTACTTTTATGCGTTTTTCACTGTGCCGTTGTGTATGCTGGCCAGCACACACAGTTTCCCTTATTCACAGTCATTACAGAAGACAGACACATGGAGAGAAAAATCCTGCCATAAAAACAAAAAAACGGGACCGCGAAGAAGACGAAGACGAAGGGGGCAAAGAGAGAGTGAAAAGATTAAAGCGAACAAAGAAACAACAAGTGGATGTGTGTGAATTTAATTTGCCTATCTGACGCCTGAAGATATTTCTCAAAGGCACACATCTTTTTGGCCGGACATGTCTTTTTTTAGAGGGTATGTTCGAGTTTTCAAATAAAACCCAGTGCAGCATGCACATGACTGCTTTTTGAGAAATGGATCCATTTTCTATCAAGTTCACATTTGGCGAAATACCAACATCAGTTTTTCTCAGATACTACCAGATCTATTAATGAACAATTGATCAAGGGATGCAGTGATTGACTGGCAATATAACTCGACTGCTACTCAGTATTAAAATGGTACTGAGGTATTCCAAACATGCTTGTACACATGTACTACAAAGCTTTATAGGCACCAGTTAGAGGAGAAACAATCACTGATGCAAACACATCATTCGTACATTACGCCTGACGTTATGACTGACATTACAACTGTGCCGTAAAAGAGGGTTACGGAGGAAATTAACACGGCAGTATCACTGTCCTTCCAGCAGTGCGTCTTGCATGATACAAAGTACAATATCGCGCATTGTTTCCACGGTCTTTAAAAAGCATTAATAGTCCTGGCACGCCAATGTCCAGGCACGTCACAGGAAACGGCGTGCGTTTGAATGCTGAGTGTACCATTTTACAGCGAAGACTAAAGACAGATTTTAGTCGGTGTTAATGAGGGTTAAAGTCGGCTGTTTCAAAGTGTGTGGACAGACATAGCACGAGAGGAAAGCAACGCTGTGTGTAAATGAAAAACTGACCTGTAATACTGTTCGACCAGCTACAACAACGCAAAATTAATGTTGCAATGTACTTTACCGATTTGACTCATGCACAACCGGTGATCGTCGGCAAAGAAAATGAGCCCGCTTTTGATTTTTTATCAATAGAAAATATTCAGATATCAGCAAAAATGCTTCCTGAGTGTTTTGACTTTTGAAAAACCCATTAATGGTGAGCCATTGTTGCCTATAAATGATCTTTATTTCCGTACTGCAGTACCTTTTGTCATCATTTGCCCACAAATACACTGACAGGATACATCTGCTATAAGATAATATCGCTGCGTCTCAGTTTTAGCTGGACCTGCCGTCACTTTCACTGGTTCATATTAAAGATCACAGATGGCACTTTATTCCAGCTGCAGCTAATTATTTAGCCCATTTCATAAATTACTTGATTAAAGGCCAAAATGAAATGTTTGGCTTTTGTCAGGCTAATGTGCTCTCTCTCTCTCTCTCTCCAGGCTGTTGTCAGGAAAGAGACTTTGTAACACCACTTTATGACCGCAGAGTGTTTTTGTAGCTCATTATTAATAATTGAAGCTGATCAGTTTAATTGTTCTAAATCAGACCCTCCAATATATGGATCAAATAACTTGTGAAAAATAAGTCTGTTTCAGATCCATTTAATCATTTCCTATCTCCTGCTGCTCATCTCATTTTCAGATTGCAGCTACAGGTTGTGAACATTAATTACGCTGCCTCTAAAACCTGCACACTTTCTGTCCTCTCAGTCAACAAAAGGTGATTATAGATCTAGAGTAAATCTTGGAGTTTTAGTTATTTATAACTTTAGTTAATTGCAAATGTCGCAAGCTAAACCTAATCAGATTTGATAAGGGATTCAGCGGGATTTGGATTCAATAAGAGGATTTGATGCCAGATTCAGATTCAATGAAATGTTATTGAGCCCCAGCCTCAGGCTTTCAGACCTAATGGTGGGTTTGCATCCAACAAGAGGTGCCGGATTTGGTTTTGGTCAGAGTTTAGCGAGCAGGCTGGTGTTGGTGGAGCTGGATTAAGCCTTGATTACAACCTGTAAATAAAGTTGATCAATTGGTCAACAACAGTCTCATTTAAAAAGCTGCACTTTTTTCCTCACCAGTGTTTTGGATGCTGTCTAGACTTGTGTCCTCTGTACGTAGCCATGACTAATAAGGTCTTGATGCGTCCTCTTGCTCTCCAGCAACCAAAATCTAACCCGGGACCATAGTAGTAGTCCAAATTAGTCTGAGTTCAAGCCAAAACAAACCCAGTGGTCTGTAAATATGGTCAGTTTTTTGACTCAACAGTGGTGCCAGTGCAGAGAAAAAGCAGGAAAATTTAACCTGGCTCAGCTTTTGCTGCAACATCTGCCAAAGTTTTTCATTCATCAAGCGCACGTTCCTGTTCAAATTACTGTGCAACTTGAATGCCACATTTAAACCGTTTAGCTCGTGATCACCGAACAACTTTCCAGAGATTTTTTTTTTTTTTTCTTTTTCAAAAATCACATCCCACAGACTCGTTTTGTTGTATTTTATCGATACGTTTGTGACAAATGTTTGAATACCTGACTGGATTCAAGCAGACTCGTCTACAACTCTCATCCCAGCTCCGATCATTTGCATTGAGTCTTTTTTATTTTATTAAATATTAACGATGGAAGCATGTTGGGTTTGGGTTTGTTTTCAGGGGTCCATTTTAGATCAGGTCCATTTCAAAACCACAAGCCATTTCCATTACATGCAGTAACTGTAGTTATGAATGTGAATTAGTTTTGACTGTTTTCTCACATCCTCTGATTGAGACGCATCACACATGGGAGTCCAGACTCAAATAGACTTTGTGACCAACAGGGAAATGTTGTCTCGCTCACTCTCTAACACAGCAATATTCACAAGGTATGTTCCACATGTGGTTTTCAGTTTTGTTCCCAGTTCAGCTGAAGGTGACAGGCGAGTGTGTGCATGTGTGTGTTGTTTTACCGTCTTTATCTTATCAGGGCTGTTTCTTGGCTGTGTGCAACTTTAAACTCATTACCAATGCACAAGTTGAGAAAGTGTCCATTCACTGATATGTTTCTGCTCAGCACGGCTCGGATTAAGGGACGGAAACAACAACACAGTGCAACAGGCTCAGTGAAGGTGAATGAATCACGCAGGACTGTTGCACACTGTTGTGCTCCAGCTTGAGGACCGCTGCCATCTTCAGAGAGGGGCCGGTCAGTGTAGATCACTGTCCATGGATGAACGAGCCCAGAAGGAAACTGGAGCACACAGGTTTTTCTTTTATTGTTGTTGTTGTATTGTATGTTTATGGGCTTTATTATTGAAACGATGACAGAATCAGTAAATGAGATTATCAGACATGTTCCTTCACACAAGGTTCAGTGTGTGAAGGAAATGGTGTGTTGGTGTGAAATGGAGTTTTTCTTGTATTATGACTTTTGACTTGCACAGTGCACGGCTTTGTTTTGTTTTTGGCCTGGTCGGCAACACATGAGGTTGAGATCCAGATAGCAGCTTTAACATAAGTCTGACAATCATCATTTTTAATGTAAGGCAATGTGGGGACGAAAGAGGCCCTGTTAAGAGTTGTGCAATATTTTGCATCATGCAAAGAGGAAGAAATCTCAAAAGTCACAACAAATTGACCACTGCGTTAAATCAGCTTCTCCGGCAGAGATGTGTGCTTGTACAGCTCTGAAATGCAGATAAGATTTGCATTTACTTCAGCTCTTTTTATACTTTGTAACGTACGCTGAGCGGTTCACGAAGTTAATGGCTTCTTTATGAGCATCCACAGTAAAACGTGAACTCTGGCAGCGTCGCCGTCTTCGCTTCCTTTTAACTGCGTGGCTCTAACACGACAAAGATACCGTTGTGTAAGATATTTATTGTGTTGCTCAAGTGGAGCGGCAACACGCAAACACCACCAACATTCATGCAGGAAAATGTCGAAGGCTTGTTTAGCTGTCTGCTGAGGAGTAATTGACGAGCACAATAAGACAAACAGGCACGTGTGGAGAGGAGGAGAGCGGACTGTAAAAAGGCCTCAGTGACTGTGAGCTTAACATTTCTCCATAGACTCAACCTCTGAGTCTTCAGCTCATTCACACTGCTTTTATATTCAAGGCTTTACGCCGGTGTGAGCAACACCACACGCCGTTAACAACCATTTTATTCACTCCGGTTTTCATGGCTGTGTCAAAGTGAGCACAAAGAGCAGTAATGAAGGCTTTCTTGTCCCTGCTCGTGCACAAAGAGTCGAAATACTTTTTTTTCAACTTTTGCCCCCAAAAAATCGAGTCAGTTACTCTTTGTCACAGCCGAGCTATAAATTCTCCCTGCTTAAGCAGAGTCGTTCTCTGGCTCTATTTTTCTCCCCTTTCAATTAATGGGAAACACATCGGTTGAAGGAGGGTCTTTGTTGGTGTCTGAGAGTCCATACATCACCTAAACTAGAGCACCCCCCCCCCACACACACACACACACACTCTGCCTCTCTACTCCTCACACACATACACATACACATACACACACACACGACAGCCCCCATCTGCTCCCAATCATGAGTGCAGCCAGCGGTCAGGTCGCTGATGGTGAACGCACACACATGCGCACACACACTACACACGTAAACATGGACAGCGTAGGCACGCTAGGCATGAGGTTAGCCATACAAGCACACACACACACACACACACACACACACAGACATACATGTAGGCGTGTCCTAAAGTCAGATATTTGGTTGTAAACGTGCGGTCTGACACGACGCTCTGACATGACGCTCACACATCCTCCCAATAAAAAAACGAAAGTAAACCTCTCTCTCTCTGTCTCTCTCTCTCTCTCTCTCTCTCTCTCTCTCTCTCTCTCAAACACACACAAACACACTGAGGCACAGTGACAGATGAACATGAGACATCCTGGCGGCGTGCTTCACTGATGACAGGGTGTCATGGAAACGCCCAACGTTCTCCATGGTTACGCACTCTTCACCCCCATGGGATACTCTCTTATGATTGTTCAGACAGAACACTTGAGCTACTACAACAACTCAGCGTGGCCAGAATACACACACACGCACACATTCACTCGCGCACACATTGTTTCTTATCTGGATCTAAATGGACACAAATTAGCCTATTATGTGCTTTTGGGATTAGAGCGGCGATTTAGCCTAATAGTCTGTTTTCGTACTCTTGCTCAGAGTCCACAAAGAGTGGGAGATATCTGCCAATGAAAGCTTGACGTTTAAATCCAGTTGTATGGATCTGAGCGCACGTTCAGTGGAAGAGCCTTTCTTTCTTTTACCTGTTCTAGTTAGAGCAACTGGCTGAAATGTGGATCACGTGCTGTCATTACTTTCAGGTTTCAACCGTTTGGTTTCCTGTAAAACTTGTGTCTCAACATCCCTTTTCGTGTGTGTGTGTGTGTGTGTGTGTGTGTGTGACTGTGTGCCCGCGCTTGTGTGCTTGAGCAGTTGGTCCGGCTGTGGGAGCGGTCTGTGTGTTGATGCAAATGCACAGGAGCCACGAAGTGTTTGCTCGTGTATGCGTGCACCAGTAATGAAGACAAAAGCACATAGCGAAGCACGACTCCCTCACAGTTCCTTCTGCTCATTAAGCCGTTAATGCAGCTTCCTGTGCATGTGTCTTCAGGCCGCTGATTAACAATGCCGCTTGTTATTCATTAATATCACCATAATTGAACGTGCACTGTCGAGGATGACTGTTAAAACTTTTTTGTGCGTGTGTGTTTTTTTTTCTCCAGACTCCATTGACCAGCCCACATTGGACCACACCCCCAGCGTGTGGGGAGGGGGGATCTGATCGTCCATCATCTCGGCGCCGTCACAAGGTGGGCTAACATCCCATATGGTTGGCATGGTAACGGCCTGCTGGGTTTAGGTTGAGCGGTTTGCCAGAGACAGTTTCTTGTTGTTGCCACATTCTTGCAACATCCTCCTGACCTGAACGCTGAAACGCAGAGAACAGTTTGTGTGTGTGTGTGTGTGTGTGTGTGTGTGTGTGTGTGTGTGTGTGTGTGTGTGTGTGTGTGTTTTCTGAAGCAAATGTTTTATGGAGGTGTTTTGTGTTTGAGGTTTGGATTTTGGATTTTGAAAGGGGGAATAGTTTAGGAGGAAAGATTGTTGTTGGTGGTGGTGGCGGTAACAAGAGGGAAACAAAGAGGGTTGAGCGGATGATTTTCAGGCAGATGAGAAAATGAAGAGTGGGACGACAGCAGGGAGACAGGAGGAGAAATCAAATTATTCTTTGTGCTCTAGCTGCCACAGAGGCTGAAAGAGAGCATTAATCTTTTACCCCTGTCTGCAGGTGACAACAGCACAGACACACACATAAATGTACCCAGACTTAACCAAACCATACTCTCTCTTCCTTTCATTCACGTGCAGCCGCACACACTTTTGCACTTCTGTTGCACAGATAGAGGGAATGATTGTGTGCAGAGTGAGGTCAATAAGGGAGGGGAGGAGGAGGGAGAGTCCAGGTCCAGGCAGAGGAGATACTGGACATGAACAGGAAGAAGACTAGACAGGAGGAAGATGAGGAAGGCTCCAGGATCCTTCCTGAAGGAGTAGAAGATAAAAAGTCAAAAAGTCCCGTTCATTTTCAGCACAGATAACATTTAATAACTGGCAGTTGGAGCTTATCTGAGACTCAGATGTAGCATGAAACTCTCCTGTTTGAATCCTAAGCACAGAACAGTCAAAGGTACAAACCAAACATGTTGCAGTGTTTTGGTGAGAAACAGCCAATAGCAGAGCTTCAAATTTGTCTGCGTGCGCCTTTTTTGGCTGACTGAACCAGATGATTTCACTGTGTAGAAACCAGATGACACATTCAGCAGGTTGCATCATTTTTACTTGAGGAATTTGGGTCAGTTTTGAATGAATTTGGAAAATGGTGCAGCGTTTTGTCCCCAATAACAAAAACGAATCATTTTGAATTTGCTCTGACCGGTTTCTTCTCAACAGCGATGGCAGCTTAAGCTCATTGGTATCATTGTCTGCAGGCCATCATCCACAAGAGCTGAGACAATAGACCATAAATAAATGCATTACTAATTCGATAATCTACTTAATTGTTTACATTTTGTTTGTTTGTTTGTTTTTAGCAAAAATGTGAATTAGTGCTTCTGTGACAGTGAGCCTAATAGCTTTTGGTTTGACTTCTAATAAAACAAGCAATTTTCACGCAGTTTATCACCTGGGCTCTAAAAAAAAAAAAACCTGTGGTTGACATGTTTTACTGTTTTCTGACATCTTGTTGACCCAATCACAGAGAAGATAATTAGCAAATTATAAAAAATAGTGCAGTCACGTCAAACTGACTCAAAAACAAGGTTGAAATAATTCAAAATAAGCCACAACATAAAGGCGCGGTACCATGAAGTTAGCGGGAAGACAGAATGTTAAGTTACAGCTTCATGTTGTGTCTAGTTTTGTTTATATTTTCATCTGGAGAAGCAACTGCAGTGTTGTTGCCAGAGACAGTGAAGCTCTGTTAGATCTTTACTGTTGAGGGCCACTGACAATATCATTAAAAGAAAGTACTGAAATGGGAATTTACAGGCGGGAAAATGACTGAAACCTATTCTGCTGGGTCAGTCCAACTTAAATATGCAGGAGTCTCAAGTTTGGATGCCAGTCAGATCAGACGGCGAACCGGGAGACGATTTCTTGTTTAATTGTCATGAAGCAGCGAAGGCCATGCACGGCTTGTGGGAGTTCTGCTCTTGTCACGTCACTGGTGTGAGTTTACATGGCCACACCGGGGCCGTGCGCCTCTGTTTTGTCAACAGAGATTATGAAAGAGCGGCTGGCAGGCAGGTAGACGGGGGAGGCAACTGCGGGGCTATTTGAAACCACCAGCCTGAGCGGGGCCCGCCCTGCCAACTCTGTCACCTTCCCTCCCTCCCGTTCCTCCCTCCCTCTCTCTCCCTCCCAATCCGCTTCTCCCTTTTGTCACCAAACAACCAGCGCCGGCCTGCCTTCATGGTCGTAGCCTCCAGTAATAAAAAAAAAAAAAAAAAAAGAGAGAGAGAATGGAAACGGAGACGCTTGTCAAACAGACTCACAGGAAGTTGTGATGGCAGCCAGTGCCACAACTCGGCGTCTGAGAGATGGCGCATGAATGTACTCGACTAAGAATTGTTTTACATGGAGGACAAACTTTTCAATAGCTTAACAAAACTTTCTTTGTTAACCTTGAAGCACCCTTGTGCAGACCAAGAACTGCCCTGAGTGAATCCACTCTGGGGATGACGCTGGGACAGGAATAAACCTGCCCGTGTACAGATAAACTACAGCACAGATTAAAGACGCGTCAAGTTTGTATTTGTTGTAATTTTTCCCGTGCACCCGTCGTCTGCCCCCAGTAACTCTTTCCGACACGCTCTTGTTTGTTGCATTGCTTTTCTTCCTCTGCTGTGACTCACTCTGTCGTGGGAAGGCTGTCGTCTCTCCACTCTGTTTTCTCTTTTTTTTTCAGTAGCTATTCATCCATTTAAAATCTGCTCCCCAAGAGTCCATCAGTTTCACTCACCAGTGTAGCTGAAGCGCTGCTCATCTTATTGCAAACATTTTTGTTGTGTACGCAGACAAAAACACACAAATTTCTAGTATTTGACTGAGGGAAGAGTGGAAAAAATACCATTCAGTGCAAAGTTCAGTGCATCTAAAGGATGTCAAGATATGGGAACAGTAGCAAAACTCACAGCTGTCTGCACAAACTTTCTCCCTCCTGAAAAATAACTAATTCACTGTTCAAACTTGGATAGAAAACAAATGCTGTCTGATTGATACCCATGAAATGAATTGTTAATATTGAAATTCGGATCCACAGACAATACAAACTTTTTAAAGGTTATTCTTAGAAACAATAAAATCTTTTTGCAAACTTAATTTTCTTTCCTATAATAAAATGTGCTGCAACCCCACCACCCCTGAAAATTAGCTGAAAGAAAACAGAAATCCTGCAGATTGAAATGTCACAAGCATCCCATTTCACGCAAACACAAAACTACATCATTTTTTCTGTTCAGTCACAGTAAAAGCAAAAATATCTCCTTAATTTCATTTTCCATGCCAACTCCGTGGAGAAACTTAATAAAATCTGGTAAAATGTGTTATGTATGGCATGCTGTATGAACAAAATTACACCTAACGTCTCACAGAAGCACTGTGGCTCAGTGCTGTGACGTCTGAACAAACATTAATGTAAAACATCATTTCTTTAACAGGTAGTTGAGGTTTTTGGATACACATTAATATTTCATGTATGCAACAGGAAACCTCAGTCTGATTGTGGGGCCAGCATAAAGGTCAGAGGGTCAATAAAAAACATTTGGATTCATCCTCTGGGAATCATGAATATTTTCAGTAAATGTCATAGAAACCTTGACTTTTAGTGTTTGAAGCACCTTGAAGCAATGTGCTGATTAAGGGGATAATTTGTCGTCTGTGATTTTCAGAATTAGGTCTTGTACCTGTGTGTTTGTCCTGCAGCATGTGAACTTCACTGGGATTGGGTTGCATGCTTCCAAGGTCGCAAGGTGAAGCTGTTTCCTCTGGTTTTACCATAAAGCCGTAAAATCCGCGTTTCCTGGTGAGCACTGCTCCCAACGGCCTTCGGGCCCCAGGGTCACTGGCAGGCTGCTGTCCTGTAGTGGACCCCAAAGAGTCGAGCTTCACCCCAGGTGATGGCACAGCACCGTTGACCCGAGTGATCCTCCTTTCACATCCGACTAATGACCCGGAAAATATGCAGGTCAGCTGTCAGCGTGAAGGCGGCCACCAACTTAAAATCACTCGGGTCAAGATCAGGGCTGAGCCAGGTCAAACATGGTGTGAACCTTCAGAGCTGCTTTCCTGCGCGGGTGCACTCCCCTGTACTGTACAGGCCACCAGCCCCTGCAGAAGAACTGAAACGTCAGTCAGCTGGGAGCTAAGTTATTTGTCCTGTTGATATTTGTCTCTCTGGTTCAAGAATATTAGGAACCAACAACTGCCTGCTATTGCCTCTGGATCTGACTAATGTCACCATCGTCTTTAATGATACAAATTGGTCTTAAATGATCAAAAGCATATGCCTGGAGAATATGTTCTCTAAGCTCTTTCTTACTATGCAAAGTGTGCTTTCAGCCGAGCAGAGAAACTTTTATGTAAATGTGTATGTTTCCATAATGTCCAGTAATATCCTGAAGAAAGACAGTCAAATGAGCTGCTGCTGTAAACGGTGGGTTTGATGCTAGAAAAACAGCTAGTTTGCAAGACATCCACTCATGTCAGAAGGCAGAAGTGTTCGTAGCTATTCTGAACATTTAATTGGGGTCTGAAAACCCAGCCATCATATAGAGGGGCGAGACATGATAATCACATAAATATGGGGATAAAGGAGGACATATTCAGACAGTCTTGGCTGTTTTTGAACAAGCAGAAAGGGCTTGAGACGGAAGAAGCCCTGCTTACTTTCTCCCCTCCACACACCTTGCCGCATGAAGTGGGTGTGAATGTGGGATTGGCTGTTCTGGAAAGTTACACAAATTGTCAGGCACAGCCCACCTTGTATGACCGTGTCAGAAATATGTGTGTGTGTGTGTGTGTGTGTGTGTGTGGGGTTGTGGCGCGGGGGGGGGGGGGTCTGAAGCTGTTGGACCATAAACCAAGAACTTGCCCTGTGTTAGACTCCACACATAACTGACACACTCACACTCGAGCCGCCTGCTGCCTCCATCTCCGCAGGTTTCTCGTTATGAGCTATGATATTTGGTAATGATTTAACCAATATTCAGTGTTCCTCGTCTTTGCTGCTTGGATCTCTACAAGGCAGAGGTTTACTTTCTCTAAATGCGTCTGATATAAATGGTCATTTATGTCTGTGTGAATGCAAGGAACGACGTTTTTTGTTATTTGTAGACAACTTTTTAGCACTTCGCATCAGGTAAAGCTTAATTAACTTAATTCCCAGTGTTTCATTAAATGTTTCTCTGTGTTATTCGAAATGTGCATCATCCCAGGGAAACTAGTGCACTGCTTGCTTTTTGCTCCACACTCGCTCTCTCACATTTACTGCATCTCACTATTTCTCCCTTAAATTGCCATCTTCATGCCCATCTCTTCTCTCCCTCTTGCTGCCCTCCATACTGCCATCACCTTCTCCCATTTCCCTCCTTACATGTCTCATTCCCACTGCCCCCTGCTGCTGTATTGTACCCACCGCAGCCCCGCTGCCTCTCTGCCACCAGGCCCCACTGCCTGTGGCGTGTAATTGACTTTCTCCCTGCACTGGAAAAGCGGGCGGCCCGCGCCAGGCTGGAGGTGACCCATTTCCCTGGGGCATTCAGCAGCCTCCTAATCAACCATTCTCTGGGGCCGCCTCATTCACTTCGCAATTAGAGCAACTCCCCCTTTGAGAACTCCATCAATAGGCTGGCAGGCGGGCGGGCGGGCTCGATCGGCGGAGGAGCAAAGACGGATTTTCACTCAAACACTTTGCTTTGGCTCCTTGAGTTCTGAACCCTCAGACTTAGTGCCTCCCCCTCTCTGCTTTTTTGCCTCCTGCACTCCTCGTCTCCCTCGTGGTAGGTTTCATCAGACAACAGCAAGCGGGGGTTTTGTCTAACGATGAGCAAGAAGACGGGGCGGCAGGTAGACAGGCACGCAGGGAGGGCAGACAGGAGGATAGGCGCGAAAAGACGCAGGTAGGCACGCAGACAAAGGCAACGAGACAGTCAGACAGACAGTCAGATGGGAGGTACTCAAGGGAGAGATTAAAAGAGAAATTTGAAAGAAACTCAAAGCAGGAGGGATTGAGCAGGAGGATCTGCACGTCTTCAGAGCATCTCTTGCTTTTAGAAGAAGATTTATGAGTATTCCCCGTTGTTGTCTTGCAAGGGGAATACACTTGTGTTTCACCTGGTCTTGAAGACATGCATGAAAGCAGCCCTCATATTGATTCTGTCTCCATAAGAAGGTGTGTTCACCGCTTGTTTCAGCCGGATATGATCTCGTTGCGAGCTGAGAGCGCACGACTGAAGATTAGAACGTTCTCTCTCCAAGAACAAAAAAAAAAAAACCCCAAAAAACGCAATCAGACATTTTCGTGGACTGCTCTGATCCCACATGAAGGAGCCCGAGATGATGGTGCATGGTGATTAAATAACAGGCCGGCATCTCTCCCCTGCCGTTGGCCTGATTTGCTATGCAGGAGAGGCAGTGCTCTGGTCAGAGGATAACCATGTAATCAATGGAATGAAAAAGCTGCTCTGGCTGTGAAGGTTAAGAGGGGTACTGGAGGCTTTCAGCCCACTCTTTGCGCCACACATGCATTCAAAACACACACCAGACAGTCTGAATGTTACATCTCCTCCTCTAATTCCTCCTCCTCTTCCTCCCCTCTCACCTGTTCCCCTTCCCTCCTGTCTTTCTCTGACATGCCTTTATCTCTCTTTCTCTCAGCCCGCTCCCTCCCACTGCCGCCGCCTCTTTTCGCTCTGATTCCCCCCCCGTATTTTTTCTTTTCTCTGCATTTTCTCTGTATATATCCTCTGTCTCCCACCACACTCATGCTCTCTCTCTATCTCTCTCTCCCCCCCTTCATTTACTTTCCTCCATCCTCTCTTCCCTCCCCTCCTCTATGCTCTCTTCCCTCCCTCCCTCCTACCTTTCCCCAGTGTCAGCTGCTGTCACTGTGGCAAAGAAAGTGACCAATCACAGCCCACTTCACAGCACTGGCTTCTCCCTCCCTCCCTTATTTCTTTGGTTCCTTCCCTCTATTCCCTTCTCTTCCTCCTCCTCCTCCTCCTCCTCCTCTTCGCCTCTTTTCGTCCCATCTGCCTCTCTTCCCCACAACCTTTATCAGCTCACTTCCTGGAGACGAAATGTGATGCATTATGGGAGACAGACGGCTGTCTAACGGGGTTAGTTGTGCAGCGTGGCTTATCATCAGAGACACTGTTAATCCTGTGTGTGTGTGTGTGTGTGTGTGTGTGTGTGTGTGTGTGCGTGCGTGCGTGTGTGTGCACGCGTCTGTACCATATGAGCTGATGAACTCAAACATGCACAGCCCCACACACACACACACACACACACACACACACACACACAACCACACACACAAACAAACAAACACAAGCTCACATGCTTACTCTCTTTTTCTGAGGAGGAAGAGGAGGAGGCAGACGAGACATGTTTATGTTCGTCAGTATCTGCCAGGAGAATACGATTTGCATGATATAAGCATATTTTATTCTGCTGTGTGCTGTTTTCACTGTATCCACTTTACAACCTGCCTCTGTATTGGTTATTTTTGCTGAGTTCAAAAGGACGACTCCCATGTCTTCCTCCCATCACAATTACGTATATAATAAGAGTTAACGGGCTAACAGGGACTATATAATCCCTCCTCTACCTCTATTAAAGCCTTATTTACACCTGTGCGTATGTCTGTGTGTGCCCCTTCCTCTCAGGTGCTGATATGTGTACACGATGAGCGGATTGGGGGACAACTCCATGGAGCCTCTGAGCTCAGAAAACCGGAAACGCAAGCTCTCCACTTGTGACACGCCTGGTCTGGGGTGAGTGTGGCTCAACAGCAACAAGAGAGGGGAAATGTAGGAAAGTGGGCTACTGGGTCAGTGGTTTCTCTGGCCCTGTGTGCTTCGATGAGTAAGAACCTAAATGTGTGCAAAATGCTTGAGAAGATGTTTTTGATCAGAAAAACATTTTTTTTTTACACCTAATTTTGTGATTTATTTTATTTTATTTAAATTAACCCAATAAAATAGTCACTTAGTTTAAAATCTTGTTTTTCTCAGCACAACAGGAATGTACAGTACTACTCGGAAAATTAGAATATCCTGAAAAAGTGCATGCATTTCTGTAACTCAACTTTTAAAGGTGACTTTTTAAAGGCTCAGGACCCTTTTGCAGGTGTTTTGGATTACTTACCTGATTAGTGTGTGACACTTTGAGCCTACAATACTGAAGCTTTTCACAGTATTCTAATTGTCTGAGTTTTTGGGTTTGAGGTTTTAATAAGCTGTAAATCATAATCAGCAAAATTACAACAAAAAATGCTTGAGATATCTCACTTTGCATGTAATGAGTCTATAAAATGTATTGGTTTCACCTTTTATGTTGGATTGCCTGAATAAAACAACTTTTACACGATATTCTAATTTTCAGAGTAGTACTGTAAATAAAATACATGCACATTGACTCCAAACAACGTGTTTATTCAAGTGAATGGTTTTAATTTCAATCTGTCATGTTTCAAGGATTGAAAATTTAACAAGATACAGATTCGCTGCAGCAAAGGGGATACTGACAAATAGCACAAAAGAAGTTTACTTATTTGTTTTTAGAACAAGAGCTGAATAAGTAAATCATTGCCACTCTTTTGTCTGTACGCTAAATATGAAGCCAGTCAGTTTGCTTACCTCAGCATAAAGACTGAATGCAGGGAGAAAGAGCTAGCCTGGTTATAGTTCTCTGTTAGCAACATCGCAGTGACAAGACTCCAGAAAGTCAGTTTACGTACCAGAAAATAGGTTTTACTAACTTTTGTTTTTCTGAGCTGAGCTTTAGAGATGCTGATTGGCAGATTCTTTTTTTGTTTTACACTTCAGACAGGGCCAGGCTAGCCAGTGTTCATGCTTTTATGCTAAGCTAAGCTAACTGACCTCTGGCTAGAATGATTAGCATTCAGAACTAAGAACTAAAAGTGGATCGAAGACTATCGATCCTTTCATCTAACTCTAGGCAGAAAAAGTGGATAGTTGTCAGGCTTATTTTATTAATGTCTACTTACCACCATACATAAATGACTCTGCTGTGCAGCTTTCCAAAATATAGCCACTCTGCTCAAACTATAATAAAATCACTGGCTTTAGCTTGGTTTTAATCTCTACACATCACCCTCTGCAGGTGTGACAGGAAGCGACGGGAGCAGGAAAGCAAATACATAGAGGAGCTAGCGGAGCTGATCTCTGCCAACCTCAGCGACATCGACAGCTTCAACGTCAAACCAGACAAATGTGCCATCCTCAAAGAGACGGTGCGCCAGATCCGCCAGATCAAAGAGCAGGGTGAGTGGACACAGTCGTCTGAAAGGCTACAGGGAGCTGGAGCCGGACAGGTGCACCGCAAGTCAGATGGACTGTTGAGAAGTGTGTGTAGGAAACACTGGGAAAGGTGTTGAGGGCAGACAGAGAGAGAGGGGGGGGGGGAGAGACAGCTGGGGGTTTCAGGCACACACACACACACACACACACACACACACACACACACACATACGTGCCACCTCAGAGCCCAGGTGCAAGGACGAATCAGTCATTCATCTCCCACAAATTTCACAGCCTCAACTGTTTATGTTTGGGAGGAAACATTGGCAGTGCTTTGTGAACCTGTCATTTGTGTCTGTGTGTGCGTGCGTGTGTTATGGGCATGCACAGCTGTGTGCTGGCCTCGCCAGGGGCTTTTTAATTGGACGTTTGCAGGTAATCACATGCCCATCCATTCTGCTGAACTGCCAAATTATTAGTTCTGTTACAGCTGCTATTGTAATAGTTCTGTTTCCATTATGCAGCGGTCGTTTCCACAGCGAACAAATCAAGAAAAGCAGGCTGGAACTCTTTGCTTTGCAGATGCACCGTCAGTGCAGATTGGACATATTTAACTCTTACAGTCAGACAGAACTGTGTCAGTTTGATTTTTTTTTTTTTCCCCCAACTGAAGGTGAATTTCAGAGAT
This sequence comes from Datnioides undecimradiatus, assembly GCA_008933995.1. Lineage (NCBI taxonomy): Eukaryota > Metazoa > Chordata > Actinopteri > Lobotiformes > Datnioididae > Datnioides > Datnioides undecimradiatus. Next base: position 7,604,041 of record WARS01000071.1, on the reverse strand, counting down.
CAGGGGGTGAGCCGGTGGTGAATTTTGTTCTTGTGTCTCTGCTCGGCTCAGTCAGCGTCTGCCACCTCGACAGGAAGGGGAAGAGGCTACAGCTGGCCCTGACTGGCTGCTGACAGGTTGCCATAGTTACAGGAAGTGAAGACAGAAATGACACAGGCGTTTAGACTCGTATCTCGCTTTCTACCTGTTCCTCTTCTCCTCTTCTCACTTTCACTTGCTCTTTCTGCCAGTTTTGCTCTTTTCTCCATCAGTCATTCTTGTTTTTCATCTCACTTGGATTTAATGTGCTCTGCTCTTGCATCTTCCTCCTCTTCTGTTTCCTTGCTTCTCCACCTCCCACCCCCTTCTCATCTGTATTGCAGCACAATGAGTTGCAGCATCTTGAGGTTTGCTTCCAGCATCTTAAGATATTGAGTGAAGTGATGGAGTGCAGCCTCTCTCTTTCTGTCTCACTCTTTCTTCTCTCTCTCTCTCTCTCTCTACACCTAACTTCACAGTGCCTGGCTGTAGGCAGCAATGGCTTTTTTTCTTTGTGTGGGTATCTGTGCCCCTTGGGAGCTAATCAGATAGAATGATTCCTGTAGCCGAGCAGCCCCCGCCTCTTTCTCAGACCAAGCCCTGCATTAATACAACAACCAAAACGCCAGTCGCTTTCTGTCAGCATCATGTCCGTCCACGTTCCTCTGGATCAGCTCCGGCCCTTCCTGTCTCACTCTTGGTCTCTTTATCTGTCTCTCTTTCTTTCCCTCTCTCCCAGACTCAGCCCCTCCATTAATTCAGGTGCCTCAGCTCCTGCCCCTGCACCATTACAGCTTCCAGAGCCTCTCTAGCTCTCTCCCGCGCTCCCTCTCCCTTTCTCTCTCTCTCAGCCCCAGCCTACCAGACAGTCCCTCAGAGTCTGACACTGAATATAAAGCATGAGGACGGCTGCTACCTGCTCCACATGCACCCAGCCCTCTACTCCTCCTGACGGGCTCCTCAGAGAAACCTGCCTCCGTCCGTCTCCCTCCTCACCTGTAGTTTTAAATTTAAAAAAAAAAGGAAAAAAAAGTGTAGATTGAGAAACGCTGCCCCCTGCTGGTGCAGCTAGAGTAGTGAATGACTGGCTGTTTCCTCCAGTTTCAGGTATCGTTGCGCTCACCTTGTGTTTCTCCTTTGCTCTTTTTTTTGCTTCCTTGGAGGCAGCTTGGCTTGAAATTGCTGTTTTTGTAATGCGCTTTGTCTTCTTCTCCCTCCTTTTTCCTCTCTGACAGGAAAAGCTTCATCAAACGACGACGACGTCCAGAAGTCAGATGTCTCCTCGACAGGTCAGGGGGTCATTGACAAGGACCACCTGGGGCCACTCCTGCTGCAGGTGAGTCCAACGCTTCGCCATTCATCCCTGTTTTGATAGGCAAGTTGGCTGGTTGTGACTTCCTGTCGCTGTGCTCTCAGGCTCTGGACGGCTTCCTGTTCGTGGTGAACCGGGAGGGAAGCATCGTGTTTGTGTCGGACAACGTGACGCAGTACCTGCAGTACAAACAGGAGGAGCTCATAAACACCAGCGTGTACAATATTCTCCATGAGGACGACAGGGAGGAGTTCCACAAGAACCTGCCCAAGACCAACAGTGAGAAACACACACACACACACTTACACACACAAACACACTCACAGGGAACCTGCATGTTGCTCAGAAGCAAACCACTCTTGACATCTTCCACGGGGCCGAGGTGTAAAACAAACTTTGAGAGGTTACAACAACTCTGCGCACACATCAACGTAAACTTATTTATTCATGCTCCTTCGTTCTTAACTTTTTCGCTTGTTATAATGAGGAGCTCCTGGGAAGCCTGTTCATGTGCATGAGAGCTTTTCAGAAAGCCCCACACACATACACACACACCTGACAAAACACACATGTGCACAGGAGCACCCACCCACTCGGTGCTAAGCAGGCAGAGCGTAGCGCAGCTGTCAGTCACACTCAGTGGTCCAGACAGTGTAAAACAGGCCTGAGCTCTATTCAGATCCCATGGCAGCCATCTGGAAACTACTTACTGCTGAATAATGCACCTCCACACTTCCCTCTTCTTAATTCACTGTGTGTTTGCATGCGCATGTGTAAGTCCCATTGTATACATTTACATGCATATATGTCAGTAAATTGATTGCATTTTTTTGATGGTGTGTGTTTGTGTGTGTGTGTGTGTGTGTGTGTAAACCCATGAGTATGTGCATAGAGCACTATTTATAAAGCTGATTAATTATGGATATGTGTGCTCGACTGAACCTGCTACTCGATTAACTCCGCAGTAATGTTCCTAAGCAGCGGTGGCTCCGACATGTCATTGACACGTTCTCTCACTTATTCCTCCCGCACACCTTTTTATTCAATCACTCCTTTTTTTATCTTTTTAAAACTCATCTTTATCTACTTTTCCTCTGAGCGTCCCCTGTGCCTCTCTCAACTCACTCTTTCTCAGCCTCATTCATACTTAATATGGCTGCCTACTAAGATGAATATTGTGCTTGTCTGTTTCTCAACCTGCTTCCCGCTGCTCTCCCACCCCTCATTGTGTCTCGCTCTGCTGCTCTGCCCCTTCATTATCTTTTGGACCCATGAATGAAATACGCTCTCGCTGCACATTCCTGCGGGATGACCGCTGACCACGCCAGCTACAGTTAAATACACACGCTGGCACACAAGACACACACACACACGCACCAACCAAAACAGGCAGACACTCGATGCACAAAACATGAAGTGAGCTTTTGTTGTTGGCCAGCGTGCTTTTTTGACCCTCTGTCTTGCCTCGCTGTTGGCTAATTGTGTCTGAGGGGAGATGTCGGCCCCAGCGACTGTGCAGGGTTTTCTCTGTCGAGGAGAGAAACCCAAGGCCTTGTTAAATCACCTCTCACTATCAGTTAGCCCCTCCCCACCACTACCATCCCACCTCCCTCCGACACGTCTCGCTCTCTTGGGTCCTCTCTTGTATCCTCCCTGCACCTGCCAGACAAAAACCTCCAGCCAACTCAAGGCCCCGATAAGGGCTTCACACAGACCTTGGAGGACAGTTGGATGCCTCTCTGAAGTTTGCCTCCCCCTTTCTCTCCCTTCCTCCCCCTCCCCTGTGAAGGTGACCCCGTCTAAATGAGTGTGTGTGTGTGTGTGTGTCTGTGCTGTGATGAGGAGTCAGGGCCTAAATGAGGATAGATGGCTGAGTGTCCCTGGCCTCTGCCCGCTGCAGAGCAGACTGAGAGGGAGAGATATTGGAAATCGACACCTTGGCTACATTAATCCCATGGTCCATTTAGCCAGGGATCCGAACAGCAGGGGAGGCTTCTGCTTCTCAATTTAAGAGGGAAAATACATGTTGCAGTGTGGTTTTGTTTGTTTTGTTTGTTTGTCTTGTGTGTGTGTGGATCCATGGCAGGAAAGGGTGTGAGCTGTTGTGATAATGGATAACAGGAAATCCATTCATAGCCACATTTGGGTTTCGGTTATGTGCTCATTCCATTTCACTCCAGAGCATAGATGTATTTTTTGTTTGGTTTCCTTCTTTAGTAAATGGAGTGTCGTGGGGAAGCGAGGCGACCCGACAGAAGAGTCACACCTTCACTTGCCGGATGCTGGTCAAGTTTGGCCACGCCCACGGCCCCATGGAGGAGGGGCCAGGAGGGCCGCGCTACGAGACCATGCAGTGTTTTGCTCTTACCCAGCCCAAGGCCATGATCGAGGAGGGGGAAGGTACACTGGCACAGGCACACATTTACACAGTTTACGTTTGTGACAAAGGTTCTTTATTTTCGGATTGCACTGAGTTTATAAAATCACACTTATCTGTATTGACTGGAACAATTTTCAAAGTTCTCATCCGCTCAAAAGTATGTTTTGTTTTCTTTCTCTTCCTGTGCAGAATAATGTATGTGCAGCATTTCACAGTGTTTTTTTCACATTGATCTGCTGAAGAGACTAAGTTTCTCTGTACTAAGGCTACATCAACATGTTTAACCCATAAATTGACAATAACAAGACGCCCTGGACAAATGTATTCTTTATTTTATTTTTTGTTATTTTTTTATCAGTAGCAGCAGCAGTAGTAATAGTGGTAGTAGTCGTTATAATAATAATTATAGTAACAACAATAAAATCGATGCTCTCATACTGACAGAAATACAACAAGAGGCTCTAAAATGTGAAAAGAATCAACGTGTTACGCTAATGTAAACGTTTTGATTATAGGATCATCATGATTCATCATCTTGTTTACACACATTATTTATTGAGCTCAAACCAGAAAAAAAAAAAGGTCATGCAATGATCTTGAACATTACTGACGCTCCTCTCCACTAACCTGCAGACCTTCAGTCATGTATGATCTGCGTGGCCCGCCGGGTGACCGCCATGGAGAGAACAGAGAGTTTCAATACACGGCATGAGCTCTCAGGTGAGGAAATGAGTCATTTAAATGCTCAATGAATAAACACACAAGCTCCAACCAACAGGCCACAGGGTCAATTCTTTATCTACGAACAGCTTTGGCTCATCTGTCTTGCGTCTCCTTGTGTCCTTTCTCTCCACACGTCCTCCTTTCTGTCCTCCCCGGCAGGTAAACTGATCCAGATCGACCAGAACTCTCTGCGAGCGTCGATGCGTCCTGGCTGGGAGGATTTGTTGAGGCGTTGCATTCAGATGTTCCTTCAACACAGTGACGGGCAGCCGTGGTCGCACAAACGCCACTACCATGAGGGTGGGTCACACATAAAAACACAGGCGTAACTCCAAACTTAGTAAATTCATCAGTTTAAACGTTTAATCCACTGGTTGTTGTTGGATTTAATTAACTCAGTTGTGCATTCGCTCTCACAGCTATGAGCAGTATGTTATCTGACTGAAATGATTTGGTTTATAATTTGTTGTTGCTTCCTATCTCGGCCCGGACCTCCATTCAGAAAGAAGCTTATTGAGGCCGATTGGTTAAATATATAAACACGCATACACACCCTTATTCATTAGTGTATCAACACTGATCTCATGAATACAAATGTCTTGAGCACTACAGCATTGATCCTCACTGTAATCACAGAGCTGGTGTTCACGTAAAGGCAGTGACTGATGACATTTGTTATCAGGTAAGTGTTTCAGGGTGATAATCTGTCCTTTGATCCGTCTGTGCAGCCTTCCTGCAGGGCCACGCTGAGACACCCTTGTACCGCTTCTCCCTCTCCGATGGCACTCCCGTCACAGCCCAGACCAAGAGCAAACTCTACCGACATCCCATGAGCAACGAGCCACAAGGCTTCATCTCCACTCACCTACTACAGAGGTCAGGAACTGAAAATACACACATAACTCTCCATTCAGGCACAGCAAAGGATGTGTCATTTACTGTATTGACTAAAAAAGCACTTCCAGCATGTCTATGCGAGGCAGCCAAGGCATTCAATAGCTGAAGTAGCAGCTGAAGTAGCTTTTATACGCAGCGTCCTGTGAACAGTCAGAAGGCTTCACACAGGAACTGGTATTTTAGTTTAGATGTCGGGTTACAGCATTTTCAAGGTTGACACTTTTTTTTTTTTCAAGCCTTGCACTTGTTTTTCTGTCCTTCCACACAGAGAACCAAATGGTTACCGCTCAGCTCAAGGTGGGAATATGATGCCGAACACCATGAGACAACAGGGCATGGGAGGCCCCAACCCGAATGCCCAAATGAACATGAACACCAGCGGAGGGATGGGGATGGGGGGTATGGGCGGCATGAGCAGGGGCTTCAACATGAATGAGCAGGGTCACATGGGTCACATGGGTCCAATGGGAGGTGGCTCCATGTATGGCGGGAGCGGTGGAGGAGGAAGTGGAGGTGGAGGGATGGGCAACCGCATGATGCAGATGAATCAGATGGGGCAGATGAATCAGGTGGGGCACATGAATCAGATGAATCAGATGGGCCCCATGAATCACCCGAGCCAAGGCATGCAGCAGCACCCACAGCAGCCCCCGTTTCAGAGCAGTGGAGGGTTTGGACTGAGTGGCATGAACAGTCCTTCAGGAAGCCCCAGGATGGGCGGCCCCCAACAGGGACTGTTAATGTCACCAAGGAACCGAGGGAGCCCAAAGATGGGCGCCAACCAGTTTTCACCTGGAGGTAAGTTGATCGTTGTTTGTTGTCATTTGCTTATAAAAAATAGTTTTTTCTGTTTGATTGAATTAATCTGAGTTATGTTTTCCTCACCAGGCATACACTCTCCCATGAGTGGCATTGTCAGTGGTGGAGGAAGTGGCGGGAGCACCACCACCTTCTCCAGCAGTTCCTTAAACGCCCTACAAGCGATCAGTGAAGGAGTAGGGAGCTCACTCCCCTCAACCTTAACATCTCCCTCCCCAGCCCTGAAACCAGACAGCTCTCCCAGTGTCCACTCTTCTTCTTCTTCCTCTCAGCCCAGTCAGCCCACCAAACCAGGCCAAGATGGCTCCAAAAGTCCTGCGGGAAGCTTAGGGCCCGTGCCCAGCGACCATCACCACTCAATGCACCATCACCACCACCATCAGCATCCTCAGGCTGAGAGTTCTGGAGACCGACCGGACAGCCAGGCAGCTTCTGCCACTAAAGAGTCAGGAGAGGGAAGCAATGAGGCTGGGGTGGCGAGCTCCGAGCCCCCTCGAAGGGTGCCTGACAGTAAGGGGCACAAGAAGTTGCTGCAGTTGCTGACTTCCCCAACTGAGGAACTGGGGATAGGTGGTAGTGGGCCAACAGGGCCCCCTGTACCACCTCCACAAACTGGCAGCAGCACTCCTGCAGGCTCAGACAGTAAGGACCCAACTGGAGGAATGACAAGTCCCTCATCCACTGGGGTCTCCTCCTCTTCCTCAGCAAGTGCAAACCCAGGCCAGGCAACCGGCCCAGGAGGAGTGTCAGCATCTCTGTCGTCCGCCCACTACACAGGCTCACTGCAAGAAAAGCACAAGATCCTCCACAAGCTTCTTCAAAATGGCAATACACCAGATGAGGTAGCTAAGATCACAGCCGAAGCCACCGGAAAGGTGTCACTGGGAAGTCAGGAGGGTGGCGAGGCTGGAACAGGAGGCTCAGGGGCTGGGACTGGAGCTGGGTTGACAGAGCCCAAGCAGGAGCAGCACAGCCCCAAGAAGGAGAAGACCCATGCCCTCCTTCACTACCTCCTCAACAAGGATGACTCCAAAGAGCCAGCAGATGTCAAGCCTAAACTCGAAGAGCTAGACGGGAAGGGAGCCCCGGGGGCCGCTGGCGGCCCTGCACGGGGTGGCCCTGGATCCGGCTCTGGCCCTGCACCTGAACATCCTGAGAGCAAGATCAAGTCAGAGCCTCCCGATGACGTAAGATTGCTTCTTTTTTAGGAAGTGATGGGATAACTGCAACTTTAATGGTGTTTTTGACATTAAGCTAGCTTTCTAGGCACATTAAAAACAGTTTTACTTGCTGCTGGTCTTTCTTTTGACTTTTCACCTATGATCTTGGTAAATGTGAATCTTCATAGACATTGACGTCATTTGACCTATATTTACTGTTCAGCTTCACAACCTCGAGTCAATCCTCGGAGATCTGAGGGGTTCAAGCTCTGACTTTTACCCGGATCAGGGTGGAGGTGGAGGGCCTAACGACGCAGGAAACAAACCCCAGGGTTGCCTTGACGACAGTCTGCAGGGTAAGTGGTTCAAGGACCAAACCCTACAAGAAGTGACAGTTACATGCAGAGAGGGCGTGATGACATCATATGTGATGATATTATAAAATGCCAGTGAGACTTTATTTCGCTTCAGCATGTGCTCTCTCTCTGAGTTTTGTTTTACATCTACAGCTTGATTTCGTGTCTTCTTGTTACAAATACAAGCCTCAGTATTTTGTATGCCATTTCTTCCCTAGACTTTTTTAAATTTGATTGTATTTAATTTTCATTCAAAGATTTGTGTGAAAATTATAATTAACTCTTTCTACGTCATAAATTCATTAAATACCATGAAGATATATGCATTTATATAGCCACTATCCTATCTGGATACTGGTTTTTATGCGTTGACATATACAATATAACAGTTTTTTCACAATGGCAACGGCTACTGAGATATTATTTCCTATATCACAGTGATATCAACCAAGACAGACATTATTCTCCATATTACTGAGGAAGACAGAGAAATGTGTGACCACTGCGATCATACCTTTTGTGTGCAGGCAGTCCAGGAATAGGTCCAGGGCCTCGAGGGCCCTTCCAGAGGACCGTGTCCATGGATGGGAAGCCTCCTGGTGGGCCTGGAGGAGCAGGTAGACGCCCCATGCTCATCAAGCAGGAGAACATGATGGGCAGCCCAGATGGCTACCAAGGAAACATGGGTGTGTGTTCAAGTGGTTAAAGTGTTTTCACATTTTCTCTCTCTGCCTCCATCACTATCATTAGTTTACCAATTTAGATGATTTTGAATTTGTTATATGCTATCGCTGTTACTATAATCTTTAAAAATGAAGATTTAAGATGGAAAATATTGTTAAATGTTGTTCTACTTAAATACTTTCATGATTCTGACACACGCATCTCTTTACGTATTCCTAGGACCAATAAATAGGGGCATGGTACCCCAGAGGTCTCCCATGGGTGGGTCAGGGGACTGGGGCATGCCCCGGTCCAGTGCCAGCCCTGTGGGCTCAGCAGGGCATCCAGCCATGATGCGTCCAGGCATGGAGTACAACAATAGCAAGGGCATGATGTCTGGACCAATGGTCAGCCGCTCCAACAGCGTGCCAGGCACCAGGTCTATGCTGCAGCAACAGCTCATGGAAATGGGTACGCCTGTCATGCTGATGGTGTTTGAAAAATGATCCCAAGCACAACTGAGTGAACATGTGTAACAAAAAGCAGGAAGAGGTATCAAAACATAAAACATTTCACAACATTCTTTGGTGAATCCACCCTGATGAACAGTCCTTACCTTTACTTTATGTAACATATGTCAACAAATACACACTGCACATGTCTGTCATTACATCCTACCTCTTTCACTTCTGACTGCACAAACACTCTGTATGAATGATCTGTCTTTGTGTTTTAGGAGGCTCTGCAGATATGGGCATGGGTATGAGCCCCTTCAGCCAGCAGGGTCAGCCCAACCAGTCCCCGTCCTGGCCGGATGCTATAATGGGAATGGAGGGTAACAGGTCAGTGCAACACCACTGATGTCTGCACTAAATACTGATTGGCTGCAGTGACCTCTGGAGGCACTTTATACTAAACCTCATGGTATTTATGTGCATGCCCTTATAGACGGCAGTTCAGCAACACCTTAGATGATCTCCTGGTGCCTCCTACCACCAGTGAGGGTCAGAGTGATGAGCGGGCACTTCTGGACCAGCTGGACTCTCTGCTGAATAACACGGATGGCATCGCTCTTGAGGAGATAGACCGAGCCCTGGGCATCCCAGACCTCGTTAGCCAGGTAAGACAGCACTGTCTGAGCTCTTCTAGATGTGTCTAGAAATGAAGTAAAAAGAGAAACGATCAGTCTGCAGTTCATGACTCATAAGTGAGCTGTACATTCATCTTTGCATTCGATATTTCGGTCATGACTCACCTTGTTCAGGCTGTTCTTTTACTGAAGGGAGATGGATGAGCCCAGAGGGATCTGTCTGTGCTGCTTAGAAAAAGACAATTACAGAGCCAACCGATTGGAAATGAATCAATTAGATGGAGGAGTGTGACAAACCTCTTTTTTTGTCCTCTTGTCCTGTCTTCTGCTCCAGACCCAGGGAGCTGAGCAGCAGATGGAGCCTTTTCCAGGGCAGGACCCGTCAATGGTGCTGGACCAGAAGCCTCTCTATGGACAGGGCTATCCCGGTCCCCCCGCCATGCCTATGCAGTCTGGTTATGGAGGGAACCCCATGCAGGGACAAGCCCAGCAGGGAGGGTTTGGGCCTATGCTTTCTCAGATGGGCCAAGGTGGCAGCTTCCCTGGTATGGGAGGAATGGGTGGCATGGGACACCCGCGTGCCAACATGATGAGACCCAGGATGATGACTGCCAACAAGCCCATGAGGCTCCAACTGCAACAGAGGCTGCAGGGGCAACAGGTAAGAAAACAAAAAGCACTTACTCATCAGTTTATACGCTAATAATGAGCATGTGTCCCAGTGGTCCCAATATGTTACTAACTCCTATCTAACCAAATGCGGGATCACTTGTTTCTTAATCTTTATGTATGATGCTCTTTTTTCCCCTCCTCAGTTCATGAATCAGACACGACAGGGCATGGGCATGAAGATGGAGAACCCAGGAGGGAACCCTGGTATGAGGCCCAACATGCAGCCAGGCATGGGCGGACAGGTAGATGACAGAAGCTCTTCACCTATGTCTTATAGATCATTGTAACACTGACACTTTGTATATCTGCACATCCACACACCTCTAGTTCCCCCTCCATCAGGACACTTCATGTCTTTTTATTACATGAGGAAGTCCCTCAGATAGATTAATGTGGACCAAAATGTATGTGTTAACATCTTTTAACATGAATAACTTCAGAGTTGATGCTAAAACCCACACGTTATTAATGGATTACCAACACTGATAATTGCATTATTTTAAATTATGAGCATAAATACCAAAACGTTTCTGTAAATTTTCTTTTTTTCTTCTGTTAAATATGTAATGATGTAATGATACAACTCTTTCTAAAGTTGTTTAAGTTAGTTATTTTGGTGACATTTAAAATATCCTTACATATATTTTTTTACTTTTAACTCTTTGTAACTGTTTTGTTAGAAGTCAGTTGCAAGTCTGTCTGGACTCAGCCCTTTCCATGGTGTTATGAGTGATACAATAAGTGTAACATTACCACTATTGAAAGAAACAAAAATTGGATGGATCAAAAAAAAAAAATTGTGACATTGAAAATACAGTGTAGTCGAGATAATTTACGCTTTTAATGTCACTTATTATCCCTATTGTTGACATTGCTGTCATGGCGACCACAACCGCTGCAGAGTTCACACTTGAACGTTACACCGGACAATTTTCTATCAGCACCTTGACTGCGCATACAGAGTGTGTCTCGTGTTCTCTTCTACACACGTTTCTGCAGCTTGTATAAATGTAGTTAAGAGTCTGAGTCATTATAAATAAAGACAAATTGCATTAGCCTAAATGTTAATTTGCTAACCGGACCTCTGATCTTAAATTAAACTCATGCAAACCTTTGTTTTGTGAAATATGTGTTTTATTAAAGCTCCTGACATATCAAACCCCTTTGATTATGTTGTGTTTCATGCAGCCTGGCTTCCTCAATGCTCAGATGATGGCTCAGCGCAGCAGAGAGATGGTCACCATGCAGATGAGGAGGCAGCGCATGATGATGCTGATGCAGCAACAGCAGCAGCAGCAGGCGGCGGCCGCTGCTGCAGCCGCAGGAGGATTCAGCCCCCCTCCAAACGTCACAGCTCCTGGTGGCATGGATAATCCAATGGGAGGGCCAAACATGGGCCAGCCGGGCCCCCAGCAGTTTGGCTATGGGGGTAACTACGGTGAGTGTATGGAGGTGAATGCCCAGCAGAATACTGCTGCTCCCTGGTGGACGGTCTGAGCACTGCAGGGTTCTTGTTTCATGTAAAAAGAGAGATTGAGAGAGTCATGGCAAAAAACTACATTCGTCTGAAGGCTGTGAATCTACATCCCCCTTGTTTCTGTTTTTTAATAGTCAGACAAAATATTGTTATTGAGAGGACAGTAAGTATTAGAACGCACTCAGATCACAGGATCGCCATCATTAATCATCTTGTATCAGTCACGCGTTTCCTGTGGAGAGAGGCGTGAGCTGAGGCTGGCTGATTTATCTCCACAGGGATGGGCCAGCAGGGAGACCCCTCGTTCGGCCCGTCGGGTGGCAGTCCTCCTAACGCCATGATGCCCGGCCGCATGGGACCTCAAAACCCCATGATGCAACAGCACCCACAGGGCGGTCCCATGTACCAGGGTGCAGATATGAAAGGCTGGTCGCAGGGAGGAATGGGACGCAACAGGTATGGTCTTAAACACATTTAAGACAACACTGAGCAATCAGAGACCATCAGGGAGAGAGTTTTTATTTTCTCAGAGGTTTAAACGGTTCCTACTTTATGTCGCTCTTCTTCACCAGTTCGTACCCTCAGCAGCAGTTCGGGCAGCAGGGTCCTCCAGGGCAACAGCAGTTTGGGCAACAGGGGAACCCAGGCCAGTATGGGGGCATGATGATGAACGGGGGCATGCCAGCCAGCGGAGGAGGCGGTCACATGGGCCAGATGGGAGGGCAGATGGGGATGAACCCAATGGTGATGGGACGCATGCCTATGGGGCCAGATCAGGTCGGTACAGAGGGAAGAAGAGTGTGATTGTTAAAGGGCAAGTTCACAATTTTTGTCAAGCTTATCTTCTGAACAATACCAGCATGTAACTGTGTGTGGAAAAGATAAATGCCTCAAATGTCCTCAAATAAATGCATAACTCAAACATAAATTACATTGAGGTTTGACTGTTGGTCTTATAATTGCATCCTACCCTTGCCCCCTCGTCTTCTGCAGTGGCATAATGGTACGCAGCTGTATAAAGAGGGCCACCAGCTTTATCACTACAGACTAACTCCTAACATTTAAATCATGATAGTAGATGAAAACACTTGATAACTCACATTTTCTTTTACTGTTTTTCTGGAAATTCTGTTTAAAATTTGAAGCTACTGCCATGTGCGGCCACGCAATGAGGGAATTTCATATTAAAAAGTACGATTACGTCTGAGCTTCAGACGTAATTTCACAGGACGAGGACTGGGGATTTATTCCACGCTGCTTAAACTGATGCTGCTTTAAGAAGAGATTCGCATCTAGTATGAACAAGAGGATCAATTACAGCAAGCCAGGAACCACTTTGATAGACATACGGGCGTGCCAGTGTTGTTTTTTGATAGACTTGATAAAATGTGAACCTGTCCCATCTGACTTTCACTGCTGTTTTGAGGACAGATGGAGTTTTTGTGAACTTTCTCACTTTTTTTCCTCTTTCATCCTTCTCTTCCTCCAGAAATACTGCTGAGCATCGTGACGGAAGCATTAGCCTCACTGTGATCTCCATTCAGAGATGGGACATGGCTGCAGCACTGGAGTGTGTGGAGGACCAGGGTGTGTGTGTGTGTGTGTGTGTGTGTGTGTGTGTGTGTGTGTGTGAGAGAGAGTATGTCTGTCCGTGTGTGTGTAGTGCTGCACTCCCACCAGACGGGGGAGTGAACTTCCTTTGGACTCACAGCCAGTATCGGCAGTTTGGCTACCTGGAGGAAAACAGACAGGCTGTCGCGTTCACACCTGAAAACATGCAGCGTTCATAAGAATCAGAAACACTGTGACACATTTCCACTCATAAACACACGTAAAGACAGTCAGACGGACAGCTCTGTGGTTCCTCTCGTAGACTGTAGTTTTAATAACCCTCTCTTTGTTTGCTGTCTGTGTGTGTGTGCCTCAATAAACACACACACACACACACAATGCGCTGGACCAAAACAGTGAACTGACACTTGAGTGGATCACAGATTTGAACACGGACGAACGTGCGACGACATCCCCTCCTTCGTCGAATGTACCACGAAGCTGTGTTCGCATTTCAAGTGTGGGATTCCTCTCGCTCTCGTTTCCGTGGAACTTTTTTTTTTTCTTTTTTTGATCCGCCGCCTCTCCGCTGCTCCCGAAGGATCTCTGCGTGCACGATGTGGAGTGAACACGGTTCCAGACGACGAGCCATCAGATTGTGACACTCTGTTGAATGTCATTAAGCAGTAGCACATTTGTTTCGTCCTCCAGGACGCCGCTGGGCTAAAGTACGACTGAATAACTTGTTGGCTGATTGCACTTTAAGGAAAGGCCAACAACAAGAGGATTGTGGCAATATAGAGGCCTTTACCCAAGAATTAATGACTAGCAGCAGACACTTACTGTTTATTTTTGCGTGTGTGGGTGTTGTCCAACTTTTCCTCTCTGAGCGATGGAGGGGGCTGTTGATTGGAAATAATTAACCTTGATGATCTTTGTTCTAAAGTGGGAACCAGTAGAAAGGCAGTAAGCACAGATTTTAATCCAACTCTCTTGTAGGCAATGACCGGTTTATTACGACAAGAGTAATTAGATGTTTTAAAGTCATTTTAGGGATCAATCTTGAAGCAAACAAACGTCTATTAATGTTCCAAACTTCGCTTATATTTCTACAGATTCACAACGTGAGCGTTTTATCATTCCAGAGGTAATTTTTAACTCCAAAAGTTGCAGATATTTTGGTTACCTCGCACAAATTTGCAGTGTTACTACAAGTGCAGACATGAAATCGATTGCCGGTTATAAGATTATGTCCATACGAGCTCACGCTGCAAGAGAAAGTGTATGTTAGATGTCAGCGTAGGCGTGCAGCTCTCCAGCAATAATCCTTCCTCCTGGTTTTCCTCTGAGGACAAAGCTGAAGTATCATTTACTCAAAGCGACGGCACTGCAGTATTAGACATGATGTCTTGTTTGGAGCTTTTTCTTTTTGTTGGTTTTTCTTTTGTCTGTGAATATATGAATTGTAAATACGCTTCAAATGTACTATATATAAATATATATATGCTTTTGTAGGTCACATACTGTTTTTGCACAGATTGTAAGGCTTGATATTTAAAAGTGTAATTTTCTTAATCCGTCATAGGTCAGCTTTTATTTTCAATACTTTAACCATTGGTTGGACAGGAAGGGCCTCCTTTTTTTGTAAGCAGTACGATTTTCTTTCATACTGCCTCTTTCTTTCTCTCAGAAAGCGCTCTTTATTTTCTGAGGACATAGTCTTAGCTAAAGAGGTGCTAGTGTGTATTTTTTTTAAATAAATTATGTTTCCTTTGACAAAAAAAAAAAAACAACAAAACAAATACAAAATAATATGCCTATACAAAAAGAGTTGACACGTGATTGTGTTAGGCTTCTAGAGGCCCAGATGTCTTACCAGTGTGTGGGGTTTATATTTTCTGAACTGAACCTCATGCTTCCACGTGTGACTTTCCTGAGATTTCTGTGCTTTGAACTTTGCAGATACGAGACTTTGGAAATCAGTCCCATCATATAACTGTCCATAAGTCTTTTTTAGGTTTGTTCACAGATGTCTAATCCTCATGGAAGCAACACAAGAAGTAGTTTGAGTCCCTAATTTCCTGTCAGCCTCTTGACAGGGTGACTTTTTTTTTTTTTTTTTACATTGAAGTTTGCCTTTATTTTTGTTTTATTTCCTGTGAAGCTTTTGTTGAGAAATCTACCTTTGAACACATGCTCAATCCAAAGATTTTTGTTTGTCATTCTGCAGTGCTTAGAAACCGTTCCTGACGTAGCTCGTGCAAGTACTCGTGTGCTTTTACTGTTGCACATAACCTATAATATACATTGAATTAAACATCTTTAATTGCATATATTATATCCCCATCCATATGACATAGAGTAGACATGAGTCTGGTTCTGCTGAGGTGGTTTGAGTTTTTTTGTTTATTTGTTCGTGATTGTTTCTTCCTTTCTAATGGCCAGTTGAATTGTGTGGTGCTGCAAACGGTTATTTCACAAGCGAATGTGGAAATTTTTCTAAGCTGGAAGGGAGGTTTCATGATTGATGTCATTTTGTCGCAGAATAATAGCTTGGAGTTGTCTTTTTTTGGTTCTAACCCCAGTCTCAATGAAGAATATGGAAGTTTAATCTACAAATATTCAAAAAAAAAATTTAAAAGGTGCGTGTTTTGCTTTAAGAAAAGAAACTCGTCTCAATGCATCATCATCAGCGCTACAGAAAAGAGAAAATACATCTGGGAAACATACAGTCGTTATTACAGGATGTAAAATACTATTGCATTTCTTTTCTTACCTTATTTCTTGATGTTAATATCAATGTAAATACAAATTTATATTTAAACATTACAGGGCCTCAGTTGTCTTTTTTGCACATTTAAACATTTTGCATGCATGACTCAGTAAGCCTGCAGCAACAGTTCAGTCTGTCAGTATGTTGCAGGCAAACACAGGGTTCAGCCATGTTGTGGATGTAACTGAATGTGTGGTTTACTGCAGCAACGAGAGCCACAAGTGCTGGAGTCTGGCGGTCTGCATGAAGTGGGAGGTGAGTCAGTCAGTGTGGATGGAGGCAGAGACGTGGAGGGAGTTTAGAGTGTGAAGGACATCTGTGTGGCAAATCCTCAGAAGTGAACTCAAAGACGGGAGCCTCCTCTCAGACTGGCTGTTGTCGGTGACACTGAGGCTCGTGCTGCCGTCTGCAGCCTCGCTTTCATCTGCTGTTTGTTTCCTGCAACTCACTACCCCCACCTCTACCTCCGCCCCCACCCCCAGCTCCCACTCCTGTCATGATTTTGCACCTTGTGAAAAGAGCTCACACCTCCAAGCTTCCCCAACCCCGCTGCCGTTACTGTTACTGTACCTAAACCACAAAACGCTGTCAGCCCGTTAAATGACTTACTCTTTTTTTTTTTAGACTCGAGTGTCATTTGTAATAAAATTACAGTGTCTGTCAGTTTAAGATCGGCTGCCAGGTTACTGTTGGCTGACTCACTCAACCCTTCAAACTGCAGTGTTGTAGGTGGAGAAGTGGTCTGACATTCGGAGCCTGAGACAAGAGGCAATTTCCTCTTTGCATTTTGTCTTAATGCAGTGATTATTTTATGTGTTTCACTGTGAATACGTTCTAACTGCTTGATCTATATTCTTTTCAGCGACTACACAACGAATTTGTTGACATTCATGGTCCCCAGATGATGAATCCTGCTGCCTTTGGTGACCCCCTGCCTCTGTGTTTTCCTCCAGTATCACCATAAGGTTGTGATTTTGAGTGCACCTGCTCAATGCATTGCCATGAAATTTATTCCACACATTTAAAACCTCTTAAAAATCAAAATTTTCATTATTTTAAGGGCCACTTTATTATAACAAATTATAAAACTAATGTAATTTCCATCAGTTTCAGCTGAAAGCACTTATTAGAAAATGCTAAACAAATAGTCACCATGTTTAATTTGAAACCTGCTAAACAACAGCAAGCCAATACTAGCATGTTAGCATTTAGCTCAGACACTGATGACTGTCTTTTTCAAATTGTCACAGTAAAAAAAGTAGTAGTTAAAGTAAAACTGAAAGCTGGATTAATACTGAAAAAAACCAATTACTTGCCTTTCATTTTACACAACAGAGGTTGAAAAGTTCCAGATTGGAAAGACGTTAATACGAAACCTTTCTTTTCTAACAGGTAACAATCAGAATATCTAATTTTTTAATATACAGAGTGCCCTGCCAGACCCAGGATCAGCCCCTCTAATGGAGGCTGTACTGTTTCATAAACAGCAGTTGTAGGAGTTAGAATTTAAAAAAATAAAAAATAAAAACAAAATAATGCTTTCATAAAATCATACATAAAAAATGAGATATCTGCTGTCTAGTTTTAACCAGGGGAGCTTGGCACAAATCGTACCCAAACTGAGTCCAGTTTCTCCTTTATTGACTTTCTATCAGCTGTTTTGATCAGTGGTTCTCAGCCTCCTTCCAGTCCAGCTACGGCGAGACGCTTTATTCAGAAAACCATGTCAAATAAATATTTTATTGATTTCTGTCATGAATTCCTTATGAATCATTTTTTGGCAGCCTTTGCAATGGCATTTGGTGCAGTACATATCAAAGCATTCAACCGTTTCTCCGTTTTATTGGCAGAAGTATTTTCAGTTGCTGTGTGGGGGGTTTCCTGTGTGTGTGCGCGTGCGTGCGTCTGTGTGTTTGTGTGTTCAGCAGGGTGGAGCAGGAGGCGGGATGCGCCAATGGAAGAGACGCACCGCTCGTCTATTGGACCAGACTCGCAGTGGGCGCACGCAAGACGCGCCTACCGAAGCTTAAAGACTTTTTTTTTTTCCGGGACAGGAGACATGAGGTTCCGAGACACCTGTCAGGAGGACTTTACATCTAAAAGCTGTATGTGAGGCAACTGGGGGCTGCGTGTTTGACCATGGATGCGCTGTTATCGTCTTTATAACCGCTCGGTGACCAAGGAGCGTGAAGTTATTCTCCCGCTTTCTTGTTTTTTCTTTCTGTTTTTCTTCCCTGTTTTGTTTCTGGGTTTTTTTTATCCCAAGGCGCATGAGTTCACCGCTGTTTTTAGGTCAGCTGATCGGGGTTCCGTTAGAAATAATGCACCCCACTATGGAAAAAGACACGACATACACCAAGATTTTTGTCGGCGGGCTGCCGTATCACACCAACGACGCCTCACTTCGGAAATATTTCGAGACTTTCGGGGACATCGACGAGGCGGTGGTTATCACAGACAAACAGACGGGCAAGTCCAGAGGATACGGCTTTGTGAGTTCACCTAAGTTGCTGTTTTCTGCTAGAATAAACGGGGAGTCGAGCGCATGTGGAGTGAAATACGGTATTTAATTAAGGTTTTATCAGCCGCTTTGACTTTAATTGGATAGTCAGGGGTCTGAAAACACACTAGATCGCGTCTGTATCAGCCTGTAATGAGTTTAAAGCGACTTTATCTTTCTAGCTAATTGTAATTTTTTTTTGTTTTGTTTTGTTTTATCTCCTGGTTATCTCAGCCTCCTGCAGGGTTTTTGCTGTGGGCCTCGGAGGCTGCACACACTGCCACTTTGTTCCAGCAGCAGCCGTGCTCAGTGTGTCGGGTGGTGGCAGTCACATGCTTGAAGCATGAGTAGCAGATTATTTCTTATAAGTGTGTCATCAATTATCTCTGCAGCCCCAAAGTACAAATGAGCGCAGACAGACAGTTCGCACAGTGTAGTGTGAAGAGTGTTGTGTGGAGTGTAACCAGTGTACCTGTGCTGCTCAGTGTGCAGAAATAAGCACAGACAGACACGTAGAGAGGGGGGTTACATGAGTTGGTAATAAGCTTCTGCATCTGTGGACAGATGTCTCCCTTTCTGCTGTTTGTATATGTGAGATGGAGAGAGGAAAAAGGTGGTGGGGGTGGGGGGGATTGGTCACAGAGGTGTGACATGTCAGTTGGCTCTGCAAGATAAGGCTGCAGTAGTTTCATTCTGACTTCCTCCCATACAGCCCTCCCCCCTCTCTGCCAGGCTGGCAGAGGATTGGCTGTTTGTATGAGCAACTGTGCGTTTGTTGTGTGAAAGAGAAAGAGTAAGAAAGATGAAGAGGGGGACAATCCACAGCCTCTGTTTACACAGGAGTCCAGAGTCTGATGCTGCGAAACGAAAGCAAACGTGTCAGTTTTACTTTCGGTGTGTCATTTTGTTGCGATGTAGTTGTAGCTTACCTCATAATAGCTGCTCTGTGAGTGTGTGTGTGTGTGTGTGTGTCTTAACCTTCACCACCCCTTCCCACTGCTATCTGCCCACTCCTCAGCTCAATCCCTCAAGGTTGATTCCTGTATCTCAGCCTTTTGGCAACCCAGTCTGAAAAAACAAATCTGCCTCCTACATAAGCTCCACTGGAAGCTTTGAAACACACTGGCTGCTGCATTTATAAAGTGGAGTCAGTGTCTCCTCATGCATTTAGCAAAAAGATTGAATCATTCAAGGGGAGACAAGGACAGCAGCTACCTCAGGGCCACCCAGCTCTGGGTCTGTTGCTTCATCTGAGCACTCACACTGAATTGAGAAGCTTTCACATGAGTTATGTAGCTTCATCAGAGTGGTATTAATCCGTGCAATGCTGTGACTCTGTCAACAGGTGACTATGGTGGACAGGGGCGCAGCAGAGCGGGCGTGCAAAGATGCAAACCCCATCATCGATGGCAGGAAGGCCAATGTGAACCTGGCGTACCTGGGAGCGAAGCCTCGCAGTTCGCAGACAAGTAAGTGCGTTAGATCACTGATTTAAACAGGATTTACAGGTTTCGGCTAAATACAAACAAATCGTAACATTAACTTAAAGGATAAAGCTGGTGATATGAATGGTGTGCTAGTCCCAAGAAAACTGGTCCTGAAGACTAAATATTACATTTAAACTGCTGGGAACAGTGTTTTTTAACAATTGTTACAGAATCAGCAGTAGAAAGTGTATTTGTTTCAGTGTGCTAATGAGTAGTTCAGGCAGCCTGCCGTTGTATGTGGAATCAAAATAAACCAAAATCCCCAAACGTTCATCATATTGTGAGGCCATTATCTCACACTACAGTCACAGCGTGCATGTTGCAGATTTGGTGAAGACTTTTTCTTTAATTACTGACAATTTTCCAATTTATGTCCTAACTTTCAGGGTGCAAAAACAGAAAGTCTTCAGTATTAGTTGATTAAATGACTGAAAACTAGCATCTTGCAACCGCTAACTGCTGCATGTTTTTCTCCTGGAGGTTAACAATGCAAGCGTTACTAAATGATGACTTTGATGAAAACGTCACGGCAGCTAAATGGTCACTGCTGATGGATCGCAAGCAGGTTTCCACTCTCTGTATGTTGACTTTCATGCTGTGCTCACATGAATGGAAGCTTGTCGCTGCCCAGCAGATAGGAAATAAATCTAAAACCCAATAAATATACATACAGATTTGAGGTCAGTGGGTTGCAACATGAAAAACCACTGGTATGCTCCTTTCAGCCATCTGTCTCTGCTCATTGCCACCATACTGTACATGCGCTCTTTGTGTACTTGAGTTAATGCACAGCTTTCATGCCGCCGGGCCTTTTTCAGAGTTAACCACCAGCACAAATGCGTTGTGCTTCCCCTCTCCGACATCTCGGTGCACACCAGACCTTGACAGCAGCTTTCCCTCGCTGCTTCATTTAAAGCTCGCTGGCTGAAATACCGTCGCGTGTAGGTGTGATTGACAAACAGTGGCGCCAACAACAACTGACTGTGTGTCCTTATTCCAGGGCCAGCTCTGCGACGCAACTCCCCAAGCATGCAGCTGATGGGAGATGGCAGCGCTTGGTATTTTGTTGTTTTGTGCGAGTGTACAGAGAGAATAGGAGAGGGGGAGAATAAGAAGAGAAAGAGGGGATGGGACGGTTAAGAGGAAGAAATAACTGCGTCTGTCTCCTCTTTGTCCCAGCAAAGAAAAGAAAATATGCATACGTTTTGAACAAAAGGGGAGTGCTGATGAAGTCATGGCAGCGCAGTAAAAAAGAGAAATAAGAGAGGAATGAATAGCTGCAGGAATGTTGAAATGAAGTCAGAGGAGGGGTGGAGAGGAGGAGGATAAGTTTCTCCTTTCTTACTCAGCCTCAGCTGATTCCTGGTGAACTCTGGAGGCAGCGAGGTCACAGATGTTTGTGCGCAATAGAGTGCATCATTATTTGCGTGAGTGTGTGTCGAGCATGTGTGTGTGCTGGGGGAATATCAGTCGGTCTCTGATAGCCCCGTATACATGCTAACATCTGAGACAAACGAGCAGAGACAGAGAGGGAGAGAAGCAGCTCTGTCCTTGTCTGCCCGACTCTCTCTCCCTCGCTGTCGTCGTCTGTGCTGCCGGTAGCTAAAATATCCCTCCTCACCGCTGCCTCTCTTTCTCTTTGACTGCAGGTCTCTCTGTTGGAGTTCAGCAAGTCCATCCTACGTGGGCTCAGAGGCAATATGGGTAAGACGGAGAAGAATCAATACCTCTATTTCCACCTCTCTCTCTCTCACCTGCTGCCTCCTCCTGTTCAACACAATACATTTCACTCCTCCGTCCTTGACATTTGCGAGCACTCAGGTCGTGGCAGTTAGTGCCACTCCGCCATGTGAAAGAAAGCCTATGCTTGTTTAAACCCCCAAGATGTACTTCGCCTTTAAATCTGTCCCCGTACATTGTATTTTGATTTGTCTTCTGTTTTCACTCTTTTCTCTTTCTGGTCCATTAAATACATGAGAAGCTCAATTCTGAATTTCGCTCACGCATGACTTGGGCTCCACTGAGGCAACAAGCCATTTAGTCAAACTTCCCTGCATCCCTACTCTATTTCCTCTCCACAAATACACACACTCACTCACACACACACACACACACACGCACACACGTACACACACATCCACCGCTGCCATTATCTCTCATCTCATTTTTCCAGAGGCTTGCCGTTCATATCTATTTAATATCTCTGGGTGTATCAGGCCAGAGGTTCCTGACCTGGTGCTCAGCAGTCCCACAAGGGGTCCCCGAACTGAATTCATAGCTCTGCATAAAAGGTTTACAGATGTAGGCAAGTACACATCAAAGCCACAGAGGCTACTGAGATACTGTGCCACATGGAGGCCACGAGAACCGTGATTGGTCAGTTTTCCTCTCGATGCCTGTGGCGAATGCTGATACTAAAGATAATGTTGAAGGAAGCTGGAGAACGACTTGGTTGTGTTTACGTCTGCAAACCATTGTGTTTGCTATGAACACCACTCTGTGGCATTATGAATGAAGCAATATAAACACAGACTGCGGTTGTGAACTCGTAGTGTGCTGCCTCTCCTCAGCATCAATAATAGTAATATAACCCGATGGGATTGCTGAGACCAATACCGATTTTGAACTGAAATTCAACGGTAAACAATAAATCAAAACATGCACAGATGATGTCTGCAGCAGGACTCAAGTTACCAGCTTGCACAGATTATGTAGTTCATTCATGTGAAATACAGTGTAGTTGTAAAACTATTTATAATCTAATACTTTGTGTTATCACTTTTTCAAGTAAGAATACCAAATGTTCACTCGTTCCACTGTGTCAAGTATGATTTGATGCTTGTTATTGTTTAGCAATTACAGTAAATGGAACATATTCAACTGTTGGTTGGACAAAACAAACCACATGACTCATTTGTGATTCATCGATGAACTGAGAAAGTAAACAGGAGATTATTTGATTGTGAAACACTGGTCAGTTGCGGGTGAGGGTCAATTTGTTGTTTCAATTCTTTGTGGTTATTTAATTCAAAAGTAGTCTTCTAACAGACAAAACTGACCTTGTCATCACCTGCTCCTAATGTACTGGAGAGCTGAACGTCAACAGTGGCTCCATGGGAGCTGCTGGTGGTTTTTCAGGAACTCGATCTGCTTGGAATCTCACTGTAATCCACATGTGACGGACGTTCTGCCTCCTCATCTATCCTGTGTTTTAGGTTGAGCACCTAAAAAGAAACCTTAATGACTCAGTTCCTGCGGAAACATGGAACATGATTCATTTAGGGCTGTTATAGACTGTGGAGCGAACCCAGCAGCGCACCTACTTCGGCTTGACTGTGATATTCAGTGCTAGGTGATCTTAGACAGCCAGAATCACAGCTGTCTGCTCCATGTACGTGGGCGTGCTGTTGACTCAGTGACTGTCATTTCAAAATGAAATATCTGCTATTTGGGGGAAAGAGTGCTTGGTTTTCTTTGATGATAACCTGTGTTGGTGTCTGGTTGACAAAAAGACTGGATGTTCTTTATTTTAGAGGTGTTTCTCAGGAATATGCCCGACGTGGAGCTCTTCTCAGTGACTTTCTGCAGGCTGACAAGTTCTGATCCTGCGGCTACAGAAAAGTCCATTAAAAACCTCAACTGTTCTGAGTGCTATTAATATTGCAGTCCTCAATTTCTGAATGAGCGATGAGGGAATTGAGGCTGACCCAGATGAGTCTATGAATGAGTGATGATGGGTTGATTGAAAGTCTCCTGCAGTGAGGGCCGACATTCAAAGCAGAGGGAGTCGGTTTCTTTTTAATCTCCGCTTCCAGGAAGAGTCGCAGCTTTGACACCTAGCAAACTGAAACAAAACAGGGAGGGAAAAAAAACCCATCACCAGTCACACTAACACTAACTAACACACCCGTAAGGCAAACACACACAGAAGGTGGCACTTTGTTTATTGGTGCAGAAACACCTGCAGATTTAAGCAGGAAGATGTTTGTAACAGCTGTTTATCAGTGCAGGATTCGCTGATTTATTCTGCTCTGTGTCGTTATAAACTGGTTGTCCTTGGGTTTGAGACTGTCAGATGAACAGATATAAGACTTCTAAAATACAGATGGTGATTTTTTTCACTAATTTTGTGACATTTTAACAATTAATTGACTGGTGAATAATCAGAAATCATTGATTATGTTTTATTACCAGTTATTGTCACCTTTTCTGATATACTGATAAATCATTTAGTCTTTAGTATCATGATTATCCTGAGGGGTGACGTTTTCAAATTGCTTTGTTTTGAATCTAAACAGCACAAAGATGTTCATATTATAATGATATAAAACAGAGAGAAGATGCAAATCGTCAAACAGGATGGCAGTTATGTGTGTAACCAGTGTGCCAGTTTCACAACCAGCACACAAAGAAATTAAAAGTTAGGATATCCCGTCCTCTGCTGCTCTGATTTCCATTTCTTTCCTTTTTCCTAATGCTAAATGTTTACAGTAGCTTTAATCAAAAACCATTTCATTTGCTTCCCTTCTTAACCCAACGTACTTGTTTATGATGCAGCTCGTGACCCAGGGCAGTTTTGCTGTTTGTCAGTGTATTTTGGGAAAAATCTGCTGTAGAAGAAGAAGCGATACCAATTTATGAAACAACTTCTAACCTCAGGAGATCTCAGACCGGCACAGCTGCAGGACATGTTGTGCTTTGAGAGAGTGGCAGCATCTCTTTGTCTCAACAGGAAACTCTCTCCACGTTAAATCACTGTCACTGTTGTTTGTCTCTCCGCCTACATGTAAATTGAACAGTCAACTAATCAAGATTTCTTCTCTGTCTACAGGAGACCTTATGTAATATTGACTTTTTAAATGAATTGACAAGCCTCATCGCAGCTCATCTCCTTTATGTCATAAAGCGGACCTAAGGGATAAATAAACCATATCGCTGTCAAATCTTTATACTTTTCTGTTTTTGTACATGCAAAGGGCGCATCTGTCCAGCTTCAGGCTTTCTGCTCTGAGGCTAAATGCATCATTAACAATATGACTGCAGTCAGTTTCAAACATTTCTCGACAACAAGAAGGACTTTAGGTTTTAAATATTCCTGTGCAGGTGATGCAGAACAAGAGCCTTTTCAGTCCATCACTGAGACCCCATTATTATTATTATTATCATTTACGCTTAGAGTATGATACAAGGCATTTACATATATGTTTTATAAGTAGTTTTTGCTTTTGACTGTGATCTAAACTGATATTTAAGGCAGAGCAAAAACATTTTAAGGGCAAAAAAACAAAACAAACAAACAAACAAACAAAGCACAGGAACAAAAATGTAATTTAATAATAAGATCAACTGAGCTGAAAGACAGAATTTGGTGCTCCATATTGGCAAAGTAACTAGCTGGGCTTGTGGGGACTTGTCACATCTGGTTGACCCCGACTTGATCCTGAATATTATACACACAGAGTATTGATACAAGTCTGTTCAACTAAAATCTCACATCTGAAACGGAGAGTCAGCAATTTTCCTGCATTTTTACTTAAAAACTGATTCCAGCGTGTTAATTAGAGAGCATTACAAGGGATTAATAGAGGATTTTGCTACCTTTGGACAGAACTGGGCTACCTGTTTCCCCAAGTCTTTATGCTAAGCTTAGCCAACCGACTGCTGGCTTTACAGATATGAGAGTGGTATCAATCTTCTCATCTAACTTTTAGCACGGAAATCTCACAAAATGTCAAACTATTCCTTCAAATCTAGAATCTAAATATGTCTGCAGGTGTTTCGTTGTTCCTGTTTCTCCTCTGTCTGGCTCTTGTGGGGGGCTTTAGAGTCTGACACTCACACGTGGCTTCTGCACCTGCAGAAAGCAGCAAATATCAAAGATAAACTCAAACAAAGCGCGGCTCTGTCAGCTGCTTCGGTGTATTTGCTTTAAGTTTGAAGAGGACAGAGGACGGGCTGATGCCAAATGTGGCTTTAAGGTACAGCTGAGTCGGGGGGGAGGAGGAGGAGGAGGAGAGGGATGTTCTCATCTGAGGTTGTGGGGGGGGGGGACATCTGTCGCCCATAGCTGCCTGCTGTCTGCCTTTAGCACCCAGCGTCGGTGGTTGGCAGAAGTGAAAATAATTATATTTTTTTCTTCTGCAAAACATTCTGGTGTTTATTTTTTTGAGAGAAAGAGAGGAAATGAAGGAGATGGATGTGTGGTGAGGTTGTGGTGTGTGTGTGTGTGTGGGGGGGGTACTTCCTGTTGAAGCAGTGGAACGGAGAGGAGGAGGAAGGGAGGATGGGGGGGGGGTGACACAGACTTACAGCACACCTGTGGCAGGGTGTAGTTGTAGCTGGGTTCAGTGAAGCTTCAGAGTTGGGTGGTAGACGTGATGACTGAGCTCATTTCTGTGTGTGAAATGCAGCTACAGTCGAGTGAAAAATGTCCCTCGGTGAAACATAAAACATGTCGAGACATGTCGACTCCTTTAATATGTTCGCGTCATGACTGTTTTCTCTCAATGTCTCTGATGTTTTTTTTCATTCTTCCTCTGTTTCCTCTTCCTCCCCCTCTGAATGATCTTTCTTGCTCTCTCTTCTCTCCACTCTGAGCCTGTAGTCATCACTCTCTGTCTGTCTGACTGTCTGTCATGGGGGTTTAGGTGCACGGAGAAGCCTCAGGTGTATATTTCTCTTACCCAGGGACCCAATTAGGAGAGTCACTTCTGTCGGATGAAAAACCTAATTTGACAAACAATAAAAAAAGGTCATGTTGGAAGCTTTTCATAGCACAGGAAGCTCCTGTTTTGCTCAGATGTCTGCTTAAAAGAGAACACACATTTTGATCTGCATTTGCATTTTTGCATCTGTCCACTTCTTCAGTTTTTTAAGTTGTGTTGTGTTGTGTTAAGTATTTTCACTAGTGCTTGGAGTTATCCTGGAGAGTCAAGTTCTCATCAGTAAATAAACGATCAGTTGTATCTATTTAGGATTCATATGACATGTCAGCACAAACGCGCCAAGTTTTATTATTTAATGATCATTATCTGCTTGTGCACCAGCTACAGATGCTTCATCGGGAGGAGTTACCATTTTTGACATTAATAAACGTTCATATAACTGCTTACGACTTCATTAGAGTGTATTTATAGACTATTTTTTTAAGTTTTACGACTGCTTGTAAAGTCCTGATAGACGACATTAAAATGAAGTGTGTTACTGCAGCAGCTGCGGACATGTGATGCTGCGTCGTGAAGCAACAACTGAAGTGAGATTGAAATGATTGAGATTACGTTCGAGTGGGAACACGATCTCTTTGTTTGTGGGGTTTACAGCCTTCCGCTTGTACAGTCTGAGATACATTGAGATTATCTTGACTTGCGCTGTCACGATGATATTCAGTAAACATGTCACTTAATGCACATTGTCTCCACATCACGCAGCCCTGTTTGAATTAGTATATTAATTTAATTCTCGCTTGCTGACATTAGAGCTGAGTGTCCAGCGCTGATGCTGGCCTTTCTATCTCTCACCCTCCCTCAAGCATGTGGGTGTGTGTGTGTATCCAGAGAGGACGGAGGGTCATGTGTGTGCGTCTCCACGAATGTGTGTTTGTCTCTTTGACTGACTCACCCTCCTCACATCCCTGATCTGAACTATTAAAAGCGTGGCTGTCCTAAGGCATGAGGGATATGATGGCTGATCCTTCACCTCTCGGCATCTCTGCCTTCTCCTCTCCCTCCTGCTCACAACCTCGAACACTCAAAACAAAACAAACACTCAGAAAAATTCAGTACATCCTATCTCTTTTATCTGGTTTTGAGGAAGGACAGTGATGGGGGTGGGTGCAGAGAAAGCTGGCTGTAAGGGAGTAAACCCAGAGAGGGGAGGGAGAGTGAAGTCGGTGGAGGTTATTCTGCTCTCATGGGTCTGTTAGTGAGTGTACACCCATGCAGCTGCACCAATTAGCCTTGTTATGCCTGAACCCCCTACTCGACTCACCACATACACCCACATTCACCCACACACACACATATTTACACTCATCTACATCATTTTCTAAGCCGCTTAACCGACTACGCACATGTAACTGTGTAATATGCACATTGTTTTCATTTAGGCCAAGTATATACAGTATATAAATATATATATATAAAATAATGTGTGTTTGACAGTCAGCGATGATGCCAAGCACTGGGAGGAGAGAGGCGATGCGCAGCTCCCTCTCGTACGATGCCGCTGTCACATTGGATCAGTCAGGCCGGTGCACAGGCAGGCGGGCTGGCAGGCAGCGGCACACAGCCGTGGGAATGACACTGCACTTCTGCTCTGGGAGAGAGTGACGGAGAGCGAGTGAGGAGAGATGGGATACAGAGGGGTCAGGGCGATATTAGCTTCAGCTGTGGTTTGACTTTATGTCTCGTTGTATGTCGTTGTCTTCTTTGGTGCTGCTTGTGTTGTGAAGTTGCTTACCAGTGTTGCGAGGCAACTATCAATCAAATCTGATCAAACCACATTGACAAAGATCCAAAAAAGCAGAAAAGCTGACATTTACAATGTTAAACTCAAATCTTATTTTTGAGTTTGGGGGTTTTTTAGGAGCGGCTGCATCACATTTCCATGCTACATACAAAATAAAAGCAGTTTCTAGTCTTCCAAACACTTGAATTGTAGTTGATAGTTGTTTCTTCACATTGTGATTTTCCAGTTGCCAAAACCCACATTTAAGAAAAGACGAGTTGGCAAAAATGTTGATGTGTTCATCTGTGTCCTTATTAGCGTCTCTTGATGACATAATTTTTACAAGCCTTTCTTAATATCCTGAATTTCACCTCCCAGGCTATATGCAGTTGTGACTTGTCCTCTTCAAGGTTGTTAGTGCTGTTCAAAGCTGAAGAGGAAGACTGCAGACAAAACATGAAGAAGAAAAAACTACTCTGCATCTTTTTTGGGTGGAAAAAAATACTAATTTAATCTTTGCTTTTATTTTATTTAAGTGATTACATAATCAAGCATTTAGCATGTACTGTGGAATTGGGACATGGCTGGTGTTTCAGGCTGTAGGTCAGTCTAAAATACAGATTGTAGTACTTCTCACTGAGCTTCAGCACAGTCCAATCAGGCAGAAAAATATCACAAACAGTTCAAAAACTGGAGGCTCACACAGACGCCACAGACTTTTCTTCTAACTGACTTGGCTTTGCATAACTTCTGCTTCTGATAAATCTAAAAGACATAAACACTCTGAATGCTTCGCAACCTTGTGAGCAGATCGTCTGAATTCACAGATTACTGTTTTAAAACAGTTTATCTGGGTTTTTGACAGCAGTAACAATTGCACCATTGGATCTTTGTGTTAAGCTGCAGCAGAGTGGCTATTTTCTCACTGCTACAGCAACAACTGAGGTTGTGTTACAAGATCTTGACATGTACCATTTTAAGGTTTGAGCTGAAAGCAGCTTAACCTATTTTCTTTCCTCCTTTTAAAGGAAACGTTTGATATTTCTCCAAATATCAAACTATTTGCCTTCTTAGCAATTAGATTGGAAGATCATTTTTGTCTCATTGTTATATGGTTGTTAATGAAGCTACAGCCAACATCACCTCTAAACTTCTTTGGTTTTGTATGTCATGTTTGATGAAATCATCTGTCAAGTGACATTGTAGAACTGTAGAATTAGTGAGATTAAGCAGTGGGTACATTTTTTTTCAACCTTTCTACAAAGCCAGGCTAGCTCTTTCCCCCTTTTTCCAGTCTTTGTGCTAAGCTACGCTAACAGACTGCATCCTTACATTAATCATTCAAACTTGAGTTTGGCCTTTATCTTCTAATGTAACACTGAACTCCACAGACTCATGTTGCCTTGTGCCCAGAGAATTTAAGCTTATGTTCAAATTTAATAATGAATATAAAATAAAACCGTATCCAGTTCCTGCTTAGCTTAGCTTAGCTTAGCATAAGTGCCTTTTGGTCCTTCTGAAAGGACATAAACTTAACCAGCTCACCAGCCAAATTAAAACACTTCAAATATGGCTTGTTTAATATGCATGCACAAAAAAACCCGCAAAGCAGAAATTCAACATTTTTTTTGTACAGAAGAAACAAAGCAAGCAACTTATATAACATGTGAAGCTTGGCTAAACGTCTGTTAGCTGTGGCTCCACATTTAGCACACAGACATGACAGTGAGCTACTCCTTTAAGTGAGAGATGAAGAGAAAATCCCAGAGACCTTTATTTGAAATTCTTCTCAAGATGCTAAGGTTTCCAAAAATACCATCGACGTCAAGCAGAATTACAGGGAAATGTATAAAATATGATTCACAAGATATCTTCTGTTAGCCATTTTATGTAATGGTGCAGTAAAAAAAAACCTGAAAGTACATAATATTCCACATAATTTCAATTTTATGTGTGATTTGGTTTGGCTTTAATGAAAATAAGCAGACAGAGAGGTGTTGATGTTTTCACCCAAAATTTGGGGCGTAAGAAGAGTTAAGTGGGGCTAAATATGTTTAAAACTAATGCATGAGCATTGGGGTATGTTGACAGACATGCTGGTGTGTGTCAGTGTGTATTATGTATACAATAGAGTGTGTGCGAACAGGCCCGGTCCCACTGTTTGTTGTGTAAGCACACCCGATCCCCGCTCACGCTGTGTTTAAGGGTAAGCAGCAGGCTGCGTCTCGCTGCTCTGATCACCTGTTCAACAAGGTTACTGTCAGGTTAATGGGTTTGACTGTAGGCGCTGATCACGGGAGTGTAAGTGTTAAATACTGTCATGTTGTGTTGTTTTTACTTAAGCGCAGCAGAGTAACCTAGTTCCTCTGATATGATCGCTGTTGCTGTTGCCAGATGTAACTGAGGCAGTTGAGGTTAAGTGGGCAGCCTCAGGCAAGGGCATGACTGAATACAGGAGGACAGTAGAGCACTTTTTTCTCTCATTATTGCTGTGGCTTGGAGTATCAACAGTCTCATACACTGCATCTGTTGTGGCAGGTTGTGTGTGTATGTGTGTACGCAGGCGTTCGATGCAGAAAAAAAATATTTTTCTACTAAAACAGCAGTCATGATTAAGATTCATAATTTGTTATCTAGCATTTCATTTTTAAATGGGTGATATTTCTTTTGGAACAAAGCCTTTCTTTTGGAAGATTTCTCAGGCACTGTGCTAATTAAACTTAATCACAAGGGAAAAATGTCTATTTAAGGCAACAGTGCCGATAATTGCTCTTACAGGAGGAGGAGGAGGAATAGGAAGATGTCTTCATAGGAGTCGGGTTTTCAACATAAAGAGAAAGAACGGTTGCCAAAGAGCAAGTTATCCATTTGTTTATGTTAAAACATGAACACTGGTTACTGCTGTTGTTCATGCAACACTTAATAAGCAGATCAGATCTCACACAGGGGCACAGAGGAGCACAGAGGGCGGCTCTGGACACACATTAATCACATTTTGCAGATGTTATCAGATGTTCAGGCACATATACGAATGTGGTCCGTGTGTGTAGTTTTCTTCAAAGTTTTTGAAACACTCTCCTGTATCACACTTTAGTCTTGAAGCTTGGCCTAGCATGCATTTGTCACACATAAATGTGCATACAGGTTAAATAAAAAGGCAATAAGATAAAAGTTCTATACATACACTAAAAAAAGTCATATATACAAATAAAAAAGGAAAGATTCAAGATTCAAGACAGCTTTATTGTCCGTGTCTTAACAGCAAAATTGTAGTTAGATCTCCAATCAGGTGCTAAATAATTTAGAGATATTCAAAATGACAAGAGATTATCACCAACATACATGTGTATTCATTTAAGTGTTGATAAGCTGTCATTGTAGGCAAAACTGAATGGCCTTTGTTTTACCCAAAAGAGAGTGAACAGCTCACAAGTAAATGTAAAGAAGTTACTCAGAGTGGTGAGAGACAAAATGGGGGGAACTTATATGTATATGTAAACACATAAAGAATGCTGAGGTTTGTCCTCTTTTGTCTGGAGTTGTGTATCCCAAAACTAGCTGCGGGTAACGATTTTTTTATTATGAAATAATCTGGCCATTATTTTTCACATACCAATCACAATGTATTAGTCTAAGCTCTCATATATAAATAGTTAGTTATTTTATGTATGACTGACAGTCCAAATCCCAAAGATGTTCAGTTATGATCAGAGTAAACCTGCAACGTTTGAGAAGCTGGAACAACAGATTTTGCTGAAAATATTATTTCTCTTGATCTATTAACCTTATTGTTGTTATTGTGTAGTGTCTTTCCTAATCACTTAATTAATCAATCATTTAATCTGTAGTCTTAACTCTTGTTCCTCTGTCTGTCCAGGCTTGCCCAGCAGTATGTCTACCCCCAGGCATTCCTGCAGCCTAGCCTGGTGCTGCAGTCCCAGCTCAGTCCTACAGCAACAGCGCTCGCCTCCCCTTACCTGGACTACAGCTCCGCCTACAGCCACTACACCCCCACAGGACTGGAGCAATACCCCTACACCCCTTCACCTTCACCCTCCGCTGGCTACCTCAGTTACAGCTTCTCACCTGGCACTCCGGCACCCGCTCTCACCGCATCCCCAACTCCTCCAGCCGCCATCCATCCTCCTCTGGCTGCACTCACCACTGTGTCTGCTGCCCCGCAGGCCTTCCTCCACTACCCTCTCCACCAGCCCGACCGCATGCAGTGAGTGACCCCGGGTGGAGCTGCAGGTGCCGAACTGATGATTCAAAACAGCGTGACTGTTGACCTGTGACATCATCAGGATGAGACTGGGTAACCAGGAAGAGAGTGTGGTGTAATCAAAAGGGCTTTTAGACAGCACTCTCATTACTGTTTTTTATATATGTATATACATTATTGTTGTAATAGTCAATGAAAATGTTCTATTGCTACCGTCATCAGCATACGATCTGAATGTTTTTCATACTAAGTCCTGAACTGGAAATAGGCGACTGGTAAACTTCTGGATGTTTCTCTTATTACCCCCGACCCTCCGTGCTGAGGGTGGAGGCCGGCTGACTCCTGGAGAATGGATGGGTAAAGACAATGAGAAATATGTCTGTTTGACATGATGCTGCAGCGGCAGTTTCTCCAAATGTACTGAGGCGAATGCTGGATATTAGCCAAGCTGAGAGCCAGTTCCTCTTTCAGAAACACAGGTCCAATTACCTCCTCTTCAAGGTTACCTTTCTGTCTATGGCCTTAGAGATCTCTCTCTCTCTCTGCACCTGGTTTAGTTTGTGTTTGTCATTTTTATTAGTCTCTCATCGCAGATGAACAAAATGTTTATTGTTCTCCTTTTTTTGCTCCCTTTTATCTACCGCTGGCGCGTCATTACACAGTGATAATCACAGTTTAGCAGAATATGCAATTATGATGATAAAGGATGAACATGAATTAGGTAGACAACACTGGTATTTAGGCTTTTTTTGTATTGCTACTGCTAGGACATTACCCAGAGAAAGCCTTTGTTAAAACTTAATACACAGTAGGCATCACATGAAGCTCCTGAAGCTTATTAGGCTGTTTGTGACCTGTAACTTGTCTGGATTTCAGTCTGTGCAGACTGTTTAGTTTAATGATACTTAAATTACAAAGCTGTCAATACATATCAAGTAAATGTGTTTGGATGTCGGTGTCAAGAGATGTGTGTTGTAATCGAATATGTGTGAGTGTATTTGGTATCTGTGCGTGTGTGTGAGTGAGAGTGAGAGAGAAATAGAGTAATGCAGTATACGCCAGTGTCAGGACCGAGCTCCTTTTTCAGCCCATTGTACTGGTCAGAGTTGTTTCTTTGTTTTGTTTTTTTCTTCCCAGCTGCAGAAAACAGACGGATGCTTTAGCGACAATACCAGACTGTCATGGTGCTGTGGCACCACCTTAGTAGTCATAAACCAAGCCATACATCACATTTAAAACAAATATGCAAAATAAATGAATATTTCTAAGACATGCAATTGTTTTCTGAGCGTGGTCAAATCACAGCGATTGTGGTTAAAATGTGTTTTTCTGCTGCTGCGTGAAACTACCGGGAGACCCGAGAGTCACACATGAGTCATTAAAATCAGACATCATACTGCTGGACCACATGTTGAGCTGGAGAGCAGTCATGGACATATGAGATCAGTATTTCTTGGCCCAGGAGAAGTAACTTCCTGGAGTCTCTCGCTGGTTACCTAGCAACTGCCAGTGGCCAAGAATTAGTCCAGCACAGTACAAGAGTAAAATGCCATTTTCACACCTTGGTTTCTGTACAGATTAAACAAATGAAATATAGTGTACTGATTAGTGAGCTTTGGGGATGCTGTTAGGCAGATTTTGTCATATCTGGACAGAGCCAAGCTAGCTGTTTCCAGTCTTTATGCTATGCTAAGTTAGCAGGTTGTATGTTGTCAGTCTTCTCATAAGTCATATACATTTGCCTCCCAAAATGTCAGGCTGTTCTTTAAAATAAGTTCAGTCAACACTGATTTCATAGAAAGTTGTTTTTGTTTGTTTTTTGGCTGCTTTACATCATGACTTGTCAATACATATATATATATATATGTAGCATAACTAACTAAATAACTAACTAATAACAATGCATAAGTAGATATTCTATTTGTGGGGGGACTATTTTCACCTGGGGATTGATGTGTTTTTGTTACTCTTGAGACTTCCAGCAGCAGGATGGTGAATGTGGGATTTACCTAATCTTAATTTCAGTACCCAGGTTCATCACAATCAGTAATGTGGCTCATCAATCATGTTTTCTTCATGACTTTCATTCAACAATGTAGGTGTATGACAAGAGGGAAATATAGCAAGCTTTGACTATAAAGACAGCACTTGGTAACAGACTCAGTGCTGTGTTATTTTAATCCTTTCATGGGATTTGTTAACTGTAATAATGAAGAATATCACCAGCTGTATCCTGCAACAGCTTTTGCTTTGTCTGGGCTCTGGAGGTGGAGTCATTCTGTGGTTTATCATCTGCGATGCACAAGAACAGAAGACAGTTGAAGATAAATGAATGAGTCAGTTTCAAACTCATCTTCTTATCAAACACCAGCAATAGCCCGCCTATGGGTGAACCCTGTCTTACCCAAACAACACCTCCCTTAATTGCGTACTTCAGTATAACATAATATATAGTTATTAAAGAACACTTTCTGCTGTGAGCTGTTGCACTTTTATCATTCATTTATGTCAAAAAATCACCTTGATGCCTTCAACTAGTTCAAATTCTAAATGTGACTCTGACATGTGTCCTTTTCGCCCTCTTCTGGCCAAAACAGTTTATTACAGCTGACATTTTCCTCCACTCCCAGCAACTCTTCAAAATGCGAGACAAAAACGACCCAAGCGTGTATCAAGTTTTTTACGTTTATTATCATTGAAATGTTTATTGAAACGCCTTGTGCTCCCAGTAAGGATCAAATAATAAAAGGAGACTCGATGTAAAGCTTGCACAGCTGATCCGCAGTGAGCAGACCTACTATTTAAGTCTGGTATACAACATTTCCTTTGGATTGCGCTGGTTCAGAACAAAAAAGCAGATGGTTTATGTAAAAATGAATATCATAGCAAATACCACAGTGAGGGGAGGAGAAATGATCATGTCTTAAAAATTGATGACAAAATGAACACAGTTAATGGTACGAAACAGGAGAGCGGTAATGAAAATAAAACGAAATAAAAAGTACTGTATCTGCAATCTTGATCACACACACACGCACATACACACATATACGCACCCAAACACGCTCATACGCACGGGCAGGCGCACGCACATGCACACGCTCACTCTCACACACACTTGCGCGCACACACACATCCTGCAGAAGTATCCACACACACACAAACACAAACCCACAGATAAAATGTAGTGATTGAAAATAGTGAAACCCTGGTAAAATCTAATGGTATCATACATCCACGTCTTGTGTCTGAAGTGCAGAAAACAAAATGAACCTAAAAAAACTTAAAATGGAGATAAATTCAGATGAATAATGAAAAGCATGCCCATCTTCACTGGTCTAACCCAACTTGAAACGACCACAAACCCAGAGTGTTGCCCTCTCTACCCTACCCAAACCCCAACCCCCCCCACCCCTTGACTCCACCTTCACTTGCCCATGCCCTCTTACCCTTCTCATATCATACCCCCATCCCTACCTCACCCTCATCCTGCACTCGGTCTCGCCCCCCTTTTCCAAAACCCACTTCCTTAAACCTTTCTGTTTAATTTCAAGGTCTCCATGCTCCTCTGAGTTGTAGATGAAAGCGTGGCTTTGAAGGGAAAGCAGGCAGGCAGGGGGTGGAGATGAGGCGGCTGCTGGTTCGGGCTCTGGTCACCATTTATCAAAAAAGACAATGTCCAGTTCAGATAACAGAGTGAGGTCTGGGGGGCAGAGGAGGCTTGTTGTGTGTTGAGGTTGGAGGTTGTGAACCTGTTTGTGTGTCTGTTTTTACAGTGGCACTGGAGGATTCTGATCATGTGTTAGTCTAGATATGAGTATTTGGGTTAGTTTTGTGCGATGTTGTGTGAAGGCATGGGGGGGCAGTGGAGGTGGGGTTGGCGTAGCTCAGGGCCTTGTCCCTCATCCCTCTGCCCCAGTCGGAGAAGGGGGCAAGGAGCAGGTTTATAGGGCTTGCGTCTTGAGCTCGATGGGCTCTCCACGGGTGTCCTGCTGGGTCTCGCTCTCAGGGGGCCGACTGCCCTTCAGTGTGGCCAGGCGCTCAGACAGTCCCCTCATGCGTGGGAACAGCATGAAATCGTACAGGAGGGCGCCCATGGCACCGCCTATCATAGGCCCAACCCAGTACACCTGCAGGAAAGAAACATAAGCTTTAGTTTTCGTCAGTTAACACATGCATTCACTTATTTATGATTCCTGTTGAGGCAGATGTCTTCAGTGTTATCATGGGTCTTACCCAGTGGTTGATGAAGTTCCTGAAGAGCACAGCAGGAGCAAAGGATCTGGCAGGGTTCATTCCAGCACCAGTGTAGTACATCTACAACACAGACACTTGTTGTTGTACTGTGTTTTGGAAAATGTAATTATTATATAAAATCTATGTTTCCCATGTGTCTCACCCCCATGAGATGTCCAATGGTGACGGAGAAGCCGATGGATAGGGCAGCAGATCCCAGACGTCCATTCCTTCTCTCATCGGTCACAGCGAAGATGCACACCACCAACTGCATGGTGAGGAAGACCTCCACAGTGGTGGCCATTCCCAGACTGATGCCAGGCTGCAGCTGGAGATACACATGGACATGAACTTATTTGTATGAAACCCTGGTCTCAGAGCTGTGTTGAATATTTGAATGATAAGTTACTGAACATAATAATACAAACAGAACATGTTTCTTTAAAATGTGAATGAATAGCCTGGTTGGCCTTATGAAACTGACTGACTAAACTAGACCTGAGCTGATGCCACTTGTGGAATCCACCTTTCCAGATTCAGCAAACTCTAAATCAGTCTACCCAACAAACCTCTACCTCTCCAGTCCCAGCATTACTCTATTTTTCTGGAACATCCACAGTGGGTCCTTACCGTGTTCATCGCCATGTTGCCTCTCATGTTGCCGGGTGTGACCCCATACAGCACAGCAGCCCCAGCAACAGCACCCAGGCACTGGGCCATCATGTAGAAAATGGCACGGAAAAGAGACATCTGTGAGCCAACAAGGTAGGCAAAGGTGACGGCAGGGTTAATGTGGCCGCCGCTGATATGGCCAATGGACTGGATGAGGGTGGCAGCTGCTAGCCCAAAGCACAGGGCCACATGAAGGACATGATGAGGCCCGGTGGTCCAGCGCAGGGCAGCGCCCATGCCGAAAAATACAAAGAACATGGTCCCGAAGAACTCTGCAAAGACCGCCCGCCAAAAATTCATGGACCGGAACTCCCACATGGTGACTGTTCACTTGAGGCTCTCCACCAGATGAGGAAGATTCTTTAAAAATAAATCAGGGCAAGGCTGGAAAAGGCAAATGTGTACCTTTTTGGTCCTTTTTTCGATGCCAAAAATAACAAAAAAAGGATCTCCCTCTTGCAGTCAGCTAACTCTGCTGACCAAAAAAAAACACTCACAGAGTCAGTTCAAAGACAAAATGGACGAATCCACTCAATGGATCTTTACCAAGCCGTGAACTGGGTTGGTAAAGTCAACTCAGCTGCGTTCGCTTGCCACCTCTGTCCACCTGTCGCAAAGACATAGGTGTGAGCTAATGTGGGAGTGTGGGTGGAGATCTCAGGTGGGATGAGTTGTCAAGAGTAGGTGGGCATCAATGCTAAAGGGGTGTTTCTAAAGTAGAGACGGGGATAGACAGAGTGTCCGGTGGACCTTTTAGCCTCTCTGACGGAGGGGAGAGGGCCAGACAGGGGCTTTATAATACCCCCCCAGGGGCCCCAGGTGACGCCATAATCCCCCTGTAGGGCCAAGGGCGGGGGGCGGCAGTGCTGGACATCCTAAATCAAACAAACTTAACCCCTCTGACGCCCCCCCATAACAGTCCGAGGCCAAAAGAGAGGCAGTATATCCAAGAAGAGAAACAGATAAAGCAAGAATGAGTGGAAATCCAAGAAAGATGTTTTTGGGGAGAGAGAGAGTACATTTTGGATAAAGAGACAGCAGGAAGTACTTTTTTATATTCACGGGGTGCAGGGAAACTAGGAGGAACAGCTACAGCGAAGAGCAGCTGGAGCTGAGAGGAGAAAGTTTTCTTTGGGGCATATGTCATCTGTTGACATATCATAACTGTCATAATCAGGGGATGCAAATGCTGATGGACAAGGACAGAAAACACACATGCGTGCACAAAGTCACGCACATGCACACGCGCAAATCACATACACATATACACACATGCAGATAATACAGTTGGGGCCCCGGACGGAAGTGCTCAAAGCTAACAGTGCTGAACTGACCCATACACTGAAATGCCTGACCCTGTGAAACCATTGTCTGTAACAAGCATGTGGGCTACGTATGGACAGGGACAAGGCAAAAATACATGTCAAACTAAAGCAAAGAAACTGTGGCTAATAAAGCACTGTGTTAAATTTATGATGCTAAATGCTAAAGCTACTTCTTAACAGTGTGTGATCACATTTATTGCTTGTGCGTATTGCTCTGATGTTAATAACACTGCAGATTGTAACCACTGATCTTTAACAGCAGGAAAAGAGAAGCCTTTTCAGTGATTGTGAACGCTAAGACCTGAACTTGACATTGCCTCAGAGCTCAGAGCAGTCACTGCCACAGCTCCACAGCCGTGCAGTGGAGACACCAGGAGGTGATAAAAATGTGCAAGACAGAAAAGCAACAACAGAGGGGGAGAAATAGTGAAAATGACAGTGTGGAAAAACATGGAGCCACAAGCAATGAACCAACAATAATTCACATAACACAGCAGATTGTGTCTTCTGTTGTGACAGGGGCTTCTAGGAGGTGCTCGGCAGAGGTTTGCATTATGTGAGAGTGTGTGTTTGTCTGTGTGAGTGTATGTGTATGAGTGTGGAGCTGGGGAATGGGATAGGTGCAGTAGGGCAGGAGGGTTGCGGGGGGACGGTGGGGTTACTGAGCAGCACCGGGGCATCGTGCTGACCAGTCGAGAGCCATCACTGTTGGGGGGTGAGGGGGTGGGGTGGTGGTGGTGATGAATGCAGAATGCTGAGCTTGCCTTTTTAACTCCCTTTTATACATGTTAGAAAGAACACACACAATGCAAAATGCTGGCGGCACTGTGGCAGTTATAGCTTTTGTGCACGGTGTGTGTGCGTGCGTGTGAATAGTTTATGTATGAGTGTGTGTGCACGGTGCATGTGTGTATTCAAACTAGACTGTATATAAACTAGTTATATTTTAGACTTTTTATTTTAGACTTTTGTACAGTTATGCCTCAATTATTAATACAAATACATAGTAAATACACCATTTATTATATTAAATGTTATATGAAGGCCCAAGTCATACACATTACAAAATAGAAACATATTGTAAGTGAGGAAATACAATCACTTGCATGTATGTCACAAAAACAAATCTATCTGAATGGCTTTAAATTACACGCAACACATATTTTAAGACAAGACAAACATGGCAACTTTTACCAAAAACACACAAATATGAATACAAGTCTCGTAAAAGTAAAAAGTATTGTCGCTCATACACCCAAACGCACATGCACACACACAGCCGTACGCTCATTGTATCCATTTTAAATTACAAAGCTTATTTCAACTGAGGGTGTTCTTTCTGTAGAGCCATTACAGAGGTATGAAGGTCTATTTGATTGTGAATAAGAGGCGCTGGAGAAGAGACAGACACTAACAGGCACAGACATGAGAGAGATGTTGGGCTGATTGAGAGCATCATTGAACCCAGAATGCGGGGCAAGGACCTCTTTAGCATTTCAAAGCATTCACAGACTCAGGATGCAACTGAAAATGGCGAACATAAGGGTGTTATTCGGTAGGGTTTCAATGAGTGCCTATTATATATTCTAATGATGTGCAAATGTGAAAGCAACAATGCTGAATCTCACAATATTGGCTATACCTTTACAAAACACTAATGACAGGCAACTGGAACCTCAAAGGTCACATTCAGCCCCTTAAAATGCAGCTTTTAAATGAATTTCCCTCCACATGTGCAACAAAAAGCAACAGGCAAAGACTAATTTTAGCCAGAGTTCATAGAGCGAGTTCGGTTTCAGTGGAGGGACACTGACTAAAATGTGTCAGGTGAACTGTCTATGACACCAGTGAATTTTACATTTTCTGTGGTCTCTTTGAAAGAAACATAATGGACACTGTTGGACACTGTGTGGCTTATACAGATGAAATAACACATTCTTGCTTTTGCAAACAAAAAGTCATGAGCAATAAAAAATACTCTCATTAAAATAAATGTATTCACTGAGTCCGCAGCTATATCCTCATTTGTCTGGTACGACCAGTAGATTGTGAAGGCTAATGTCAGCTAACACTAGCAAACCTTAGTTAGGGCCAAGATGTCACTGATAAAGTAATATTACTAATTATTACTCCTCTCTACTCACAATTACACTGTGTTTTAGTATTAGCATCATGTCTTAATTGTGTATACAGTGATACAGTGAAGTGTTTGTGTTGTTTTTCCTTTTGTGCTTTTCTAAGTCTCCACGATGTTGTAAAGGGAAATATTGTGTTTTTTACACATTACCACATTCATCTGTCAGCTGTACTTAGCCATTACTTGTCACTTTAACACAATATTCGGCTTCACCAAATAAAACATGGCTGGTTGCAACTGAAATCTTGTATTACCAAAATATCAACTGCGTTTCAGCTCTGTGACAGACAGCATCTGAAGCAAGGCATCTGATCCTTTAACTGATGTTTCTGCATCGATGATCTGATACTCTGACAGGAACCAGTCTTTACTAATATGATTTTAACATGCAAAAGTCAGAACTTCTACCACTTGCAATTGTCCCAGAATGTATTTTTATATCCCTGAAAAGTCAATCAATTCAGTTTTTTTAATTTTTTTTTCATCATTGTAAACTTAATCTTTAAATTTTAGACTGCT
The DNA here is from genome assembly GCA_008933995.1 of Datnioides undecimradiatus. NCBI lineage: Eukaryota > Metazoa > Chordata > Actinopteri > Lobotiformes > Datnioididae > Datnioides > Datnioides undecimradiatus. The sequence continues at coordinate 7,562,607 of WARS01000071.1, read as the reverse complement.
GAGTCAGACAAACTAAGACATTTGCCTAATTTACCTGGAGCTCTGGGTAGTTATAGTGAGCATATCTTTCAATTTTTCCAACATATCATAGAAATCATTGATCAATAGAGAAAATAATTGCAAAAGTTAAGAAATTTCTGGGCCTCTGTCTTGACAGCCACTGACTGCCATTCTTTATATCATACGATATATTGTTATTGTTAAATAATCCCATATGTGAGATGTTAAAGGATTGTTACTCCATTTTCTTTGGTCCTGATCACTGTCAAGATTGAACTACACATATTAATGAACTGCCTACTATTCATCTCCATAAAAACCACCCTAATATTACGCAATGTAGGTGTTTCTACATGTTTTGGGGTTTTTTTTCATGCATGAGTCCTCAGTTGTTTTCTTGTTTGTTGCCCTGCTTGGCTCTCATGGCGTTCTGTGTGACCGTGGACAGCGATGATCCCGTCATGCTGGTCGTCTCCACAATCTCGATATCCTTACAGGTCAGACACGCGACCAGTTTCTGGCGAGACGCACTGCGTGCAAAGAAGAACTCATGGGATACTCCAGCCAATATGGCACCAAGCACTGGTCCGATCCAATAAACCTGAAGGTGGGCAAAAGAGGAACAGGTCAAAATCACATTTACGAGAGGAGTCTCCAGATAATACATTTACTTGTATCATCCAAGACAAATAAAGCGAGACATAGATTGACCTAAATATCAGATGCTTTACAACTGTTAACACTACAATTGTGTTGAAGCAATATACATATATACAAATATATAATATATAATATAATATATAATATACAAATAGTAGATCCCAACCTTTGCTGCACTGGTTCACAAGCTAAGACTAAACAGGTTATGAGATGATTGATGGGTGAAAGAAAACAAGAAAAATAAATTTTTTTCTGCTACAACTTTATGTTAAATTTGGAGGATTTTCTTCTTTTTTAAAATCTTTGTGGTGAAAAAACAATGAGACATTTTTAGGAGACATTTGAAAAGTGGCAATTCATTGATATGCTTTTTTGTAGGTAGCAAATCAATAAGGTTGAAAATTAAAAAAAACAAACCTGTCAGATAAATTGTTGGAGTATCATCATATGAGCGTTGACTAATTAAACAACAATTATAAAACAGTTGGATGAGTGTTTCCATGGAGACAGATTATTTCGAGGCTGCTTCTCACCCAGTGGTTCTCCCAAAAGCCAGTGATGATGGCTGGACCCAAAGTACGTGCAGGGTTCATACTAGCACCAGAGAACCGCGCCTGAAAGAGAAACAACATAGACAAATGAAGTCAAGCAAAATGCTATTTATCTTTATGTACACTTTTATTTTCACTGGGTTATTAGGTCAGTAAACAAGAACATACAATTCAGTTTTTCTGTTTTGTGTGCATATTCTGACTGGTACTTCAGTTTTTCCATTGAATAAATTTCCTGAACAATCTCAAACCGTTGCTCCTTTTTATGTATTTATATAACTTATTTTGTATCTTATGTTATTATAAAAATTATTTTCTTTTGAATAAAAAAAGGATTACACATTGTTAGGATTTGGGAGTCTGGTAGTTATAGTCATACATTTACATTTAAAGTGGAGAAAGTTTTGTAAGCTTTTTTGTTTTGGAACAATTTCAGAATTTTTGCAATGCACAAGGTTAATAAAGGTGCAGTGATTTTTATTATAAACATTGTTATCTTCATAGCAAACCTCCCTACACGCAACACATTTTAGTTCAACTCTGAAAACAGTTTTAGCTTTTGTAGTGAAAAATTAAATACAACTAAAAATCAACTAATGACAACAAAACTACAGAAGGTCTTTGTACCCCTATAAGCACTCCAGCAGTGTGTGCTAATCCAATGGCAAGATTTCCTGGTTCTGGGCTTTCCCTCCGTCGCTGATCTTCAACTGAGAACACAGTAAAGACCATCTGGAAGGTGCACAAGACCTCTATGCCCAGAGCCTGGGCTGCATTCAACTCTATAGGAACCTGAGTGGGGACAAAAGAGATGTAAAAGATGTAATGTGTCTCAAAGTTTAAAGGGTAACCTGCTACTAATCTAAGAACTGACCCTGTTGACAAAGTGGTCTGCTGTGGCTTTGATTGGCAGGGCCAGGTAGAGGGCTCCAGCTCCTAAAGAGGCCCCCAGACACTGTGCAGCTACATAAACAAGAGCCCTGAGAACATCCAGCCTCCGAGTGGCCAACAGAGACAGCGTCAGTGCAGGGTTCACCTGATCAGAGAACACAAATACATGCTGTCATATGAAAAACGCAGTATGAGTATCAAAAAACTATTAAATAACATTAAAGAAACAACAGTATATGTACTATGCTTTAACTCTGTGTTTTTCCTCTATTCCACTACATTTCAGAGAAATATTGTCACATCACATTTATCTGACTGTAGGTTTGTTACTTTTCAAATTAAGATTCTAAATTAAAAACATATAAAACAAGTTTATAGCATACAGAGTATTTTTAAAAATCAAAACAGTGGTTCCCAGTATTTTTGGTTTGTGACAAAAAAAGTTTTTTGTATGTATTGATATATATTCTCCACCAAACATCTCATATACCTTCATTTAAAAATGTTTTAAGGCCCAAGGAAGTTAAACTATGCAGTATTTAATATTTGAAAAAGGCAGAGACTGGAGAAAATTCCAGTATATTTATATAAATATCTTTCTATCTGTATTTTCTCCTTTCCCTTTACCACTGATCATCTCATGACCCTTCAAAATTAACAAAACTAATATTAAACTGTATAAAGTGCACACAAAATGCTACTAACACATGAATGGATGAGTACAGAAATATGTAAAAATGTTTAGTCTAATGTTTTTAGTCTGATGTTAAATAGTGAGACTTTTACTTGAAATTGAGGATGTTAACATTATTGTATTTATAGTTATACTCAAGTAAAGGATCTGAGTACTTCCTCCACCACTGGCAGCTGCCATGTTAACACCAGCAAAGACTTCCCATGAACAGCATATCAGAAAAAAATAGAAATCAAATTTCAAAATTAATCTATGACTATTAGACTTTCACCTGTGCTCCACTTATTTCTCCAAAACAATGTGCCAGCGCCACAATCACCACACCCACTGCCACTGCTGGGTACAAAGGTCCCCCGGGGGCTTCTCCAGGGCCGGGCAAGGAGGCACCCAGCACAGCACTGACCAACACTAGGGTGCCCAGCAGCTCTGCAAGTATGGCTCGCCAGAACTGCCGACTACGTAGCTCCTCAGGGAAAGGGGACATAAACAAAGATGGTCTCTATTTAGTTCATGGAAACTTAAAAACTGGGCCTTTGCTGTTGCTCGAGTCCACGTTAAAAAAACATTTTGAACTAACTGATATAGTCACATTAAGCCTGATGTAGGATGTGTACTGTGTTATGCTGATTATTTGTATTAATCTATTTCTTAAAATAGTCCTGCTACTGCTAAATATAAATATATTAAAAGAAACATAGACACAGTTATTCAGTTCGCTACATCTAACACAGTCAATGTAATGCCAGCAACCTGTATTTCACCACTTTAATAGACTCTCATTGATGTGTTCTTGATAAAAATTGATTAAAAAGTGCATAATGTGCCCCAAAATTAGAACATTTCATAACCATCTGCCTTAAAATGCAAAAATTCAAATAGCTAAACAAACACACGAGCACTCTCTGCTAAAAACAACATTGGCTAATTTGGAAATAACACAGGATTTATACACTAAGACAGCAAAATAAGATGCTTACCTCACGCCACGTCATTTCCAACTCAATGAGTATGTTGTCCTCGGGTTTTGGGGTTTTTTTGCTCTATGTAAGTCGGTCTGTCCCTCTGCCTCTCTGTCCGTCTGTGTGTATCTGTCGGGGTCTGAGGGCTTCAGGGTCTCTGCTACATCCCTCATTAACTTGTAGAGTCTGAGAGGTCCTTTGATGAGAGCAGCCTCCCCCATCTCAGTCCTTCTCTCTCTCTCCCTCTCTCTCCTCACCCTCTCCTTCCGCCTCACCTCAGGCCCTATCAAGGCTTCCTCTGCGCAAACATTAGTCAGTACAAGCCCTTAAAAGATGTCTCTCCAAGGTTGTATGTGTAACATCCGACCCTCCCAATTTTCCTCCGACACATTCACCGACCTTGAGCAATTTAATAGATCTTCAGAAAACTACCTGGAGCCTTTCACTTATCTTCAAACTGAAGTGATTGTGGCCACTCCAAATGGTTGCACAATGTCTGGATGTATGATTGAAACATTGCAGTGAGGACACAAAATGATATAACCACTTCTGGAAACGGGCTGAAGTAAGTTGAACACAATTATAAGCGCTGGTACACAGGTGGGTCATTTCTAGTTTATGTTAAAGGCCAGTTTGTCAGCTTCAAATGTTGGCCCCATGTACCTTATTATAGTGCTCCATTGTAGAAAAACTAGAAAAATGAGTCAGAGCAGAGCAGCACTGTTGCTCTGGCTTTGATGTGTCTTTATTGCACTGAGTGGTTTATTTTGAGTCAATCCCTCTTAAACTGTCCTGCCGATGTGAAAAGAGCTCATCGCGACAAAACACAAACCCATTCCCTGAAATTTAGTCCTATTTTAAAATTTCAATTTTAATTTCTGAGGTTTTTCAAGACCTAAATTATGTGTTTGTCACCTATTTAAGTTGTGCAATGTTGCTCCATGGATAACAATGTTGGTCTTTTTGTTTATGTACTTGTATACATGGGCTTTTGCTAACTTTATGTTTGGAGCTAATTTTGAAATGTTAGCATGCTAACATGTTAAGCTGTGATGATGGACTTGGTAAATATACCTGCTGAAAGACTGCTAACAATGCTAACAATAGCATTAGTGCAGCCTCACAGAGATGCTAGCATGACAGTAGTGGTAGTAGTAGTAGTAGTCTGAGTCTTAAGAAATATTTAGTTCTCCAGTATTGGACAGTAGGTTTGAAGTTTAAGGCTAATTTATCACTGGTTTTGTTCTTTTCATCCAATTTGTTGACAATAAAACAATTAAACACTATCAGAAGCTTTATCAAAAGGACACGAGTATAATATAAACATGAAGGTGTTTGTGGCTTGTCCTGTTGGACTGAACTGCGTTGGCGTGTCCTGAGCACCTGGCACCCATTACTGCTGCTCAGCCTCATTTTCATATCAATTATAGGAGAAAGGGACCATTAGTGAGTGGAGAGGACCAGAGCAACAAGAGCAGACTACATCCTCTGCTTTGAAATGATCTACTGAGTCATACATTGCATTTCAGCATCAGATTTTTCCATCTCTCCCTTAAACACTCTGCAGTGCTGCAGGGAAATGAGGTTTTCAAAACATCTAGGCTTAAAGTGAGATGGAGGGGGTTTCTATGTTAAATGGCAGAAGAAGTACAATACATTTACAATCACATCTGAGAGTGTGTGTTGCCTTATGTGTTATGGCACTAAACCCAAAGATCTTGGTTGTGATGTCGTCCCAACCCTCCTTTTATTCCTACTTTTGAGGTACTGCTCTGATCACCATGGGTACAAACTCTTTCATGATGCTGTTGCCATAGAGCCTATTGTGATGCTGCGTCTGTGCATGCTTTTCATTTTCTTTTTGATATCAAGCACACACACCTAGTGAAGACAAATTCTTCTGTTTGACTGAAAACTGAGATTATACATCAGGGCCATGTTGTAGAAACAAGTAGGTCATTGCATCTGACTGTTATTGTTTTAAATGCGTTATTATGTATGTTTTAGCGGGAGAATAGAGGCAGTTCACTTGATATTCGTATGGATGTGGAGATGTTTGGAGTCCAAACTGATTCTCCTGACCATCAAGGCATCAGGGGCCCTCACTCTGGCAGACCAAGTCCAGAATGAACTGGTTGGTTGGGTGTGTGTGTGTGTGTGCGTGTGTGTATGTCAGGGAGTTGCTGGCGTGCTCCATTATACCGTGGATTACCCCCTCCTCTCCACGGCAACTGTTAAACTGTTATCCCCCCTTTTGTGGGGCTAAGCCCAACTGTGTGGTCCGGGACGGGCGGGGCGCACACTGGAACCCGCTGGCGTGGGGAGTTTTTAGCCCCCTCCGCGCAGAGTGCTGACATTGACACAATTTTACACACACACACACACAAACACACACATTTGCACAAAGTGCCAGCTAAGGGATTTTGGATAGTGATAGAGGGCAAAAGGGAGAGATGCACTAAGACAAACACACGTTTTCATTTTTCTAATTCCTGCTAAATCGATATTGTTTGGTTTTTAGTTGCTTTGCAGATTTAAATGGATAATATAAGTGTGTGTGAGTGTGTCGTACTTGAGATACGACCACTGTAGAGCAGCTGGGAGTGATGGCAGGATGATCCCTACAGCATGTGCCTCAGACAGGACTCTCCAGGGAGCTGCAGAGTCCCACCCAAATACTTGAGCATATTTCCATCACTGTTAAGGACCCTTTTTCACCCTTAAATGTGACATGATGCAGTGGGCTTGTTTTGTGATATATAGGGAGTTTTGGTAGAGGTGTGAGGTAAGCAGGCACTGCGCGAGAGCGTGTATGTGAGACTATTTGGAAAATGATCAATTGCCTTTTTAAAAATTGTATTTCAATTACACAAGCTGCAGGAATATCAAAGAACCTCTCAGAGCACTATAAATGTAGCCTAAGCTTCTCCAACACTATTGTATGATATCTGTTTGGTAATAAAATGTACGAGTGAGCACACTTAAACTGGAACCCATATCACAAAAACAATAAACTCCTTAAGTTGATTTTTCTCAGTTATGAACTCACTCAATATTCATAGCATGAGATGCAATGACTAATTTGCTAAAATTATAGACAGATTAGTCATTGACCATAAAATGTGTCATTTACTGTCATATGCCAAAGAAATGCTAAATCCGCACATAGAAGCTGTATCCTCAGGGTAGTTCCCAACTGATATAAAAGCAATCAATCAACAAGCCACTGCAACTCTATCAGTACCTTATATAGTTTGTATTCATTTGCTGATTAATCCTACTGCTGCAGACTATATTCAATAACCTCGCTCATACAATTTATTTATAGAAAACCTCTCAATGGCACTGGATCTGTTCCTGATAATACTATAGTAGCCAATTCTGTTCAGTCACGCTATCCCAGCCTGTACTGGATTACTAGGCTGTGTTGTAGCCCTACCATGTTGCCAGTCTATCACAGATCAAACACAGCGACACAGGTGGACAAAACATCCACAAGCTAATTGCCAAAATTACCTGACCTGCAAACAGGAACACATGGGCAAAAATGACAAAAAAGAGAAACCTGGAAAACACACAGCAAAGAGAAAAACAAAGAAAAGGCTAAATAATACGCTCTACTAGATGTGGTTTTTATTCAACTCACAGTACATTCTACAGATGCACACGTGTTACATCACCTTAATACAACAGAGTCTTGTAATACCTCCTCTTAAAAATGATGAATTGGTCCTAAAAATATAAAGGAACAAATTTAAAGTCACCAAAACTGTACATTATTAAAAATTCACTTAACACCACATTTGGTTTTCATGTCTTTTTTTTTTTTCTTTTTTGAAAAAACGTCTGTCCCTTTAAGTGTAATAAGGAACATCAAAGTTTATTTCCTATCAACGGATTTGAGTTCAGTGTAAGAAACATGTTTAAATAAAACCTGGACTGTGGAGTCATCCTGTCGCCTTCAGAGCACACCAACCATGCCGCGCAACATTGTACATTGGCCCTTGTACAGCACAAAAAAAAAAAAAAAAAAATCAATAAAAGGAATGTAAGACAGAAAACCAGGCAGGTATGTGCCTGGTACCTCATTATCAGAGCTCCTCTGCAGTTCTAGTTTTCAAAAATGGGAGGATTTTAGCCTCACATGTAACCATCTTTTACATTTTTCTCCTTGTTCAATGAGCTACAGACAGAGAGAGTGTCATTTTCAGTGTAGATCAGTTGCTCTAATGCAGTTTCAAAGCTGCGTAGACCATCTTGTCTTGGGATGATTTTCTACTATGAAACGGCAAAATTTTAGTGTGAGCTGTGTGTTGCAGGAGCATCCTTTTAGTTGTTTACAGTCTGTGACACAGATCAGTTGTAATTAGCTGATTGTTGACTCTTAAACAAGTGGGACAGTAAAATGTCTTAAGTTCAGACTGACTGACCGACACTACATTTAAAAAAAAAAAAACAAAAAAAAAAATCCTCCAGTTTCGGAAACCAGTGTCTTTCACACAGCAGCAGAAGGTGGGTATGTGTGTGAAACTGTGTGTATGTTTGTGTGTTGGTGAAAAGTGTGAATTGTGTGCGTGCAAGACTTTAAGTGGAGGTTATACAACGTCTACTTGTGACAGTCCAAGAACAGATTCCTTTTAGTTTAACTGGCCTTTTCATAAATCGTCTAGACATCTCTATAAGGTAATCTGTACACATTCACTACAAGCTATTGCTATTAAATAATCCCAGCTATTGTAATCTTTATATATATTTATATATAGAATATATAATAAAAATATATTGAGCAAAAAAATTACTTCTAGGCATAAGACCACGTTACATTACGTTTCCATTGAACAGGTAAGAAATGGCCCGAGCTCTGTGAAGAGTTTTGATCCATTGTGTTGTCGAGTGGTGCTAAGCAGGTCCATAATGCAGCAGTTAGGCTGCAACAGTGTGATCAGCCCCTGACCTTCAGCATGAGTTTGAGAGCCAAAGCACTCAGGGCCTGAGGCCGGGTCATTGCCGCACAGCAGGGCTTGACCAAAGGCCTCGCTACGACATGGGGCTTGTGAAAGGACGTGACAGGAGAACGCAAACGGGAGATGAGGTGCTGAGGTGAGGGTGAGGAGACATGAAAGGAGGAAGGAAAAGTGAAGAGAGCTCTCCCTCGTTCTCTCTTTGATGGGGAATGGGTGCAAGTTCAAGCCAGTTCAGCTGTGGGCCTGGAAAAGATTAGGCCGGTACAGGAAACAATAACAGACAAATAGCCAAAATCTATACATATATACCTATACATGAGAGAATACAGATAGCTGGAAGAACCTCCAGACAGTCTTAGCAGTAATGGAGAGAGTGTGACTGGGATGGTGACAGCACCAACAGTATGCAGCCCCACCACCAGGGGGAATGTCGTAGGCTCCTATTTGTCCTTATTTGAGTAGAACTCCGCCCAGCGGCTCTCAAAAAAGCGCCTCATGGCGTGTCCGGCCATTCCCACCTCCGACGTGTCCTCGTTAAACAGCTCACAGTTGTTGAAGACAAGCTGAGCGTCTGCCGCAAACTCCTCACAGCTGCAGTACCTGCGGCGAAAGAAACAACAGAGACGGATGTTAAAAAGGACCAGAGAATGACTAATTACAATGAGCTTACGTCACCACACAAACAATTAGTGTTTGTGTTAGATGGTTTAAAAGTGGCACTTACATTTACTCTGATTACCTGTAGATCTTTTCGGATTGTCTTAAGCATCCTTTGAGTATTTTGCTGTACAATATGAGAGCATTGTTAAATTTTCTATCTTTTGCTGTATTCCTTTCTGTTCCTGCAAGTCGTTTTAAGATTTGTCCACTAGGTTTTTCCTTATCTATTGACACTTTGAGAATGAATGCTTTCTGTACAGACTCTGAGGACTTTAGTCAAATATTTTACTGTTTCATACTTTTGATATTCATTATTTATTATCCACTTTTCCCCATTTCCATTGGCAACAGTTTATACTATACATTTTAGTGCTTAAGTTGGATGAAATTCATCACACTGCAACCACCTAATTAATACATTTCTTTCCCCTGCTGCTTCTCATGTGTGCCTGTGATTGCTTGGTACCAACTGTCTGTTCTGTCTATATGTTGGTTTGTCTATAAGTGCAAACTTATTGCCATACGTTGAATGAAAGACTCGTTTTATTTTTGTTCCTTTATTTATTTCTAAGGAAGGCCTTTGTATTTTAGGTGACCCTCCACTTTTGGGTGGGAATGCGAAATATGGGAAAAATTGATTTTAAAAAAAGGTTTTAAGAGGAAGATTTCCACCTTTTCTTGTGTATTTTGTGTATTAGAGTTAATAAGTAAAGTGGTGATGAAACGTGTACCATGACCAAGTCTTACCCTCCCTGTAACAGTCTCTCTCGCATGGTGAGGAAGTCCATGGGGTTCTTGATGATGCGGCGGTAGCCTGGAACCAGTCGGGGGTTGACGGGCTCAAGGAAGGGCCAGGCATCGGCATGAGCCTCCATCTCCATTAGGATGATCCTGGCAGGAATTAAAATAAATCATTCAACCATTAAAACAAATCCATCACAAAAAGTTAAAAACAAAACCATCCTGTAGACTTTAAAATAACTTTAGAATTCTGCAATAATGTTGAAATGATAGAGCTGCGCGGACTCACTCGCAGAAGGTGAGGTCAGGCTGGTTGCGGGTTGTCATGCGACGACGTTTAGTGGTGCCTCCTTCTCCAGAGTTACGGGAAGATGAGGAGGGAGTCACGGAGTCTTTGTACCGCGTTGCCATGCCGCCACTACGTCGTGTTGTCATCTCGTCTTCAGAGCTGTCGTCTTCATATCTCCTCTTTTTCACCCTGGTCCTCTTTTTGCAGGAGCGTGGGGAATCACTTTCATTCTGAGGAGAAGAGCGATGAGAAACAGATGTAGCAGCGAATCAAAAGGGGTTCATTTTACCTGTCAGTTTTGTTCAGTTTGAAGTTGTTTCTAAGTCATGTATCAGAGAAGTCGTTCTGACCTGGGCAACGCAGGTAGGACAAAACCAGTCTCCTTCTGGAACCTGAGTGATTTTGGGCCTCAGGCAGTACATATGGCAGCCACGATCACAGCTGTCACACAGCAACAGGCAATCATCATTGTCTCCCTTCCTGCAAACCTGGCAAGTCTAGATAAAAAACGATGACAGAGAAGAAATTATTATTGTTAAAATGCCGACAAAGTAAGGACACCATCTTGTGGGATAAAGTTACTCACCACTTTAGTCACAGATCTCTCCCAAGCAATGGCCTTCTCCAGCTGAAGTAAACAAAGACAGACCTGGGGAGCACTGCGGCAGCGATCCAGAGCCTGTCGCCATGTTCGTAACCGAGATGTGATCTCACTTTCCAGACTGAAATAGAAGAAAATTAAATTCAAATTGAAATATGGGAAACATACAAACCTGTTCACTGAACTGAAAAAAAAAAACAATTCTTCTCACCTGATGACATCCATGGGATGCTCTTCTCCTGGGGTTGGCGTGAGAGGAGCGAGGCGCATTACTTCTGCTGGGTTCCACAGCGGCTCCTTCAGGTAGCGTCTCTCTATGTTACGCTCGAGGTTGGCCAACCGCAGCACGGCCAAATCCACCGGGTGTGTGGCGATACGTGGCAAGCCAGACCACTCCTTCTTAGTTCGCACAATCCAGTCATCATGTGGGTCAACCTCGTGCTCATAGTACTGGAGGTCGTCACGTGTTGAGTCTGGATCTGGGATCGTGTAGGGCTTCAGGAGCGAACAAGACACAGAGTGAGCGAGAGGGCTAAACCAGAGTCTAAAGAACTGTGAGAAATCAGTTTTGATCGTCACCTGAAATTCAACCACTGGGGTGTCTGTGTTAGGTTCAGCTTCATTTACTACGCTCTGAGGAAGTGCCTAGAGAAACACAAAGCAGTGAGGTTTTCCATTGTGTTGTTGCACTCTTTTGGCTAATTTTCATATTGTAGTGAAGAAGCTACACACGCAGACACACCTCTGAGCACAGGACCACATTATGAATAAGCCAAATAAATCTCTGTATTATATGTGCTGCTCTCATCTCTTGAAATAACAATGTAAACCCAGTCATCTTTCATCTTATTACTGTAGTTATACTTTTAATTTCATTCTTTCTGAGTTGTAGCTGCTGTGTTGATAGAATTGCAACATAGATTTAAAAAAAAAAAAAAAAAAGTTACCTTAAGATGGAGGTCAGCGGCAATGACACGCTGTTCCAGGTCCTCCACCCACTGTAGGATGCTGATGTCAGTCTCCATTGCCTTCTCCTGTACTTGCCAGGGCTGCTGCAGAGCCTCCATTAGCACATCCTTATCCTCTACCTTCAACTCAAACAAGGGGTCTGTAAGGAAAGAACAGAAGAAAAGTTGTTAAGGGGATTAAGGACAACACGAAGGGTGAATAGGACGATGCACGTCAGAAACATTCACTGGATGTCACTCACCGTCGATAGGTTTGGTGCACATCTCAGCTAAACTCTCCATGTGTTTGGCCAAATGCTTATGGAGCACTTTCTCCCTGATGCCCCTTGGATGCAGGGCCTGTAAAGTGTGATACAGTTCCTCTGGATCCTTGATCCACCACCAGCCACGCACCATTGCTGGGAAAGATACACATTCAAAGTAAGATACAGGATCTTAGCAGTGGGGAGTGCTAAATCGCAGTTCATATTGGAGCTCATAAATGTTTAAGCAGTCTAAAGAATTTAAAAGAAAACACAAACTTTCTCATATTTCTCTACTGGCTCAACATCATCACATCTCTTTTAAATCAGATACTACGTACATGCTGGAATGGGCTTGACCACCAGCTGTGTGAAGTACTGCTGCTCAAGCTCTTGGAACACAGAGTTGGGAGGTCGGCCACGGCGCTTGGCTGCGGCTCCCCTTGGCCCTCTGCGGGCAGGGCTGCTGCCTCTGCTGCCTCTCCTCCGCCTGCGACATGGCCTGGCGGGAGTTGCTGGAGCAGGCGTGGCACGAGGAATTGGTGCTGGAAGAAGCTGAGGTGGTGCCGGTGGCGTACAACCAGGAACAGAAGTAGCAGGAGTAGCAGCAGCAGCACAGGGTGTAGGGGGAATGTCGTGCGGTGCTGCTGGAGAGGCTGGGTCACCTGGAGCCACAACAGGCAAGAGTGGGTCCGGCTGAAGGGTGGAGAGAGATCATTTATTAAACCACTGCTGACTTAACCTTAAGTGTATGTATGATTGTTTTTGTTGTGGCAAACCTGCAAGAGTGGAGCAGTGTGTGCGGGCAGAGCACTCGGGATCTGCGGAAGGAGTTTCGGAGGTGAGCTGGGTGAGGTGGGGGTCTGCGGCTCAGTCAGAGAGTTATCATCACACGGTTGCTTGGGGAGCAGGTTGAACCACTGCCCCTGTTTCTCCGCCATCTCCTTCACGCTCTCCTCTGGTCGATTCCCGTCTGGTCGATTCCCGTCTGGACCGTCCCCTGCTGCTGAGCATGTGCCATTGGTCACTGTTTCCTGTGATTGGCTAAGCCAGCTCTGGAAAGCAGCCTGCGTGAGGTCTTGCGTGGCACTGTTCGGTGACCCTGGTCCTTCTTCACCCCCAGACCGGGCGCTACTTCGACGCCGGCGGCGAATCTTTGCGGTGCGGAGGTGAAGCTCCACTTCTGGTTTGATTTTTCGGGGCCGTCCTCGCCCTCTTGGCCTGCTCATGAGGGATGCAGTGCCAGGAAGCGGGTCCTCCTCTGGAGAGAAGTTCTGGGCCTGAGTGGGGGTAGCAGAGGAGGGTGAGGAAGGTTGCACAGGAGGGGGGGTGGTAGGCATCGGGGTCTCCTCAACTTTTGGCTCCTTTTTGAGGAAGGTGACAGGAACCTCGGCTACAAGGACATCTCCAGAGGCTGCACAATGGAAATGTAAAGAAAGTTTAGATGAAGATGTTCAAGAACATGTAAAGTCTACTGATGGGATGGATGGCATTTCTCCAACTTTATTATGAAACTCACTCAACAGTTCTTCTGGTCCCTCGACAAGAACTCCTCCAAGGTGAGGTAGCACCAAGTATCTGCGTCTGTAACGGTCCTGGCCCAGTAATGTGGCCCGCATGGAATGAGACGACTGTAGCAGCTTCTTGCGGAAAAATGCTTGGCGCTGTGGAGAGCCAACAGCAGAGGAATGTTGAATATCAAACAAAATAAAAAAAAAAAAAATCAAACACTGCATTTGTGTAGCGTCAGAGTTACCTTGGTTAGCTTATCTATCTGCCTTTCAAGCTCTGGAATGCTGGCATTGGTTGGGCTCTCACTCTGTCACAAAAAGACAAATTACATGTAGCAATGATCCATCTCTAAAACTGTAGAAACATCAGAGCAGATACGTACATCGCTGAGTTTGGGCTCTTCTTTGCGCGCACGGCGGTTGCCTCTCTCCACAAGCAGACCACTCTCCTCCATGCTGAGGTTCTCTTCCTCAGCCACTCTGGCACTGCGCCTCCTCTCCTCAAAACACAGCTCTTCCTCTGAGCGTCCTGTACGACGCGCTAGTGCCGCCTTCAGTCTGCAAAGGAGAAAACAGTCAGGCTCAACATGTTGGATGGAAAATGTGCTTTAATGACAAAAAAAAAAAGAGGATTTCATTCTTACTTGCGCAACTTGCCCTCAATTATCCACTTGTTCTTCCTGTAAGTTGTCATGTTTTCCAATGTGTTGTCAATGTCACTGAAATATAAAATGCATCCATTAATAACGGTAGTTACAAGACATGTGGTACCTGTATTTTATTCTCAAGTGTGATCTACAGAATACATCACAAGTTCTTGTTCTAACCTTGTCACAATGTTGCTGCTGTTAAGCTCTTCCACCAGGAAACCCAGGATGGCTGCCTTGGTGTCAGGAGGCAGGGTGTGAAAAGTTTTGGTCCTCAGTGTGTTGCACACTTCTGTATCATAGCCATGAGATTCCAGGAAGATGCGAAGAACTTCAGAGACTGTGCTGCGGGTCAGCTCCAACTCAACCAGCTTTTCCCCGAGGATTTTTACTGACTGATGGGGAGATTAATAGGACAATGAAGATTTAAAAGGTTTAGCGTTTGTTGCAGGGAACTGCATGAATGGAACTCGAAGTGTATCACACACCTGATAATATGATGGCAGGCCTGGATCATGTAGTGCAGCCTCTACCAGCTTTATCAGTAGGTCCTGGACCTCTCCTTGGCTGTTGCCCAGGCCTAAGAGGCCCTCCTGCAGTGTAGCAAGGCTGGGGATGTCCTTGGGTATATTGAGACCAATCACTTTCCCATAGCCATGCAGGAACTCAACCACAGCCAGGCAGTGTGCAAAAGCTGTGCCAGAGAGAACCACGCCAGGGATGCGGGAAAGCTCTGGCAGGGGCTGAAGGAGACAGAGTTCAAAGGTCATGATTACCATGAGCAAATCTTCTTTCTAAAAGAAAGTTGTGTTTATTGCAAAACTTACTTTGTGGTCTGTAAGACACATATCCTCTGTGGGCTTCTTCAGTTCTTCTGCAATCAGCTGCTGCCTCTTCCGCTCCTCCAGACGTCTCTGGGCCTGCATTCTTCTCTCTGCTGCTCTCTTAGCTGCCAGAGCAGCCTGAGCCGCCGCTTCTGCCTCTGCCTGGGCTTTAGCCAGAGCCTTGGCTTTACTCCGAGCACCCAGCACCCTCTTACCCTGGGCTATCCTCTCCTCATCAGTCTGCTGTACTGGTGGAGGAGCCTCAGCCTTGACTGACCTCCTGCGGCCAGGCTTTTTGGGCTCTGCAGTGGATCCTGATGCTGGCTGTGTGACCTGTGGGGCAGTTGGGTCGACTGGTTCAGCCTTTATCGCTTGGTCTTTGGCCTCCTGCTCAAGCTGAAAGCGTAAAGTACACACACAACGAAACAGGTAGACGTGAGGGACAGGTGGTGCTGGTGAGAATGCTAATAAATAATTTTGTGTTGAGTATTTGTCTTTACCTTGGCTTTCTTTTTCTCCTCTCTCATCTTCTTAATCTTCGCATCCTCCCTTCTCTTCATTCTTGCCTGCATTATAAAGAGCAGTAACAAAACCAGGATGAGATGTCAACAGCATAACAGCTCATAACATAGCAAACAGTCTGAGCTACATACCTTTCTCTTCATTTTCTTTTTGATTTTTGCAAGTTTCTCCTTTTCCTCCTCCGTGAGAGCTTCTATGAAGGGATTTTAAGCAATTAGTTAAAGCACAAACTTCATGAAGCCTCACAGCATCTGGATCTGGAGACTTCTTTTTTGCCAAATCTTAAAAGCTAGATACGTCCCTCTACATCCACTCACCCTTGGCCTCAAGTCGCTTCAAAAGCTTGGCATCAACTTTGCTAAGGAGGTCAATCATCTTGGGTTTTGGAGGTCGACCAGGGCGGCGGGCCGGCCCTCCCTTCACGCCACGAACCCTCCGGGGTTTCTCTTTATCAGGGTTTGGAGGTCGACCTCGTCGGCCCGTGATGGCCATGATCATGGAGGGAACCTCTTCATTAGCCAACAGGACCCACTTCATGCCCTGCAACATATAGACACATAGCAACCCCACAATGACTTTGGCACATTTCTGTCATGTCTGTAATAATCAGAAGTTTAAATCTGATGTCGTTTTGACCCAAATCTTTCACTGTGAATAAAAAAACTGAAATGAGTGAACTGAGTAGTAATCAAAAAATATACAGACCTCAGGACTTTCTCTTTCTTCATAAAAATCTCCAACAGGCATGCGTGGGCTGAAGCTGAAGTGCTCTCTGGTGACCACGCTGTCCGTGTGTCTCTTCAAGTACTGAGTGAATTTAGGAGAAAATGCAGGAGAGGAAGAAACTCATGGTCATCATCATTACATCACCTGCTGTGTTTGCCTTGACTGACTGACTGTGATTTCATTTAACTCAGAAGTCCTTTATGGTTTTTATCGTGGAGAAAATGCACCTTGATTATTTCTGGGAACTGCTTCATCCTCCTTCCACAAGGTGTGTAATACCAGGTCTCGCCCTTCATGCGGTTCTCCATTTTCTTCACACGAATCTCCCTCCTCCAACTACAGTGAAAGCAACTCATTATTATATCATTAGTGTCATGTGCCAGCTCTTTAGACACATGTACAGTAAACAAATTAAAATTGGATCTACAATAAATGAACATTGTTACACTTGAGTAGGAATCATGTCTGTATCAACATATATGTTCCTGATACTGTGCAGACAAGTAAAATGTTTTTCCCTGTATACATCCTGAAACAATTATTGTGGTAACATATTGGTACCACAGCAAAGTTACATAAAGAACGTCTCACTGAAATATATTATGTAATTAAGTTAGTTGTTTAAAGGATGCGGTCTTCTAAATAGCTGCGCAAAGTCACACCAGAGCAACATATACATAGACAAAGTCTATCTTGATTCCAGCTCAAAAGGTCATTATATTGGCCACCGTATTGATGATGTATGACATTTTCCTTTCTAAAAGGAAGAAGAAGTAGTAGAAGAAGACTCCACAAAGAAATTACCCATGCTGTAATGGGAACTGAACTTGCTCCTCAGTTGCAACCCTCCGTCTGTTAGATTCACCTGAATAAGAAAATAGAAAATAAACACAATCACACTCGACATTAAGCCATTATACTGTGATATCACATCTCATCAACATGCCATGACATGATGCCAAACCCAACACTGAAAACTACTCTTCTTCACTCTTACCTGCAGTTGAGCTGTCATCATCATTTTCATCATCAGCCGTTTTTCCAGCATCCTGTTTGGCTGTTTTTACATTGTTTCCATCTTGTTTCTTGACCCTTTTCATCTTTTTGGGTTTCTCAGCTGAAGTGTCCATAGCTGAAGCGTTGGCCAGAACAGCTTCAATTGTGGCTGTGATGGGATCAACCTCTCCTGTGGGTGGGCCAGCCTCTCCACATGATTCTGATGTTTCTTTGACAGACTTCTTCCTCTTTCTGCCCTTGACTCCCTCCTCTTTATTTCCCACTTCTTCATCGGTCTTCATTTTCTCCACTTTAGGTGTTCGTACCCGAGGCTTCCGCTGGGCCTCCTCTGGAGCTTAAGATAAAACGGAAAAAGCCAAAAAATTAGGATAAAATCTAGCGTGTATTTGACAAAATCTTTGTTTAAGATCAGAATGTCCAATACCTGCATTTTTCGTCCAAATTGCCTTTGGAGCTCGAGGTTTGCGTGGTTTCCCTGGGGTTTTCAGAGGCCCGCCAGCACCTGACACAATCTGATCAGTTACTGGTTGGAGTGGGTGTACAGCAGGGTCCTCTGCTGGGGTACTGAAGGCGATAAAGTTCTCATCTCTCATCTTGAAACTCGGGGGAGTCATTGTTTCACTAACCGTGGTCTTAATGCTAATGCGTCCAGCTGAGTCTGGTGTATCATGTCCACTGGGCTCCCACTCTGCCTCAGGTCCTGAAAGGAAACAACAGCATTAAACATGTAGTGTCTGCAGAATTCAAAAATATTGGACAATGACATTCATATCAGCATCGCTCGATCAAAAATGAATGCATTGTTTATGAGAAGTGAAATCTTATCAAAACAATATCTACATATTTATAATAAAGACAACTTAATGCCAGGTTCTGAACTTTAAAATCATACCTTGGCGACCTGGCTGAGATGGTACAAATGAGTGTGAGTTGGACACGTCACTAGAGTGAACTGAGGGTTCTTCCACCTGAGAGGTGTTGTTAAGAGAAGAGTCCAGCATGGATTCTCCTGTGAATTGGCAGCTCTCCTTGGTCTCTTCTGCCTCTGACGTTTCCCCTTCCCTGGTGGTGTCCAGCGTGCCATCCCTAGGGTCATCCACAAAGGAGCTGCTGTCTCTAGTGGTGTCAAACGCAGTTGAGGTTTCCTCCTCTGCACAGGAAGTGTCCTTTCTTGGATAAAGACTGTTGTCAAAGTGAGAGGAGTCATCTACGCATGAGCCATCGTCATCTACAAGAGAGGACTTTTCCAAGACAGAGCTGATGTTGATTCTAGAGGGCGTGTCAAATGTTAAACTGCTGTCAAAATTTGTAGGGTTATCTAAACTTTCTTCATCGGCCAGTTGTTGATGTTCTACCCTTGTGCTATAGAAATGTGAAGGCTTTTTGAGTGCAGCCTGCTTTACCACTGAGTCCTCTGACTCACAGATAACACTGCTTTGTAAGTGGTGCTTTTCAGGATCTGTCTGTTTAGTCTGGGGTTTTTGATCAGGGGTGGCTGTGACCGGCAAGGGTTTCCCGGGAATATCAACGAGGGATTTGGGAGAGCCAATTTCAGATTTATTAGTCTCAGTAACATCTGCCCTCTCTGATGTCATTCTTGCACCCAAATCAAGCTGAGGAAAGTGTTCCTCCGGTTTTCCATTTCTCTTGCTGGCCATTGCTTTTGTATCTTCGCTCTGGTGTTCTGGCCTGGGAGACAACTGCTTTAGTGCTGGAGGAGGAGTGGTGTTACTAGAATGCTGCTCAGAGTCTGAACTTTGTACAACTCCAGAAGACGTACCCATTGCAGGAGGCACAGACACCAAGGCAGGAGGAGCGGACACAGGTGCAGTCCTGGAGGCTTGAGTGGTTAAAAGAGGTAGGGTAGACAGAGGTCGAACTGTAGGACTTTCGTGGGCTGCTAAGGAAGGTAAGTTCACTGCTCTGGGTGGTAATGATGCTGCAGTGGAAAGAACACAGTCAGCAGCTGGAGGAGTGTATGTCTGAAGCTCTGCTGTGGCTGCTGGGTCAAGCGAAGGAGTCTCTGACACAGACATGGGAGATGTTGACAAACAAGACCCAGGTGATGTTGGGACTGAAGGTCTTGATACTGATACCAAAGGTGGTGCACCAACTGATGAAGTAGCTGACAGTAATTTTGGGGGTCCTGGTTTTTCATGCTGAGTTCCAGATGTCATTGGAGGTGCCTTGGACCCATGAACCATCTGCTGAAGGGATGAAATGGGTGCAGAAGTAGAGTAAGAAGATGTGGACACTAGAGCAGGAGGGCAGAGGGTTGTAAGAGGTCCAGTAGCTGTAGGCAACAATGTCTTTGTTTGACGAACCATAGACTCTGAAGGAGGAGAAGAGACTGGAAGGACTGGGACTGAAGAACTTTCTGTAGCTCTAGACACACTATCAAGAGATGTAGACAACTTTGGAGGAGATGCAGGCAGGGAGGAGGAAGAGGACCCTGCTGGCAGATGCTTGGACCCTGCTGGCAGATGCTTGGATCCAGCAGGGGATATCTCTGACCTGAGGCCTTGCATCATATGAGGAGGTGAGGAGAGCCTGGAAGGAGTAGCTGGAGATGGAGCAGAGGACACATTGGGGGGTGTTGAGATTTGTATTGGAGTAGATTCTAATTCAGGAGATGACACTATAGGGGGCTTGGGGGCAGATGTAGGAGACTCAGAGACAGCAGGGGCTGCAGAGGCCCGTGGAGGTGTTGAGGCCTTGGTTAGAGATGTTGACAATGCTGCAGGAGATGTAGAGACAGAGAGTTGAGACAACATGGGCTGAGGAGGTGTATTCATAGGTGACTCTCTCACTGAGGATGCCATTTCTGGACGTTGAGCTGCTGGCTGTTCAGAGTGGTGACGATAATCGTTTGTTGGTCCCGCAGGTTTGGGTTGGTAACTGTCACTTTTGGGTAGCCTCTGGGCAACAGGTGCCCTCTCCATGCCATTATAGCTCGTGTCTACGTCCTTGACAGCTTCTCTCGAATGCCCTGTAAGAGAACAGAATTAACAACATAGTTAACAAAAAAGGCTCTTATTTGCATAGATAGGTGTTTTTACATGATGAATTCTGGGTGACATGTTTATTTTATATAACAATTTATTTTTAAATATCTGATGGTCACCGTTAGAAAGAATTTTGATACCAAATTCAAAGGGACAAATTGACATTTTATAGAAAAGGATGTTCAGTAGAAAGGCTATCCCAGCAAACAACCTCAGTCACAGTTTATACAGTTATACAGACAAACACTGGCACCTGCTGGTTGAATCTTGCACCATCCAAACATTTAGCACTGAGACTGATTAGTGGAATAACATGTAAGACTATGGCAATAAAATCAAATATTTATAAAGATAACATTTAAAAAAAACAACAACAAAGAAACCCTGTCATTAAATTATCACCAAATTTAATGTGAAGATTTCTTCGGTTATCAAGCTGTTATCAATTGGTCATTTCAAGCTAGACAATAACTGTCCTTCACCAGTGCTATTTCATACAGGTACCTTGGATGCAACCAGAAAGCATTACCAAAGAGGAAGGAGATGATATGACTCTATGAGCGTCACCAAACTGGAGGCATTAAAGGAGGAAATGTAAACTACTGAACAGATTAAATTATGAGGAAATAAAACTTAGAGGGAAGCCAAAAATTCAGTAGTGCAGCCAAAATGTTGAACTGACAAATTCAGTTCTATTCATAATAATTACTTTAGAAATGGACATTCAAGTAACACAAAACCAAACTGAACTTCTGTGAGTGTAAAACAGTCACCTTGCATGGCGGTTGATATTCCCACATTGCCTGCATGGGGGCTCCTTTCCCTGTTGTGGCTGTTGGGTGATCCACTGTCCTGCACGGCTGACGGTGACATCATTGCTGCTGAGGACATCCCCACAGGGAGAGGGCTGCCTGTCCCCCCCCTGCCTAAACTGTGGTGTTGTGGACTGCCACGTGGAGGAGTAAAGTTCTGGGCAGCCGGGGGCATCATCTGAGTCTGGCCTTGGGCCTGAGACTGCTGTGGTGGGGGTGGCTGCTGCTGCTGCTGCTGCTGCTGCTGCTGCTGCTGCTGCTGCTGGGAAGATGGCAGGGACGGGTGCTGGGGTTGATGCTGGTAGTAGGGCATCCCATTAGGCATCATGCCATAATGCTGTGGTTGCTGGTGCTGTTGGTGGTGATGGGGTGGGTGTCGATGGGGGTGGAGGTGCTGCTGTGACGGTTGATGCGGGGCCGGTTGTAAGGACTGCTGCTGGTGATGCTGTGACGGTGTAATTCCAGGATGTGCCTGACTCTGGTAAGTCCCATACATATTGTGGGAATTATAACTTAACTGCTGTGGGCCAGGGTTATTCCTGTTCCAGTACTGACTCCCAGTGTGAGGCATGTTTGGTGGGCCTGCCACAGGGGACTGATGGGAGCCTTCAATACCCCCATTTAGTTGGTACTGTCCATGACCCTGGAAGTGGTGCTGTGACTGAGGCTGCACCATCCCTGGTGTAGGCTGCTTCTGGTGCATCCCATGCCCCGGAGAGGTGCCCATAGCTGGACCATATTGAGGGTGTCCTCCCCACAAGTAGTCATAGCCCATGCTGCTCTGGTGGTGGTTGCTCATGTGTGGGTAAGGAGCTGTTGGTGGGTGGGAACCAGGCACACTGGACCCGAGTACAGTAGTGACGCCATTCACATTCATTTCGCCATTCATATCTGTTAGAATAGAAAATACATGTTATAAAGATCAACTAAAACATTATGCCTGTTGAGAGAGGTAAGACTATAAAAACTCATTAAGATATCTGGTGGCGGGAGAAAGTGAAGTCTTGCTCTATTATGTAGTAAATCATAATTGATATTCACAATAAGGCTAATGTGATCCGTACTCTGATACAGTGCTACAGACTAGATGTACTTACTCTTCCCCTGCTGAGGAAAACTCATGGAGGACCCGTTAGTATAAAGAGAATCCCCTGAGGAGAGTTTCAGTCCTGAGTTTGCTGAGGAGTGGGTGCCATAGTTGAAATGATTATTTGACTCCATCTGAAAAATAAAAAAAGAGCAGAAAAAAATTAGTTCACAAATTTACAGTCTAATATTATCTCTCATCTCCAGTAAAACGCATAGAAGTTATGCAACTGCAGGGCCACGATGCCTGTGTGCGATCTGCTTCACCATTTAAATCGCAAATCTATTATTTAATTCATTTTCATTTAGCTTCGTGCAGTTTCTAAGACCGCTGCGTAATAGGTGCAATTTCCTCCGTGAAATGTCAATCCTGCATTATTTTGGCTACCGCAGCTTGTGACAGCACCATTTCGTTCCAACAACAACCGTCAAAATGTCGCAGCCAGCAAACAGCAGATGCCAGGCCCGAGCGAGCCGTAATGGACAACCGGGATATTACGATAGAAGCTCATCATTACCGCTGATGAGACGCTGCTAACATGGGCACATCCTCCTCAGTCTGTGATAAATGTACGGCCCAGGCAGGCGCAGCCACACAGTATCCAAGACCCGGCGGCCTCGGCCAACTAACAATGGAGGGATTAGCGAGAATATTTTACAGCCACACCGAGGCCCGAAGGACTGTTACCACACCACTCGCTGTTTAGCAGTTGCATACGCTCGTAATACAAAAGTAGCCCTCTATGGAGTCTGATTTCCTAATTCAACAAGGCCGTCGGAAAAGCAGGCGCCGCGCTAGCTAAGTCGCGCTAGCTGCGCTCTCAAACGAACAATTCACTTTAAAGCGCTGCTAGTCAGCCGTGCTAACAACGGATACAGTTAACGTGAGATATGACTTCAATTCATCAAGAGTTGGTGCGGACATTTTAATTTGGTGTGAAATATCTGACAAAATCATCCCCGGGTCCGGTTCCAAGGTTATTTAGCTATATCATCACAATAGAACCTAGCTAACGCACGCTAGCTTGATAGCTAACCCATAGCATCCTTAACGTTTACCAGGAGTAAGTATGGTACTTCAGCTGCGATGTTAGCTAATAGCCAGGTAGCAGGTACCGCAACCACGCTGGTTTGGATCCATGGTTCCCGTCAGCAATAGAGATCTCCGCGGATGAAAATAAATACCAGCCGGTCTGTTGATAATGAATAACGTGAACTCACTCAGTCTCGCCTGTTAACAGATGGAGGCGTGCTCCCTTTTGTTCACGGGCTAACGTTAGCTAGCAGCCAGATGAAGTTACATTGTTTACGCTGCACGCACACAGACAATTTTTTGCAGAGCATCATCTTTCCACACCACCACCATCAAAAGTTTCGCTGATATTTCAGTTAAAGCTATCCAACCTTTCAGTCCTTGGATTTTTTCGAAGGCGCAGATGCCTCTAAAACCTTCGTCTAAACGGATATGCGGGTGAGGATGGCACAGCGGTAAATAATAAACAACTATTCCCTAACCTTTGGGTTTTAAATTAGCAAACATGGCTGGTGTGGTCCAGTGCAGCCATGATCACAGAACAGAGCGAACAGTAGCAGTGTAAACTTCCTCACGATAAGCACGTACACATCCGGTTACGTTTATTCATGAAACTTCACAAGAAAGTCAATAATAATAATAATAATAATAATGATTCCCCAAATTAACCCGATAAAAGAGGAATGTTTTGACATTTGTATTACTATATATTAGTGTATTGTTATAAATAATGCATTAAGATGTATACACTTTATATACACTCTGCTGATGAATGATTTTTGGGTATATATAAGCATTATGTTTTACCATGCTAATTAGGCGATTTAATCAATTTAAATATAAATATAAGTGCCATAAAACGTAGGCTTCAATCTGAGATGTGAAGTATTAGTACAAGTATTTAAGTGATAACATATTTAGTTGCATGAAGTCAAAATATTCAATAGTCTGAGTTTACTTATATGTATTTACTTTCATTTTACTGACATTCACGACACTCTAAGATGCGCTTTTATTTTAATGAGTTTAAGGCCGATTACAGGAAGCTGGTATTGCAAATTACTGCCAACTTCTCGGAAATGACAGTGAGGAAATCAGGCCTGAAGAGGAAGTATGCTAATTTTCTGGGCCGAGGAGTCTGAAGGTGTCTGGGTCCTAGCGCCAGGAATTCTTACGAGTAAGGGTGACAGCACACCAAAATCGTGACCAAGCATAAAAACTCTTCTATAAATAAGATGACATCTATTAAATACAACGTTAAACCTGTTTTAAAAAAAATCACCTTGAGTTTGGAAAGCTTAAAAGAGGCAATACTGTATCTTAAAACCATTTCATTAGGGGAGGCCATAGTAGAGACAACTCAGTAATGCTCTCTGTGGGTTGATGAGGTCCATGTCCTTGCTCTCTCTGGTGACCATTAAATATTCTAAAAAAGTACAAAATTTAAATTCAAATAGTTATTACTGTATGACTGTTATCTGCTCTGGCTGTCTTTAGAAAATGTAAATACTTCATCCCGAATATATTTTAGCTAAAATGCAGGTATAAAATGAAGCTATAAAATTGACGAGTTGAATAATCCAGCTTGCTCCCACAACTCCCCAATTATTAACTCTATCCAGAATTATCCCCTTTCAAACTATATTTAGAGGTAAAACTGACTAACAAGGCCCCTCTCCACTTTTGGAACCATTTTTTGTATTTAGGGGAAAATGAGTAAAACACAAGTCAAATGTTATTAGAGAAAAAAGGCATTTAAAATGATTCTTGAACAGTTTATTAGAAAGATGTAGACAATAAAAAAAAAGAATTTCCACTGTAATTCAACATCATTTGTCTCCCCGTACATTTTTATTGACAGTGCAAATATAATTTGGTCATTACACGTCGCCTAACGTTCCAACACTCCCTCGCCAACAAGGGAGAATCTTTCTAGATGAACAAATGGAAAGAACCTGGAGAATAGCAACAAACCACATAATGCTGAGGCCCAACCAAGCTTTGGGCCTCTTTATCAGCTGCAAAACATTTCACCTTGCTTCTGCTGTCTAACATGAGTGTGCGTGTTAGGTGGGTATGGAGAGAAGAACTGTTAGATACTTAATATGTGTATTTCACTCAAATTAGCAAAGTGGATGATAACTGGGAAATTGCAAATACTTCTGCAATGATTTCAGAAAATTCCAATTTTACAAACATTAAACAATAAGTGAAGGGAGACATGTAAGCTGGAAGGTTAACCCACAGAAACAAAGACTGGCTTCCTGGATATCTAATTCACAGCACATGGAAGGCTTTAGAGAAACCCAATCAGTAAATGCATCTAATTCTTCTGATGTACATAGCTATTGTTTTCTTCAATCATGGAATAAACTACCACTGGTCGACTAACTTAAAAACAACAACATTGGGAATGGGTGGGCCTAATTATTTTAAACCACAAGTCATTTGAAAAACAAATTGTAAATTTCTTAACATGTATTGCTCAGTTGAGAACAACTATACAGCTTTTCCAACAAATAATGTGTGCTTACTTGTAATATTTAACAGTAAAACAAGATACCCAAAAGGTGCAGTACAGCAAATGGAAGTGGACATAGCTGCTCTGTACAATACCATGCATATCAACCTTCAGTGGACTGATTGGTCAAGAGTTTGGAGCTGAGGCTATGGATTTAAATATGGCTACTGACTCATATGTACAGTTGTTTGTCACTGCCTTTAATGTCAAGATATACATTTGTTATGATTCCTCTCGCCCTCTGTTCCTCCATTTTCTTTCCAGAGTCTTACAGTCTTCTACTCCAAATCTGGCATTTCTGAAAGTAAAGTGGAGCATAAAAACACATTAAACCTGACCGCACAACAAATGCAAAAATGGTAGCTGCCATTTACAGTTCTGTTTGGCGTTGTTACAAAGGTTCACAAATACTTACTCTCGTCATCGCTATCTGCAGAATCATCCTAAAGAAAAAAAAAAAGGTAAATTAGATTACACCGACAAGTATATTTGTCAAAATACAATAAACTCTGATACAATACTAGTTTGAAATAAAAATGAAGTCCCCTTTAGACAACACAACAAAACATATGACTAACACATATTGTATCAAGTGGAAGTGGAAGAAGTGAAAAAGGGTCCTTACATCATCTGCACCGTCTAGATCAGGTAGGTCATCCTCACCTCCCATGTTGTTCATCATCTGTAAAATTAAAACAAACCCACATCATTTACTCTCCTTACACTGTTAAACAAATCGGGAAATTTTCTGTCTGCTTGCACAGAGCAACTAGAACACTGATGATAACATTGCTAACACATTCATATCTAATTGGGACTCTATCATCAGATTATATTAAATGAGTGATTAAAAACTTAATTGGGACATTTTAATGGGAAAGGTAAAAAGTATGTCAATATTTTATACATATATATATATAGAAACAGATCATTATTACTATTATTACTATAGTTTATATAACAAAATGCTGTGTGACTTTTTTTGAGTTGGTATGTTTGTGACTCTGACCGATGGTATAAAAAGCAATCATTAAAAGCAACTATTAATGCCAGCACTTACCGATGAAAATTCATCGAAGTTGCCCATTTCCTCATCTGAGTCATCCTCCCAGTCTTTCCAGTTGTTGAAGTCAACACTGAGCCAACTCAGCTGTGAAAACACAAAATCCATATCTGTCGTTATAGGGATGCATATAAATCATTTATGACAATGTAATGTGCATCAATTAACGGTGTTAAATGATAACTGAAATGTATGAAACACACCGTTTTTTTAAATCAAAATGTATGTGTTTGTGTTTAACTGACCTTTGCCTTCTCTTTTGTTAGCCTCGGCCATGCCTTCCCTGGTTGTGCTTTTCGTAAATAGCACAACACTGAGCGATCTGTGCGTTTATGTTTGGATTCCTGGGTTGAGGTGGAAAAAAAGAAATATGTAGTCAATTACAGTGCAATCTGTAATATATTCTTAATGTTTTAAAGCAATATTCAATAAAAAGAAAATTCTTACATTTTCATCAATGGCTTCAAAAAGGTCTATTTCATTCTCATGTTTGATATCGTCAGTTCCTCCAAGACAACTGAAGAGAAAAGATATTACTTCATTTCACGTACAGGTTAGTCAACAAAAAAAACAGACAGTTACAGAGGAACCAGGAAATACACATTTAACAAGAAATGTATGGTTAATTACAACTTGAGGATTTTTTAAAAACCAAAATAAGGTAAACATACCTGAAACCACACTTTGTTTTATCGAAATTGACTTTAACATCTTTGCTGTCAGCCACACAGAACTCTATAAAAACAGAGTCCCTCCTATCGTACCACTTAGCAGTTGCTGGATGCCTGTGAAGAAACAGCAGCACACAAAAACATATAAAGAGTCTATTACAGAACCTACATTGACAAAGTGAGTAGCGTATTGTATTTTACCATGCCCTTTCACAGTGCAAGTCTTGGAACAGACACACCGTGTTTTCAGAATTATGTCAGGAATTTGGTGAAAACTAAATGAATTCAAATTCCTAACCAATCCTGGTCGTTGTATGAACACTGCTGATGATCATACCCACTATGTGCATTAAAAATACATAATACAGGTCACCAGTGTTACTGACAGGTGGGTAAGCATACAGACACAACAGCCGGCCATCAAAAAGCCTAAGTATCAGGTTGCCACAGAGCATCCAGTTACACAGTGCACTCCTGTATCAAGAACCCTCAAAAGTGAGACTCTCTGCACACTAAAATGTGTAAAGTCAAATAAACAAGATTTTTGGACAAGTTTGGCTCTGGTTGCAGCAAATATGATAGATGTTACTGTAATTGTTTTAACAATGTGGCTGTAAAAGTTACAATCATGCTTAATTCATCTTTTAATAATTAGTGATGCTCATCTCAATAATGTTACTCACTGGTATGGTAAGATTAGGGGTGTAGTACAGGTGTTGTTACCGTTACATAGGATGAAAGAGTAAGGTGGAACCTCCAATCTTTAACCCAATGGAAATTACAAAACGTATTAAGTGATGCAATGTGGTTTTCCCATAATCACATAGATATCCAATAAGGATATTACCCCCTGACAGTGTGTACATCTAACTAATCAGTAATGATTCACTGTTCCATTTTTTTTTTTAATTGTCTTACTTCAAGTGATTTCTCCATGAGCATGTATGCTTACTGACTCTATATTCCTCCTGGCACTGTGCTGATGGCCTCGTTAGACAAATCCTCTTACAAATGATGGTGGACCAACCAAGGCAGAGTATGAATGCTAGCCTCAAACACAAATGTTGACTAACGATTTCAAACTTTGATATCACTAGATATCGATCGATGCGTTTGCCCTGAATTTTACACAGGAGTACGAAATTTCTTTGATAATGCTGATATCGTGACTTTTGACATAGACCTCATGCTAACGTTTAACTAATGTTAGCTTTCTGGACGTAGTCGTTCAATGAATACTCTGCTAGCCGAGCTAGCTGCGCTGACGTTAGCCACTACGTTACTTAAGCCATGCGGTGCGTCTGACTCACCCCACAGGCAAAAGTAGCCGTATTTACAGCTAATACTAGCAAACCAGCTCTGCTTTAACAACTGCGACAGTACAGTGTTATTTTTACCCTGTCTGTATTGTTTCATCTACTTGGCGAGTTGTCATTAGCTCGTAGTTCACTGAGGTAAAGCCAACCTCCCTCCCGCCTTTGAAAGAGCATGTTGTCACACGGCTAACGTTAGCTAGTTAAGCATGTTGTACTATCGCACTTTCCCTCCTGTTGTGCACTCATGTTGACTTGCCACTACTTACATGTCTCGGTGTGAAGTGAGCTTCTTTTTCGCAAATAAAACAGTCCGATGAAAAGAATGGCAATGCCTGCAAAAACAAGGTATGCTGCCCACAAACAAGCAGTGCAGACGCGTCTAGCCTATGGACTCTACTCCGGATATTCTTGCGTATGTCGGGATGAGAATCACAGTTCTGACGCAGCAGCAGCGTACTAGACGTTTCTAGATCTTTCAGCTACAGCTGCGAGTGATGTGAAGGAGGCAGCGTGTAATCTGCCATGGATCAAATTTAATGTGATTTTCTATGGTCTGTGTACCACCATGTGTGATCACCTCAGCTCCCCTCATGCACGGGCGAATAATTTGCAGATTAAAACTGTCGGATTTCAGAGGGAAATACATATACATATATTTACACGGGGGTGACACTCGCAATCTTTAATAATAATAGTAATAAGACTGCACCCTAATAATGAAAATCAGCTAACGACTATTTCAATTTTCAGTCCATCTCCCCATTAATCCACCTGTAAGCCTATTATTTTCTGGATTAATCGGTCTATATAATAGAGTAAAATGCTGCCTTGTTATAATTTCCCACTGAACATATTTGTCACAATTGATATATCCAAAACGCTGTTTTGCTCAACGAACTGTCCAAAAAGACTAAGATTAAATCAATTTTTTAAAAATCAGCAAATGTATCAGAATTGATACAGATTAACCAATCGATTAATCAAAACGATTTCTGCCGTTTTCGCTTCTGTAGAGTGTAAAAGCAAACAAAAATTAAACACCAAATAAAGCCTTTCAGTACATACGTGATTCAATCACCAAAATGATAATAGGTATATTTTTTTTGTGAAGGTAATTCCAGTGAGTAATAAAAATACACTTTCATGGATAAAATTACATTTAACAGTTTCTCTCTGATTACATTGGTTGAACAAGTGTCGCCTTTTAAAACGCATATCAATTATCTTGTAATAGTGTGTCTTCTATGGCCTTTCCACAAAAAATAACTTTACATCAATTAAATTTCCATCCATTTATGTTCATTCAGACACAAGTACTGGGAGTTTGATGGAGTTGCTAAACTCCATATACAACCTTTTATACAGAATGATAACGTACAAGAGATAACCAGCTTGAACATGTAAATTGATGGGTGTGTAGAGGCTATGAAGTGTCTATAAAGTACAGCTTGCCGATCATACACATTTTAAGAGTCATGAGTAGAGAACAGTATGCTGTAGTTCTGGCTGGAGCTTTGTCTAGTCTGAGTAAGTCATCAGTGCGACATCGCCTTGTTTGGATTTTGGGATTACAAAATTTGAATTGAAAACCAGTCTTAATCTCTGAGGGTGTGGAGGTTTCTAAGTGGAGGATCTGGTAGAGCCTATCAAGTTGCATTATGGGTAGTGTAGGATGCATTAAAAAAAAAAACAACCACTGACCAGAAACTGTGATTCAAACATGGAGTTTTCAGACACAGTTCAGTTTAAGATTATACTAGACCCCCAGAGTGTATCATTTCTTTCCTCAATAAAATTTCAAATTCATCATCAATTAAATCCATATTTACCAGCTTGCAGGAAAAACTTAACAGGGATCCAGGGATCAGAAAGTCAAATAATTCATTACACACAAAAGATTAATAACAATTATAGCAGAACTTGTTTTGAAAGACACATGAACAAAAAAGTATTTCTAGTAATTGCAGGGCGGGTGGGCTCAGTCTAGGGACACCCCATGTTACCCCTGCCTTGCCCCTGACCAGGTTATCAATCAATCCTGCAACCAAACCACAACAAAAAGCCACCTCCCAACCATTTCCCAATGAACTACAAAAACATCAAATTTCATTTTATCAAGCCACAACTTTATTTCCATCTTGGGTATAAATTGTATAAACGAGCTTAAATCAGCAACCTTTCTTCAACCCTTTGTTCCCAGGGTCCCATTACATTGTCAACTCCTGCAAAGGGAATATGAAAAAAGTTGTTAGATATATGTTAGGAAGTCATTCCACCACAAATGAAAGAATTTTGCTCTTCTCAGGACAGAAAACGTTGGCTTCATTAAACTCAGAAGAACGAAAGTCACTGTATTAATCATCACTGAAGAGTTCTCGTACACATTTATCTACAGAGGTCTGAACAAAGTGTTTAAATGTCTCCAGAAGGCAAAACCTTACCATAATAGCATTGACAATGTCGTTGTTGTTGTTTTTCAGGGCGCGTACAGCCTTCGCCCGCGACACGTTGGCTTGTGACATGACGAGTTCAATGTCCTTGACCTCAACTCCGGTCTCGTCAACCTATAAAAATAAGGAGATTTGTTATATTTCATGATACAACAAACTATGTGTCTATCTTCACTTGGCCAAAACTTCATCTTACCTCTTCTTCTTCGCTCTCCTCCTGTACTGTTGGCGTCTGTGTGTTTTCCTGGATGTTTGATACAGCTTCTCCCTGTACCTTGAATTTTTCTGCAGCAGCCAGCTGGGCTTGCTGGGAAAGATCTTCGATCTAGGGCACAAAGAGTAAAAATGAGAAATCAATGCAACACCTTCACAGTGTTGTTCCCTGAATATTGTGTTGATTTATAAAAAGCTAAGACTGGACAAGATGTGTAAAAATTTAGGTGGCTGGCTGTATACCTTAGCTTCGCCGAAGACGATGTATGTGTCTGATGCAGGGCTCTTGTAGACATCTGGTTTGGTAATGACAAACAAGATGTTCTTTGACTTGCGAATGGTGACCCTGGTGACCCCTGTTACCTGCCTCAGACCAAGCTTTGACATCGCCTGGAAGAAATGGAAGAAGTTTTACACATGTAGTCATTTCTTACAGTGAAAGCATAAAAACCCCCAGCAATTACATTAATGTAACATGCAGTAAATGCAGGGTAATTACCTTTCGTGCCTTCTTTTCACTACGGCTCTGTTTGGCTTTGCTGACAGGTTCCTCGTCTATTTCAGCAGCTGCTGCAAGCTGTTGGATACAGAACATTCATCCACAATTTATGTCAATGTGTTAATACAGACTCAAATGTCTGGCGAGTTTAACTGAAACAAAATTGTAATGATAGTCTTTGTGCTAACACTCTTCTCAGGACAGAAAGGATGGCTTCAGTAGACTCAGAAGAACGAAAGTCACTGTGTTAATCGTCACGGAAGAGCTCATGTTGAACAACTGAATTTTTTTTTTTTTTTTACCTAAGTAATAAATAATGTAGTGACCTTTTCTGTTTAAGCTCAAGTCAACAGGGAACACAAGGAAAACCAGGCTGAACTCCTACCTGAGCTTGCTGTGTCTGTGTCTGTGCAGAGTCCTGTTCCTCCAGCTCAGGGACTGAGTCATCGCTGTCCGACTCAGTGCCAGATCCTGCAGACCACAAACAGAGATACGGTCACAACATGACAACTATTAATCATTTTCTAGTTTTTATAAAAACTTGCTGGATCAATTATGTGGAATGAAAATATGTAGTTGTATGTATATGCAGTATGTTGGTTGCAAACAAATATACAATTCACCCACCATGTTATAGAACTTCAAGTTAAAAACTGAAATAACCATTGACTTGGTGTTGCAAAACAATCACTTTAATTCAAGGTGACTAATATCAAATCTAGACTAATACATACTTTATAAAAATACCTTGCCACCCAATGTCACATTCACCAGACTGGCACTTTACATCTTCATTAACTGAGCATTAGAAATCATAAAATCGCATAACTGAAACTGCACAACATGGCTGATGGTGTGCAACAACAGAACTGACAGTAGTATCCACAACTAGGTAGCATCGTAGAACCGAATTCAAAGCAAAGCTAATGAACGTCACAACCATGGTTCGAGCAACATATCTAGCATCTCAGCAGTTACCAGAACACCGTCACAGTTTGAGAAACAGATGAGGAGAAAAGAAGAAAGAAGAAAATACCCTTGTCGTTCTTGATCACAGGCTCCACCTTGGCTGGGGTTTTAGCAGGTGTGGGGGCAGGTTTGGGAGATGAAATTGGTTCAGATGGAACTGTATTAATTACCTCAACCTCGGGTTTAACAGGGGCAGGTGCTGCAACGGCCTCAGCAAATGTGAGTTTACGGGGAGCTGGGGCAGGCACAGCAGGCTGAACTGGAGCAGGTTTTAAAGGAGCAGATGAAGATTCAGCTGCCTGTTTAGAAGGCTTGGCAACTTCAGAAGGTGCAACCTTAACCTCAACTGATTCAGCCACTGCAACTGGCTTGGCAGGAGCCTTCACAGGGGCAGGTTTGCCTTCAGCAGCTGGCTTAGCAACCTCAACGGGAGCAGGTTTGGCCTCGGCAGCTGCCTTAGCAACCTCAACGGGAGCAGGTTTGGCCTCGGCAGCTGGCTTAGCAACCTCAACGGGAGCAGGTTTGGCCTCGGCAGCTGGCTTTGCAACCTCAACGGGAGCAGGTTTGGCCTCGGCAGCTGGCTTTGCAACCTCAACGGGTGCAGGTTTGGCCTCGGCAGCTGGCTTTGCAACCTCAACGGGTGCAGGTTTGGCCTCGGCAGCTGGCTTTGCAACCTCAACGGGTGCAGGTTTGGCCTTGGCAGCTGGCTTAGCAGCCTCAACGGGAGCAGTTTTAACCTCGACAGCTGGCTTAGCAGCCTCAACAGGAGCAGTTTTAACCTCGACAGCTGGCTTAGCAGCCTCAATAGGAGTAGTTTTAACCTCAGCAGCTGGCTTGGCAGCAACAGGGGCAGGTTTAGGCACAGCAGCGGGCTTGGCAGCCTCAGCGGGAGCTGGTTTGGGCTTAGCAGCTGGCTTGGCAGCCTCAACGAGAGCTGGTTTGGCCTTGGCAGCTGGCTTGGCAGCCTCTATGGGAGCTGGTTTAGCCTCAACAACTGGCTTGGCAGCCTCAACGAGAGCTGGTTTAGCCTCAACAACTGGCTTGGCAGCTTCAACTGGAGCTGGTTTGGCTTCAGCAATTGGCTTGGCAGCCTTAACAGGGGCTGCTTTGGCCTCGACAACTGGCGCGGCAGCTTCAACGGGAGCTGGTTTGGCCTCAGAAATTGGCTTGGTAGCCTCAATGGGAGCTGGTTTGGCCTTGGCAGCTGGTTTAGCAGCCTCAACTGGTTTAGGTGCATCAGTGGGAGATGGTTTAGCAGCCTCATCGGGTGTAGGTTTGGCCTTGGCTATTGACTTGGCAGGCTCAACTGGCATTTTAACAGGCCTCTCAGGTGGGATAAGTGGGGGGAGATCATCATCAGCAACTGCAGTCACAGGAGCCGCCTTTGATGCCTTGACCTCAACTGATTTAGGAGGACTGGAAGCAAGAGTATCAGAAAAAGAAACTGGAGCTGCCACAGCAGGTTTTGAGGTAATTTTGAAAGCAGCTGGGGCTGCAACAGGCTTTGCAGCAGCTGGTGATAGTTTGTTGAGTTCAACTGGAGCAGGTTTAGCTTCAACTAGAGTTTGCTTGGGGCTAGCCTCCATTGGTTTTTCAGTTGCTGCTGTGGCCTTGCACGCCACATGGGCAGGAGGAGGCACAAAGGCCTCTCCTTTCTTAGATTTTCCTTGTTTTCCAGCCTTGACAACTTTTGGGGTAAAACTGTTGGCCTGATTAGCAGAAGAGCTGCCAGGCGTGGAAGCTAGGGGAGATGGTACAGGTGACAGTGGTGTAGAGGAAGAAGTAGATTTTGGTGAGGTAGGGGAAGAGGAAGAGGCAGACATAGAGGAGCGTTTTCTTCTGCCAGGGACAGCCTTTGGGGCAGAGGAACCCTGTGCACTCTTGGCATCTTTGCCTTTGGCCTTTGCAGGGCCAGAAGCTGCCTGAGGTTGCTGGGAGGAAGCTGGGGCAGGAGGTGCAGCTGAATAGAAAAACAATGTTTAAATTTTTCTTTTGGAAGGGAAAAGGGAAGTCTGATTCATGCGGGTTAAATGATCACAAACCAAGACGCAAACTCCTTGTTTTCAGTTAGGAAAAAGGACACACCTGCCTGACTTTAGAATTTGATGCAAAGTGCCACTCAGATGCAAAGTTCAAATTACTACTTCCACACAAACAGCAGCATTCTGTATTTAGTCAAGATGCAATTGGGACAGAGTCATATTGCAATGCACAATATATCACTGTATCACAAATAAATAAAGCAATTGCATATAGCAAGGGCTACATTATGCTACCTAGACATGAGTGCATAAATGCACCTGCTACTGCACCTGTTAGCAGATTTCTTCAAGGTAAAAGTAATGGACAAGATGCCAAACCAATTAAGTTGTTAACCAATTACTATAGTTATAGAAGTGAAATTAAAATATATGGCATCTTTTCTCTTCCAGCAAATATCACAAAACTACAGATGGAGACTAAAATATAGAACCTGAAAATAAGTCAGCACAGATGCTGACAAAAACAGAAGAACAGAAAAGAGGCAGCAGAAAGGACTAAAACCATTTTGAAAACTTTTCTCCTGCAAAATACCACTGGAATTATATTGTGAGGGGGAAAAAAAATTCCATTATAATAAGTCCTCAACGTAGACAAAAAGGGGAATTTAAAAGACTGGGACAAAAAGTGTCAAGTGCCCGTTTTACACAGAATAAACCCACCTGACAGGTGGCGTGTGGACAGAGGTGGGCCTTCACATTTAGAGGTCCCCTTTGACTGAATGGCCTTTGAGAGAAGCGCAATGGGTTCTTCCTTGTCAGCATTTTCATTTTGAGTAGCCACATCGACATTTACATCACCAGGTGATACTTCATCTTGAGCTGTATTCACACAAAGATTTCCCATTTCTTCAACTGCAGGCTTTGGGGAATCAGTTGCCTTCCCATCTTCACTGTTCAAACAGACATCTTTGGGAGCAAATGGTTTTGGGTCATCTGGATTTTTTTCTGCCACTGCTCCAGGCACATCTTCAGATGCCTTTGCTTCATCAGAGATACACTCAACCTCTTCCTTGGCTGATTCTTCAGCAGCAACAACGGACTCCTGACTTTGTGCCTCTTTAGTTGGAGCTGCTACTGCCTCAGCTTGTGGCACTTCTAAGGATGCCATGGGAGTTTCAGCAGGAGGCACAGACTCTTCAGGAACTGGCAAAGAAGCTGAATCCCCTGCTGGGTCAGCAGCTGCCTCTTGCTGTGGAACAGGTGTTGCCACCAACCCAATCTCTTCAGTTTGCTTGGTCATTTCTTGAGCTGCGGCTACACCGTTTGGTTGATCAGTAGTAGTC
Organism: Datnioides undecimradiatus; assembly: GCA_008933995.1. Taxonomy (NCBI): domain Eukaryota; kingdom Metazoa; phylum Chordata; class Actinopteri; order Lobotiformes; family Datnioididae; genus Datnioides; species Datnioides undecimradiatus. The sequence goes on along the minus strand of WARS01000071.1, from coordinate 7,526,177 downwards.
TGAATGCTAACTTCTCCTGGAGAGCCTATTTCTTGAGCAGGAGCAGAGGTTTCTGGACCCTTCTCCAGAGAGATTGCCTTGCTCACTGTCGGATTTACCACCTCAGGAGGAGCAGAGGAATTCAATGCTTCTGCAGCTGATGAAGGGGAAACATCAGGAGTAGCGGGAGAGGAAAATCACAGTAGTTGTTGGGGAAGCAATCAACTTCAACATGGATTTGAAAACCATCTTGTGAAGTCAAACAGAAGTTGTGCTCCACACGTGAGGAAAAAAAATACAAGTGTGTAAAAACTTCTGTGATGTGGAACATCCACTTGGTTTGCCAAAATAATAAGGGTGAGGTTGAGTGCGCATTAATAAAAATAATGCCTGTGTCCCAAACTCCATGCAGCTTTTAAGTGTTAGATAAGTGCCAGAAGGCCTCCTTTATTCCAAAAAGACAGACCATCCATGAAAATACTGTAAATCTATTAACTAAGTTAGACCCTGGTTCATTGTGGTTCAACATTTGCTAGACTTTTCACAATATGTACTGTACTGCTTTATGGCAAAGTCTATATAGTGTTATAACTTAACTTCCAAATAATGAAACATCTAAAATCAATTTCAAAGGCAATTTATGTAAATATGAGTGCACTGTGGTCAGCAATAATGGAATGCTGTGCAACCTGATACCAACACAAAATGCCCCTACACATGCCCCTATTCTGAGGTGTCCACTACTGGCCCATCCAGGGTTGAAGATGTATCAGTATCACACTATTGTCATTAAAGAAACATTTACTAAAATGAGAGGTCTTTCCCTCTCAAACATGACCTGAACTGCTCTATAGATTGTTACCATTCCTTGTGCAGATGATGGGATTTAAAGCCCAAGATAAATGCACAAAGTTAGCACCACTATCATTCCCCAGTCCCCCACACACTGCACATAATATAAAACATTAGTTGCTGTATTTTGCCATTTTTGGCTGCTTGACAAATATTTACAAGTGCACAATGAATCCCTACTCAGGCTGTACAAATTAGACTACTATTAAAGTGGGGTCCGCTGCAAGATACACACTGTTGAAACGTATTCTTTTTTACTGTTAGTAACAGTCAAACAGATTTTCATAAGTTAAACAAATGTGTGAAAAGCTGTGAGCAATGCACAATGCAATACAGTATCTAGTTTGGATTTGACTTTAAAATTAAACTGCATCAGAATCATAATAGAGACAGGACTTTATCATGTATCTTTCATCTTTGTATTGTTGAGCTGTAAGTTTTTAGACACTACAGATCAGTCAAAAAAAGTGAATTATGGACCATTTGTGGCTTCACTCAAATCTAAGTGGCAAGCGCACACTCATACACATACTGTCAGACTGGGAACCAATTCCAAAACAAATGCACTGCAGCTTGATGACAGTACATTATCTACACCTAAAGTTTAGAACAGGCCACTGAAACTTAATAGTATTTTACATGACTGCAGGTTACTACTGCCTGATGAATTAGCCTGTTAGCATTTTCCCCTGTGCTGTCTGCAACTAATCAGTAGTTACAGAAGTCCCTGCCCCACCCATGAACAAGAAGTTCCACCTCCATATATAAAACCAAAAGACTAAAGTTGTCCATTATTATTAAACTACACCTTGGTGCTAGAATAAGAGTTATTTGCAAGTCCTCCATCACACCCACAGTCCCTAAAATGATACAAGTTGTACATGGGTACTATTAATCTACTATACACACAAAAGGTGGCTTATCTGGCCATTTTGGTGCAGAGGGAAACCCAAGCTCAACATCATGCATTATGTGCTAAATCCAGTCCGCAGTTTAGTCACCACACACCATTGTGAGTTTGTGTAAACAGAAAGAGGGGTCCTGGATTACTCTTTTCAAGCCAAGCTGAGAAATATCACCAGCACAGATCACTCACAGCACAAACTGTCACAAATGTCTCAACACATGGCTGGTGACCGTCAAAATAACCATCACCTGTTTCATCAACTCAGTGTGCAGCCAGCTGAGTCAACTCCCTGAACCAAATAATCAACAAATCGTGTATTGTATATTTGTTAAACAATTCACAAGCTTAGTGAGTTCCAGGACCCCAGTGTTTAATATGCAGTATGACATGCAGGTTTATGAGAGGCTAATCAATACGAACCAGTCTCCACTTGTGGCTGCTGCATCTCCTGCTCGGTGACTGGAACCGTTTCTGTGGCTTCACCAGGCATGGTTGCTGGTGAGGAAAATGAAGGCAAGACACTTTATTCACATAAACTGAAACTTTACGTCCACTGTTGTTCTTTATAACAGAAACAAATAAGTCGGGAAAACTTGTGTAGCAGTACAGAGTGGTTATCCAACTCTGACACCGACTTGTAGTTGTCAAATTTGGCTAGACAAATGACGGAGCCCATGCTTTGCCTAGTCTGTGCTCCCTACTCCTATTCAAGCGACAGTTGGCTAACGTTAGCTACGACTAGCTAACTGCCTCTGTCACTCAACTGGGTAACCTGGGTTACTGGGTAACCCTCACTTTTCTACTAACTAATTCAATAAGTTTAAGTGTCCTGCTAGTTGTCACAAAAATCAACATCGTAACTCCTGTCACACGGTTCCCCGCGGCCCTGACAGGCTGCTAGCAGACTGGTAGTCATCATGTTCCCCCATTTTGAGCAGGTAATTGATGGCACAAATATCACTGAACCGAGGGACTAAAGATTATTAATAACTGTACCGGCTTGATGACACTACTTTAATTTAACACACGAGACGCTCGGTACAGACAGGAAAATGTGAAAAAAGGCTGGATGATATTGGATTTTCAGCGGAGACACTCACCGACTCGGGACGTTATATCCAAGATGGCTGTAAGAGAGAACTTCTGACCCCCGTTACACGGTAATATCCGGTTTAGAGCAGAGACTTCTACTTCCGGGTTATTTAAAGGCACAGTCAGTATATTTTTTTTCTAAAACATCACATACATCACAAAGGTTTGTCTAAAAAAAATCTGCATTTTCAGAAGGCTGACTATACATATATCTAGTTTTATTATTAGTACTAATATATTTGGAAATATTGTATCATATATTCCACTGTATTTATCTGACAGCAGTTGCTGCTTTACAGATAAATTATTTACATACACAAACATTTTTACAAATAGTACATATATTTATTTATATTACATATAATTAGGTTCCTTATTAATTCATCTTTAATAAGATCCAACAGTGTATAATAATATGTCACTTGCAGGGCTCTTTTTAACATAAAAACAACATAATATGTAAAAGTACAAGTTTAAATATCCTCATCCAAAACATAAAATATTTAAGAATATTGGAGCAATTTTTCAATTACTCAGAAGCGTCAAAATAAATCTCACATCCCCCTTTGCCCTTATTAAAAATGACTAACATACAAGATTTGGAAATAATTGAAATACCAAATTTATTTTCACAAACGACTGTACAAAAACAAAATGAATGCAACATAAACATTAACATAAAATTGATATTGTATTGGGAACTTTCTACTGTAAGAAGAGACGATTCATTCATGTTTTCTTGATAGATGTATTGTGGCATTATACAAGAGTATAATGAAAGATTTTGAGAAAATCCTTGCTCATCAGAAATATTTCAATTTTCCTCCAAAACATGACAGTCAGAACAGACATCCTCGCCCACATGAAGTAACAACAGCGTCTTGTCTGTGTCTCTCTCCAATCGTTCATCTACTTCAGAATTCCTTCTGAAGATCTAAAAGGAAACAAGGATAAAAGAACATTGATTACACGAAAGAAGAAACTTCTTGAAAAGTCTCTTTGCCCTCATTTAACCCACTTAGAATAAAACGTACCACTTTTTCTGAGAAGCTCTCCTTTCCATGAACGAGCCATTCCATCCAGAAACTGATCCAAGTATTTCACATACTTTGCCAGGCTTGTTCTTTTGTAGTCTGGGAAGGAAAGTATTAAGTGAGTTAAACAAATAATTAAGAATGAGCTACGTTAATATGGTACATCAGCATTTCTATGGCAATATGAAACCTCCCTGTTGATATATTACTGTTGGTGTACCACATTTTCCTTATTTTGAAAAGTAAAGATCTGGTCTGTGTTCAAATTTCAGAATTTCACCTCTGATCTTTCGCCTCTCTGCCGCATCCTTGTCGTTTTCCTTGTCCTTGACATCATCCAACTTCTCCTCCTCTTCGCCTGGCTTAGGTCGATCCAGCTCCTCACAAATCAGACTACAAAATAATTTTTAAAAAGTTAGAAGATCAAAGCTTTGATGAGTTTTGAACGCTGCGCAGAACACAGCAGAAGACATTAAATCATTGCCTACCTGATTGTTGGCACAGCAAAAGGATCAAATGTATCCAATTCACTGAGGTCAATGGGAACAGAAATGCGTCCTGGACAGAGTTCAAACGACAGAAGACACAGTAAGACTCTGTTGGCAGGGTATACACTGGGCCATCTTGATTAGTCTCATTAGATCTGTGCTCACCTGTTTTAGGATGAACACTGAAGGGGCTTTTCAGCAAATGGTTCACCCCTTTACTGACATTCACATCGAGCCGAGGGTAACAATACTGCAGCATGATTTCTTTCTCAAAGTGCTGGCCCTTTTTGGCAGTGCTCTGGGGGAAGAAAGATTATATCACTGTGTCTGTTTTATTGTTCGCCCTCTCACTCTTGTGTTTAAGAGTCAGTTAACGATAAAATATTGCTGTTTGGAAAGGCAAGGAGAACAACAAACCTGTTTTCTAATGGCTTGGTCTTTAATCAATTTCCAACGTAGCTCAGGTTTCTTCTCATTCTGGAAGTCCTGCTGTAATTCTTTTCTTATATGTAACAACTGAGTTAAGGTCAAGGACAAGTTTCTGCATGCTGAAGAATATGAAAAGGCAGTTTTCTTTTAAGCTATCAGCTCTGCTCTACTGTGTTGAAGAGATAAACATGTAGCATATTGTGAAAAGGATATCTTCGGGCACAAGTGACAGCACTTTGTCTACAGATTCCTTGCGGCCCAGTATGTCCTGGTCCTGAAGTGCATACCGGGGAAAGTATTGCTCCACCACATTCAGAGACTCTCTGTTGATTACAGGTGAAGAAGCAGCGATATTAGTCAGAGGCAACAACCTCAACAATAGTCAGTGTAGACAATCACAACCATCAAAGCAGAACAGAAGAAGTTACAGCGTCACACTAATCTTCACTGAGAAAATAATCTGATTCTTACCTGATAAAAGGATGAATTGGATCTGCCAGCACAACTTTCTTCACCGTCTCCTCACCTCCCTATGAAACAGCAGTAAACAGAGCAGTGCTTTACAAAATTAACTAAATGTTTTTTCCACATACTGACAATCTACTGAAAGTTAATGAATGTTATGCCAATACTACCAATACTAATATATCTGAGTCAAGATGGTTTATTTTGGTCACTAGTCTAGATTAAATAAGAAACACACTTATACACAAACAGGGATGAATGCAGATTCCTGCTGCTAAAAATAAATAAATAAATAAAATACAGTTACCTTAACCAAGCTGAGGTATTCTGCAACTGCAGAGCGCGCCGCTACAGAGAGCTTCCTGGCAGCTTCGTCACACACCCAGCAATGCACTCCTCTTCTTCCAGAATAAACCCAAAGCAGGTGCTGGAAACCAAAGTCCTCTAGATAATCACAAATTATTAAGGTTTTGTTGCTAGCTTTGCCATCAATTGGAGATTTTATAAGCACATGCCCAAAACAAAAATCGATGACAAACAGACCTCTTAGTGCTCTATCCAGGATGCGAATGGCAATTGTCATCAGGGTCCAACACTTGGTGCAAATGTCTGCAGCACTAACATAAGAGAATATCTCAGTGATGTTACTGACACAATATACTGTATTACCAAGTGATGTGGAATAATACAGTACAATAACAAAATAAACCACATAACTCATTTACCTGCAACAGCTTCTGACATCATCATAATCTGTCATGTCGATATCAAACACCAGCTCTTTCTCCAGGGCCTGAAATGTTCCTGATTTAACTGTGTTGTGTTGATTGGGCTGTGGGTAACAAACAGACGAAACATTATCAATAAATCCGGAGTGACACACAAAAAAAAAAATCCTGAGAAAGCAAGAATATAGGCATGCAGACTCACCCTGTGACTGTATATTGCTCCAATGTCAATCTTGTAAGGGTTCATCTTCTGCATTTCTTTCTCCAGCTCGTGCTGGGTGCTGAACGATTGGTAGCGGACGTAAATATCATCTTTGAGCGTGAAGGAGAACTCTCGATTCTGAAAGTAGTTCTTCTGCGCTGAGGGTGTAAAAAGAAACAACACATTATATGTCTATAGCGTTACTGGAATCACTTGAATCATATATAGAACTGGGTTGTACTATGTCTGACCAAACTGCAGTCATATAGCCTGCTAACTTTGTTTTGGCTAGCGTGCCTGGCACGCACTCACCTCCTCCATAGTTTAGCCAGCGGTAATACTGGGAGAAGGGAAACAGCCGCCGGTAGTACAGCGGTAACAGGTCCGGCAGACAGGCCGAATCATAATCTGAAGACGGCATTGTCTAACAACTCCGGTACTGTTATTAAATTATCACTAAAATGCTAGTTTGCTATCACTTCAGACTGACAGGTCGGTATGTTGCTTTACTCGAGTGCAGCGCGGGAAAACTCTTAAGAGACGAGATAACCAATAAGACATGGATGAAACGATGACGTCACCAAAACCCGGAAATTTGTTCGAAAGTAGTAGCTATTTTCATAAATTATCATCTCTGTTTGTTCAGCCAGCAATTAAAACAAGCCATAATAATGGATGTATTATAGGAAAAAAGACTTTTTATTTATTCCTGGGCACAAAGGGCACAAGAAAGCTAAACTTGATCACTGCGTTTTGCGAGACGTTGTCTGACGTAACAACATTAAACCTTGTAAAGTTGTCCTAGGACAGAACCAGGAAGACCGCAGTGACTTAGAGGAGCATGGGGCATGTAGTTCTCTGACACTGCTGCACGTTTTTTATGGAACAATGAAGCAGGTACAGCAAATACAAATAAATCAAAGAAAAATAAATAGCTTAGCCTATAGCTTAAAAATAGATCAAATAGCTTAGTCGACTGTACTAAAAAAGAGTAAAAGAACGCAAAAAGACAAATGGGGTGGAAGAGTAAAACTTTCAATTAGAATTTTCAAAAAATGAACCAATTGCAACCTTTAAATATCTACTTTTATGTCATTTAACGCTAACTATTACTGCAACGTTGTTCCATTAATATTCCAATTATAAATTTGGCATTATTATTGCTTACGAAAGACCAGGAGTAACAGTGTTGTTTGCCAGCCATCTTTATAACATCCATAGGGAAAATTTGGATGACAACGATGATATAAAACAGGACTTTGTGCATTTCAGTGACATTCCAGGAGCAAAATCATTGCTGGATCCTATTAGATGTTTTATGGCTTTGATTGTTATTTCTATTTTAGACCTTTAGAGGGCAGTACAGTATCATGGGAATATTTACAGTGCCCATCTCAAGAAATATGTTAATTTTCATCACTGCAAGCACATGACATTGAAACAGGCTAAAGTAAGACTCTGAATACATATAAATAGAAAAAGAATTTCAGCAAAGGTCAATAGTACACACAGATTTCCTCACGTTAATCAAAACTCTCCTATATCTTTCTGGTTAAATTGGTCTAATTTATGCCAGTCGCTCTTCAGCCAGATGCAATTGTAGATACACGCAAAGTGCAAGTACAACCTTTGCTTTGACATTTGAAAAGGGCACTATTGCTTTCGACACAAAAATGGGCACCACCCCTGCACCTTTTTGTCCTACACACTTTTTGTCGGGCTGGTTCATACAGTCTAGCGGCAACAATGACTGCTTAACAAGGATGTGGCTTCGCTGATGTATTTTCTGCCAGTCTCAAACTCCATCTGACTGAAGTGGCACTGTTCATTCTAAAGGTTGAGAGCTGTGCAGTGATAAGAGCACTTGTCAGTTATTGTACTTCTGATACAAAATACCAGTTGCTGTTTGCACTGTGGCTGTACATTAAATATAAATATACTAGCTCTACAATTTTATTCATTCTGTCTCATCTCTTGACTTGTCCATTATTGTTATCTGAAGCTCTCTCTATTATTCATTTCCACATCTCTGGCTTCTTTCTACACAAAATAGAAATGTGACAGATTGTAAATGTAAAGGCATTTGCGATGTAAACCTTTTTTAAGAACAGTGCTGCTGCCATCAGATGTAATAAATCAAAAGTTATCTCCCTGAACTTGCAGCATAAGAAATGTTGGTATGAAGCTTTTAAGAAATAAAATAAATGAATTTATGTTAGCATATCAATATTGTTTGTGCACGACTGACTAATAAAGACACTTCTGTTCTTACAACTCCATTTAATCCATTCAGTTTGTCCACAGCTATCAGAAAGGTACATGCTGAGAGTGACCTCAACCCACCAACATTACTATTACCCAGATGTTAGTACAATATGCCAAAATATGTAAAACCTGTGCACTGGATTAATGGCAATGGACTAGTTTCTCTTTGCAGCATCACTGAACTGTGCCACATTCAAGCGCAATTAATAGACAAGAATTGCCAATACATTTCCACTTCATGATTGCACTTGTGTTTATGGTAATATTCTTTAATCACACCCTGATTTACATAATGCAAAAGCTCTCAACCACATCTTACTTGAATTATGTAAATTGTTTCGCTGCAAGCCATAGGGGATGGGTTGAGGGTTTGTTTTTTTATTCTGTCTTAGAAATGATTTGAAATGGACTTATGATTAACACTCAGCATACTGACATTCCCACTGTATTAATGCACACTACATACAGTAGATCTTAACCTAAAGCTTCACAGGCCATCTCCTAACTATACTTTAGCTTTCCCCTGGCTCAATATGCATATAGATGTGTGAGCAGACATCCCATATCAGTACAACAGATTCTTTCAGCTTACAAACATCCACCGACACAAACAGACAACACTAAATGTCAGTGGGGCAAGTTAGGTAAGGCGAAACACGGGGTGAAAATGTAACTTAGATAAATCTAGGTCAGACAGTCGTCAGGTGCCCATGGAGCACGTTGGCTGGTACTATAGGTCACCACGTTTGCTGTACAGAAGGAGTTATAGTTTTGGGATGATTTAAAAGTCATTGCATCTTTAGATGACCACAGTGTTCCACCATCTCAGACCGCTGTCGCTTGTTATCAGGAAAACACTGGTGATACATGGGTCAGCCACAGTCTGCTGTAATAGTGATTGCATGATTCAGAAGTCCCCAGACATGGTACCCTTTCCAAACACTACTAGTCCCATCAACAGGAGTGCCTGTATGGAAATGTAGTGAAAAATATCTTTATTTGTTTTTTGTTTGTTTGTTTGTTTTTGAAGAGAGTTGGAAGACAAGATTGCTACCGCTTTCAAGCATCAACTTAAGTTAGCTTACTTTAGCATAAACACTGTGGAAATGTCAAGTCTGGCTCACTTTATCGTTCTAACATATACCTACCAGCACCATTTGCTTACTCACTCCCTAATTAACATGCACCCCATTTGCTTAATCTGTACATTATGTTACAAGACTAGTTGCTTTGTGGGCACAACACTGCTTTGAGCTAAATGCTAATATCAACATGCTAACATATTTTCAGAGATAATAACAATATGCTGATGTTCAGCAGATCTCATGTTTATCATGTTTTTCCATGCAAACATTTGCAATTTAGAACTAAACACAAACTAAAGCTCAGGCTTGAATCAAAAAAGGTTTCCAGCTTTGAGGCCCTGCTGGTCCTGTGTGCAGTGATACATAAGAAATACAAATAAATATACAAATAAAATAATTTTCCTGAGATTTTGGAAAATTTTACAAACATGAAACCAGTTTGCAGTTTTGGACACACAATTTACAGGTGCATCACAATTTGCATTCTAATGGAAAATGCATTTTGGGATGCTGGTGATGTTTTGTTGCAATACCTCAGGTGCCCACCTGGAGAAATTAGCAGTGAAGCTGAGAAGCCACACTAAAGTTTGAAAGGTAGTGTGGCTTCTCAGCTTCACTGGTAATTTCTCTACTACGTCTAGGTCTCTTAATATATCAATGGAGTTGCCCTAGTCTTGATTTCCAGGAGCCTGTGCTGGTTGCCTGTCAAGCTCACACTAAGCTAAGCTAAGCTAAACCAAACTAAACTGAACCAACTCCCACCTCCAGCTTAATACTGCATGGACATGAAAGTCTGCAACTTTCAGCTAGGAAGCATTTTAGCTTTTGCTCCTAAAATGTGGAAATTCAAACAGACCCCTCCTCTGTCTTATGTAAATAATGGTTAATCTTTCAAAGGGGCAGGTTTACTCTAGTGACAGTGATAACAGACCAAAGTCAGGAAACAAATCAATATGTAGGTTTCAAATAACAAATACTGTATTTACAAAGAAGAAAGGAAATCTTTAAAAAGCAGCACTGTATGTGTAACACATTTCAGACTATTTGTAACTAAGGGTTTGGAAAGTCACACAGAAAGATACATTAAGAACACTAAAAGGGAGAAATGGGGCATGAGGGACTGACACATTAAGTGCAAGTAGGGGAATGTAAGTGTTAGCATGCTATTAGTATATGGGGTACATCTGGTGTGAGGGGAGGGAACAGTGCACCCAGATAGAAATTTCACTGAAGCAAGACAGAGGGGGATGTTGTTTACCTTGATTCTCTCTGCACCAGGAAGCAGGTGCAATTGATTCCCCCCATTCAGGGTTTCACGCTATACATTAATGGCATCATAGCGCCGCCTGTGACAGTTGAGCAGTTGTTTCCATTAATGCTCTACACAACTAGCCATGCTCCACTTCCTCTCCAAATGGCTGACACTCTATGTTATACTTCAGATTGATGAAGCCATCTGTCATTTATTTTCAATTTGGGAGGCAGCAGTCAGCAATGTATGTTACACACTATGTGTTATATAAACATGTACACTGTCACTCATATGGTCTGTGTAAAAATAACTGCATGTGTCCTCTCATAGGTGTTCCCACAGTTGGTCTGATTGACAAAACACACAGAAATAGACAGAAATCAGAAAGACATTTAGTAAACATTTAGAAAGGGATTCTGGCTGGATTTTGATGTAATGTCCCCCAATGAATCTGTCCATAAACTCTTGACAGTTACAACAGTTTCATCATTTGACCAAAATGGCATGTTGCTGAAGCTCTGACCTATGAACGGAGATACTACAAACTATTGACGCAAGTCAGATGACAGATGAGGTGGCCTATAACTGGAGAAACATCAGGTTTCCCAGTGAAAGGACATGAATGAAAGCGAAACAAAAAACAAAAATCCCCATGAACATCTCATTGCCGTCAGACTCCTAGTCTTTACTTAAAGGAAAAGTTTGACTTTTGGGAAATAAATGTTTTCACTTTCTTCTTCTGAGCATTAGATGAGAAAATATTCCAACATAACCCCTCATAAAACTTAAACTAGTCATCTTTGCACTTTTGCTGTTCTACAGATTAAACAAACAAGATGTTATTTAGTTACATTTTTCTGGCATATAACACTGATTAATATTTTTTCAGTTAGTCCTTCAAACCAAACACTGTCACTCTAAACCAATATATCTTGTTAAATATCACAGTTGTATGAAATTGGTCCAATGTGTCAACCTTACATTTGTGCAAAATCACCTGCTATGTGCTGCCCCTCAGATAAAACGCCCTCATTCACCTGGACTGATGAGACGTGTTGGTTTTCCTCACCCTAACCATGGGCATTTCCTTCAAACACAATACACAATACATATTATACATGGTTATTAACAGCAAAACAAAAGAACCACAGTGATAGTTAGTCCCTCCTAAGTGTCCAACAAGCTAGCATGATGAACAAAACCTTCACTGATCCTTAGCTTGGAGAGAGGTCTAACAGATTATATACATTTACAGTCTTCAACAGGCTGTATCCTGGCTTTGGTCTCAATAACAGGATGTGAATTTTAGGACTCCAACTAATGATTATTTTCACTCCGGATTAATTTCTCTGTAAACAGTGTGCTTGTATGTCCTGGACAGCTGGGTAGTTTCACTTGTGAGCACACATAACATTGTATTTCCCTGTCAATTTGAAATACTCTAATACCCAAGTATCTTAAATTAGCGTTTAATTAAGGCAGATTACTTGGGTATATGTATTTAGTTACATTCCACCACTGGACTTTCCCGGGTTTGCCCCTGAATTTCACCTTTTACCATCACCACCAAGTAATATGATGGGACCGCGTGCACTGCCCTCCTCCTCTTCCTCCTCCGGCTCGCGCACTGCGCAGCGCTCATTGGTTGGCGCGACAATATAAAGTTCCGCAGTGATTTCCCTCATTGACTGCTGCTGCTGCTCTGCCTCACTCACTGACTCGCTGTCTGCACAGGAGGGACATCGCAGCCGGGCACCAGAAGGATTTACACAAACTTTATCAGCGCAATCCCGCACTTCTGTTTCTGTTTCTGTTTCCCTCTCTGGCCGTTTAATTCATCACCGCCATGAAGGAAAGAAGACTCACGCAGCCTTTTGTTGCGAGGTGTAAACTAGTGCTGGTCGGGGACGTCCAATGCGGTAAAACAGCGATGCTACAAGTCTTGGCTAAGGACTGCTATCCTGAGGTGTGTTATTTTTGCTCAGACTTATATTATTATTATTATTATTATTATTATTATTATTTGTAATGCGATCATTATTTAAACAGAAAGTGATGATTTAAATTACAGATCGTGTGTGCAATTCATTTTCCCTACTCGGGCGAGATAAATATGACTTTAATGCACTGTGTATGACGACTTTTTGTGTCTCTAATTATGTGAGGGACATATACTATATTAAACTAAAATTCACAGTAATTAAAATTCTTACTTAACCTTGAAGGAGGATTATATTGTCCTATATAATACTTGCATGGTTCTGCAAAAAGTTATTGATTTGGCATACCTGTGTGGAAAAAGGATATTTAACCATAGGCTGATAACATTACTGTAAAATCATTGATCATGACCATTTAACGAATTTAAAATCCACCAATAGTTTTCTGCTTGGTTGTTTGAGCAGTTTAAAATACCAGTGCGTCACAGACATGTGTTGCCTTTCATTTTATGTTTATTTAATACTTTTTTCTGTTTTTCAATTAATAGAAGCTTGTAATTGACATTTGTTCTCTTACTTGAAACTGTGATTTAGTGACTATGTTTCCATGTGAATTTTTGACTTTAAAGATGTCATAAATGTTGCCTAAGTCATAACCTTCATTGTCCATTTCTAGACTTACGTCCCTACTGTGTTTGAGAATTACACAGCCTGTCTGGAGCTGGAAGACCAGCGTGTTGAGCTCAGCCTTTGGGATACTTCAGGTGAGGATTTTACTCTGCTTTTCTTTTTTTAAATTGCTTATAGTTTAAAAAAACTGACCCTTGTGCAAAGGACAAAGCTGTTATCTGCCCGTCCCTCTGTCTTTGACTCACTGCCAATTTAAAATTGTCCCCAAGCTTTCATGGTCAATGTTTGTGCTTGAGCAATGGGTTTCAGTGCTGTATTCATGGGCTGATGTGTGTGTGTGTGTTTGCGTGTGTGTGGAACTTGTTTGCCCTCCCAATGACACAGTCGGCCTGGAGTCGGGTAACAACTGTAAATGAAGCCCCATCTCATTCATTGTTTTCCAAACAGTGTTGTTGCTGTTTATCCAGACTTCAGTATCTGCCAATCCTGTTTTGATGCAGTTAAGCAGCTTTTCACTGGTGTGAAATCTGCCAAGAGATCTTCCTTGGTGGATTGGTGCAGGCAAGGAACAACAGGCCTGAGCAACAAGCCTGCCTGGATTACCCATTGCACATCTGGGGTCCAAAATCCACAGTTCTCCCTGTAAAATCATGCGAATTTAATGGAAGCTTATAAAAACAAGATATTTAAAAAGACCCTACAAGCGAAGACAAACAGGGCCCCCAGGTTGAGGAATGCAACCAAGCTTTCATGAGGAACATCAAATCCTTAAGTTAACTGCAGAGTGTATTGAAAGTACTGACTTGATACGTTTCTAGTGTCAGTATTACAGAGGCGCACTGAGATTTATATATATATATATATATATATATGCATATATGTGCATATGTATTACATGACAGCAGTCTTCTGTCAGGTGACTGGTTTGATTCTCATAGAAAAACATTAAATAACTACCTTTTAGACAGTGGAACCAAGACATTTTTGCTTGAAAAATGGCTTAAAAGGACTTTAATGTTAAATTTTAAGGAGTTGGTCACATGGTAGATTTAGCCTGGCTTCAGTCTACCAGATGTAGAGATGATGTTCCTAACTCTGAACTCTGTGTGGAAGGCAACTTATGAAATATCACAAAAGAGACATGTTATGTTCAAGAATCTTGGTTTTAAAACTCTATAAAAAACAAAAGTAGTGAATAATTTGGGGCTGCAATATTTTGTAAATTTATCCATTAGCTGATCGACAGTAAAGTAATTGTCATGTATTTTGATAACTGAGTAATCTTTTTTTTTTTTAGCAATTTGCTGGTGCAAGCTACTTAAATGTGAAGATTTTCTGCTTTTCTGTGTGCTGTCTATTAATGTAAACTGAATATCTACGGGTATTAAATTACTGGTTATTGACCAGACAATTAATTGAGGAAAGTATCTGCAGATTAATTAAAGCAATTGTTGCAGCTGCAGCCCTACTACGCATACATTCGATACATAAATAATAAAAATGTTTTGTGGGCCGTGTTAATAGGGTAATTGCAGTGCCCTACTGACATAACCTATAGAAAAATTATGTAAATGGGATCAATAAGTGAAGCCATTCGCTTCTGTATAGATTTATTTCATAACAGCATTGGCTGAGGCTTTGTGCTCAGAGGAAGTCAAGCACTGCCAGTTGGCCTGCAGAGGGGTTGTTTCGCAGGGGAGAGGGGGATGCCTCGTCCATGCAGGGGGTGGAAGTCTCTGAGAGTGTGGGCGAGTGTGCATGTGTGTGTGTTTCTGTGTATACGCCCTGTCTTATTAACTATGTGTGCAACTGTGCATGTGTGTATGGCATACAGTCGTGGTGAACAGAAGGCACAAGTGAGGGATACTGAGCGAAAAGATATGCATGACCTCCTCACTGCCTTATGGTGTGTGCCGCCTAAAAAAAGGTCTTATGTAACTGAAACCAGCACTGAACTAATGTAGGTTTGTGTGTTTATCTCCCACGGAGTAAAACTTTCTGGACAGTCACCCTTTTCCAGAGGAAACATTGCATAAGACCTATTTACATTTGCAATACACACAAACTCTTTATGTTTCTCTCCATTCTCCAGGATTATTGTCTTTATTCATAACATTAATATAACATAACATTAGATTGCAACTAAAGATTTTTTTAATTTAAGTTTTATGAATTTGCTTTTTTTTTGTTGAGTAATTGCTTCTGGTGTCTTCAGATGTCTTGTTTGTCCAACCAATGCTCTTAAAGTCAGAGATATCCTGTTCAAAATCACATATGATGAATGAATGGAGCAGATCTTTACAGTTCAGAAGCTGAAATTAGAAATTGACCAGCGATTCTGCTTGAACAGTGGGTTCATCAGTTGATACTGAAAGTTAATGAATTCTGGCGACCGACTTATCGAACAATCAATGTTTAAGCTCTAATAAAATTGCTCCAGGTGTATTCAGCTCCAGTTAGTCTGATATAATATGATCTGTCTCACACAAAACAGACGTGAGAAGACTTATGTCTCAATGTTTCACCTCAAAACTATGTGAACCAAAAGATTTCTCTCAATAAAAAGGCTCAGAAGCTGTGCATGATGCATCTTTTATCGAGTCGTGCACGGTCTTATTTTGTCTCCTGGAGGAAGAGTCCAAACTCCTTCGATTCACTTTCTTTCTTTGACAGAGTAGAGTGTGTGTGTGTGTGTGTGTGTTTGTGTTTGTTTGTGTGTCTCTAGGCAGGGGGCTGCTAATGTGTGGGAGGTGGTGGGTGCTAGAAGTTGTGTCCTCTTTAGATCTCTCTGCCTCCTCTTTCTCAAGCCTTACATCACCCTGGGTAGTTATGTGACGGGTGCTTTGATTCCCACTAAAAAAAAAAAGTTATTGATGGACATTCGTTGTATAAGTTGTCCTACTTTGCAGTTTTAAGTCAAATATTCCGACAGACTGAGGTAAACAGGTAGGTCTTGAATGGCAGTGCTTCTGGTGGTTATTCTGTAGTAAAAAAAAAAAATCATTAATGTCTCAGGAGACAGCCAAATTCATCAAGACAACATGATTGTTAGTTAGTTCCTGTGGAGGCTTATTAGAGGTATCTATTCCTGATATAATTATACCCTCTTATATTTGCAAGGAAATCTTCTGGTGTGCGTTTGGCCCCCGAGGACAGGAGTAGGAAATTAAATCTAAGTGTTGCTGTGTGGGGAGTGATTAGGTAGCAGAGGGAAGACAATAGAGAGCGGACGTCCTGTCAGTCTGTTTTTAGCACAGGAGCCTTCCTGAGAGTTAAAGAAAATATATATAGCTGTGCTGTTTATGGCAGTGTTAGGAAAATATGTTTCCTTCACACCATAATTCACATTCTCATAACCAAGGTGTTGTATTTATGAGACAACAGTCAGGGTAGACAGTCTGAGTGAGGGGATGAATCATTCATTTTGAGCATCGGTGGTTGAAAACACTGGAATAGAAAAGGTACGAGTGGTTACTAAAGGTTATAATGGCTGTAGTGTCATAAATGTGTGGTAATTGTGTCAGTCTGTGATGTTTGAGATGCGATCTCTGCAGCAAGATTAAGGATATTTTGCTTAACTCTTATCTCTTTTTAGTGTGACTGATGTGGAGCTTCTCAAAACTCCTAAATGCAACATGCAATTACAGTCAGACTTGTGTGACTTGCGCACATTAAAACTCTTCTACACTCTTCACACTTCTATTAAATATTATAACCTTAGGTGGTACAAGAATTAAGACATTGAATGATTACAATTCCATGGTTATTGTGTTCGTTTACTTTAAATTTGGTACAATTTATCCTTGTGCACTTGTGTAATATTTGTATTTTGTATATTGACCAGAAATCTTGACCATTATCAGATTTAATCAGTTTAACAAGAGTGGAAATGCTGTAAAAGTGCAACATTCTGCAAATATGTGGTGCTGCGCATTTCAGAATGCAGAGGAGAGTTTGGGTGTTATTGGCAACCAGGGGGTGCTGCTATATGCAATGGAAAAGATTTTGAAACAGTGGAAGGTCTTGCTACAACTTGCAACAGCAGAGAATTACACCAAAAATACCCATTCTTGTTCCACCTTTTGTCACTAATGTGCCACACTGAGGAACTTGAGGAGATGGGCGGATCCAATTGCAGGCAGAGACAGGGAGCAGCGATGCAAACAATTTATTATAAGAAAAAGGGCTCAGGCTTACAGGTGGGTGAGGCAAACAAGCAGGGTCAAAACCGGGTATTCAGTCCAGAGCAAGCAAACAAAACAAAAAGGGGCAGGCGAGAACAAAGTCCATAAACAGGCAAAATCCAAAACACCAGAAATTCAAAACACAAAAGGGAACACAAGGGAAAAACACTAGGAATCTTGAAAGCACATAAACAAACACAATGGACCAACAGTGAACAAAGGAAGTGATGCAACATTTATAGACTGGGTAGCGCAGGCAAACAAGACCCAGGTGAAACCAATGAACTAATTAAACACAAGAAACAAGTACACAGAGACACAAGAGGGGAACACTTAAATTAAAAACCATGACATCTTTTTGGTTTTTTAGTATATACCAGTATAGACTCCTTTGGTTTGACAATTGGTTAATGTGCTAATTAAAGGCAGACTCTACTCTCACATCCTTTGGTTAATAATAGGCTCCATCCAGCAACAGGTTAGCATAGCTTAATAAAAAGACCAAAACAGGCAGCCCAGCTCTGTCCATAGGTCACAAAATCCATCTGCCAGCACACCTAAAATTCACTTAAGTAATATCTCGTTTGTTTATCCACACTAAAACAGACACTCGATCATGTTAAAGAAATAGCCCAAATATAACATGTAACCCCAAAACAGCAACTTGTCCTTCCATACTTTGCTACCATAAGACAGTCAGCCTAGCTGTTTCCTTGTGTTTCCAATCTCTTTGCTAAGCTAAGCTAAGTTAACCAGCTGCCAGCTCTACCTTTATATTTACTGCACAGATTAAAGTGGGCCTTTAGCTCCATCCTCGAAAGCAAACAGATATGTTTCCCAAAATGTCAAACTCTTGTTTAAAGAGTAGTATTGTCCTGAATATTCAAGCCAAACAAAAACTCCTCTGATGATACTTCACAGGACATCTGGTAGATTATTTTTTTTACTCAAACAATAGTTTGGTAAGTAAAGTTTGCTCTTGACTATATGATGGAAAGACGTGTTTGGTGTGGAGTTGTGCTGCCTGTGACTCAGTGAGTTAGTTTACTTTGCTAAAAAAAAAAAAAAAATCCACTCAGTGGGAAGGCGTCGAGCTTGCGATTTGCTCTCTTATCAGTTTGGCAGGGGTGTATGTGACTGTTTGTGTTTGTACTGTGTGAAAGTGAGGAGGATGATTGTGGTAGAACATTATAATAGTGTCAGCTGGATTCAGATCGTAGAAAGAGATATTTTGTTCCTGCTGACACAGGGGAAAACTTGGCTAAAAGTTTTAATTTTCTGAAATGGGCTGACCTTCTTGAATCACACGTTAATTAAAGACTTCTCTCTGTCTCTCTAGGCTCTCCATACTACGACAATGTCAGACCGCTCTGCTACAGCGACTCAGATGCAGTGCTCTTATGCTTTGACATCAGCCGCCCAGACACAGTAGACGGTGCGCTCAAGAAGGTATTAATGCTATGAAGTAAACATCACAGGCTGTCAAAATCAGTCTTTCAGCTTCTATTTACATATTTGAAGAAGTTGCTTCCTTGATCAATAATCTGCTTTATTTGAGGTAAGAATCATAAATACTTGACGCCTGTGTCTTGCAGTGGAAAGCGGAGATTCAGGACTTCTGTCCCAGCACACGGATCTTACTAATAGGCTGCAAGACAGACCTGCGCACAGATGTGTGCACACGCATGGAGCTGTCCAATCAGAAACAGACTCCTATCTCCCATGAACAGGTTTGTTCCATGACTATTTGTTCTTCCCCTGTCCTTCCCCTGTTTAGGTATTTTTCCTCGGTCTAGACTCGCAGAAATACCCTTTTGTTTTAATCTACTTTAGCTGAGACTCTGTTTCACATACTTTTCCTTCTTATTGCAGGGTTCATCCATGGCGAAGCAGCTTGGAGCAGAGGCCTACCTGGAGTGCTCAGCCTTCACGTCAGAGAAGAGCATCCACAGTGTTTTCCGTACCGCAGCTCTGGCCTGCATGAACAAACTCCAGCCTGCCAATAAACCCAGCCCCGTCCGCCGCCTCTCCAAGAGACTCCTACACCTGCCCAGCAAGACAGAGCTCCTCTCCTCCACCTTCAGCAAGGACAAGTCCAAGAGCTGCTCCATAATGTGAAACATCAAAAGGGACAAGCAGACTGCAGATGCTTCAGCAGGGGGTCTAGGGTGTGCAAGGGAAAGAGAGAGATGATGTGGATTTCTACAGAAAAAAGCCTCTCTTTCCATTGCAGCATCCTCCCCAAAACTCAACCCCTTCTACTACTACACCCTCCGCATTCAGCTCTGACACTGAACTTTTGATCATGACTTATCACCAGCACACAATACAGCGTGAGAGAGACTGAAAAAATGTTTGATGTTTCTCATATTTCTGATCATTTACATATACCTGTATCAAGAGAGCGAAACAGACACTTTATGGTGTAGACCTGTACGATTCCTCACATAAAGGTTGCCGCGAGAGATGCAGCTTTGGGTCAGCGCCTCCTCTTTTCCACAGGGGAAGTGGTTGTAAACTCTGCATTTGACTGCATTACCCTGATGAGATCCATTTGAAATTCTGATAGCGGCGCCCTCGCTCATCCATCTCTTTATCTGAATGTCTCTTTAAGGTCACGGTATGGGCTGAGTGACGAGATGAAATGCAGAATCCTGACAGTGACAGGAAGTGGTATCTACAGAAAAACGCGACTCTGAGAATTTAAAACAGCGGGTCCTTGAAGACATTATCCCCCCGCTGACCCCTCACAGTATTTCATTTGGAAATTAAAGCTGACAGTGGAGGAAAAAAGGGGGAGAGAAGGGAGGGATTTGGCAAGCAAGAGTGTTCATTTGCAAAGGCAGTGGGAGGACGAACTGAGAGCACATCTGAAGGAGCGCAATGTGACTCAGCACTCACATGAGCCACGAAACAGTCTAGGGTGGACGTGTTGTGACAAACACAAACACAAAAGCCTGGGCCATGTAAGGACTATCTGAGCATGATTATGTCAGATCCCCTTTCATCACCCATCACCACAGCAGTCTTAATTGTTCAGTGTTATTAATAAGGCTTGATTTTAGCGATGTTACATTATTGATGCATCATCTCCCTGTTCCCTGCTACTTTAAGAGCTGCTTAATGGATGCCAGTTTTTTTGAAACATGTTCCAGCAAGAAAAAAGAAAGAACAAAGATTTCTTTATGCCCAAGCCAAACTGGATAGATTTTTTTTTTTTAATGTACCAAAAAAGGAGTCATAGAAGTCTTTGTTTTTGAATCCTCTCTCTCTCATTGGATACTTAAAGAAAAATAGTCCTCAACTTGGAAGATTGGACAGCAGATGTGTTTTGTGGGCCTGCTCACTGTGCTGCAACAGGCAACAGACACAGTTTTCAGTGTGTTAACAGTTATCTATGATACCCTGCAGACGTTCCCCGCCTGGATAGCTGCATCAAAATTAAATGTCCCTGAGATGATAGGTGGGAAGGTTGAATCAAACAAACAGGCTGGTCCTGTCTGGGGAAGGAGATTTCTCTTCCTTCCACTTTTTATGCTTTGAAAAAATATTTTGTTTTTATTTTTCAACTTCCCAGAAAACTATTCTTGACATTTTCCATTTATTAAATACTTTTTTTTTTCTTTCTGGATGTTTCTTCTGGCTTGTGGCTGTCTTTTTATTTTGTTGCTGTTGATGTTGTTCTTGTATTCACTTGAGTCTTCTGGCATCAGCGGCTGTTGACAGCTTGGCTAATGGAGGACTTGATGATTAGTAGGTCTGCACCGAGGAGCCCGGAGATCTCTGGATGTACAGAACACAGGAATTTCACGTGTTGCCTAGCAACAGTGTGAGCAGGGGCAGGCCTGAGCGGGGTTCCTGCCTCATGGAGAGAGGGAGGGATGGCTCTCCGAGAGGGCGCCTCACCTTTTATTTGTAGCATTAGACAGAAGCCACTGCGAAGGTGACGGCTGGACATTTCAGGCAGCGGCGGACTGCTCATGATCTCTACATAGTTTTAAAGACCCCACGCTGGTAGCAGCCACGAGTGGGTTGTTGGAAACAGCATGCCATGTGAAAACATGTCTTCTGTAGCTCTGCTTCGGTCATTATTTTTTACACTTCTCATCCCTGTCTGGTGCATCATGCTATTCTAAACAAGCTCAGTTTGGTTCAATACTAAGCCATCGTGTCAAAGTTTCTCTCTTGCTCGTTTTTTGACAGGCAGGCTGGTTTTGTTGTACATATCCTTCCTCATGAAACTGTTTATTAGAAATCCCTGAAAAGAATGTCGCTGGAGCAAAACAAAATGTTTGTGTCAAGTTGCCTGTTGCGGCTTAAATTATTGACTGAATTCTGTATTTGTAATTGTCATACGCAACTTTCTTTAAATCTTTATTTAAATAAATATGTCTGAAGTTCATTTACAAGTCAGTGTTTATTTATTTCTAAATAAAATCCACTAAAGTTACAATGAAAAACTTTGCTGTATGTATTGACGTATTATGTAAGAAATACACATTATGGGAAAGAACTGCAAGGCAAACAGGATGAAATATGTTTGAATAAATCAAAATATATTGCATATTTTAGGTGAGATATAAAACATTTGGGACGACCATTTACTTCATGTCTAACAAACAGCACTTTGCAGCTGTATCAAATTAGAGCAAAGGGTTATTTGGGTAATTTAATCACATTCAAGGCTCGCTGAGAGAAACATAGACTGATAACTTGGCAGCACGTTGTCTATTTTGTCTTAAAAAGGACTGATAATGTTGCACTTATTTCTCAGGTCACAAATCACAAATAAGTCCATGATACAGATTAAGACATAACTGAATGTCCCAGTAAAAGCCCAGCTGATTAACTTAGAGTATAATTCCTAGTGGTTATTAACTGTAACGCAGCAAAATTATATAAATGGGACAAGTTTCGAATGTAGATACAATCAGGTGTGTATTCAGAGAGATTTCAGGACATCGAACTGAACTTTTCTGTCCAGTCCCTCGGGACTGTGTGGCCTACAATTAGATGATGACGACAGCGACACAGTATGGTGTCAAAACAAGCCTGTGGATGTTACACTGCTGAAGCATGAACACTGCCTCAAGGAATCAACCCTTCCCCCCAAAACACACACTCACACACACACACACACACACACACACACACACACACACACACTCACACACATACTTTGTGTTACATGATTAGTTTTGAAAACTTGCCACTTCCTATTGTTTAGTTTGAAAAAATGGAATTTGTTGTTGTATACCATGTTGTCCATGTTTATTCACACATCTTTCACTACGTTTGAGCGTAATCTCTTTCCTTAGGTCTACAAGTGATTTACTAAATTGTGTGTAGGAAATGTCTTAATGAGTAGAAACTAAATAAACAGGAAGTCACTGAAGCATCGCCAGCTGTCACCTACAAAAATACATTTCAAGACGGAGAAATTATATATTAAACTATATTATCACATAAACCCAACTGAGATATGACTTTGCTTTTATTCTACACGTCAGAGGGAAATATTACCTTTTACTCCACTGCATTTATTTCACAACATTAGTTACCAGTTAACCTACAACTTAAGGTTTAAAGTCCCCCCACATTTAAGTCATTATTACACAGCATAGAGTATCAGAAAGAGATTATTAAGTGTTTTATTCAGCAATCTAAATGGGTTATGTATCATTTGCCAAGCAGCAAGCTAACATTACATATCTGTTAGTTAGCTGGTTCTGTTAGCTAATAGTATGTAACAGTTAGCCTACACCTGAAAGTCAGTAAATGTAATTTTTTTTTTTACCATATAACAAATCTCAACCTTGTGTAACTGTAATTTAATGATGTCAGCCTAGACTTAGTAAACACTGATGTTATGACTGGGTTAATTGTAACTTGACTGGGTTAACTGGGTTAATTGTAACTGGCTCTAGCAGCAGGAGCTCACTTGTGACTGAGGCCGTAACAGATTGAGTTGAATATTTCTGGCCAAACATGTACATTAAAATCCATGCATTTCACCTCAGCTGCTGTTTTTAGCGTTTCCTTTTTGTCTTGCTGTTTCTTATGTAACCAACCATCCTGCCTGACCTCCATTACTATATTTGCTTTGTCTTTCACTGGGCCGATATGGGCCGTTATCAGGATCTCCATGGCTACGTCCTGCTGTCACACCCTTCCCACCGATGGCACGACATGGATGGAGTCGCTGAATGTTTGCCATTCCTGAACTATCACACACAGGATGCAGCAGTAACTCATGACCTCCTTATCCATTACCTTTGTACAGTAGGTGACGAGGAAATTGTGAGAATACACTCTGCACCACCAGTCTCACCAGATAAATTTAATCTGTTGTCTGCTCCAACATTGATTTTCTACAGCTGGAAATGGAATAGTGGTTTGATCGTCTGTTGGATAAACAGGGCTGCCAGCCTGTCTGTCTGCGACGCTCTTCTCTCTTATCTTCTTCTTCAGTATCTCTGTCTCCCCGTCTTTCTCACACAGATACATGCATACATACACACATTTGTCAAAAACTGGCCCATGCACATTACATGTCTGTGTAAATCAGATAAACCTCTGACAAAGGCGCATCAAGCCCGTCATTCATGGCAGGTTGCTCCGAGGCATGATTATCCTGCACAACCATAAAGGATGTGAAACTCAAGCACTGCTGTGGTCCTGTGACACAGACTGCACCTTTTTGGATAAAGCAATTTTAATTTTGGTACTGCTTTTGCTGCAGACTGTGTTTAAAGGGATAGTTCAACATTTTCAAAATACATGTACCTGCGGGTTTTTTTGACAATAGACTGAGCAGAAGATTGAAATCGAGTGATGTATCTACATCTACAGGCTAGCCATTGTTTTCAGTCTTAATGCTAAGCTAACCAGCTACTGGCTCACACTTTATATTTACCGTACCAGTCTGAGAGTTGTATTGATCCACTAATCCAACTTCAACAAGAAATCTCAAACTATTGCCTTAACGTTTCTTATTGACACTCTATGGCAATCCAGTTAAAGGAATAGTTTGGGGAGAAGATTGTTTGTTCGCTTTCTTGTCGAGAGTAAGATTCAAAAAGTGATACCACTTTAATTTATGTTTGGTAGATATGAAGCCTGAGCCAACAGCTGGTAAGTTTAGCTTAGTTACATAAACAGGGGGGAAAAGCTAGACTGGCTTTGTCTAAAAGACTTTGTCTTAAAAAACGGAATCTGCTTCACATTAAGACTTATCTTGTTTATCCCCCACACAACACAAAGTAGAGTTATACTGTTTCTTGGCTGGGCACACACTGACAGATGAGAGAGTGGTATTGATCTTCTCATTTGTATTTTCCAAAATGTTGAACTATTCCTTGAAATTATGTTCATTGTACTGTTGTCAATATGTTACATTGTCCCAGACATACAAATGGGATGCAGCTTGCTCTTTTTCCTCAGGGATGAGAGATATGTTTTAAGTTTGCTTTAATTTGGGGGTTTTTTCACATTCGTGTCATTGCTTTATATGCAAAATAATCTTTCCTGTCTTTATACTGGAGTAAGAAAACTTGAATCAGAACACAGAAATGGGAGGCTCTGCTGCTGATTTATTGATAAAATTACCTTCCTGTCCAGCACAGTTTCTGAAGATCAGTCCAGGCTTGAAAATAGTATAAAATAATAAAATAAATAAATAAATAAAATAAAATAATATTTGTACAAGCCAACAATGACACATGTTTGGCACTGACATTTTTGATGTAAACTAATGAACAGGTCAGCAGCAAGTGATCTGTACAGTCTAGACATTGGTCCCTTCCTCCCTGGATGGATAGGTGCCTGCAGCAGAGACGGTGAGACGGCTGAGGATCAGGGACCAGAGGGAGGATGATTTAGGGAAGAGTGCTGCCATCTGAAACCCTCTCGGGGAGTTAGAGAAAATGGTTGCAGTGCAGCGTGGCTCATTACCACATAAGCACATCATCTATCAGACATGGCAGCGCAGACACACATAAAAACACACACATGATGCGGTCTCACACACATTCACACAGTCAACCTATCAGACCTCTCCAATGCCGTAGCAGCAGAGAAGCAAAGGGGCTGATGAGAGGATGGGGGGGTTTGTGAAGCTCTGCTGCCTGGTTACTGATGAGCTATCTGCAGACTGACATATAGGTTACATTCCCTTGTATGCCTGCGCACAGACACTCACACATACGCACACATATATACACATTCAATATAACAGTGAGCCTTGCCGCAGCTGCTCTGACAGTGTCATAACTCCAGTCTCTGGATTGAAAATGGGGTTGTATGTCAAAGGCTCAGCTGGCTGACGAGTGACATTCTCCAGTGTCCCATATGGGTATCTGCCTCTCTGTGGTTCAGTCCAGTAGACATGGCCACTATGATCAACGGCACCACAAATAGGTGTTTCTGTAGTCGCAATATGCCTCTCAGCATGCATTTATATTAGGTGGTATATTATTTCTTAATAGTTCAATGTGAAAGCAAACAACAGATACATAATGTTCTATTGCTTAACTCACATATTCACATAGTTTTCCATTAGTCTATAAAATACACCAGAATAATAGAATTCCCGAAATTCATTTTATGGCATTTGGTTTTGGTGCGTTACCCCAAGATTTTCAATAATTTCATCCAGCCAAAACAAAAGATTTCTGGGGGTGCCTCTGTGATTTGTTTCCATATACTGTTTATGTATAATTTCCCAACCTACTGCGTGTCTGCATGAGCCAAACAACTTTGAGTAACATTTTGGGAAACACATGTATTTGTACTGCTGAGAGTTAAAGGAGATAAACACCATTCTCATGATTCTGTGATAATATCAAGGCTATAGTGAGCAAATGCTTAGTGTAGCCTAACTATTGGAAACAGGTAGCCTGCCTGTCATTACATTATTTTATTTGTTTGGAGTATCGTCCAGCAATAGGCAAGAAAACAAATAAGCATAGTTCCCAAAAATGTTGCACTGTTCCTTTAAATGTCTATTTAGCTTTCCAAGTTATTTTTTCTGTCTATGATTATCTGCGATTTTTTTTTTCTTTGCTTTGTTTGAACCGCTCTGTCATCTCTCCTCTACATAAAAGATGAAGCTACAGCAGCCAGAACAGGCACAAAAATAACAGAAATCAAAGCTGAATTCCTCTGATTGTGCCGGACTTATTGAAGTGAAGTTTCTTTCAATCAATCCGTCCCTCTCTGTCTGATTGCTCAGTCCAAAGCTGTTCTGATGTGACGGGTTCAGGCAGCCTAACAGCTCTCAGCCTGTGTATGTCTGTGTGCTTTGGGCGACTCAGTGAGGCACACAGACATTACTAGACAGCATACACTGAATCCTTTTCTTATAGCCCCAAACCCTGAGGACCAACTCACATTAATATTAACCATTTTAAGCTGTATTAGCATTTGCATACAGTACACAATGTCTTAAAAATCAAATCAAATATGCAATAAATACAAAGCTTCCTCTGTGATTTTCCTTTAAATTAAATCCATTTATTACAGCTGTAAATTCTGCCATTGAATCAACTTCCTTTGTCTCGTATGTGTGTGTTTTTCTGTCAACTGTGCCAGTGCAGTCCTATTATCTGTATGCATGTGTGCGTGTCTGGGAGTACTGTATTTGCGGCTGAGGGCATCCATGCATGATGATGTACATGTGAATTGGTGTATGAATGTGTGTCAGTGTGTGCTGTGTATACTAAGCAGTTTATCTCGTCTGCTCTGCATATTTTCCCATTCTCAACTGCAGTGAGGTGAGCCAGGTTCACACACACACACACACACACACACACACATACACACACACACACACACACACCGGTGCTTGAGCTCAGGTCTGCTGGAATGATAAGACCCCTTGTGTCCCTGCTAGAGGTAAATAGGTTCCCCCGGTACAACCATCCCGTCCCCCTTCCCTCATCCGCCATAGCATGACACCTCCAGAAACCCCCCATTTACCCCACACTGTTCACCTTCACCAGATATACCCTCACCCCCTTTCCTCCAACCCCATGCCCACATACCCTGTTTGGCACACCCTGAGGGCATGTCAAGAGTCACTGCTCTTCTTGCGCTTTAATTAGACAACCACGCCTGGCATCGGGGAATATGGGGGGAAGGGAGCCAAGTCTGGGGCACAGGAGGTGCTTGGGATGGGGGTCGACGATATAGTTAGGAGTTGGGGGAGTGGGTTACTGCTGGAGATGTGATGTGCACATCTGGATAACAGCTAAAAACATTCATATCTGTGCCAACCAATCATGAGGCTGCAGCACAAGTCTGTTTCTAGGGCTTTAAAACTGGTAAATATCGACACAGACATGTTATAAATATCTTAAATTAATGTGCTTTGAGCACAAGAATGGACCCAAAACATGAGTTGTGTGCTCTCTGATATTGATCTTTGCTTGCTTACACAAAGCCCAACTGTTATCAATAGCCAGCTGTTAGTGATCAGAATTAGGTAATCGTCATCATTACACAATGCTGGTTCAAAGCGGGTCAGCCTCCTGACCTGGAGAATCATTAACTGACACAAACATTTGGTGTTCAGAAATGCAATATGTTTCGTGAAGGTAAAATATAAACAAATGTTTGCTTGTTGACGGAGATAATTAAATAATAAAGTTATTTCCCTCCCTGTGAGACATTATCTCCAGCTTCTCCTCGAGCACATCAGCCTGGTTAACTGAATGTTCAGCGGACTTCAGAGCTGGAAAATGTTGTTGTTAATTGTGTCTGTTTGTGTTTATCTCATTTCATGCTGTGTTTTTTTGTCATCTGCTTACCTCTTGTTACTATGAACACTATAATATTTTTTTTCAGATCCACCTGGTGTACTAAATCCTCACTCTATGCATAACTCACCAGAGGCAACTGTAGACACATTGTGTAAGACAAGCTCCTAACAGCAAAACGTTGGGTAGCCATGGCAACGGTGAAGCACAAAAGTATCCAGACGGTGCGTCTGTGTGTGAGTGAAGTATGTCAGCATTTGGTAGGAACCAAAAATGTCACTGGCATTGAATTGAGATAACACCAGCTTGATATTTTCAATGCACAAAATGCAATTTTACTTCAAACTGCTGGGAAAAATTACAGAAATCATCAACTTTTATGACCCATTCTTTAGTTATGATGAAGTTTAATGCATAGCTACAACAATATATTTATAGAATATAGTAAGAAATAGGAAGTGCAATCCACTGCATATATCAATCAACACTGTTTGGTTACATGATTGCTGCTACACACATACACACACACACACACACACACACACACACACAGTACACTACTTAAAAACAACAGGACATATAGAATAAGTATAATATTCATAATCTTTTGTGACCATAATAACAAAAACAATCATAGTATATGTTCCTTTGCATGTTTCATTTAATTTTTTTAATTTGGGAGACAATTAGACAAAACACACTTCCAGAAGTTCAAGAAAATCATAGTTTTTACATTGGACTGGATCCACAAAATGACCTCATATTTGGACATTTGCATTTGACATGACAACACAAGTAAATAAACAGCCTCACACTCCCAAAAAGGTGGTTCGAACTTTAACCCAGACCTCCATTTGTGTTAAAGTTGGGCAGGATTTTGACAATCATGGGACATCACCAGAGTTGATGCACTAAAGATAATGAGAAGGTGTGAGATTTCCTGTACCTATTATGCGTAACAAAACTAGTGATGTGAAGGAGATGTCAAGCAAGCACTCTCTGAACCCACAGTCATGAAAAGATGTCTAATCTGACAAAGCAAACGAACAAAAACAAAAAAAGGGGTACGTGCAGGGCCTTTTGGTCTGGCTGGTTATCCAAGTAAAATAGCTGAAACATTATGAAAATAAAACTCAGTCTAAATGTGAAAACCTCTCTATAACCTTCATCTTAATGTCAAGAAAACAAATGTGAAATAGTAACCCTCATCATCAGATAAGATTATAATACTTTATTTCTCCCACAGTGGGGAAATTTACAACTTCATATATCTCAGATTCAGAATAGATAATTTATAGAAAACATACTTAGATTTGAAAGTATATCAAGTATTATCCAGTCAAAGGACTCCATCTCCTCCTACTGTTCATGATTCAACCCATCCTGCTCTACCGCCCCACACCCTCTCCGTCACTAACAGACTCACAACCAGCACTGCTGCCGAGATAATTGGTCTCCTCACACCCGATCTCTCAGAGCTCAACTGTGAGCCCAAATGCAGCAGCACAGGACATCACACAACAACTCTGTCACTTCACTGTACTGCCCTCTGGGTGCAGGTGTGGGTCCCTGAGGTGCAACTTGCTTTGGCACTGCAGACGTAGCAGCCCTGAACAGGACATGACTCAATGAAGGAATTAATGGGTCTTGCTTTTATGTAATCTTGCATATCATTCTGTGCTTTTGTGTTATTCTTTCTCTATTTTATTTCTGTCTGACTGCTTTGTGTAAGATGTAATGGCAAAGTACAGCTCTATCTCACATCTACTCATCAACTGACTAATTACCTGTCTACACACCTGCTCCTTATTACCAAATTCATGCTGTTCTTTTTGAGAGTGACTACCCTTTAGAGTCATTAATGCATTAGAGGCATTTAGACTTTTAGACAGCAGATATTTTGAAATGTATTAGTTAAAAAAATCACAGGGGGAAATAATGAAATCAGAGATGGCCAAATACCATTTTAAGCTCCTGGTATTGTGCCTGTAGGTTCACTGCCACACTGACATGACTTACTGAATTTACTCAAACAGAATAGAGTCATTGTCAGTGTTATTAGTGACACCTGTGTTTCTCTCACTATGAAACATCAAAACGTCTGCTGTTTAAAAGGCCAGCCGAAGTTGTTTTCTCAACCCAACTTCCTTAATGTTTCCTTCTGTAAATCTGAGTAAGGAACAAGTCTGTTACATCCCAAATTATCAAATCCTGTCTCAGACTGTTGCACCTAAACAATCATTTAGATCAGTTCAGAGTTCCCTGGAAAGAGAAAGCAGCACATTTCTATCTCGTTGTTGGGTTGTCCCTAACCAAGTATTCAGATAAATGGAAAAATAGAATCATTAAACGTGTCAGTCCTTGAAACAAAACAGTTTATCCAGTAAAATTAAGAAAAAGATCAAAAGGACAGAAGAGTCCCTTTTCATGACAAATATTTTGACATGTCACTGCAAGAAAAGCACAGTTGTAATTAATAACATTAATCAGGGCAGCATGAGAGTAACCCTGAAACAGATTCCCTCCATTAAGAACATAATGGCTCTTTGCACATTGGTATTAACTGTATGAGATGGAGGGAATTCATAATTCATTTCATGTGCAGCTTTCATCTTCGGACTTTTACTCAAACTAGTTTAGAATTTAATCAGACTTAATCAGGGAAAACAAAGAAATGCTAATGACCACAGTTCAAAATATAAAACATAAAACTGACTTTTACTGTCCAACCAGTCTATTGTGTTCTTCTCCTGTATCTCTTCCTTATTTCTTATACAATCAACTTTGATCTGTTCCTACTGAAACTGTTTCACCTTCAGAAGGGCTCCATAAATCTCTCTTGATCTCCCCGCGGATGAAAAGGCAGGTCCAGAATATGAATCAGCATCGAGCCAATCTGGACTGAAGTCAGGCATAGCAGCATCTAAAATGTCTTTTATCTGTCTGCAGGCACTTGTACACACATACACACCAGTGAATGGTTTAGATTACAGGAGAAAACATAGTTTGGTCTCTGCACTAACACTACTAGAATGTTAATCTGCTGTAGAGGATGGTGGTTTTAAGTGTTACTGAACAAACAGACCTTTTCAGCATGGCTGCATCACAACCAATGGCCAACAATGTATTGATAGGTCTGGCTCCTGAGGTAGATCATTTTCTTTATAATGTATGACACAATTTTAATGGCTTTAAAGTGGTCATATTTCTTTAAAGTTTACAGATAAATATTATTGAACAGTATTGTAAATATTATTATTACAATATATATAATATTATTATTACAATTATTACAGATATCATAGAAAGATAACATACCTTCAAAACAAGTAAACACTTACAAAAGCCTTATGCACAGCGTTGCTTAATAAATCAGTATGTAATAAAGCTGCACATTGATTACAGCATGCCTAACATTTACCTGTCTAAAATAAATAAACTGTGTGGTCTGTAAAAGTTAATTTTACATTCACTCAGTTTCATTTATAAAATCTAGAACTGCTTTATCAAGTTTAGCTGGAATAAATAGAAAATTCAGCATCTCGCTAACTTGTAACGCGATTGCCACCTTGTGCCTAAACTTGCATGCAGTCAGGCTGAGAAAGTTATTTTTGGTCAGGCATTTAGGTGTTCGTGTGCCAAACACCAGGGGTCCCTGAGAAAATACTGTCTTATTCCTGGGAAATGTAGTATAAAATTGAGTTCTTTCCGGGCTGGAAGGGCCGTTACGGACTACAAGTCCCATAAACCTTTGCATGCTTTCGCTCGTGTAGTGCGATATGGCGTCTTCTTGAAGCGTAGATAAATCGCAAGTGTTCAGTTGACAAGTATTTAAGGTAAGTTTTAAACTGCGAATATTTCATATTTCCGTGATGCGATTTACAAAGAGCAAGCGTTTGTTTTGAATGATGTTCCTGTGTTGCATGTTTTTTCTTTAGGATAGTTAGCCTTTTTGCTAAGTTGTTAGCTAAGGTATGAAGCTAGCTTGTACACACTATTCACTGTATTCATTCTGCAGTGGCTAGGATCCTAATTTTTATCTCGTTGTTAACGTCTCACATGGCAACTTTTCTCACCATTGATGGTGAACCCGGGCATGTAACTAAAACGACCCTGTAACTCTTAACGTAACTGCACGAAACCTTCAGGTACTGCGAGGAGCAACTGTTTCTCACTAATGCGAAATCAAAGCAGATACAAGCCCATAAAAGTATGGGCTAAAGTTTACATACACATGTCTTACACGTGGACTCATTTACTATAGAGGTGTGTGAGAGAATGTGTATATACGTAATATTTTAAATAATGCAGCTTGTAGGCTGTTGTCCAAAAACAACACTGGACAATATTGAACTTCAAAGTCTAACTTTAACGGTTTTATATTCCGCAAGCGGTAGTTTGTCCGGTTGTCTAGTGGAACCCAGACCAACTTACATAAGATAATAAAATACGGTAAGGTAGCGTATACAAAATTTCCAAGCATGCTTACAAGAAAACAAGCGATTCGTGTTATAGATAGACGTGTTTGGCGCATAGTTAGTGACCAACATTTGAAATACTTTTATGTAGTGTATTTAGATTATTACCATTGGGTCTCAATTTTCCAACTGGTCATTCCAAAATAGATAGATATCCACCTCATAAGGCCTGCTGCTGCTAATAGAGCTGTGTTACTGTAGGCTGGTAATTCATGTCCTCTCAAATGTGATAGTGTACAATGCCTTGATCCCAAACCCTTTCAAGTGAATGCCAAATATAAATATGCACCTTAGTGTAAGTTCATGACAAAGCCACTCACACATGCTCTTTGTGTTTGCAGATGGCAGCCGACTCTACAGACAAGAAGGATGCTGAATCCTCGGGGACCAAAGACAGAGAGAGGAAACGCAGCCGGTCACGAGACCGGGATCGTAAAAGCTCACCCTCACGCAAACGCCATCGGTCTCGTGAGCGGAATCGCTCTAAATCTGCAGACAGGTAACTGAACTGCAAACCAACCTTTAGCACTCGATTGAAATTCTACACATAGTGCTTGTTTTATTCCTGTTGTTAATTATATTCTGCATAACTAAGTTCAATGTGTGCCATTGTATCTGACCTGTATGTGCATTATAGAGACCGACGCATGAAAGACAAGGACAGAGACAAGGAACGTGATAGAGATAAGGACAGAGAGAGGAGCCGTAAGGACAGAGATAGCCACCGGCGTGATAAAGACCGCAGCAAGAGGTCCAGGTATGTAAATTCAGAAATACACACATTTTAAGATGGAGAATGATCAAGAACAGGAACGTAACCTGTCCCCTTTGACGTGAATCCTCCTTTACTTCACAGTATTATCAGGACCAACTGCCAAGAATGAAATGATGGGAGTGAATCATACAATGAAATTTGTGAAAGATTGTTGTTTTGAAAGAGGGACATTACACCTGTTTGACTTCGGTCTGTCTTATTCCTTTGTAGAAGTCCCTCACCCAAGGCAAAGGATGGGAAATTAAAGAGAGAGAAGGACATAAAAACTGAAGAGGATGAAGATGACAAAAAGAAAAAAGAGAAGGTAAGAATCTGGCTCGGCTGAATCTTTCATGGTGTGTAATTGCTCCTCAGGTGGTTATTTTGGGTGTTTGACCTCTGCTGCTTCTGTTCAGGTCCAACCTTTGTCTTTGGAAGAGCTTCTTGCCAAGAAGAAAGCAGAAGAAGAAGCAGAAGCGAAGGTAAGAACTTCCCTGGGGTCCACATTTTCTTTGCCATTGTATAACCAAGCTTATTTTCTTCCTTGCTACTCTTCATTTTGTCCTGTCCAGCCCAAGTTCCTGTCCAAAGCAGAACGTGAAGCTGAGGCTCTGAAGCGGAGGGAGCAAGAGACCGAGGGGAGGAGGAAGATGTTGGAAGATGAGCGGAAGAAAAGAAGGATGTTCCAGGATATGGGGAGAAAAATGCTGGGTGTGTCTCGGCCTCTGCTTGAATCAGTTTGAAACAGTCTTATCTGAATCACAGAAGCATAATAACCCTAACCGAGAATGTGTTTTACAGAGGACCCTCAGGAAAGGGAAAGACGAGAACGAAGGGAGCGAATGGAGCGAGAGAACAATGGGAATGAAGACGATGATGGACGACAGAAGCTTAGGGAGGAGAAAGATAAAAGCAAAGAGCTTCATGCCATCAAGGTTAGTCTGAAAAGAAAATTCAATTGTTTTTTTCTTCTTTTACCCACAACTATGATACAATTCCTTCTGCAGATACCTTTTTTGTTTTTCATAAACGTAACTGTTCCTCCTGCAGTTTGAATCTGGTCCAGATCAATGTCCTTGTTTTTTCTGCAGAAAGAGCTGCTTGTCTTTTTATTTTATTTTTATTAATCAGTTCAGTGTGAAATTTGACTTCTGCGAGGAGAACGTTTTGATCTGAGTCAATAAAACCGTGTCAACAACAAAAATACTCAAATGAGACAACAGAAAAGAATCAAAGCCCAACAAGAGAGCGAGACCCTTTAAAATCTAATCAAACGGGCTGTTCTGGTGATGGTCTCCTTTTGGCTGATTCTGCATGTGTTTTACACCACGTCCTGTAATTACACGATGATTAAAATGCTGTCTGGAACAATGAGTTACATTACAGCACAGCACTGAATATTTTATTCCCTGACTCCCCCTGTAATTTTAATCCTGTTCAGATGGGTCTTTGGCGTGTTTCTGGAGATTTGGATTATTTAATTAACCTGAAGGAGCCCTTCTGACTTTAATTTGAAGCTGTTATGACCTATACACTTTATTTCTCATCCAAACGAAAAGGTGGTGGTGGGTTTACGTGTTTGTCTCATGTCTGAAAAATCACCTGAGATACTTTTCATGTCAAAGATTAATGACGTTGCTATAAAATAGGGCAAAATAGGGCTCATCAGACACAGATGCCTAGATGACCAAACTCTTATTCAGATGAAGCTGACAGTGTAATATATTCCATGTCCAAAAAGCAAAAGATGTTCACAAACTCTGTCAGAATGTAGGTGGATCAAACCATGCTTTAAAATTCAACATTTAAATGAAACCCCTGATCTCGACAGGAGCGCTACCTGGGCGGGATCAAGAAACGGCGGAGAACTCGTCACCTGAATGACAGGAAGTTTGTGTTTGAGTGGGACGCCTCTGAAGACACTTCAGTCGACTACAACCCCATGTGAGTCGACACAAACATTTTTAGTTTTTGCAGTGTGTGTCCTAAATCAACGCACGACTTTGTTTTGTGTGTCCAGACCTGAACAGTATGATCTCAATCTCTCCCCCAGTTACAAAGAAAAGCACCAGGTTCAGCTGTACGGACGAGGCTTCATCGCTGGCATCGACTTGAAGCAGCAGAAAAGAGAGCAGTCACGTTTCTACGGCGACCTGATGGAGAAGAGGCGAACACTGGAGGAGAAGGAGCAGGAAGAGTGAGTCAAACACAGAAATTGTCAGCTGTTTGTGGCTTTAAGGTAAAACTGGCTGACAATAACTTTCTGACAGTCATCCTCTGCTTCATCTCCAACTTACCCACTGTCCGATCTTTCTTCTCCTCTCAGGACAAGACTGAAGAAGATGCGCAAGAAGGAAGCCAAGCAGCGCTGGGACGACAGACACTGGTCTCAGAAGAAGCTGGATGAGATGACGGACAGAGACTGGCGTATCTTCAGGGAGGACTACAGCATCACCACCAAGGGAGGAAAGATCCCGAACCCCATCAGGAACTGGAAGGAGTATGCGCTGCCTGCACACATCCTGGAGGTCATCGACAAATGCGGCTACAAGGTCAGCGCACTGTGCAAGTTTAGAAGAGGAATACAGAATAGTGGAGAATTTGATATTTGCAACTTTCAACTACATATTCATGTTTTAAGTTACTGTAGTTTTAGTTGTAGTAAAATATTTACAAATTGTTTTTGACCTGCAAACTAATCTATTTTCACTAATAATTGCTTTTATGTCTTTAATTATAGGATCCAACACCCATTCAGAGGCAAGCCATTCCTATCGGTTTACAGAACCGTGACATCATTGGTGTGGCCGAGACCGGTAGCGGTAAAACTGCTGCTTTCCTGATTCCCCTGCTGGTCTGGATTACCACCCTGCCAAAAATAGACAGGTGACACAGCTCAGGCTCAAATAATCTCAAGTAAAATCATGAATAATGTCCTGCTGTTGTTTTTCAGTGGACTTTTTTTTTTTTTTTCTTTTCACATAACTATCTATAATGCTTCTCTGCTCTATGATTGGCTGTTTGTGCAGGATTGAAGACTCAGACCAGGGTCCTTATGCTGTGATCCTGGCCCCGACTCGTGAGTTGGCACAGCAGATCGAAGAGGAGACCATCAAGTTTGGTAAACCGCTCGGCATCCGCACAGTGGCTGTGATCGGAGGAATCTCCAGAGAGGACCAGGGCTTCCGTCTCAGGATGGGCTGCGAGGTGAAACATTCAACATTAATACCAACAAAAGTCTAACGATCATCTGCAAGTGCAAAGTTTTAGATCTTTAAGTCATTGACTTATTTTAACACAGTAACATTCAGATATATTCTTTCAGTCAGTTTGTAAGAAAATATTCAATAAATAAGCTGTTTCAGCAAGACTTTCACTCTTTCTGGATGTGAATATCTCCAAGTCTGCCTAGAAATCATAGGAGAAAAGACAACCCTCTTTACTAAACCTCAGCATTGTAAACAAATATAATTTCAGGAGCACACTTGCACAGACTCTTTATCTAATGCAGCGTCTGTTGGCCGGAAGCCCACGCTGCCCAAACATACATATGTCAACAAACTGTGTGTTTTCCCTGTCTGACAGATTGTGATCGCCACCCCCGGACGTCTGATCGATGTACTGGAGAACCGGTACCTGGTCCTGGGGCGCTGCACGTACGTGGTCCTTGACGAGGCCGATCGTATGATTGACATGGGCTTCGAGCCTGACGTCCAAAAGATTTTGGAGTACATCCCAGTGACCAATCAGAAGCCAGACACCGAGGAGGCGGAGGACCCTGAGAAGATGATGATGAACTTTGAATCTGGAAAACATAAATACAGACAAGTATGTTTATCTGTCAAACGTTTGCAAACATTATTTTATAAACACAACGGTTGTGCAGGTGTTTATTTGTGGTTTCAAACTG
Source organism: Datnioides undecimradiatus (assembly GCA_008933995.1). Classification (NCBI taxonomy): domain Eukaryota; kingdom Metazoa; phylum Chordata; class Actinopteri; order Lobotiformes; family Datnioididae; genus Datnioides; species Datnioides undecimradiatus. Next base: position 7,488,746 of record WARS01000071.1, on the reverse strand, counting down.
TTTGTTTTTGCACTTCTCAGACGGTCATGTTCACAGCTACTATGCCTCCAGCTGTGGAGAGGCTGGCCAGGAGCTACTTGAGACGTCCTGCCGTCGTGTACATCGGCTCTGCAGGCAAACCTCACGAGAGGGTCGAACAGAAGGTCTTGCTCATGTCAGAGGGAGAGAAGAGGTGAGACGTGTTACTGTGCACATCAGGCATCCTGTTATTTTCTATCAAGTGTGATACTGAGTGCTGTTGGACTCTGTGTGGTGCAGGAAGAAGCTGCTGGAGGTGTTGTCTCATGGCTTTGAGCCTCCAATCATCATCTTTGTCAACCAGAAGAAGGGTTGTGATGTGCTGGCTAAGTCTCTGGAGAAGATGGGGGTGAGTCATAACACACCCAGACCACAAGTCTCTGACACATAACAGAATATATTAATTATATATTACACCTTATGTTTCCTGTAGCGCCACTATGAGGGTTTTGTGTGAAATGTACCTGCGAAACTGCAGCTTCAGCTGTACTTTACTGGACTGTACTCAAATTAGTGTCAGTTAGCGATTGTTCATTGTCACTCTGAGCATTCAGTTCAAAGCCCTGCTGCGTCAGAGCCCTTAGTGTGGCTGCAGACTCTTGTTTTAATGCAGAGAGTTTTGCTCAAAAGTGTAAACAGATGTTGCAGCGCCCCCTTAAAAGGCTGAAGGTAAAATACTATAAACAAAGTTTAACCGTAGTTGTTTCCTCTTCACACAGTACAATGCCTGCACGCTGCACGGTGGCAAAGGCCAGGAGCAGAGAGAGTTCGCCCTCTCCAATCTCAAGGCAGGAGCCAAAGATATTTTGGTGGCCACAGACGTTGCTGGTCGAGGTATCGATATCCAGGACGTCTCCATGGTCATTAACTATGACATGGCGAAGAACATCGAAGGTAAGAAGCCTCACTTTGTCTGCACAGTCTCGTCTTTATTGTTTTATAAATTACTCAAAGAATCCACAAAGCCTTCCTGGTGTTGTAACAAAGCGCTTGTCCTGTTTCCCCCTCTTCCTCGCCTCTGCTTGCAGACTACATCCATCGTATCGGTCGTACGGGTCGTGCTGGTAAGAGCGGTGTGGCCATGACGTTCCTCACCAAAGAGGACTCGGCGGTGTTCTACGACCTGAAGCAGGCCATCCTGGAGAGCCCGGTCTCCACCTGCCCTCCGGAGCTGGCCAACCACCCGGACGCTCAGCACAAACCTGGAACCATCCTTACCAAGAAGAGACGCGAGGAGACCATCTTTGCCTGATTTCCTCTGGGTTTGACACACATCAGACTGTTTTTATAATGTGGTACCTCTACACAAGGCATTGCTCCGTATTACATGCAGGATTTGGTTATCTACTCCCATTTCTTTGCCTTTTTTTTTTTTTCTCCTTACATCCCATTGTGTCAGTCTGTATTTGTGAGTGTTCATAGAAAAGCACAGATTATTAGCTGGTGTAGAAATATACACCACGCTGTGTTATTTGGGATTGTAAGGCTCAGTTAAAAGACGTGCAAATGTGGTAGATGTTTGTTTTGCTTCTATAAACAAGAGCCCAGATTAGTGAGCAGGACCCTGATGATGTAACTCATCTGCACTGTATAAATGCTACTCCTCAGTTATCAGCTGTGATGAATACCAGCCAGGATGTGAGTGTAGATGAGTAGTAAGTGCTGTGTCGTGCATTTTTATTGATGTTCTGTCACCATAATTTGAGTTTTCTGACTGTTTTAAAGAGACCAACATCACAAGTGGCGACCATTTATTTTGCTTCGTTCTCTTGACTAAATTCACTGTTTTAAATACAAACATTTGTATGAAATGAATACAGCAAATTGGCCCATAACTGCCTAAATAATGTGTCAGGTGTATGCGTGTGAACCTTTGGATGCAGATAAAGGGTTAAACATGCACAAAAGAGCAAAGTTCATGCCCCCACAGATGGAGGAGGAGAGTTAATGTGGAGTTTACTAGTTCTTCATGAAAGTCATCGTTAGTCAGATCAGGAGATGAATCTGCATTAATTCATGTGTCCTAATAATAACTGGGTCAAAGCATGTTAGGGGTTCATGGATGTCATTCTGAAATTAAAAAAAAATATTATAAAAACCTAGAAAGCAATAAATCAGAAAGAAGATAAATTACTAATGTGGTTATAAACGTACTGTACATTAGTTATTCATGCACAGTATGTTTTACTTTGAGTTACCCTCCAAGGATGATTGTTATTCATTATGAAGAGGCCGTGTAACCAATAATCAAAATTCCACATTACTTCTGCTGCTCTGTGACCAGTTTAAGTTTGTGCTGTTGTATGTTTGAAGGGTTTTTATTGTTATTGTCATTTTCATAGGCAACAGCTGCCAAGCTCCAACTTTGTGTGGAAAAGCCCTGAAGTGAGGCCCCACACATATTTAGAAAAATGTGACCAGGTCTACTTTTACCATTTTAGTTTAGCAGATTAGCATGCTAACATTTGCAAGTCATCACAGAACAAAACACAGCACCCATTTAGTCAAACAATGTTTTTAGCTCACGGTAGAACTGGAGGAAAACTCAAAAGTCACAAATATGTTTACAGGTCACCCTAACAGGGAACATGAATGTCTGAAATGTTGTGGCAATGCATCTAGCATTCATTGAGAATTATTTCATTCAAAACCACAAATGTGAACCTCACAGTAAGAGGAAAAATCAGGGAAATCACCAAAGTAATTACGATTTAACCTCCGGGGCGTACGAACCTGTACAAAAGTTAATGCCAAGTTAACAGTTGTGTATTATAGTGAAACACAAAAGGACTCAAACAATTAAAAGTACATAAAATGTCATGTTTATTTTGTTTAAGTCATATTTTACTTAGCATTGTAAATCTATTTTCAAATAGAAAGCATTCTATACAGCATCAGGCAGGAAATGTCTCACTTTTTACACATTTGCTGTCTCTTTTGATAAATAGAGGGAAGAGGCGTGTTGGGTCACGCTAGCACGCTGTGGTCGTCTGGTGGATACACGGTTATATTTAGTGCAGTTATTGCATTACAAAGCAACCATCCCAAAAAAAAGTAGTGCAATTTTTTTTTTTTTTTCTACTCACACAAAAAGAGGAAGTCCAGATGGTCTAAGGCGTTTAAAGTTTTTCAATGTTAGGCTTAGTATTGCATACAGAATAAGACAGAGGAAACTAAATTATAACCCTTGTAAAAATTGTGCTTCATAAATTGAAAAACCTCAACTGCTTTATCAGTTGCTAAATTGGTCCGCTTTGAAAAAACATACTCTGCCAAAATATAATGAAAATAGCTAATTGGCGAACTAAGACATGCAGGGCTTTGATAATTCACTTTCCTTTTTATCACAATTTAAAAAAATCCTGGGCCTGATCTGGGACCACGACAGTATTTTTTTAGTGAGTGACTTTTAAAAGTGAGTCAACCAGTGTCCGGCCAATATTATGGAAAAGAAAAAAGTCCCCACTAATATAAGGTTTGTGGATAAATTAACTGATGCAGTCTGATTTTTAGTAATAGTGTTGTTAATGGTGTGAGGAGTGAGTAGCCCCAAAGACAAGACTATCACTACAAGACAACGAGGAGAATCAGAATCAATGCATTACTAAAATACTTAACTGTAAAAAGAAACGATCAGATTTTCATGCAACACTTGCATAGATTTTTTTTCTTTTCTTCTTTTTTTCCAATCATGCTGATTTTTTTTTTCTCTTCAAAATATACAGAACACTAGAGAGAGATACCTGTGAGACATGGAAGCAGTAAACCAGTAAATTCCTAAAGCCGGCTGTTAACAGTATCGACACTGTGTGTGAACAGAAGCAGGTCGCTGCTCGTCAGCATCACGTCCAAAACTCATCATCGGCTCATGGAATAATAATGGTGCAGGAACAGAATGACATCGTGTCACCGGTGCTACGAGTCCTTCGGGTGCATGACACATTCGTTAGACGGGGGAGGGGGGGTTGAGCGCGATGAGCGTGTAGGACTTTTACACCTGAGGATCTGCCTTGGTTTCAAAAACCTAATCGCCTGTAAAACTGCAGTACACAAAACAATGTTTGGCAAAGACGCACAAGGGGTGAGAGAAGTGTAGAAACTGTGGATGCTACAATCAATAACGTGCTACAATCGAATTACAGGGCAATCGGTTGGGTCGGAGACACCGCGTGGTGCTTGGAGGTGCAAAAGGCATGCAAGCTTACATTCTCTGAAGCCTGGATTTGAAGAGAAGCTGCGGCTGTGCAGCATGTGCTTGATATATGAGAATGATTCGATGTAAACAAGCAGTTTGGCAAATAATTCTTCCTTTAAAAGTCGACATTCCCTTTCTTGGTTGTGTTTACATTCTCTGTGCCCGTTTTTTGAGATTTTTAGAGGTGTTAAGAGAGTGATTGTGCAACAGCAAAGACAAGCGATGCCCAGAACGTACTGTACTGTACTGTAGGTGACACTGACGCTGTGCTGCAGCTTCGTACTGCTCGCTTACATTGTGACCGCACGGAGACTCAGTCTGGTTAACAGTACGCGTGTCTCCCACCCGCCACTCGCTGTCTTCAGAGTACAAAGCGACTGAACACATGGATGGCAACATGTCTCTGAAACAACAAACAAGTCCACGTTAACGAAACCAAACAAATATCGTAGCAATGAAACAAAACCAGGTGCCCATTCATTATATACATTGTAATCAAATGCATTACTAGTTCCCATAAATGGATTCAACAGTAGACATTCCTACATTAGTTTATCCGTAAAGATCATTCAGTTCCTGTTCTGACATTAATGTGCAAATAGTCTTAAAATAATTATACTTGTACATGCAATAGTAAAGATAGTTTAAAAGTCTTAGGAATTTTAAGGCCAGTATATGAGACATCCTACAATAGAGAAACCTTAGGCAAAGCAGCTAAAGTTTGAGTTTGCGTACAGCTGGTAGCCTGAAACCTTTCCATTGCAGAGGTGAGTAGCCCTGTTGACTTTAGTCTGAATCTGGAGAGGTCGTTACGTCTCCTCGGTTTAGATAAAGTGGGAAGTCTGGAAGAGTGCGACTGGAAATACTTTGAAAATAGACCTACAGTCATCTACTTAATAAACTGGGCTTCTGTTTGTCTTTGATTAAAGTTTGGGGCAACTTTTTGTCATCTCTAAATTGTTTGTTTGGGAACGTATGACAGTCAGTGGGCTTGGGGTGATCTTGGGGGGGGGGTCCTTGCTCCTCAGTAGGTGTCTCGGGGCCAGGGGCGGCTGCGCTGGCGGTTGTTCCTCTGGTTGTGACCCTGCTGAGCTTCGCGTTGAAGCAGCCTGTCCTGTGACTCGTGCCCGTTGGCACTGTGGGCACTGCCTGTGTGCCCACGGTGAGGGGGGTACATGTCCCTGTATGTGCGAGCGTGACACGGGGAGGCATACTCATCCTCCTCCTCTTCCTCCTCTTCTTCCTCTTCCTCCTCCTCTTCGTCCTCCTCACCCCCCCTGTGGCACGGGCTCCCCCTCCGGCCGCGAGACAGGGAGTCGCTGGCCTCATCAGAAGGCATAAGACTGTCCTGCTCCAAGGGGGAGTGGGCCTCCTCGCCTGCCTCCTCCTCCTCGTCACCCTCCAAGCCCACTGCCTCGTGGGGCTGAGGCTGGTTCTTGTTCTGGTTCTGGAGGATTCGAGCAGCAATAAAGACAGAAAGAAACAGTCAAAAAGAAAGCCATGACACTAAGACAGCATTCATAGAGTTTCATAGACAGCAAACTCACAAAGGCTCGGACAAAACAATGCAAACACCACATGAAGAAGGACGCTGAAGGACAGATTTAATCCTAAAACAACGCTCACAGGCTGGCGTGTTCAAATGTTACCGGTTGATGCAATTGTCCTTCATACTCCCTCAGTGCTTGGTAATTACAAAACAAATCAGTTTCCTCTAAATTTAATATGTGAGGTCTCCTTATACTATAGTTTTATTCTTTGTATACAGCGTCGAGCACGACTACTTTAACTTATGCTCTAAGTAAGAAAATACACGACTCCATGCAATTAAAAAACGGATTAGGTGCATTTCCAGGTTAATACTTGTGAAAGTTGACCCATTTTAGATATGTTGATCACTGTTGAGACATTTCAGTCTGGACCAAAGTAGTGGACGGACTGATAATGCCATCCCTAGAGCTACGTTGCTAATTAATCTAAAATCTAATAAGCTGATCGTCTGAAACCCGTTTGGTTCATATCAGCAGCAGTAGTTAATATTAATCTATTTATGAATGTCTAGTCTCTGTTTCTAATGTTCAAAGGCACGAGAGGAAACTAACAAACAGCAAAGAAGTCAAATCATCTGAGTGCAAACTGCAGCTGCTCTGCTCAAAGAAACGTTTAAACGGTTTATTCTGAACACGACTTGCGTCAGAATAAGGAGCAGTGGTCATAGCCTGCAAGTAAGCAACAGAAATCAGACTGAGCAGTAAATACAATATGTGGCGTTTGGTTTAGGGTGTTAATAATTGATGTGGCAGCGTTTCTGTGTTGGCAAAGTCTCTTCAAAGTCCTTTTTCACTGAGTGTTTACAGTGTTTTGTCTGCGTGTGTACAGATTAATACTACAGACAACGAACAAAAAGAAATGCCAGTGGAACAGTTGAACGGATGGTCTGGAGGTTACTCCTGAACATTACGTGTTATTGTACTGATTTCACGGTCTCTGTTCATTGATGTGTAAATAGGTGAATACATTATCTAAGCATTGATCATATGCGTTTAATTAGCATTGTCATTCAAGGTAGCATTGTGTGCCAATATGTCGGGGGGGCACCATTCACAAAGCATGCTTGGAAAAGGATCAATGCCGATTGAAAATAGAGAACAGTGGTCCGATTCTGACATTTCCTACAAACGTTTTTTGTTTTTTTTTTCCATTTTCAAACACGACACTCTCGTTTACGACGTTAAATGCAAACTGCTTTGTGAATTTTCTCCCGGAAAGCTTGTGGAGCAGTGCTTCACCTGAGACCATCAACTAAAGGGAAGGAGGCGGGATGCAATGAGGAAAAACACGTCATCGTTTCTGCGGCGAGATTTGAATGAATAAAATGCAGTTCATTCACTGTCTCAGCCCCCGTGTTGTGTTCAGGTGTCGGGAGGTGTGTGAGAAGGGATCGTTGGGGTTGAGAGTGCAAATATAAACAATACTATATATATATATATATATATAAACCCTACTACTCACCCCATTTTGTAAGCGATCATTCAATTAATTCCTGTGTTTCAGAAAACTGCAAAAATGTTAAGCATGGATGAGTGACAGGACAGACAAGACAACTGGAGACAATCGAATAAAAACAAAGGAGCGTGAGACTGAGATGAAGAGCTGGTCAAGACAGTGACAACATACAACATGTTCAAAAGAGGGTTCCTACTCAAGAGTCCTTAAACAGTATTTAAAGAGTATCTCTTCGCTCTCGTGCTGTTTAAACAGAGGAGGACTGACTCACCTGTAGGCTAGAGATGGCAGAGGGCGGGGTCATCAGACTCTGCTCCAGTAAGGGGTTAAGAGGGGTGTTTCCCGGGAGGTGAGTGGCACGCCAGTAGACCTCCAGGTATTCAGCCAGATGCTCGCATGCATCTTCAAGCTGGTTCTCATCCAAAATGACATCAAACATATCCTACAAGTACAAAAAAAAAATAAAAATTGAACTTACAGACGCTCACGATTACACAATTTTACCTGCTGACAGAATCAACAGTAACTGTATGATGAACCGTGTTATCTGCCAAAACGTCATGCTAACAGCTCTAAATGAAAACACTAACATGTTGATTTTTAGGAGGTATAAAGTTTACCATGTCCACCAGCTCAGTTGCGCATGTTAGCACGTACGAATTAGCACTAAACACAAAGTACAGCTGGAGCAGATGGGCAGGCGGTTAGTTTGGCAGGTCACCTTTGCACCAGTACATTCGATGTGTTCATATGAGGTATTCATATTGTGCAGGTTGATCAGAAATAAAGCAAAACATTAAATGTGCATTATTAACTCACAGGGGGGCACTGAGAGAGTTTGTCTGCAGCCATCATCTGCACATTCAGGTGCTTGCTCTGAGACTTCCCCCTGGATTTGACGAGCCTCTGGAGCACCTGACACAGACAGGGAAAATAAAATGTATGGTTACGGAGGATGAAGCAGCCTCTGAATCCATGAAGATCATGAACCATGCTCATGAATCAACCTACTACACCTTTGGTGAGGAAACTTTAACATAGACAATGATGGGTGCGAGGGAGGTTTTGGCTAGCTGTGCGGGATGGTTGATGGTGTCCGCGTCCAGGATCACCAGCTGCAGGGTTTTGGCGAGCTCGAATATCCTCTCGATCTCACTCTGGACCTCCGCTGCACGGAAAAGACACACTTGATTCTGTTAGCTGAAACTCGTTGCTTGCTGATACTAAAGCATTGTTTTCATGCTGACATTAGCGTGGTCACCTAGGCTGGAGCGAGTGTTGGATCTCTCCATTATGGGTCTTTTGTTGAGGACTGATCTCTTGGCTAAAGACAGGTCGGCAGTTACACGGGTGATTGAGATTCTGCAGAGGAAACATTGTGCGGTGAAACCTTTTGGTCACATTTATTAAAGTTCAGATTCTCCACAACAACAGAGAGAATCCTCTGATATCTCCATTTTACTGACCTTCCCTCAAATCTGTGTTTCAGGAAGTCAAAAAGAGCTTTCTGCATCATATCCGTCACCTAAGTGAGAGCACAAGATGAAAGACACAGACTTCGGAGATACAACCAGACATGATAACAGCTTCTTTCTGCACATGGTCACACAACCTGCATTGTATCCATTAGTGTCAAAGGTCCGTCTAAGCCAGCTGTATTACTCTACACTTTGTATTTTTACAGTAACACAGAGGTGGGAGTAATCAGGCAATCTTGGACAAAAAGTCAATATTTATATCAAATTTCATCATGTTTTACACAAAAAGAAACTGGATTTGAATTCCTTGCAGGCTTAAACAAAAAGTTGACCTAGCTTCAAACAACAAAAGCAGCAGCCCAGAGAGGGTTTCAACAAAAGGAAGGAGAGCGGCGTGAGGCGGTCGCTCTCTGCCTGCTGGAGGTGAAATGAGGGAGAGTCTGACCTCATAGCCCTTCAGCGATGGTCCCACGAGGACCACCGGCCTCATAGAGGGCACCACGTCGTAGGGAGGGACGTGTTCCTGCCAGAAACAGGGGACGACGAGGGGGGAGGGAAAAAGAACAAAGAGGATGGGGTTAAGAAATAATGATGTGTTGTTCTTGTTTATTGTGAAAATAAGTAAAACTAATTTCCTGCTGTGTATATAATTGACAATTGACATGGATAAGTGTAAAAAAAAAAAAAAAAGATTAATGGATTAACTAATCACAAAACAATTAAACATTTATATTATTATTTTTTCTAAAAATGGCACTTGCCCACTGCTTTTTGAGGGAAATGAGCTAAATGTTTTTAAGACTTTTCAGGATATTTTGCTTAAAGTTAAAAGCCCAAAAACTACGAGCACATGCTGTCGTCACAAAGTGCCGTGACCTACCTGTTTTTGCTTCTGTTTGGCTTGTGAAAACAAGAAAATAACACTCAATGAAAGGACAACAATAGAAGGGCGTAGAAGGCAAAGTTGCTTTTCGTTCCTCCAAGACTAAGAACAAGACTTGTCGTACTTACATTCACCTGCAGATGGCGGCGTGGTCCTCCAACTCCCGGTCACCATGTCGCCTAAACTAGAGGAGTTACCCCCTGTTTTCCTGCAACAACACCAACCACACTAAATTATCAAACTTGTGTTGTGGAAATGAGCCCTAAGAGAAGCTCGATGCGATTAACTGACCTTTGTTTCTGCTCCTGTTTGAGCCTCATTGCCTCCAGTCGTAGAGGGCTGGGGATGAAGGTGATGTCTGCTCCCTCTTTTACTAGCCGACCGATCCACCAGTCATTGTTGTATTTCTGTTAGGTTCAGTACGACAGCAGAACCGTGTCACGTGTATCTGTCTTGTTTTAATGTCATGGACGGGTTTTTCACCACTGACAAAAGACAATCACTCACTTCTTTGATGTGCAGGAAGTCTTTGGCATCGAAATTGACTGCAGCTCCTTGGACGGGACAGTCCTCATCCAGAGCCCCACAGTAACTCACATTCGTCTTTACTGCAAACGCTACAGGTTTGGACTGTAGAAACAATAAATAAGAGCAAGAAAAACAGCTGTCAGTGAAGCAGACTCCAGCGCAAAGGTAAAAGTCTCCTAGAGTCTTCAAGAGATTACTTGACTTTGAACAACTTCGTATCTTCCTCAAATTAAATATTACACATGACTTTTGATTAGCGCATACTGATACAAGGACACCGACACGCCAGACATGGGGCTCAAAACTACAACATTCAACCAATTTTGTCAGACATTTGACAAAAGGTGCCCTGTCTTAACTGTCACTGCTATTTTCCAACTGATGCAGCTGCCTTTTATAGGTCCAGCACCTAATGGGACAGAGGATTTAAACCAATAAATAATCAGCAACATGTAACATTAGCTGTACGTCTGGTATGGATATGGTGGGCCAACAGTCAAGTTAAGTTCCTAATTACATGACGACCTGTTAAGGATTCAGAATACAAGGTTTAGGACCCGAGGCTTCACTCTTGACTTAGAAATGACTTGATATTTGCTTTAGACCTGCAAAACAATCAGTTGCACCTCTGGTTTACACCAAAAACAACTTTTTGGCTTTAGATGCACTGCAGATTTCACTCTTTTAATCTTTAGCATCTAATTCCTAAAAGATAGAGGAGTTACGGCAGGTAGTGCGTCGGATCACCTGCATCCATGGAAAACATTGTCACCCATGTGACAATGATGTGGGGTTTTTTCAGCCTTTGAAGGACCCGATGGCTTCACCTGCACATACTGTAACTTCTAAATCCATATATAGTAGTCTGGATTCCTGTGCATGATGTACCTTAGCTCTGTCGAGCTGCAGTTGTGCCTGGCGCTCGGCTTCACGCCGATACGCCTCGCGGTCCTCCTCCGCTGACAGGTCTGAATCCGATGGTCTACTGGTGTACGAATCAGCCGACCCCTGTGAGGAGACAGTCATCGGTGGATAAGGTTGGGATATTATCAGTGTTATTGGAACGAATAATTGCACAACTTGCATTTATATCATCTAGCCATGGAAAGATTACTGAGGCATATTACAGTGAGGTCAGATGGGTATATCTGCAGTTTCTGTTTATATTTGTGCTTGTTTTCCTGTTCCGCAGTCTTTGTGTGCAGGTGTACATGCAAATATGTGTCTGTATTCATGAACACATTCATGTGTGAGGCTGTGTGTATCTACAACACAATGCTCTGCTCTCCCACACCAGCCATCTTCTGGTAGACCAAATATAGCACAAAGGAGGCAACAGCTTCCTCTTCTCTCCTGCTTGGCCCCAATCCATTCCATCATCCCCCACAGTGCAGCACATATACATCCTTTATTCCCCTGTTTATTCTCCAAGGACATCTCCTCATTAGCAAAATATATGCTTGCTATCATTTTTCATTGTAGGCGGTTTAAGGACATATCCCAGGGATGGATAACACATTATGCTGAAAGTAACAGATACAGCACACAAAGAGACAATTTACACAAAGTGAAATGGTGAAAATCACTTGATCGGTGCTGCTGGCCTTTATTCAAAAGGTGGTGCCTGTGTGTCTTAAATGTCTTAAATACTGTAGAGCTGAGATGATCTGCTGTTTAATTGATCAGAGGACCAAAAGAAAATTGATCAGCAATCAAAAATGTAACTGGTTCGACCATCTCAGATGTTTTTGTGCTTGTCTTATATAATGATAACATGAAGATATTTGGGTTTTGGACAGAACAAATTCTAGTGGAAATAATTATTGGCATTTTTCACAATTTTCTGACATTTTGCCAAAATAAATAATCAATTAATCAAGAAAATAGTCAATTGGTTAATCAATCATTTAAAAAAAAATAACAGCTAAAGAGAAAAACATTAAAGTGGATGAACATGAAGTGGTGTTCTAGATGCAGTTTGAGTAGTGTGTGAGTGTCTGTGTGTGAGCTCTCCTATATTTGGTATCTATTTGGTTTCTGTGAAGAAAAACTCAGTCCTGAATCTGTCAGTAAAGAAAACCTCTGCAGCAAAAACAAATCCAAGTCAGGCAACAGAGAGAGAGAGAGAGAGAGAGAGAGAGAGAGAGAGAGAGAGAGAGAGAGAGAGAAGTGACAAACAAGAAATAAAAAAGAATATGAGCAGTGACGAATGAGATTGGACAAGAAAAAGACTATCACAGCAAACTCCAGCGTTCACAATTACATTCACAGACGCTGAGAGGATCAGCTACGTTCTCGCAAATAAAGCAAAACACGAAGAAACTCAAAAACAGCACATAATACAGTTTTCGCTTTGGTCTTCCTCTCCTCCAGAGTGCAGTGACTTAGTCCTGGTCATCCATCTTGCCAACGTATACAAACGAATCCTCTGGAGGACCAATTAGCAACGGCACAACAAAGGGAGATTCAGGTTCAAAATGCAAAAAAAAAAGTGCCCAAACATGAAAAACAACCAGCGCCTGTCCTTTCGCTGCACTTCAGAATACATACGAATAATACAAAATAAATTTGTATCTACAATACCACTTCAAGTCCCAGAGAAACGGCGAGCGAATACCTCTCCTCGTTTATTTTTTGTGTGTGTATGTGTCTATGTTAGATAACTAGATCTGATTTCTAGCACTCACAAGCTCTGCAAGGCAACACTGCACCAGCGCCAGAGCAGCACAGAGAGAGAAAAGGAGGGTGAGGAAGAGCAGGATGGATAGAACGAGAGACTGAGAAAGAGGGAGAGAGGAGGGGGTTGAATATCTTTGACAAGATATACTGAAAAGAGACGGATGTTTACGAGGACGGAGAGTGACTGAAGGATGGTTGGAGAGACGAGAGAAGTATAAACGATTTATATGACAAGATAAAGCGAGGCTATCTCAGGGGGAAGATGAGATTAGAACATAATAAAATGCCATGAAGGAGTGGAGTGAGACCTAGATATCTATCCTCATCGCAGATAGAAGAAAAGAGGGGAAACACGGCGGGAGGGGAGGAAGGAGAAGGACCGTGACCACGAGAGACGGAGACACACAGATAGAGACGGTCAGAGAGAGTTGCATACCTGGCTGATTAGGAGGACGGCGCTAGAGCCTGATAAAGACATGAATCTGAATTTTCTGACTGTAACGGCGTCCCTGTCTTCACTGGGAACGCGCTCAAACACACAGAGACATAAAAGTGGAATAAATATGGTGGTGGGCGCAGGGGAAAGGCGTTATGTCAGAGAGCTGTTTAATGATGTTAAAACACAAAGGGCTGCCTGGGCTGTGATTGCTATGTATTATTAATGTTTGGACATGAGGCTGTGGACCCCTGCTGCACAATCTCTGTCAAAACCTCAAAAAGACAAGAAGTGTCACCACCGAGTAGAAATCAATGTATTTTGCAGGTGAAGATAAGCTGCAATGCAGAGTGTGAAGATGCGAGCACATCTTTACTGTCTGCTCTGAGGATGTCTTGTTTCTTTTACTGATAATGTCCCCGTCTGAGGGGGCTAAATTTAACTGTGTTCCTTCCTATTCTGCTTCTGTGATTATTCCTCACACACTGCAACACTGATGGCCTCAACTCCACAGGGAGGGGCCAACAAGGAAGTGTGTCATCCAGCTAGTCGAGTCCTCAAGAGGGCCAAGTCATCCTACAGTCTGGGGGACTGAGCAGCAGGGAATTTCTTGCATTAATTTTGTCACGATTTTACTTTCAACTGTGTTCTCATTTTCCTTTGGCAAGTGTCTTGAGATGCCTTCAACGCTGGCTCTGTCCTTAAATTGTGGATTATTAACTGGTTGGCCATGGTAGAGCATGAAAAAGAGCACCCTAAAAGCAACAATCATTTATCTAAATGTAAACAAAACCCCACAAATAAATGTAAAAAGTACCAGACTCTAATTAATTGATGGTTCTTTTAACACAAGGAATACCTGTTAACAATGCTTTCTAGTGTTATTAAGCCTGCATTAACCAATTTTTGTGACACTTGGGGGCTATGCAACACGCTATAAACGCAACACTGACATATACACACCAACATTTAAGGATGATAATCTCAAAACGTTGATGTATTGATTAAAAGTTAGCAAACAGCTTCTTCTTCACGCACCAAGCAGACACAGCGACACATAATGTCTCGTCTGGAGTCACGTTTGTGTCCACTCGATGAATCCAAGTCAAGAAGTTCAATATTCATTTGACTTTTAGATTCAATTTTTGGTCTCCACCAACTCCTGGGAAAATGATCTGGCTCTCTGGCTGCTCCACTCCGTTCACCAGCTCTTGATTCACTTTGTCTGTTGTTTGGTGCTGCGCAAAAGTCCAAAGCAGCTTCAAGTACCTCCAATTAGTATTGTCTGTAATGTCTGAAGTCTTGTTGATGATGTTGACATGTTGCCATTTGTTAAGAGACAGTCGTGCTGTATAACCTTTGCCTTTAAATCCTTTACTATGTAGTGACAAGATTTCAGCTGAAATACTGCTTATACGAGATGCTTATATATATGCTGCTTATACTTATACGAGACATCTGTTCAATGTGATTATCAGCCAATAATATTGAATTAATAACCCATCTGCCTTCACCTCAGTACAGATACTATACAAACACAGACACACACTAACAAGCATCAAGTCTGGTATGTATTTGTCAGTCAGCCTAGTGAGCGATGCGTTTGTCCAGTCAGGTGTAGAAACAGTTCACGTTAATGTTTGAATGAAGCAGACATTATTATTATCACTTTTTTGTACAACCGACTCACTAAACAACAACCTATTTACCAGCGGATGTCAGACACCACAACGAGGAATGAGAAAACAGTGTACGGTAAAGCTGACAATTGGCTCACAATGATGACATACATAATGATGTTTATCAGGATTAATGTTTGTCGTTTTCACCATAATTTAGCATGTTAGCAGGCTAACATTTACTAATCAGCACAAAACACAAAGAGTATAGTTGATGCTGAAGGCAATAGCCTTGGTTTTTGCACACATTTGATCACAGAGCATGCTGAAAGAATGACTTGATGATGCTACTGAAGAAACAATTACAGGATCACCAGAGTTATTACAACATATCCTCTGGGGATCATGAAGGTCTGCACGAAACTTCATGCCAATCCATCAAACCGATGTAAAAATAATTCAGTCTGGACCAAAGCGGCAGACCACAAGACTGACACTGCCATCTGTAGAGCCACAACACCTGCACGGGAAACCTGGATAGCAGAAAAACCTCTACTACACACCTTAAAAAACAGTTGATAAGATTGTTGAATACACATGATTTGCAGTGATTGATTAAAAATGCAAAACCCTCTGTGCTCCTTTGAAATAGTGTCAACTAAAACTTGAGAAGTGCATACTAAGGCTAAATACACATTTCTGTGGCTTTATTTGCAGGAAGGAGATTCTGCACAACAGCAGAATATATTATTCAGGAGGCTGAAACACCTTTCCCTCAGAGCAAAAAAACAACAACAAAAAAAAAACTGCAAGCTCCAGTGATTTGGAAATCCAGTAGCCAAATATCCAATTTCAAAAAGTGTTCGATTAACTGTGCGGTCGTAACTCAATGTCAGCAAGTTACACATGCACAGAGCTCTCTGATACACAAAGCAATAAATCACTCCTCAGTTACATCAATATCAAAGTCAAGATCAGGCGTACTGTATGTTAAACTGATCAATCACAAGACTGTGTAAGGAGTGCACATGAGATGACGATAATCAAAAAGTAAAGCAGGTGCAGGAGTGAGAGAAACAAAAGCGTTGTAGAGGAGGGGAGGCGAGGGGAAGGAGGAACACAAAGGAAAACAGAGAGAGGAGCGTCGACAATGTGATGGAAACGCTACAAAAGAGATGTGGGCGAGACGGGAGGAGTTTCAGACAAGGGAGAAGAAGACGAAGAAGCTGACTGTGTCGAAAGTCATTTGTACTTACTCAGTTAATGTGGTGCTGCTGCTGCTGCTGCCGGTCCCTCCCTCTCTATACACTACATGCTCTAAAATGCAGACAGACTGTACTGTGTCCCATCCCAACCTGCACTGGAGCAGACACCGGCAACACCTTCTTTTCTATTCTTACCCCACCTCATCCCATCCCAACACACACACACACACACACACACACACACACACACACACACACACACACACACACAAACAATAACAACCAACGCAGCTTTTTGCGTCACTTGATCAAACCACCTCTCTGAATCTGCATCACATTCTTGGTTATTTAAGTCCAATTCAACATGCACAGGTAGAGAGGAAACAGAGCAGAAGCTGCTGTTATGATAACATAGCAACACACAGCTCTGGATCTGTCCTCCTGTTTCAAAGCCCTGTGTCCTACATACAACACATATATCCACACTTATGGCAGCATACTGCTTATTGTATCCTGCTGCAGAAATGAGTCATACTCCACTGCTCCTCCATAGACACCCCACCCCTATCACAGACAAGAAACTATCTGCTCTGTTTGTGAAATTTACTCCTTCTGCATTAAACACTTTGTCATATCACCTATGGGGTTGCGGGTGATGGGGGGGGTGAGGGGCTGCTGTGCGTGCAGAGAGAAGAAGGTAATGATTGAAAAGAAACTAAAGGTGCTCGGTTGAACAATGAACCCACACATCACATCGCCCGAGGCCTTTAAAATGAGCATCATGAATATTTTAAGACGTGCAATATTCTGAGGGAATCTGGAGATTGTCATTAAGCCCCCCCCGATCAGGATAACTAATGTCCCCCTCCTGAAGAAGATGTCTGCTCAGCCCTTTTTTCCCCCACTAACGTCTCTCACTTACACTGCTCCACATTCCCTCATGCCGATGGTGCTGCGCATGAAATAAGTGGTATTCTGAATCTCATGTTTGCAGGTGTCCAACAAATGAGTCACTCTGGAAAGAAAAAGGAATATCATGCCTCCAGCACATAAAACCTCATGAGTGGGTTGTGATGTGTTTCTTTCTTTTCAGCTACATTTTGATCACAGCTGCAATGATTAGTCGATTGAAAGAAAACTGAAATTCTGTTTGGGTCACTTTTCATGAGAAGATGTTTACTAGTTCCAGTTTCTCTAATGTGAGGATTTGCTGCTCATTCGTATCATGACACGTTCTTTTGTTTTGGACTTGGATTAAAATAAGTAATTCAAGAATGTTACCTTTGGAATGTTATTTCAGGATTTTATCAAATTCAATTATATTTTATTTATATAGTGCCAATTCACAACCAAAGTCATCTCAGGGAACCTTACAAACAGAGCAGGTCTAGACCACACTTATCAGTATTAGTTACACCCAAATGTAGTAAACTTAATATATATTGAACACAACATCAAAAAGGTTCCCTTATTATGAATATATATTGAATCAAAGAGTAAACATATCAATAACTAATATAGGGCTGCTGGAAATGGTTATTATCATTATTGGTTAATTAGCCGTATATCATTTGATGTCTGAAATGTCAGAAAATTGAGAAAAAATACATCTTCCAAGCTAAATTGCTTCAAAACCTACATATATCCAGTTTATGATCATATGACAAAATATACTCATTCAAATTAAATAAGCTGAAACAAGGAAATATTTCACATTTTCTTGAAAAAAATCACTTAATCCACTAACCAATTATCAAAATATATTCAGCTCTAGCTTGTTTTTGCAAAACTATAATTTAGACATTATATCTAGGTTAACATCATCTAAAGGAATCAAAAGCAGAAAGTGCAGAACTAACACTTGACTTCACATGGGTTGGGCTTGGATTTTCTATAAATGCATGAATCTAAAGCCTAGTCAAACAACTGATTAGTTTTATGACCCCTTATACTCAATTAAGGGACAACAGTAATTGCTTGAACAAACAATAACTGCCTTAGTGATGTTCGTGACTCCATAATACTCTGTCTGTCTACTGTTGGCTAACATTAGCCATGTAAGCTACTCTGCATATCAGACCAAGACTGAGTTCCCCATTTTATTTGTGAGCAGAAGACTGTGTTGTGTGTTTCAAATGTTACACACTTATTTTTAATGATTAATCAAACATCCAAAAAATCTACTTCATATCTGGCAATCAACTCCATTATAACTGACTAAAATCATTCCACTGCTGCTTTAAATTGTCCTATGAACTATGCCCAGACAAAAGCTGGTTTAAGCATTTAGAGCTTCAACTGATATTATCTATTAATCTGCTGATTGCTTTCTCTTTTGGTGTACAAGAAGTCATTAAAACAGAGAAAATTTAAAGTTTTCTCAGTTTGCTATCATATATGACAAAGGTCGTTTGGTAGTTTTACTCTGAAATGACTTTAAATAAATAAGCAATTATCAAAGTAGCTGCATTCATTTTCTGTCTGTCAACTAATCGTTTACTCAACTCCTTTATACCATTGGTGTTATTATGCGTGTGTTTTAATGTTTTAATGAGCTGTCTGCTCTAATCATTCCAGCTCTAGATGAATTAATTAGGACTAAATGGATACTTGAGACATATTCTACTGACGCTGTAAGAGCCTGCAGGAATATGGAGAGAGCCTTGTACTTTCTGGCATCAGTACATCAGGCTCTTTGAGAAGGGATTTTTTTGAATCCTTTCCAACCCCTGACTTTGCCTCTTTGATGTATCGAGGCTCTTGAGCCTCAGGGATCGAGCACTTTGGAACGAGCTCTGCATGCATGGTCCGTCTGTAGCCCAGTGAAACCTCTTGACTCCTCACAACCTGACTTGCACAGGGATCAAGTTCTCCCCTCTGCTGGACTCTCTGTGAAACTACAACCAGATCTGCTGCACACCCAAATCACTGACATGTTCAGAAACAACACATGGTGTTTAATTAAAACATGTTTTATTATACAGCCAATCTGGATGAGTATGTTTCACACACAAGCCAAAGCATGAGGGGAATCTGACGCTCAGAAATCTTTTTTGCTTTTTTCCTGCTAGTCTGTCTTAAATAACACCAAATCTCCATCTGAGTCTTCTGCACATGCTTGACCTGAAAACATTAATTAAAGAAAAACTGGGCTGTGTTGGGATTTCGATGTGACACACTGCCACTTTCAAGCACTTTGCTGCTCTCTACTGGGCAAAACAACAGCTGAAACTGAGGAAATAGCTCTCCATGAGTGAAATGCACAGCAGACACATTCATGTATTTGGATACTGTGATAATAAATACAAAACAAGATTTCTTAATTTGTCCAAAAGAGGAACCCTGAATCAAATCCTTAAAAATAATACAACTGCTGCACTAATGCCAACAACACAATGCAACTGTCAAAAAGGCAATGTTAAACCTTTATAGCTTTGTTCAGACTTTCGAGCACAACATGGCCTACATTTTCCATAGAAGCTGTTCCCTAAGTGTGACTGTGATGCAGCAGGGCATAATGTATTCTACAATGCATGCATAAATAAGAAAAGAGAAGCTGATGAATGGCTCCAGGGGATTTTACCTGCCGTTTGATGAAGCTGGATGTTGTGTCAGAAGATGTGCTGCCATCCGAGCGTTTGAAGCGACTCTTGCGTTTAGGCAACTTCCTGGGCAGCTGCGATGAAAGAGACACACAGGTGGTGGTAAAAAACACTGATAGCTGGAAATCAGCTCGAACTATGTTCATTTTTAAAGCTTTTCGGTGTAATTCGGACACAAAATAAACGCACATTAAGGGAGAACTGATGTAAAAAGAAATGCTGTGCACCAAACCAGTGACTATAATCATCCGTACCTTTCCCAGTATCACAAATATTTCAGGACTGTATAAATCTAGCTGCACACACTGGTCTGTGTAATGCAGGAGACAGATTTCTTCAGGCCGGTGTGGATGTTGCAGTGTGTGTGTGTGCTTACAGGCCCTGTAGATGCAGGCTACAGGTGAGTCAGAGTCACAGTCTGTTGTACCTTTTTATACCAACCGTATTTCAGTATTCAGGTCCAGTCATCTTACTGGTTTTCCTTCATTAATGTAAATAAAGCATGGCAGCAAATGCGACCGACACAAATAAAACAACAGTAATTCAGAATCTATAAAAGGCCGGACCTTCAAGACATGTACCAACACCACGGGAGATTTTACCTTGTCTCAATCTGTGTGTGTGTCTATTTGTGTGTGTGTGTGCACGAGAGGCATATGTGAGCCCACTTTATAATCGCACGCGCTGGCTTTTCACCGACAAAGCGTCAATCTGCAGTTTCTGTGAAGGCGGGGGTGGAATAAAAAGTATATCGCTGCCAAAACGCGACGCCTCTATTTCAACAACAAGTAGCAAGACATAAAGCGAACCGTCTTCCTCCGCCGCACTTTTCCCCCCTGTGTGATGATGATAACACTTGGATGAGCGAATAAATGAGCAAAGTGCGTGGATTTACCTGAAAATAGTGCGACTGAGAGCCTGTTTCCACAGCAGACAGTGGGTCTACGGGCGATTTGGACATTTTGACTTGCACCATCTATTGAGAGCGCAGGGAGGCGGGATGCACACAGACATGGGTTACTGGAGGAAACAAGGGACACCGGATACATCTATATGCAGTGAAGACAGCGGCGGCATGCGGGAGCGAAAAAGAGGGATGAAAAGGCGATTAATATCCGAGCTCAGCTGACAGGGACGGCTATCTGGTACTCCCGGGTGAAAACAAAATGTGTGTTACATCGGTGGTAGAGGGGATGGGAGGGGTAGTGGTGCTGGTGGGGGGAAATGTAGCTGAAGCGAGCAGGAAAAACACCGGAGCTAAAATAAACCGTTAGGACTGAAGCGTCATCGCTCGAGCAACCGTTCAGGTCCATACTAAGTGAGTGTCTGTGCCGGGGGGTGTCAAGGTTAGCTTAACTGGCATAAAAATCAATAAACACCAAAAATCTGTGGACACAATTTAAATCTTTGTTTTTTGTATATGTGTTTCAGTTAAAATAACGCTGTTTTGGTCGCATTTGCACAATATTTGTTTGTCAAATGAGGATTCAAGCTGTTAAGTCGCAGTCAAATGAATGTGGAATCTTCAAAGAGTGGATCTATGAATCCATAATACAGGGGAGACTGTTTTTCTGCATTATTCCATTTTTACAGTAGACAGTTTTCTTTCTTTTTTGTTTTTAGTAAAACGTACACACATATAGCTACAGATTTAAATAATGAATAATATACAATAAAAATCGACTAATAAACGTTTTGCAACACACATTAATGTAGCCCTGGGTCGATAGAAGTGTGCAGTGCTGAGATGTACTCCACTTAGCTCTTTAGGAACCTTTTGCAGTGTTGTTAAGGGGACGATGTTTTGTTAAACTATGATAGAAGTAATCCAAACCCTCTGAAGTGATCTAGAGTCATTCATTTAACATAGACCTAAGTCAATCTAAAAAATGAAAAATTGCAATAACATCTTTTTTCTTTTTCTTTTTTCCAAATCAAACATTGACACCAAATAAAAAACACTGCACTATCAAACGGTTTCTTGTCTGTACATAGTATTTGTTTGTCAAATGAGGATTCAAGCAGAGAAGTCACAGTCAAATGAATGTGGAATCTTCAAAGTGTGGATTTGTGAATTTGTATGGAGAGACTTTTTTTCTGCATTCTTCCATTTTTAGAGTAGAAAGTACTTTTTTCATTATCACTTAGTAAAAGACACACATATATCTATAGATACAGGTTGCTACCAAAAGTAAATAATAAAAAAGGTTAATAAATGATTTGCTATAAATAAAAATGTAGCCCTGGTGTCCAGTGGTGTGATGTAACTAAGAGGCACATACTCATGTACCCCGCTTAACAGGGCAGTCACCAGTTTTTTTTGTAAAACTATGGTGTGGGTATTCAAAACCAGCCGAAGTGATCCAGAGTCATTTGTTTAACTAATCAATCTTGTTCACTGTAAGAGGAAAGGGGGTTAGATAAGTAAAAATTCCTTTACATTCTTACACGTTTACATCTTCCT
The DNA here is from genome assembly GCA_008933995.1 of Datnioides undecimradiatus. Lineage (NCBI taxonomy): Eukaryota > Metazoa > Chordata > Actinopteri > Lobotiformes > Datnioididae > Datnioides > Datnioides undecimradiatus. Next base: position 7,466,633 of record WARS01000071.1, on the reverse strand, counting down.
TACAGATTTTTTTTTTAAATTTCATTTAAAATAACTCAAGTTGAACCCAAATGTAAAACACTGGGGCTCCACCTGCACCATGAGACTGTTTCTTGGTGTCTGTGCATAGTATTTGTTTGTCAAATAGAGATTCAAGCAGTACTGTCAAGTGTGTACATAGAATGGCTAAAATTGCAGCTTTGGGGCCCCCTAGTGGCGACTAGGACGAAATGCCATCGCATAGTCCATATATACATAATTAGAGTACAATACTTGAGGAAATGTAGTTATTTACACTGCTGATGAGTGCATATTCAGTGATTGTAGGTTCCCTCTGTCAGACAAAGCAACTAATGAGTGGTTTTATTCCAGTGACTTAGTGTAGATGTAATTCTTTAACAAGTTTAATGTGGTAATTGGAAGTATATACATTGCATGTCATAACAAAGACTTAAATATTGAGGGGGAAAAAACAGCTATGCATTCTCGTGTAGACATATTAAAATACTATGAAGCAGGTGTTTTCTATAAAGTTGTTCTTTATCTGCTGTTCTTTATCTGTTGTTTTATCAGCTTGTTTCTTCCTCGTGTGTAAATGCTATATAAATAATATTGTTATTATCAGGCCATAATCAACTGTTAAAAGGAAAGGTGAAAAATAAATTTGGATATTAAAATAAATTCTTAATTGCAATACAGCAGTTGTCATTTAAATATATGAGTATCTTGAGTATGTTCATGTGTTTTTCCTTTTAATTTTAATTGCATAACATCATCCTCTATAAATGCCAGCTTCAAAACATTAAGATTTGAAGCAGTGAAATGACAGAAATATATTTTTAACACCACAGAAGACAAACCTGAGACCAATGACAGGCTTTTTAACTTGATTCAGCGTCAGTCTACTTCAGGCTGAGGCTGTAAGGCTGCCTACAAAGTGAAGAATACAACTTCCACTAACTCCAAAATAGTGTAATTTATTTGTTAGTTAGCGAGCACGAGCCCACCGGAAGTGCAAAGTTAACGTTGCTACAGTGATTGAGTCCAGCTGCAGTTGGTCAGGTAATGGCTCCAATGGGTAAGTAATTATAATGTCTCTCCACAGCAAATCTGCTTTTCCATTTTACACCCAAAACACACACTGGAATGGGATGATTATCTAATTATGGTAGTTTTGATTACGCTAGCTGTTTGTTTATGCTAGCCAACTGTTTATCTGAGCTGCTTACCTGCCAGACCGGTAGCAATGCCAGATATTAGATTAATATCACCTGCCGTAAAATAGTATTTGTCGTCTAAGTGTCAGCTCTTTAACAATACTTGTGAGACTGAGCCGTTTCAGATGTACGTTATTTCGTATTTTCTGTATAATCCCCAGACTGCATGCTGTTATTAGTTTAAACCTGAATTTCTAAGCCTGACTGGTGCATCAGGTTACAGCCTGACACAGGAGGGCGTCCTAAGCATTTAGCCGCAGACCCTACCCTACTGCCACAGTATTAAGATCATGTGATCTTCAGCTTCCCTTTTTTCTGACTGCCAGTGGGCAGATGTGCCTGTCTGAACAGTGTTAAGTAGGAAAAAAAACCTTTAGCTACACCTGTGGGATCCAGGCTCAGCCTCTGTTTATGATGTGTGGTGATTCAGAGGTCTTTAACCAGGCTACCTCTCTGCCATCTTCCTGAGTCACCCCACCTGTTGATCCTTTATTTGGGCCTCCTGGCCTCTCTCATCAGTGTCCTGGCTGTCATCCTAAGCAGACAGGTTGTTCACTCATGACCGGTCTCACAGATTCACGCCCCAGTTTAAGCTTTTCTCACTGTAATGTCGCTTCACAGTAATTTATCGATTTTTTTTTTTCTCTCTTTCTCCACTCCTTTTCTTTATTTGTATTGTGTAGAGCTGGAAATATGCATTTACAAAGATACTATCATACGCCAGAGGCTGGTTTGAAATGAGGATCAATGCTGAGACAGAAATGTGCAACATAAACAAGACATACCTGTCCACTAGATACCCTCAGTAAACTTTCCTTCTCTGTTGGTCACCTGGCTGCTTTTGTTATCTGCCACCTGCCTGCACACCTGTTGTTCCTGTATTCATTAGCTCCACAGTAAACATAATGGGCAGTTTTCCAAATCCATTTACTAGGAATGATAGTTTGTTGGCAGACTCGTAACAGGTGTTTTTGGAGGAGTCAACGCCTTATGGTAATTCTTACTTTATGATTGTAACTTCATTTTCATCCGCCGTTTCCAAAATATTAGTCCTGCTTTATTCCTCTGACACCTGAAAGCTTTCTATTAAGACACAGATGTGTAAATATTGTACTAACAAATAAACTTGAACCCTGAGTTCCTCCAGAAATCAAATAAAATGTACTCCATAGATATACAGATATACAATTCAGTTCAATCTTATAGGACAGATTAAATTATTAGAGGGTATCAATTTTCTCTTTGTCAGTTTCATACCCTGAAAAAAATAAGTAACCTGTAACCCAAAATGTTTGTGTCAATTTTATTGAAATAGTTTATTTTATAATTTTATGTATGAAAAATAAAGGAATTGAATAATCTGGGGGGGGGGGTTCAAGTGTATATAGACTGTTATCTATTTTTGCATGCCGTGATTGTCCATAGTAACCTGTTCATTTCTGTTTGTTCAACACTTACAGTTTTTGACAAGGCCCTTATCACCTGTCACCTTTCGTAAACATCATGCATGACTTAGTTTAGACACTGACAGTAAATCTGTAGATTTGTCGTCAAAACCAGACCCTGCAATGAGTTCAGTTCCAAGAATTCACTTTGATTATCTGGTTTGTCTATACTTATTTCTGTATTTGGTTCTTATGTCATTTACATTGGAGACTAAAATTCGAATATATTGTATATGGAGTTTTGTTTAGTGATTCATAATTTAAGGGTTGCCCTCTAGATAAGATAAATCTGGGACCTCAGATGATTAATGGGAGGCTAAAGAGGAAAAAATAAAGTTCTGCTCCAGAGATGTCTGTTTTTTTTTTCATGTTTATTGTGAAAATATAATAATTTTACCCCAAAAAGTTATTTTTAACAAATTTTTTTTAACAAAGTGTTTTTTTAAAAATATAGTGTAGAGAGGAAAATAAAAATACTACAGTATAGCCTTGTACAAGTGCCACAAAATTCTACTAAAGTAAAAGTCTACTAGAGTAAATTTACTTACTTACTTTCCACCACTACAAGGCACACGCTCTGTATGTCCGATTTACTTGTTTTATAAACTCTGCAGTAAATAAAAATGAAGGAGTAGACTGACTATACCCTCCTCCACGTCATTGTTTTTCCTCCTGGGACTCAAACTGAAGCTCGCAGCTGGTGGCGTTTGACCGGCCGGGCTCGCCGCAGACACGGCTTCACCACTAGAGGGAGTGCCGAGTTATAAAAGTAGGAATGAGAGAGTGGTGTGAGCAACGGCGCGCCTCGGCTGAGGAGAGCTGCGTCAAACCACCCAAAGGTAGACAGTATAACACCGGAACTAAGTGGATTATAATTTCAGAATAAGAGCAGAAAACTGAAGCAGCGACAAAACACGGGCAATGCCAGTGTTTAATTGAATACAGAGGAAACGAACTGCTTTTACAATTTGTCAAGAATTTTCAAACGTGTGGCTGTGAAGACCTTTTTGTCTGTGAATAAGTAATTTAAAGCTAAATATATACCTGGTCTTAAATAGAATAGATTATTAAATGACCATTTCTGCTAAGCTAACACTGGCTGAGTAATGTTTAATGACTGTAATACGGATGAATACCTGTCTGTGGGCACCTCATGTGTCCAAAATGGATCAAATAGAAACTAATAAATATAGACAATATTATTAACTAACCTGAGGGAGAAATTTGAATAATGTTATCTTTCTTACTTTTTAGGATATTTACTGAATTCCAATCTTTTAATTTTAAAATGTTTTTTTTTCTCCAGAGAGTGTTTGTTCTGTGATCTGTGCAAACAATTTACTATTTTATAAGTGGTCTTTCACTGAACTATTTAATTTAATAACAAATTATTTACTGTTTCATTTAGTATATGCTTGTAAAATCAAAGCAATATGTAGAATAAGTAACATAAGTGAAGATCCCGGTAGAAGAAAACAATGTCTCGTTTAAAGTCTTACACGACATAGGTTTCAACAGGTAGTGCATGGTTTCAAATGTGTAGGATTTCTTTATTTTAATAAACAGTCTTCCATCAGGTCAGCAGGTGTTCACAAAAATGTGCCTTCAGCCTTTTCTTTCTGACTTATTAAGTTGTTTATTTATTGCCATACAACTTGCAAGGACTACATGATGATACAACAAATATTTTCACACAAAACCTGCTGTAAAACTGAAATGTAGTTTTCACAATTTATGCTTTAATCTTTAAGGCTAAGCAAAGCTGATTGGGTGCTGGCTGTAGCCTTACTTCCTATGAACAAATATGAGTGTTCATTAAGTGTTTTTTTTTTTTTTTTGCGATACCACTAATTACAGCTGAAGGATGCTCATGCCACCTTCCACAACTTCTGGTAGCAAGTATTTTCATTTGAAATTGGCTACCGGAAGTACGGTGTTTGTACTTCCCCCGTCTTGACAGCGGTGCTTGGAGCCGAGAGGGTCAGGGGGAGGAGAGGAAAGGGAGTGGAGCGAGAAGACGACAGGAGGAGATCCACCACAGGGTGACCAATTTAACCGGACCATCCTTGGACAGCTGAGCTACAGATGGTCCTCCACCCTGGCCGCTCCGAGCGACAACCACACCGGATCGGATTGTCTGCTGCGGTCCTGTCGGGGAACAGAAACAGGAGATGATCACGGTGAGTCCGTCTTTCTGACATGAGCTGCTGCTGCTGCTGCTGCACACTGCAGGCCAACATATATAATATATGTTCTCCTGTCACACAAACGTCTCAAACACTGTTGCATTGTGCCGCAGACGCCTCTGCCACTTTTCTGTCAATACACCATTTCCACCGGACTGAATGACATAGCTGGCGACAGTTGCTGTAAGGCCTCCGCTTCACACTGGTGGTGGTGGTGGTGGTGGCAAAGGATACACGGTCAGTACATGTTTTCCACTGGCGGCCAATAACAACATTTCTGCGTGGGGGAAAAAAGGATGAGCTGCATCCCAGTGCGTTTATGTGTCTTATTACAGCTGACAGTCCTGAGGGCTGTTAAGAGGCTCCATTCAGAGGCTGCATCTGATGCTCATAATGATTCACACAAGCCGCAGATCATTTCTGATAACATAACTTTCAACTTAAACACGTCTATTTAAAGCCTGCTCACCATTATGCGCACACATGGGGTTTGTGAAATGGTTTTAGTGTGTTATCCACTGCTAGCCTCCGTCCACTGGCTGATGCTGAGGAATGTGCAGCAGCAATAACATGTTTATATCTGTTTATTTACCCAAGACTCGTGTTTGTCAATACACTAATCCCGCGAGCTCTTGCTTTGCTGCAGGCTGAAGGACATTTGCATGAAAATTAATCGCTCACAGTGGCGTGTTTGTGTCTTAACTTGGACTACCGGACGCAACGGAATGGTTTTTATGGTCCCCGCTATGGTTGTCACATAGGCCATGGTGTTATGTAACAAGAAGCCTACGCTGTTTGAATGCGGGCCCTCACACACGGCCTGCCTGTGCATGGCATTTATACACCAGATCGCAAGCACTTCATCCGCACATGATCGAAATAGGGCCACAGAAAATGCATAAAAGATTCCCATTGAATGCGTTGCATACCTTTGATTTCCCCTAATTGTTTGATCTATTTTCGCATCTGTATCATCTGGATGGCAATTGAGCCACATAGCGGGAGTGAGAGAGAGGGAGGGAGAGATGCATGCTTCGGACTTGTCTAACTGGAACAAGACCACAATGAATGACTTTATGCTCGCTGTTTGTGGCTGTAACGCCAGTGTAGCGGCTGTCCGGTTGAAAATGTCCCCTAGGAATAGTCAGTCACCCCCGCCTTCCCTTCTCCGCTTCCCCTCCCCTCTCCTAACGCTAGTGGGGGAAACCGGAGAGTACAGCCAAGCACCATGCAAACACAAACCGAGCGACTGGCAGCACCGCGACGTTTGCAAATGGGTACAAGCTGGTCGACCTTGTGCAGGGGAGTGAGGGACGCAGCCGGGGAGGTGGAGAGGAGGAGGAGGTGGGAGGAGAGGCGAGGGGAGGTGTGTGAGTGTGTGTGAGAGAGAGAGGGGAGGTGAGGGGGGGCTGGTTCTCCTTGAATCTTGTCGATCCGCTGCCAGGGAGGAGGGATACGGCTTGAACGGATACGTGCCAGAGAAGGCGCATGCAGGCAAGATATAGCGAGGAAATGCTATTTTTGCCTCAACAGCACAGCATGCCGCTCCGGTGAAAATGCCGGCCGAGGAGGCGGCGGCGGCAGAAGCGGCTGCAGCGGCAGCGGCTGCGTTGCGTTTGCGTGTCTCTGCACTATGTGGAGCTCAGGGCGTCTGGAGGCCTGGTAAGATCAGCTGGTAGCAGTTGCTGAGGCATATGTGAACGGGTTATAATTCAATCAGGGCGAAATAATACGCTACTACACTATTATAAGATGAAATACTATACTATTAATTCTGTAGGTTTATTGTGGTATTATTACAGACATAAATATCATAATATGTGATCAAATATTGAATATCCAAGAATTGGCCACATTAGAGACCATCAGGAGAATATTTCAGATATTTTCTGACAGGAGTACAACCACAGTGTACCCTAGTAGCAGTAAAACGGTTGCACGATCTGACTTTTTTCTCTCTTGATGTGTTACCCAGCTTATTTGCTGATGCAGATTCCCAATCAGACATCAGGGCTCTTTTTCCACAAAATTTAGAATCATGGTTCTTTGCTGTATCTAACTTACTGGGACACTGTCTTGCAAAAGGCAACATGAAGGGAGGAATTGCTGTGAGTCAGCGGCCCACCTTGGCTGAATAAAAATAACTGGTAACAGAAACATAATAAAACTGCATTAAATGCTGATCGTGTTTGATTGATACTCAGCTCACTTAGTAAGGATATTACTGGCTTGTACGTGAATGAATGAGTGTCATACACCCAAAGGTGTCCAGTCCACATGGGCTTATATCACACATGAAGAGATAACAAACAATATCCGTATGTCCCAAAACATACTATATCAGATAGAGACTTAACAAATTAAATATATAACTCCTAAATACATTAAAGATACAGTGATGGCAAACACCTTGTATTTAAATCCTCAACATAATCTGTCATATCAAACAAATGGGGCAAACATTTTACTGATTCTGATAAAATGGGGACACCAGACTGATATAATTACATGTTTGTCTGTGATATATAGTTATGTTATATGATGCTAAAGGGGCAGCATTGGTAGCTTGATATTCTAGTAATTTCTAAACAGCTTTTGGTTGAGTGCTGCAGGGCCCACAGATCCTGTCATGCTGTGTCTCCCATTACTGTCCTGATATTTGTCTTGACAGTGTCCTGTTGTCCAGTGGCATTTATCTGTATTTATTACTCATTTTTTATCATCGATTGTGATAATAAACAGAGCTCGAAGGAGTCGTTCTTTTATCATCAACACAACTGACTCCAAAATGCTGTCGTGTGTTTATATGTTTTTGCACGGGGGTCAAATTGAGCCAGTTCTGGTTCACCTTAAAAAACCGAGGCATCGAGCTATTTTGGGTCCTATCCTCCCCCTCTAACACCCTCCTCCCTCATAGTTTTGGAAGTAGCTTTTTCTCTTGCGAATCTGTCTCAGCATTCAGACATGAGAGGAAATCAGTGAAAGTGTGTCTGGTTATCCAGGAAATGAGATTCACGTGCATTTAGCGGACAGTGGTGCATTTTATTTCCTGTCAGATTTGGGATGAAGGAGATCTTTGCTGAGAAGGTATTGAAAGAGCTAAATATGAGTCAGGCCCGTTCATTAATCTAAGTGTCAACAGGCAGACTAGGCAAGACATCCACTTTACTGTCATGATCTGATGGGTCTCACCTGATCTGCTCAGTGCTTCAGTTTCAGCCATGACAGCATCGTAGATATATTTTCATGTTTTTCACTCTACAATCTGTGTGTGTCTGATTTTTCCTGTAGACCCTGCAGAAGCCGTGGAGATAGGCCTGGCAGCAGGGACTGGTCTTCTTATTAACCTTGGTCTCTGATCACTGGCCCGGGTACAAACATCTGGTGCATTGCGAAACAACTGGTGCGCCTTCTGATCCCAACCAGTCCTGCGGCCCTGCGGCGAGGCCTCTACAAACCCCTCCTCACTTCGTCAAAATTTTGTCCACGGGAATAAATGAGTGAACCGGCATCAAGGGAAAGGGCTGGGACATGTACCAGAACCCCAACAGGTAAATGAACAGCTCCTACAGGTGGATAGAGGAGGAAACAGTCCTCCCACATGGTATCTGTGCTGTAGCTGTTATCTGTGTTTCACCTGTTCCCGTACTGAATGCTCCTCTCTGTGCTCACGCAGAATGTCCTGGTTCAGTGGTTTCCTAGTCGCCAGAGTGGATGACCGCAAGACTGCGTGGGGGGAGCGCAATGGCAAAAAGTCCAAACGGAAGGGAGGCTCATCTCTCTGCAACCCGCGTTACATGAGCTGTCTGCGGGACCCAGATGCTATGGAGCCCCCCTCTGGAGCCCCCCTCCATCAGCACCATCGCGGAGGGGTGGCAGGGGCTGTGGGAGGCGGGGGCAACTTCGGCGTCCGTTGCGGATGGCAGGAGGACCACTACGGCAAAAGGGGAGGGGCTCCCGGGGAAGGGGTGGGGCTGAAATCAGTCGATTTGGGCTTTGAGGATGGGGAGTTGAAAGGGAGGAAAGGGGGATGTAATGGAGGAAGCGGGGACATGGGCGACGAGGGTCCCAACGGCGCAGCAGGGGTGGTGACGGCTGCGGACTGCTGGCTCAGGGTGGTGCGAGTGTTCCAGTCGAAAAAATTCCAGTCCCGCAAACTGGAGCGCCTATACCAGCGTTACTTCTTTAGGCTGAACCAGAGCTCCTTGACCATGCTCATGGGGGTACTTGTGATCGTGTGCGGCATCATGCTGACCTTCCACTGTGTCCACGCCGCCCCACACGTGGCCTATTCGTCCGCCCTATCGGTGGCGATGGCGCTCTTCATGGCTCTTATGGTAGTTTGCAACCGCAACGGCTTCCACCAGGACTACATGTGGATGGTCAGTTATCTGGTGATTGGGGTCTTGGTGTCCGTACAGGTGTTCGGGGTGCTCATGGTGGCACCCAGGAGTGCTTCAGAAGGCATCTGGTGGTCTGTGTTCTTCATCTATATCATTTACACTCTGCTGCCTGTGAGGATGAGAGCGGCGGTGCTGAGTGGAGCAGTGCTGTCCATCATACATGTGGTCACCACCTGGCAGATTAACCAGGAAGACAAGTTCCTCTGGAAACAGGTAAGGGAGGCTTGAAGCTGGCCTGTTTGACTCTTTGCTCCTTATGTTTGACCTGAACTGACACTGACGCTGAACAGGGCGGAAACTACTTTGACACGTCTACCTTCATTTTCCCTTTCTGTCATGTTATTTCTTGGATGGTGCATGGGCATTTTAACTCGCAGTTTTTGTAATTCACAGATGCTTTGCTGGAAACATCTGCACAAATATTATATTTTGTTAAGCAAAATATTTGTTCAAATCCAGATAACTTAATTTAAAGATCTGGAGCAAACTTATTGTTGGAACTTTTTTAATGGTGTTGTAACTGACCTTTCAATATTTTATCGTTGTCTCTCATAGAATGAGCAGGTTCGGGCTGTTGTACGTCTATGTCTAGCTGAAGCCACGTAGCAAATATACACCACAGAAAGAGGTTTTTGGTGTCCACCACCTCCTGACGGAAATATCTGGCCCCTTTAGCTCAAAGTTCTCGGTTTTCACCAGTAGGTTTGTGTGTCTGCTGTTTGGTGCTGGGCAGTATGGTGCAGCATACAGTGGGTATGTATTAGCATTTAAGCTGCAGCAAAACCAAAACAATGAGCTGAAAGATGCTAAACTTTCCTGTAAGTTGAGAGGAACTTCAGAGTCAGGTGATTGCATGCATCACTAAGACACCTTTCACATAGGTGTAGTTGTTTATTTCCATCGTTTTATTTAATATGTTCTGTAGTGCAGCTTTAAATTCCTGTCAACTGCGGTAAACCATGACATTTGAGGATGTTGTGTTGTGCTTTTGTTAACTGTAATAGGCATTGTAGACTATTTTCTAAAAATGTTTACATACAAATTTGAAGCTCCAAGAGGGAAATAGATTTGGAAGTTTAAGTTTTTGATAAGTAATTAAATACATCCCGTAAACTAAAAGTTGTAATTCATATTGATTAGTTACCACTGTAATTTGACTGAACTTGACACGTTGTTACATCGCCACATGTTTGAGGACATTTAAAATGTCTCCTCTGTCACAGTGTTTATGACGGGTCGGTATTACACCGTGTGAACTGGCAACAAGGACGATGCTCTATTGTGTTCGGTCACTATGTCGTATTTGCGTATTCACATGTACTTATGGGTCTTGCTGTACAGTGTGTTGTTTGTGCGTCATGCCAAGGACCAAGGGGGCTTATTGAAGGTCAGTGGGCTGAATGAACCACCCCGACTGGACGGCTGTGTGTGTGTGAGAGTGTGTGTTGTTGTGTGACAGTGGGAGAATACCATGATATAAAGCAGTATCACTCAGGTCTCTGTGCTCTCACACAAGGGACGCTTTGTACTTTTCTCCAAGGGTGGGGTGATGGGGGGGTGAGGCCGAGGGGGGGGCACTGTATGGTGGCTGCTTGCTTTCTGTTCTTCCATAGTTGTTTTACAACTGTTGTGTCCTTGGGGAAAAGTTATGGAAAACATAATGACATAATGTGAAGACCATTACATGAAAAACAATAGGGGGATGTAGGACTTAATTATGAATCCCTGATTGTCACTGTAATGTCTCTACCATCACTATAAGGTATGTATTCTGTAACATGTCCTTCAAATATTCAGTTTTAAGAAGACCAGTGCCCAGAGAACAACAGGAATATGTCACTTAAACACAGATCAGTGCATCACAACATTGTGATTGTTTATTATTAATTGATTACCAAAGTGTGGGACTAGATTTGGGATTCGTGGGAACTCTGTAACCGCTGCATGCTCTGTAACGTCGTGCATGATATACCATAGTGCAATCCATCACAGACTCCTGTTTGCCATCGTTAAGTGAATGAATGTCATGAGATAGCTGCAGCCGGGCAATGCTGTTTATTCCTAAGGTCGTGTGTGTACTATGTGACACAGTAAAACAGTCTCATCAATCACTGCGTCATGCTTGTGTGCAAGGATTTCCTCTTTCTCCAATAACTCATTAACCTCACTGGGTTTCTGTTGGTGTTTATGTGTGCAGATAGTGATGAAGCTGTGTATTGGGGAATGCAGATCCTCTTTTCAATGCCATCTTCTGTTCGCTGGCACTGCAGATTTAAGTTGTGAATTGAGTGAATTGAATACCCTATCCCAAAAATGTTCATACGCCGTCAGTATAAATGCCTGATATATGAGAATCATGCACAAAACACATGAATTGAGGACTGCTTGCTAAGAAAGTATGAACAGTGCTTCCAGCTGCTCACTTACCTGCCTCAGATACACCGGGTGAAGGGTCAAGGGTCAGTATCAGTGATGCTCACGATCACCGCATCTGGGATCTGAAAACCTGCAACACCTCCATTAAGGATTTGTCAAAGGCCCTAAAAATCAATTTTACCCTGAGTCATGTCATGCATTTACCACACACACACACACACACACACACACACACAGTCCTAATGAAGCAGATTAATTATATTGATTGTTGCTAATGTGGTAATAAATATTTTTCTCTATATCTTTTTTGATGTGCCATCTTGACATGAAATAGTTTTATGTGTTTAACGTTCAGTTTATATAATGGGAAGTCACTTTCTAATAAAATCTCCCTGCAAAATCAGACTTGAAGAATGAAACCACATGCACATCCATCACTACTGAACAGTTATTGTAATGATAAAAATGGGCATTTTGAAGGCACTTACAGTACATAGTCCACACAAAACACAAAAAAACAAAGGTTCAGAATCAGAGACATGAAGACCAGCATGAAAGTCTCAGCAGAATGACTTGACAGGATATTTGCTCACTTATTACTGTGAAGTCTCGCTTGAAGCACAAAAGAAAGGACATCCACCGAAAACATAGGCTGAAAACAGAGCAGCTGTGAAAATAGGTTGTTTGATTTAGCGCTATTAAAATGATCATCGTCTAATTTCTTCCTGCATGTTTGTAAATGAAAATGATTATTAGGATGAGTAACGGAGATCTTTTCAGGGTTTATGGCCTGGTTTAATTCTCCGTCTCTGCTAAAAGAATCGGTCTCACAAGACCTGAGGAAACTGCGGCTCTTGCTGACATCTTGATGGTGTCTGTTTGCTATATGAGAAGTATTTCATGATCGCCTCTTGAAATTTATGGCCCTTAATCCCTTCAAACCTTTCAAAACACATGCAGTCCATCTGGTTGTTCCCTAAGCTGTATTGCTCTTGGCGTTGGTTGGTGTGTTTTTACAGCTGCGTACATGAGAATCGAGTGCCCGTCCTTAGCCTCACTTCGAGTGTCTTATTGAGCCCGCTGGCTGCATAAACTACAGTCTGTAGGAGTTTAAACAGCCTTGTTATACACAGGAAACAAAACAAACACCAATCTATGAAAGCTTCAAAGCGTTAAAGTGGTTTGTAAGGAAGATGTCCTGCTACATGCGAGCTCCTCTTTGCTGTTACTTCTCACGGTGTTTGTGGCGCCACGTCTGTGATCCTTCGACTCCTCAGCTGAAATCAATTAGCCGTAGCGGTGCAGTGGATACACATGTGCATGTCCCACCCAACAATATACACACACACACACACACACACACACATACACGCACACACATCTGCCATCCCATGCTTTGTTATGGTTGTCACCTTCCCTTCTAGTCTCTATTCAGTGTTTGTCAGGATTGCCGCTGTTTGTTTTTCTTTGGGAAGTAACATCCCAAAACCATTGTCCTCCCTGTATGTGTGGGTGTCTATTTGAGTGTTAATACTGACATGTACAGAACGTGCCTCTGTCCAGGATTAAAGCAGAGAAATGCCCCAGCGAAGCCCCGGCACGTTTTACACACGTCATTCCGCCGGGCCTCGCTGCCGAAGTGTTTGTCATTGAACTTTTGGGGTTTTCTCACTGAAACTTCTCGTTATTGTACATTCTTCACCCCGGCGTTATTTGCTTAATGGCCCCCCCCGACAACAGCTAGCATTGTTGTGTGGATGTTGTTGACACAAGTGCTGTGAGAGGTCAAAGACTGGTTCCTAAAAATACCCGGCCCTTGGCGTTTCTGCTAACTGTTGCGTCACATGGAACAGTCTTATCAGAGCCTGCGTCAGAGCAACAGGCAGGTCACTCTAACCCCCTTTTCTCTGCATACACATGGGGCTGCGTTTTCACATACCCCGAAACACTACACTGGTGCAGGGGCTGATACTGTGTATTCACAGATACTACAGCGGTTTATTTATTTTTTTCTGTTGTTAATGAAGCGTAGAGTAATGCGTCTTTGACCGCTGCAGAGATGGTGGGTTAAGCCCCTAAAAGCCCATTAAACAGCACAGAGGGCAAATCAGGCATCTGTGTGGACTCTGGGTCAGGGGACAGTCAATACGTTTCACTGGTCTCCTTGTCAAGCTAGTAAGTGTTTAAAGTGTGTGTGTGTGTGTGTTTTTTTTAATTCAGTAGATAAGATAAGGGAACAGAGTTTAAATAACAATGTGCTGCTCATGTAATAAAGCTCTCGATTTACACGCAGGTCTACTACGGAATCACGTCAAACTTTCCAAATGGCTGTTTGCTCAATTTTTAAATTTCCAGGATGTTAGACAGCGAATAAATGCATTTTAATCAGAGCAAATCTCACACCGTATCAACTGTATCAGCTGTTCACAGTTTCACAGCAGCCCTCGGTGCTGAAATAACCTTGTGTGCATCACGCACCAAGATGGAAAGGATTGTATCCCGGTAGAGGAAGTGTGAGCTTGTGACGATCACCTGTGCAAAGCTGTGGCTATAGAATAAGACACGCTGTATAAGGGAAGGAGGAGGCAGCGAGGCGGTGTGATCGGAGGAGAATCGGATATTCTCCCCACGCAGTCCTTCCACAGCCTCCTTGATAAATAATTTGTGTGTTTAACGCAGCAGCAGCATTTTAACGAGGATACCTGTCACATGTACACTTTGCTCATGACCAGGATGGATGCTGACTGATGGGTTCCCACACACTCACTCTCTCACACACACACACACACACACACACACACACACACACACACATCACACGTTTACTCAAAGGATCCACACACTGTAGGGTGCAGTGTATCAAAAAGCATTTAAGCATTGATACGCCACGAATGTGATACGATCCCTCATTGCGTGAGTGTTTCTCTGCGAAAACACATTTCACTTGTTAGTAAATGCCTGCATCTACTTGTACGAGGAATACAAACGCACATCAACACACACACACATACACACACAGACACACATGCCACCACCGCCAATCAGCCAATGTGTGGACCAATAAGAGCGATGGAAAATCAGTTTAGCATCACTTCTGAGAATGATGGGGAATAAACAGCATTGCTAAGTGTCTCCCTCAGTGCTTGTGTTCAGTCGGTCCAGCGGTTGCCATGGAAACAACTACGACTCAAGCTGCCGAGACCCAGTTCAGCTCGCTGGTGTACAGTTTGGTAACCGCTGCTTCAAGAAAAGACCAAAAAAAAAAAAAAAACAGAAATCAGGTCAAAATTGATTTCTGCCGTTCACTTCTCCTTCTGAGAATCTGAAAGATGGAGGGCCGGGTGTCGTCTGAGGGGTCCCAGCTTTCTAGAGACGCTGCTGTTTGTCTGCCTAGATAGATTCATGCTTTGTTTTCCTCCCCCCCGCTGTCGAAATGAGACGGTCCATAATTAAACACGGCGATGACAGAGAAGAGGTCATATGAGTGGAGGTGGTGGGGAGTCGAGAGGCAGGGATGCACAGGATGTTGTTTGCCAGTTGTCTGGTTCAGGGAAGCTTATCTCTGGTCAGCTCGCTATGACTGTGCATGTTTGTAGCCTCAGTAATATGGAGACAGTGCAGGATGTGTTTTCAGGCCTCAAAGACACACGCTTTTTAAAGAAAGCTCGCTGGCTTGAATAATTGACCTTGTATTGTTCTGTTATTTATATGAGTTTCCTTTTCCGGCACAGATAATTGGTTTTATTGCTAATTACAACTCCTTTACGTTCCTCTAATGTTGACACAACTCTAAGAGGCTTTTTGTTTAATCACAGCAGTTATCCTTGAACCTGTTGTCTGTCCGCAGCATGTAGAGCCTAGCGTCCTTGCAGGGGTCCTATGCGTTCCAGAAAAACCTGGTAACATTGTGAAAACGGTTTTGAGTCTCCCAAATTCCTGTCTCTCTATGCAGATTTTGTTGTTCTTTAAATAAACAAAAGACACTTTTTGCAACTCCGGCGCCAGAATACTTTAATAGTCACACTCTCTCCACAGTAGTCACACCCGCCTGGTTGCCAGCAGAAATGTGTGTGGTGTGTTGTTTTTCAGTGTTAAGACCCCCAGCAAGTGCCCGGTCCATGTTTACAGAAACGTGAGGAGTTTGAACATGGTCAGTGTGAACCAGGACAACTGGTTTTATGTTACAAGTAATTGTTCATGACCCAGCTGTGCATTATTTACGTAACATGTAGGGTTTCAGTGTGCGGCCCCTTAAATACTCAGAAATGTTTAAAACAGCTGGAGGAAATGCAGAAAAGCCAACAAATAGAATTATTAATAGAAACCTGCATGTCACCAGTCATACTTTTATGTTGATGGATGAGAAAAAATAGTTTCTTCACTTATCCAAACACAAACACCAGTGTTGACAGGGGAAAAGAGTTTTTTAAGCTTAAATTTTTTTTATTTTTTTGTAATAAAATATATTGTGACTGGCTTTCTGAATAAACTGCTCTTTAGGGAGCAGAAACCACTGCCACACACTTGCACCATTTCCTGTTTTGAAAGAGCTTAAATATAATATCAGATACCCACTTTTGTCTCTTTTGTGATTTATCTTGTGCATCACACATTTGTTTAGACTCATATCTTTGACTTAAATACACAGAAAATATACTACTTCCTCACTACTGTGAGATCACAGCTGCTAATGTAGTCTGAAGTAAACCATATCTATTAGAGGCCTGAATCAGTTCACTTGATTAAAAAAAACTAGATGTTTTACTGTCCTGAACAAATCTCTGTGTAAATCATGTTTGGATGTACTATAAGTGAAATGTCAGACTAAGGCTGCGTTCGAAATCACTCTGCATTTACTTTAAATGGCTTGCACACTACTTTCTGTGTAAACTATTGTGTTGAGTGTTTATTACTCTGAACAGTGACTGACGGGGTGGTTTTGGATACAGCGTAAGACAGCCAGATATGAGCAATGTTATACAGTTTCCACGTTAACCTTTAGCATAATGTGTCTTTTTTGTTTGTTTCTTAACTATAAATAGAAAAAAGAGGGTGTGCGGGCTGAACTTTGTCACAGTCTTTTTATGTGAAAGCAGGGTGATCTGATCCATATATCCACGATATTTACTCAAGTCAACATTTCCTGCAACATATTTTATTCCCTCGGTGCATGTAAAGCCCTATGATGGGAGTCTACAGACTGCATTCATTTTAAGAGGAAATCATGTATAAATCAAAAGAGACTCGCTATTCTTGCTATTAACTTTTAAAATGAGAAAAACATAATGAAATTGAAGTGAATGCGAACTAAAAAAAATAAAAGCCAGTCACTTCAAATATGCTAGAGCAAAATGATTTCATTTTGTGCCTCCGTCACGTCACACTGGTGCAGTTTTGTTTTGCTAAAACGACACTGCTTCAGTAACACTGATGACAGATTTTAAAAACTAAGAATACCTTTAAACAGTTTGATTGATGTTGTCCTGGAAATGTCCTGGAAAACGATTTCCTGAGAAAGGACAAAACTCTGCCCTGCTGTTCATCACAAATTACAGACATAACAGGACTGGAAAGATGATTGTGTTTCAAAATATCTTTTCTCTGCAGCTTAAAAGATTGATTTTTTTTTTTTTATGTGAAGTTTTTCCACTGTAAGACATAAATGTCTGATTGTAGTGCACCTCAGTTAGACGCTCACCTCCAGACAGTGTATAGACCACCCGTCTGAGTGAGGGAGCAGAGTGAGCAGGCGGGGTTTGACTCTTTATCTGTCGATGTGGTTCTGGTCATTTCAGATAAGGGCAGTGCGAGCTGTGTGTGTAGACATGAGGCTCAGGCTGAGTACACAAACCCAGCAGCTGCCTGGCACTGCACACACACAGACTCTTTCACAAAGGCTCAAAGTGACAGTGAGCACGAGTCAGAGCGGGAGGAGGCAGGGAAAAAAATTAATGAAATGAAAGAAAATGGAAATAAATAACCGACGCTCTCCAGGAAAGATAAGGGACAAAACCTACGGGGGACACCCTTATGGTTTGTCACGACTAAAGCATTGTCATTGTGTTTGGGGTGCTAGAGTGTGTTTTACAGAGCCTGATCTAACACAGATGTTCTAAGGAGTTCCAGATGCTCCTCAAAGGCCGATGAGCTCTGACTTGCACTCTCACTGGCCCCGGTTCAACAACAATATCCCATCAGTCACTGCTCCCTCTGGGAAAAGGCCTTATAAATTCAGTGTCTTGTTCTCCACACAGTTTTTTGGACAGGACTGTCCAGCTAAATGTTTTGTTTTTTTTCCATGACAGCGTGAAATATCATTCCCACTGTATTTAAGTGACCCCAGTAATCCGAGACAGCTCCAAACCATTTGAAGTTTAGCAGAAAGGATTAGTAGATTAATTGACATTTCGCTTTTCCCCCTCCCTGAAGCAGCAATCGTCCAATCATAGCTTAGCAGCTCCAACCAGACATGGTAAGGCCTGTTAAGGTTTCCCTTCACTTGCATAAGCAGTGTTTTTTCCAGAGTTTTGAGGGTTTTTTTAATCTTTCCAAAACCAAAAAGTGTGTATAATACATTATCTCTATGTCATCTTACATGTCCACATATGTTAGCATGTCTTTCTAACTAGCTACCATGTACAGCACCGTCCATCATAGCCAGGTTTATCATCTATTTTACTCTCAATAGGACCATAATTTACAAAATGATCATCAGACTGTTTTGAGGAGGACTGCTGTTTGGAACAGACTGAGAATACAGTATGTTCTGACACTGGTATGTGGTTGTAATGAGCCTGTAAGACAAACTCATCTGCCCACCCTCCACATTCACCACTACCACCCCTCCTCAGCTAGTCCCCACGCTGCACCTTCCCTGAACTTGGGTGGGGGACTGCAGGTCTTTGGAGGGAGGCTGTGGAATGTGGGTGATAGTTGCTAAGTGAAAGCTGTGCTGCCATCTCTGATAATTCACAGTCTCCGTGGGTGTGAGTCTCGGGCCAACACTAAGCAGAACCTTTTCACAAGACTGAGAAAGAGAGAGAGAGAGAGTGAGAGAGAGAGAGAGAGAGAGAGGCCCAACACTGAGTTATATATAAAATCACCACCATCATCACATCTCCATCTTCCACGCATAAGAGGTGTATAATGACTGCTGGCTTCAGAATGAGCTCTCTAACAGCAATATTAAGTCAGGAAAGTGTACATAATATGTGCACACACATTATAACAAATCTTGTTTTTGCATGTCCACAGCATCTAAGCTGACTGGCTGACTGATTGGCCATAAGAGATAAAGCATGTGTCCTCGCTAACAGCTGGACTAAATGGATTTAAAGTGTGAATGACATGACATGAGATTTTGGTCTGCATATTCAAAATTGATTTCTTTCATAAGCCTCTGAACTTCTCATCCTGTCAGCTGACTTTTGAAGGGGTCAGAGTGAATAAAGTGTTACATCAGTAAAACCGGACACCTGGGGAGAAATTAACATCCTCCCTGACCTGCTAACATTGTGCACTTGCATGTACGCACACACACCTAAACAATACACACATTCCTGTGATCAGTGTAAGGTGTTGGCTGTGTATTGTTAAGAGGTATGGAGAGCAGGATGGGGAGGGTTGGGGGGGGTCACCCTGTTACTGTGGCGCATGAACATGCCTAGAAAAAAAAAAAGACACTGAGGTTTCATCAACAAGGCAGACTGTGCGCTGTACATAAACCTCAGACAGTTTGATTCAGATTGTTTGGTTTGAAATGGAATTGGCTTGTGAGTGCTGACTATTAGTCACGTCCTGCTGTCTGTTTTGGCTTGTTTAGTTACTTCATTCCACAGACAGACTAAATTTGTTTTCCTGTTGATCAGTTTTTTCTTTAGGTTGGCCCTTTAAGCCTGCAATAACAGATTCTTTTTGAACACTGACATATTACGACCTTTTCAGCTGATTGCGCGTTACCAGACAATAGCCGTGTCCAAATATGACTCCTCATATTTTAAGCTCTGTTTTTGTTCTCTACCAACCCCTTCCGTCATGTTCACCAGCATATTCCCTTACCATGTCTGTCATTCAGTGCTTCTCAGCTTAAAACGGCTGCCTGCTTTGGCTGAATTAAATAGATGCTATGAGAGTGGTGACAGTGAATTAAAACAGTAAAGATCTGTGCAAAAAAACCAAAACAATGAGCTTAAAGATGATGTAAATCTGCAGAAACCCATTTACCATACATGCAGTCAAATGGTTCAGTAGTATCAAAATTTTGATTACAGCTGCTTTAAGTAATCACATCCTGATACGTAACATTTGTGTCTTATGTCTTGCAGGATGCTCTGCCCCATTTGTCCACATTCTCCCACATTGCTCTGTCTCCCTCAATCCGAAACAGGGTCTGATGGCCTTAAAAGTCAATGTTTATAGACTCACTGTCAGGACCACAGACTTCCCGCTAAAGTAAATGACTGCTCTGCTAAATCCATCATAAAGGAGGAGAAAAATTATAAATAAAGTTTTTGAATGTTCCATTAGCCCCCTCTCGTCCTCGCCTGCTTGTCCAACTCGGAGACGGTAGCTTCAAAGAGGTTTCATCAGGTGCTGCGTTTTGATGAGTGTTTGGATGTGTTGGTGAGGTGTTGTGCACCCGTTGACGGGCAGGAGGATATTATTGTTGCGTTTTCCATTTTTTTCATTTAGACATTCGTAATCCCTGCTTACACCATGCTAGCACTGTGGCTCTGGGGTCGCAGTCAGCCGGTGAGCCGGGTTCACCACTCCAAAACTCAAGACATTCGCCTCAGCCTCAGCTGCACTGTGTGATGAGTGGTAACTACCAAATGTTAGCATGCTAATGCACTGAAAGAAGTTGGCGGACACAATAAACACTTGCAAAATACCAGCAGGTTACAGTTGTCGTCTGGAGCATTGTTAGCATGCTGACATTAGCATTTAGCTGAAAGCAGCACTGTGCCTATGAGCAGCCTCACAGAGCTGCTAACACTGCTGCATGTCATGCTAATGAGGAAATAAATTAGACGAGGGGGTGGATTTTATTTTTTGTATGTTTTGTAAAAACACAACTTATTAAAATGTCTGTAATATTTTAATTTAAAGCACACAATATAAAGCCCATTAACATGTTAAACTCATATAGTTATATATATATATATGAATATGAGAAACCTTTTCACAAGTAGTAGCTTTAGCATTATTTAAATCATCTTATTTCATACCTGACAGGGCATATTTCTGTAACAACTTGTTCAGCTCTTAAGCCAAAGTATATGATATTTACACTCAGTAAATATTGAAACCTTTGACTTTTTACAACTGCAATGTTGCGTCAAATGATAAATGTTGATTATAAGTACTTCCTGACAAATAGCAGAAATGTGCTACTCATACCTTGTCTGACAGTAAAATAAAGAGCTCAGCTGGTGTAAGGAAAGCTTAACTTAGGATCACAGTAAATTGTACATTGTTAGAAGGGGTTTTGACTTCATTGTGGAGGTATTCCAGGTATGCATCAGACTTGTTAAGCACAGAGGTGGCCATTTATTCAGCCATGCGTCCACAGAGCCACGTTGATATTGATTAAGCCTGCATATCCTCCCTAAGCTGTTGGGAGGTTTGTGGCAAAATACATTTTAATCTATGTTGTGCTGAATAACCAGTATTAGTGCTGTTTTGCCTGTCCTGTCTAGATCGGAGCAGCTCTTACATAATGCCATTTTGATATCCAGGGATTAGGCTGAGGTCCTCTCCACAGACTGGCTGGCTGCTTCCATCATATCACCCTCGGGGAAATGACGACTGCTTTTATGGCAAAAAAAACCCCAAACTGTGATTTTTCCAGTGACGTGATGTTCAATTCCCGGTTTATTTTAGGCTTCACAAACTGAACATAACCCTTTTAGTAGGCTGTAATCAAAATGGTAACTCAGTCATGAACCCTACCTGACAGAGAGTGCGCAATGAAGATTACAATGCGCAGTGCGATTATAATGGTGCTGGTCCAGGTTGGCAGGATAAGGTAACGAGTGATGAGTTTAGATAAATGAGTGTGTTGTTGAGCAGAGGACATGAGCAGGTGCAGTGGCCTTGCACTGGGAGCGTGGTAGCCAGTACAGGTAGCAGGTAAATGCTGCCAAGCAGAGCTCCTAAAGAGGTGGAGTGCTGTTGCGTAAACACAGGACCTTACTGTGTACTCTGTAAACCCACTAGCCCTTGCCCTCTTGAGAAAAGCAAGCAATTAGTTTGAGCCTGTGAGCTCAGACACACGGAGTGTCAGACGGACACACGTTGAGCGAATCTCAACAGATGAATACTTACAGTAGCAGAGGCTAAATTGCATGTGGAGAAAAGACGTATGCACTGACTGCGCACATATAGGCTAAGAGGCGGCGTTCACCTGCAAACGCACATCGTGCTGCAGGGTTCACTTTTGTCTCATGGCTGTTTTTGCTTGATCAGTGAGAGTAATGTAAACAGAGCTGAGCGCTCTGAGCCATCTGCCTAATGTCACTGTGGCCCATATCTGTCCTGCTCTCTCTCCTTCTCTCTCTCTCTCTCCTTCTCTCTCTCTCTCTCTCTCTCTCTCTTCCTCTCTCTGCAGATCTCACTCACTCGCACTTTTTCTTACTCTTGTCATCCTCACATTGTCTCTCTCCTTCCTCGTCCTGCTCCTCAACACTCATTTCCTTCCTATCCTCAACATCTGTCAGTCTTCCATTATCTGTGCTCTCCATTACACCGCTGCTCTATTTTTTACCCCGCCCCTTGTTTGCTTTCTTTTTAAACTCAACTGTCCATTACCCATCTGTTTCTATTCTTGGTCTGTGATACTCTGTAAACTATGTCACCTTGGGACACCTTTACCCTCCATTGTTACTCCCATTATTCACCTTGCATGTCTATTTTTCATTCAGTAATGCTTTTCTGTTTTTGACTAAATGTTCTTCTCCTGATTAATAATAGGACAGAAGGAAACATTTAAAAAAATGCCCATAGTTTTTTAGCAAGTATTTTATATTTATCTTCTCTGCTCACCTTTGTTCCAGTGTGTGCACTGTAGAAACAGTGGTGCAGAAGCATATGCAAATATATACAGACATTTCTCTTGCTCAGGTCATTTCAAAACTGAAAGTAAGATTCTGAAATGTACCCTTTAGACTCTTTCCCTAAACCGTTAGATTATCTTTAAAGTGAAATTTTAAAAAGTAAAGCAAGTACAGTGATCGAAACACTTCAGGAAGGGCAGTGATGAACTTCTGAATGAACTTTACAATAGCAGGTGCTTCAGTAACCGACCCATAAGATCCTTCTGAAAGGATTTTATTGTAGTCGTGGAAACCAAGAAGAAGAAAGAAGAGGTTTGTTTTTGTGAGGCCTGTCATAAATATCAGAATATTGTATTGTGTAAATGAGCTTAACTTAACTCAACTTAACTTTATTAGAATGATCTTTGTTGAGTTTCACTGTGTATTCATCATTATTTGGACTTGTAGTAATTAATGTTTTCTGCTGTATTCAGGTTTTTGATTTCAAATATGGTTGTATCAACAAAACCCCTAAAGTAATATTTCAGATTAAAAAGCATTAATATCTGTTAATAGCCCATAAAAGTTAAGTAAGAAATATGCATTTTAATGCAAATGGCAAAGAAATCAGATATGTCAGCTACAGCAATACATTTTTATAGGGTAATGCTAAAAATGTTAAAGGTTTTGGTGGAACAGGTGGTGTATGGAACATTTAGATGATAATAATGAATGGTATGTACATTTAAAATGTACATATGTTATGTGCATTTGGGGAAAAAAGTATGCTAAATCTATTAAAAAAAATAAATTATTATTTAGAAATATCAACCAAACTTCTAAAGGCACTTTAATTAATCAGTCAGCTAAGAGAGTCAAGCTTAAGCTCAAAGACGTCTCTCTGGAGGAAGTTCTGCCACAACAAAGTTCTGCCACAACAAAGCAGCCAATATATAAGTTCTGCACGTGACATCTTACTACAGTCCTTTTTTAACTTTCTGTGGACGTTGGCAGGAGAATATGTGAGTCTACTCATCCTAAATTACAAAGATAACTTCAGATTGTGATGAACAATGCGGACATCTGTGCACATTCACTGTGAGGGGAAAAAACTAACTAAATTGTAACTTTCTCTTTGATCAGTTGGATATAAGATGGAATAAATGCAGATGTCTTTGGGCTGAGGCTCTACACAATGACGCCTCTGTGTTGAGTGTAACGTAAGAGAAAATACCACTATAACAGAATTACATGAAGCATATAGTAAAGGATGTCCTTTCTAGTCAAGCGTTCTGTTTGTGTGTTTAAAATGGAAATTGAATTGAAGGTACAGTGTTGTATTGATGTGAACAGAACCTCTTGGCCTCCATGTATTTCCTTTTTTACCCAGAAGATGTCAGTATGTAAAAGATTCTTCAAACACGCAGGTATCAGGTGTCGATCATGAGAGACAGAAAGGAGCAGGAAGATTCAAAAGGCTTCACATTAGACCTGAAAGCCTTTTCCTTGATCCTTTTGGTGTTTTATATAGAATGTATCATCTTCTGGCATCAGTGTGTGTTGTTGATGGATGGATGAATGGATCAATGGATGAATTACAAAGATACAGAAATTAGTTTATGTCAATTAAACTTGCTAAATTTACATATATCTCTACAGCTGAATACATCTTTTCAATACATCATCATATGTTATCTGCTCCCACTGACGTGGTTTAAAGGCCTTAAGAAGTTTATTGCATGCCACACTGTGCGAGATGGGTCTAATAAAATCTTAGTAGCAGTGTGTGTCAGACTGTACAACATCAGTTTGAGTTATGTCAGATTGTGCAACCACTGTGTGGTGAATCATTGCATCACAATGTAAATATTAAAAAACAGTACTTGAGAGCAGCAGCACGTTGTAGTCGCAAACATTAGCCTCTGTCACTTAAGTCTGTGTGTGGGCGTGTGTGTCCTAAATTTGATCTAGGACCAGATCGGGTCCTATTTCACGTTTCTCTCACGATTTCATCGCAGAGTCTAAAGAGGCTGTAATGCACTTCCAGTATGCTTTAAGTCTCTTGAGAGAGATGGGGAACGGAAGTGTTTGACAAAAGAAGTAAACATGTGAATTAAAGTCATACTGCTTTTATCATAATTTAGCCCTTAGAAAGAGTTCAATAAAGATCTGTCACATTAATGTTTTCATGTTGTGATTTTTATGCCAGCATTTTCCGGTAAAGTCAAGCACTTGAGATGTACTGTAGGCCTTTCTCTATCTGTCTCTGTCTATCTCTATATCTGTCAGCATCACTGTTATTCTCACTGTCACTGAAACCAGTGAACCAGACAGTTTTAATATGATTTAAGCTTAAACCCATGGGAAAAGAGAAATGACTTCCTGGCTGTTTTCAAAGATAACATAATTTATTTACACTATTTGAATGTGAACATCTCATTCTTTCGATCTCTGTAAAGTCTTTCCTGATTTATGAAACCATTCTGTCTCAGAAGCACTAACAACAACATTTGGTATTTGAGAAAATGAATCTTTTGTTTAGTTTGATGAGAAACCACAATCAGAGTTTCGTCCCTCTGTTATCTGGCAGGATTAGCTGTATCATCCTTCCTTCTCCTCGCCTCTTAAGCTTGACCACCTCTCTCATCCCTTCTCTCCCTTCTCCCCAGGTGAGTGCTAATGTCCTGATCTTCCTGTGCACTAACATCATTGGAATCTGTACCCACTACCCCGCTGAGGTTTCCCAGAGACAAGCCTTCCAGGAGACCAGAGGATACATCCAAGCCAGGCTACACCTGCAGAGGGAGAATCAGCAACAGGTAAACCTTCACACAGACACTTAAAGACATTAACCTTCATGTATAAATGCCTGAATTGAAAAGTGTATATAAGTAATATCCGTTCATACTCGGACACTCTCCAGTCAGGCTCTTGGAAACAGGTGCAGTGATTGACAAGCCCGTTGGTTCCTGCTGAAGGTGTAAAGCTTTAAAATTGGGTCACGTATATACAGTTTCATGTTTTTTTCCTCTTTAGAAAAGGCTATGAAACAGCTGGGCACTGTAGCAAACGCCACTCACACAGAAGTAAACAGAGCATTTACTGGACAGTAGTTTCACGTATAAATTAAACGATGATTGGTGTGCTGGTGCTCATGCGCATGATGCAACGGTGTGGCTCATTGATGTGTGTTTCATGTGTGTTTCTGGACAACATGCATTTTGTTTCTTTTTTTGTGTGTTTTTCAGGAGCGTCTGTTGCTTTCAGTGTTGCCAAGGCACGTTGCCATGGAGATGAAGGCTGACATCAATGCCAAGAAGGAAGACATGATGTTCCATAAGATCTACATCCAGAAACATGACAATGTCAGGTCAGCTGGGACTCTGGGCCTCAGTGCTTTGTTTATTTTTACATGTTTTACATGTGAACTCAAATTTAATTTACTTTATCAGCTCCATTTTCTGTGTAGTACAGTGAATTCTTGTGCTCTACTATACTTCACTGCGCTGTTCTACCTCCTATGGTACGACCTACCGTGACGTATCATGTCACGTCATTCTGAAAACATAAAAATAAATGTTAGGATGCGTTGCTCAATTAAACCCAAAGCAAACATTTTCCCTGATTCTTCCTGAGAGTGAGTCACACACATTTGTGCACACACACTCATGTACACACGCAAGCAAGCGCACTCACAGAGTCAGAAGAGGGTAGAGTGGTTTGGCAGAGAGGAGGCTAATTAACACTAGTGAGGGAATACTTAATCACCAGCAGCCAAGATAAGATAATCCCCAAAGATGGAGAGCTTCAGCACACATTCAATTACAGCACTGAGCAAACACACAGCACACAGTCCCTCACTCCCACCTCACACACACACACACACACACACACAAGCTGGCACAGATCTCCTTCACAAGACTGTAAGGTCAAACTTCCTGCCTCTGTCAAGGTCAGCAGCCATAGTGCTGCTGCTGTGTGGTAGGACTTCGACACTAAACCTACGTGAAGGTGCTTGATCAGAGTCGAGGATTAACACGGTTTTTCTTTCTCTTCCTGCACGTCTCACGCTGTCTTTCCACCTTTCTCGATCTCGTCCTCAGTATTCTGTTCGCAGACATCGAGGGTTTCACCAGCCTGGCCTCTCAGTGCACAGCTCAGGAGCTGGTCATGACACTCAACGAACTGTTCGCCCGTTTCGACAAGCTGGCGTCGGTAAGGAGCACACGCGGTGTCCTTCCCTCTGTCTGTGTCTTCACATGTCGTGTTGTGTCTTCTCTCTTCAAATGCTTTTCGGACCTTCTGTGTTGGACACTCAACCAAAGGTTTTTCTTTTCATCTCGTGCCCTCTCTCTTTCTCTGCGTGCCCTTTTCTCAGGAGAACCACTGTCTACGTATTAAAATTTTGGGTGATTGTTATTATTGTGTATCCGGGCTGCCTGAACCCCGGGCCGACCACGCCCACTGCTGTGTGGAGATGGGAGTTGACATGATAGAGGCCATCTCGTGAGTAGAAACCCTGGTTGGAGTTAAAGTTTTTTGTCCACCTTGCTGTGGAGGAGAAACTGATCTTCTGGTTCTGTGTGTCTGCAGGCTGGTGCGGGAGGTAACGGGGGTCAACGTTAACATGCGCGTTGGCATTCACAGTGGCCGTGTGCACTGCGGCGTGCTGGGACTTAGGAAGTGGCAGTTTGATGTGTGGTCAAACGATGTCACGCTGGCCAATCACATGGAGGCCGGAGGCAAAGCAGGGTGAGGGAAATAAGCACATGTTTACACACACGTTTGATTAAATAAAAAATAAAAAAATCACACACTATTTGTGCAACTGAATCCATACAAACACATTCACACATTTTATATAAAGTTCCTTGTGTTTTTGTCTTTTCGTAGGCGTATCCACATCACTAAAGCCACCTTGCAGTATCTTAACGGAGACTATGAGGTGGAACCAGGTTTTGGAGGTGAGAGGAACGCATATCTGAAGGAGAACAGCATTGAGACTTTCCTGGTCCTCGGCTGCAGCCAGAAACGGGTCAGTGCATAAAAATATACATTAATTATACATTTAATATGCACATATATTTAAAGTTCCTTATCTTTGAAAACTTGTCCTTGTATTTCCTCTGCCAATCCTAAATTTTTTACTTTAATAGTTATTAATGCTGTGCGAAAGCCTTTTAACACATCCTCAGAGGGTGCCACCCCTGCCTATAACTTGAGAATATAGCGTAAAAGTCTCACATTATGGAATAAAGCATACTTGTTAAAGTCCAGTGATGACTCCACAGTGAGCACCATATTTTGTTTCAGATACGTAAGGTATCATGTCTTATTTTTGGAGATACTTTTAAATGTATCTACATCATTAATCACTTTTTCTTTCAATTTGTAGCTTGAGCTGAAATACATGCACGTTGCAGCATGTGGTCCTCGGCCACTGTTGTGCTTTGTTTGCTGTGCTTCGTCCATTTCACAGCCCTTCGAATCACCTCAATTGCGTGAACTTAGCACATTATTGACAAGCATAATGTGGCCGGCGAACAATCCATGCAACGATTACCTCTCCTGCAAAACATATTCGACAGACCCATTTAGTAGTATGTAGATGACAATCTGGTGGCATCAAACCATGGCAAGATTATTAATATTTTTAGTTTTGATTTATAGCCTAATGTTAGATAATAGACTTGTCAAGGGGGCAGTGCTCAATGGTGAACAGTTACAGAGTTATTTTTTGGTTGTGTCACAAGTTTTTAATCAGATAAAATCTAGTATACTACTTTTCAAGTTGGAAAACTGTCTAATTTTAACATTATTCTTAGACTGATATACCACATTATTAAGTTTGGAGTCACATGCTCAGAATTAGATATTCTGTTATGGTTGAATTGTTCAAATTAAAAAATAATTACCATTAGATAATAAAAAAATATTTCCTGAATTGCATGCCGTAGTTTACACAAGAGTGAACTGAATTGTGGATCAAAGCATTCCAGTGCAAGTGAAACAGGAACTCGTCACTGAACCAAAACCAGAAGCTTTAAGCTGTGTCGATGAGCTGCACAGGCTGAGTAAATGTGAATAAAGCAGAATCATAGAGACATTATCTTAACAGATGAGAGTGGACAGATTTGTGAATGAAGTAATCTTCTAGACTGTCTGCTTCCCTCGTGGGCGTAATAAATCTTCCAGTGTATTTCGTCACTTATATTGTCATTCACTGTGTTGTGTTGCATGAGAACAGTTGGTCAAGCTCTCATGTTCTTCCCTCTGAGCAGAAGGAGGAGAAGGCGATGATGGCGAAGATGCAGCGGACGAGAGCCAACTCTAATGAGGGGCTGATGCCACGCTGGGTCCCCGACAGAACCTTCTCCAGGACGAAAGACTCCAAAGTCTTCAGACAAATGGTGAGACTCAACATCAACACACTCCTTCGTGGTAACAGAAGCAGGCTGCAGCTTCTCTGTGAGGACTCAAACTCTTTATCTTTCTTCTTCAGGGAATTGACGAGACCTCCAGTAAAGACAAGTGAGTACTCACTCTCATTGCTTACACATGCAAAGCCTACTGCAATACTTTAATGGATCTAATTAAACCCCCTGTTTGTGCAGCCGTGGTGTTCAGGAGGCCATGAACCCGGAGGATGAGGTGGATGAGTTTCTGGGGCGAGCCATTGATGCTCGCAGCATTGACCAGCTGAGAAAAGACCATGTTAAGAAGTTCCTGCTCACCTTCCAGACCTCCGGCCTGGAGAAAAAGGTTCAGACTAAGAGCTCTGATTATCGCATGTGCTTCTCCAACTTAAACCGGTCCATATCTGACTCTCCTCTCGTTTCCTGTTGCAGTATTCCAAGAAGGTGGACGACCGTTTTGGAGGCTACGTCGCCTGTACTCTACTAGTATTCTGCTTCATATCGTTCATACAGATTGTTATCTTTCCACAGTGAGTACTTAAAACACGCTGTAGATCCTCTAAAGTTTACTTTTTACAGTTGCTTTCATACCTGCAGTTTGGTTCATTTGGTCTGGATTGACTTAGAAAATACAAATTGATGCTTTTTAGTTCTGATCTGGTTCATATTCACAGTGACTTATTAAAAGCTGACCTGTTGGTCTTGCTGGGAAAACATGCTGCATAGCTACTAAATTAAAAAATGGATTATAGGAATTATTAAGTTAATCTGCAACTGGACCTCTTATCTCTGTATGGTCTTGCAGAATCAGGAGAAAACAGAGTACCTTGTTTCATAATATTACAGGTATATATTCAACGTGTGGCTTTTTATTGAGGAAATGCTAAAATACAATAAGATACAAGCTCAGCTCTTACCCCTTTTCACTTTTTAAACGATAGGGGAAAATCCCTGTGTTTGCATGCTACCATGGCTACTAGATGATTTTTGCAAAGATACGTAGGGTTCATCATTCATACATACAAAGCGCAGTTAAGATTTCATATTCAGTCCTGGACTTTGTTTTCTTTGTTTACACATTACTAAGAAAGTGTCCAGATTCAAGTTGACCAAAACGCTTTCAGGTGGACCCAGTTGATCAAACTGAAACCATCTCAAATAAACCAGGGATAGCTGTGAAAGTCTCACCATCTGAATGTATACCTTTCTTGCAGCACCCCGGTCATGTTGGGAATCTACATCAGTATCTTCATCATACTCGCCAACATCCTTTTCATCTGTGCCATATATTCGTGCATCAAGGTAACACACAAACAGATATTATGCTAATATGTACATACATTCACTGTCTGTTTACTGTGTAAATTATTCATTTGTCTTCTTTCAGCTCTTTCCAGCTGCAATGCAGACTGTTTCAAAGAAGATTGTCCAGTCTCGCACCAACAGCACCCTGGTCGGAGTATTTACCATCATCCTCGTCTTCATCTCTGCCTTTGTTAATATGGTAAGTGGTCGCCAGCCCAACCGAGCAAAGAGACAGCGTAATGATACATGGTAAAATCTTGATGAATACATGATCGTGTATGTGTGCATGTTTGTCTCTGCTGCAGTTTGCCTGTGACACCAAGAGCTTGGCGCAATGCGTTGCTGAGAAGCTGAACACCTCTGCAGCCCTGGTGACGCCCTGTCTGATCCGCAGCCTGAATGTGTCTGTTGAAGGGGGTCTAGAGATCTGTCCTAGCCATGGCCCCTCCTGCCCCTTTCCTGAGGTGAGCGCATTGTGTGTCACCACTTCGCTGTTTGTGTTCCCTGCGCAACTGGCCGAGCCGTTTCTAGAAGTAAAATGTCACATTAGCATTTGTGTTTCTCTGAGAGATCTGTGGTTGATAATACCTCTTTGTGATTCTCCTCTCCTGTTTGTGCCAGTATTTCAGCTACAGCGTGCTGCTGACGCTGCTGGCCTGCTCAGTGTTCCTGCAGATCAGCAGCATAGGGAAGCTGGCCCTCATGCTGCTCATCCAGCTCACTTTCCTGCTGCTGGTGGAGTGGCCACAAGTAGCACTATTCGACAACGCAGACCTCTTTGTCACCTCCAATGCCATGTAAGTGCCACAGGCTGGATGCTAATGCAGAGGTTGTGGGGACAAGACATGATAATGTTTGGTTATGAAGAGAACTAGACAGCTTGTTTTAGATGTAGGGCTGAGTGCTGAACTTACTTCACTTGCCAAGTAAAATATTTCCGCAGTGAAGTATCAGGGGTATCGAAGGTTGGCAGCAAATACTTGTTTAGAGTCTTTTTACTTATTCTCCCATCAGATGTTTCCTGATCTAAATCATGAAACTCTTCCAACTTTAGACTGAAGTATCAAAAAATGTTTGTATTGTTTTAGAATCAGAAGTGAAACTGAGATAATATATTGGCATTTTGAGACAATACGAAGTCTTGTTTAGATTAAATCACATATAACTTTAAATATATAATTCTGTTTTTGTTCTATATATATGTTTTGTCTATTTGGTATTATGTTGGTTTTTTTCCTTTTCAGTGATTTAAATGAAACTAGTGCTCAATGGTAAGTTGGTCAATTTGTATTTAGATTCAAAAGAAACGCTTTTAGTAACCTAAAATGATTTTGACCCCCATTTTTTTATGTTTGTACTTTTAGGTCCAGTTTCAATGAAACTGCAAACCAGTGGTAAGATTACATTCAAAGTTTCTCTTATTCTATCATTTCAAAGCTTTTATCTTCAGCTTGTATGCCTTTGATTACTCTGACCATGCGTTCGTCACTTTTCAGTCCATTTGTTGTGACCAAAGTGTCCCTGAGGGTCATGACTCCGGTGATCCTCACAGTCTTTGTCCTGGCGCTGTACCTGCACGCCCAGCAGGTCGAATCTACTGCACGCCTCGACTTCCTGTGGAAATTACAGGTGTGTACAGCGTCCACTAGAGGGCGTCATCTGACCACGTTGACTACAAACAGAATCCCTTCATATCTGTACCAGAGCCTCAGAGTTGACCATCAGTAAACCAGATGATAGCGCCGTCATGATAGAGTACCTGCAGTCTTAGACTCGACCCTGCCAGACGTTATGTTACAGCATTCATAAAAACTGAGTATCTCTAATAAAGAGCCTTTACTTCCAGGCCACAGAAGAGAAGGAGGAGATGGAGGAATTGCAAGCCTATAACCGTCGCCTCCTCCATAATATTCTGCCTAAGGACGTAGCTGCTCACTTCCTGGCGCGTGAGCGGCGTAACGACGAGCTGTACTACCAGTCCTGTGAGTGTGTGGCTGTCATGTTCGCCTCCATCAGCAATTTCTCTGAATTCTACGTAGAGCTGGAGGCCAACAACGAGGGAGTGGAGTGTCTCCGACTGCTCAACGAGATCATTGCTGATTTTGACGAGGTAAAGTTTGCTGAGGCGTGTTTTGTAATCTCAGTGTGCAGATCTGACCTTGACTAACTGCTAATTTAAAAAGAAAATGTGATTATTTGTAAACTGTATTAACGTAACTACTATCTGTTCTCAGATCATCAGTGAAGAGAAGTACAGGCAGCTAGAGAAGATCAAGACCATTGGTTCGACCTACATGGCAGCCTCTGGCCTCAATGACTCCACCTATGACAAGGAGGGCCGTTCCCATATTACTGCACTGGCCGATTACGCCATGAGACTGAGAGAGCAGATGAAATACATCAATGAGCATTCCTTCAACAACTTCCAGATGAAAATAGGTAAAAAAACCCAAAACATTTCATCCAGTTTAGGATTCAAATGTTTGGAAAATCACAAATATTTAAAGTTTTCTAATATGTTGAGCGCACAATATGTACATTTCTGCCACCAGGGGTCTCTCAATCAAAACAAAAACAAAAGATGTAGGCTGTTCACGCTGATGAGAAGCATGGGGTCATGGGAGTTGTTGTCTTCACTCTCATCGCTGTCATGCAGTCAGCTTCTCCCAGTTAGGGGTTGATCACATCATATGTGCTCCTCTCCTGTGCTGCACATCACATTTTTCTTTATGTTCTGAGCCGTACATAAAACCTTAAACAAGGCAGCGAGTCCTCAATGTCACATTTGGCCCAGTCAGCCAATCAAATCAAGCAAGAGGCAGGCTTTACCACTTCAATATATAGTTCCTGTTTAGATGTCTGCAATGTGTGTAGGAAGGGCGGGACATTAGTCATATTTCAGGCACATCAGCTGTTTTGCTCTATGGTCTTTGCCCGTAGCAAGGCAGCTCAGTGTGATTCGCCTGCTTAGTTTCCTTCGGTTTTCATTGTTCAGAAGCCAGCTTATCCACACAGGTCTTCTCCTCTCCAAAACAAACTGACCCTGTGATTAAAATCAACAGAAACACTGACTAAAGCAGTTTCATGTTAGAATCATGACTGTTTCAACGCTGTAAAGCCCCAGTGACGAGACGAGCTGCTGCTAATGTTTGCTCAGCTTGTTTCTCTGATAACTTAAGACGTTCTGTAGGATTTTTCTACCAGGAGCTGAATTATTCACAGAAATCTCCTCCTCAGCAAAGACAACAGGCTTGCTGAGTAAAACCAGTAATGTAAAAACAGTAAAAAAAAAAAATTGAAATAAGCAGCTTTATATTTCAACCTGTGTTTCTCCAAGGCTGCAATGTTTTCCTCTTTCATTTCCAGGTCTGAACATTGGGCCAGTGGTAGCTGGGGTTATTGGTGCACGGAAGCCCCAATATGATATTTGGGGAAACACAGTCAACGTGGCCAGTCGTATGGACAGCACAGGTGTACCTGACCGCATACAGGTAAGTTCCATGTGCCTACCATCAAAATTCAGCCAATCATGTTTCTCAAGCTGATTTTGTGTCAGTAAATATGTCTATACAATATATAATATATATAATAATAATATATAATATGAATGCACTTTAGAATTGAAATACAATAACAAAAATATTTATGAATCATTATTAAAATAACTATATTTTCTTGATGATTGGAATTGGATTCATCACCGCTTTTTTGCTCTTAGACTATAGCAGTACACGCTTTAAAATGCAATAACTGTTTGGCCACTCGGGGGCACCATAAGCTAAGCTGGTTGACATAATGACTGTGGTAGCAAAAGAATTATGTTTATGGATGTTCGTGGTCCTGCGATCCTAGCTTGTAAATAGTTATACTTTATATAATTTATATGGCTCTCTATATAAATATACCCTTCTCCATTCTGCTCACAGGTGACCACAGACCTCCACCAGGTGCTTGCAAGTAAAGGGTACGTGCTGGAGTGTCGTGGCGTGGTTAAGGTCAAAGGTAAAGGGGAAATGACAACCTACTTCCTGAACGATGGCCCGCCCAACAGTTAGCAGCCATGGCACCAGCAGATGCCGGGATGATCCCCACTGCACGGACACAGCACCACTGAGCGAGGACTCACAGTGCGAGCGAATGGCTAAAAACTAGAGACGCCATCACTTGAATCCCAAGCAAAGAGGAAAAAAAAAAAAGACTTTAAAGACTTCAAAAGGAAAGTGGTCTTGATGAGAGGAAAATGTTCTCGTTTGACAGCCATTTTGGCCCACGTTCATGTTGAAGGACAAGTGTTTTTCTCATGTCTAGCCTCTCTCTCAGGCTTCTTGAAAGATGCAAAGTCTGTTTATTTAAAACAACGCCTTTTAGCCTGTGTCAAAAGAAGATTAACGCTGTACATAAGGCTACTTTTTATTTTACTTTGTGTTTTGTTTTTTGTTCTTTTTCGGTAATTTTTATTTCACATGAATTATGAACAGGTACTCATATTTTGTTTCTGGATTAATTATTTATTTTGATCTCAATGTTTTGTGCAAAAGGTCCTTTATGAAAAAGTGTGAATACATACGTGCACAAATATCCAGTTTATTACACGTTTATAAGTGTGTATGTACATGCATATTTGTGTGTGTATGAATATATGTATAAACTGAGGAGGAATATATTGACCAAAGACTAAAGTATTTACTAAAAGCAAGGCAAGACATGTTTGATATGTTCTCGCTAAAGTCAGCAATGATCCCCACCTGTTTTCTGAGCAGGAGGCCTGGACCCTCTGTCTTTTTGCCCAACTGCTGGCAGCAACAGCTGCTTCATTGTTCTCATAAAATATGTAAAAAATTATTTATTTTGTCTGTCATTCAGGCAGCAAAGAGTTGATCACTTTAACACTAAATTATGGTATTGCCCTCAACCTCTAAAAACAAACTCTAAAGATGACTAAGGATATTATTAGAAGGCGATATCTGAGATCTATATTTTTTATCTCCACTCTCTGAGGAGTTGAAGTAGCTCCAGCTGGGATCATCCTCATTTCATGTTCAGATTGGTTCCTCAGAGCTTGAGCAGCCAGTGTACAGCTGGTTTCAGTCGTAACAGTATGTTGCCATCGACTGCTCCTTCCCTTTCAGAGAAGGCTTTTTGTTTGGTGCAAATGGAAACGAAGGAACTTAGATCAGCTAGTTGTCCCAGAGCCATCGGGGGTGAAGGGGGGCGGGGGGACCTCGGATTTCAGCGCAGTGGTACCACACAGCCTGATTCTTCTATGAAGAAGAAGAAATAGATGAAGGAAAGAAATATATATTGACTTTGACTGAATACTGTGCTTTGTAATCCTGAAGGGGCATAACTATTTTCACTGTGAGGTTTTTATGATACAACAAAACTGCTTTCTTGCCAAACATAACCGCTTTGAAGCATGTCTGATTGTGGTATCTTGTTTTTCATTTTTGTTTGTTTTAACGTAGGGTATTTTGTATCACTTCTGTATCCATCATTTGTATATTCTTAATGTTGTTATTGTTATTATTATTATTATTATTATTATTACGATGATTCTGATTAATTATTATGCTTATTATGATGATTCCATTCCAATGAAAAGGATCAAAGACCAGCACGCTTTCTTGTAAAATGCCAGTTGTAAAGCTCAAGCTCACTGGTACCAACTGATCAACTGCAGCCTATGAATTCTGCTGTTCAATCCTAATGTACAATACAGTATTTCAACTGGCGATAGGTGTGATCATGTATAGTAAGTAATAACCATTAGCTGCCTTTGCAGCAGAACCCGAGTGGTGTATGCTCACATAAGCATAGCAGTAAACACACACACACACACACACACACTCACACTCACACTCACACTCACAGATGATTCACTGTGCTTTTTTTTTTTATTTTATGCCACTACTGCAGTATTGTAAATCTCAGTCAGGCTTTAAGGTGACCTCTCCCTTCCACCCATTAACTTCTCAGTACTAACAAATGACATCTCTGGTATTTACGCTATGTAAAGAGGACAAGGCAGAATTAGTACATGTACACATACAGTATATCTATTGTATTATTAACCCCCCTACACACACTCAGTCTTTCAGCAAAACGTGGAAGTACTAATAGCTGAGTTTGATTGCCTTAAGTTAATACAAAACAAATCCTAGAATAACACTGAACAGGAACTGTGCCTGCTTGCCCTGTCTGGACTGCTGATGTTTGGATGGTGAGGGAGATGGATAGGGGCTTGTCGAGAATAACATTCAGTAAACATACGCATCATTGCAGTGATCTCGGTTTCTCCAGCTTCAGCTTTTGTAATTAGGAGAATCAGCCCTGACTTAGCTCTTCCGCCACACTCTACAATGGCAACCAACAGTTGATCATGTTTGTACCAAAGCCAGCTCACGCAGCCTTGTGCTATTGGTCCCTCCTGTGCAATGATACTTGGCCCTCGGGGGCGCAGTGGTGGGAGCACCAGAGGACAGTAATGTAATGGAGATCACCAACTATCAAGTGAACTGTGACCAATGAAGAGTGATTCATATAAGCAAAGAGTTTATAGAATGGACATGAGTTTATAAAAATGTGCATTGTATGTATTCTATTTCTATTGGCTGTCCATAGACTTGTGTTGATTGTTAACTCTTGGGATGTGTTGGGAGGAACGGGAGAGGGGAGAAAGGTTGTCCCCATACTACTGAAACAGTGTTTTGCTCAGGCCTGATGAATCCTTCCGTATTCGTTTTTGTTTTATTTGTATTTTCCCTTGAGTTGGAGGAGTTGAAAGGGGAGTGTTTTGCAAAGATGAAGGACATGAAGAGTTGAGGACTATGACAAAGAGAAAAATAACATTTCCCCTTGAAGAAAAAAATAAAAAAAAAATCAATGGCTGGTTTGTGTGTTCATATATTTACTGATGTTGGTAAAGTATAATTCAGTGATGCAAGAACTCCATATTCAATATACACATACTCTATGACCACAGCTAGATTTTACATTTTAAAACCATCTGTTGAGACTATAACTGCATCCCTGCTTTATATGTTTTCAGTTAGACATGCTACAAGTGCACAAAGTTCCACTTTTTACATATAAGAAAGCACCATTATAGTGTATAATAGAGAACACAAGGTTACAGGCTAAGACCAAGCTAATATTTCCCAGCTGCAGGTCTACAGGACAGACAGTCTCAGTCCAGCCTGGAGCACTAATGTACCTGTGCCACTTTGAACAATCTACAGACAAGATATGGTAAGTAAAAACCTTTATGACTTGATTTATGACTTCTTACACCTTTATTATTATTATTATTATTACACCTTTATTTCTAAGTTGTGTTTTATCTGCACCATGTGCAAATACTGTTTTGTTTCCTGACTTTACACCCTGAGGTTAGCTGCTGTGAGTCATGGTTCAGTTACTTTCTGGCAGCAGTATAAACTTCGTAATATAAACTCTGATTTTAACTATTCAAATGATGCACGCTGTGGTTAAAACCCCCCCCAAAAACAACACCTACAGAGGTTGCAACATCACTTCTTACCTTATAAAGTATGTCAAATTTGCTTGCAATACATAAATGCAGTAATTACAATTTTTTAACTGCAATTTTTGGATACTTTCAAAGGTTATGGAGGTTATGAAGTATATTTAGGGGGAATCACTCATAGTTTTTGTCAATTATCATCATAAAAGTAATTTTCTCACAATAAAAAATCATTCAAGAATCATCAAAATGAGGCAAAAAGTGGATCTGTCATCAGTTTAATCTCAGAAATTCACATCAAAACAGATGCTGTTTCTGGTGCGTGTGTGTGGGTCAGAACAGGCTGAACTCCTGGTCTGTCACTGTCATTTCCTTAACAAACCTGTGAAAGCAGCAAGTGGATTACACTCACACAGATCTGGATTATTTGTTGAAAATAAATCTAATATTACAATACATGTTACCTAAATAAATTAATAAACGTTACCTACTTTGTCATTTCACTGTTCTTTCTGGGAAAACGCTTGACTTGGGTCCATGGTTCAGGACTTTTGGACGTCATCCATCCATACTGCTGGCTATCCGTTAAAGGCATTTTGTACAGTTGCTTAGGGGCTGGAAAAGAGAGGACACCAAGACATACGAATCTCATTTAATTTCCTTTCATAGCTTCTCCAAGCTCGTCTCTAGGAATACAACTGTGATTTGAATCCAAATATCTAGTTTTATAAATTTAAACTCACATCTGGGTGTTTGAACCCTTTTGACCATCTCTTTGTACCGCTCATGGCTCCCATGATGTATGTCAGTGCTGTAGGGAATCGGCTGGTGGTAAACATTACATATGTCAGTGCATTTGAGGGGTCCCTGTGGTTCTTGAAGGGATGGCGGGAGCCCTGCTCTCTCCTCTCCATTACTCACACCATCTGTAAAGAGATACATTACTATAGTAGAGACTGATCATTATTTTGATTCAGGAAAAGACACAAATTAAAGTTGAACCAAACATTTTATCACGAGTGTGAGTTCATACAAATGAGTTCATATAAATACCAAAGTATATCATATTTTGTACAGTATCAAGGCCCCTGATTTCTGTAGGAAGATAACATAAAAGACTTACTATCTAAACCCTTTTACCACTCTTGTAATGTTATTGATTTGTATGTCCCTTGATCTTTTACTCCATTATATTTGCCTAACAGCCTAGGAGTTACATCAAAAAGCATAAACCATCTCTAATTTGAACAGACCCTTTGTATTAGTTGAATTAACTGCAATATGCATTGTCTAGCTGAAAGCAGGGTTCTCACAGGACAGCAATACTACAAACATATGATGAGTTAATGGAACAGGATGCATTACTACAGGAGTACAATGCATCATAGACAACAGCAAAACATCACATACATCATAAATGGCCATTTTTCTGCACAATGAGTACTTTCATGTTTGATACTTAAAGTGCATTTTACTGAAAACAGTCTACATGAACTCTATATTTTATAGTTCATATACTATTTTATATTTTGAATACGTCATTTTTATTTGTAGTTGTTGTTTACTTGTACTAGTGACGTTGAAGGACCCGGATACTACTTAGACCACTGCACTATCCTGCTCTGAACCACAGACTGTATCTAATATAGCTTGCTAGCTTTTATTGCCAGAAAACGTTTGAAGAATTAAATAAATGTTATTGATCGCTATCAGCAATCAACAGGCTCAAACAATCACTGCAAATTCCAATAACAAAGCGATCATGCCTTCACTGGCTGACGTTAGGCCGGCTCCGCTTACCCTCCGGATGAGATGCCCCTCTAGGATTTACTATCATTTTATCGCCTATTGGGTTTTGATAACCTAGATGTGTCAAGCCGAAGAAGGCCATAATGTGACGGAGGGTGTTCGACGAGATAAAGAAGCTTGGAATCGGGACACGCACAAACAGACGGCATGTAACTAAGTGCACAATTTTACGTTTAGGCGTAACCATGGTAACAAGCTCCTCCCAACAAGTGGTCTCTCGCGAGGGAAACATACGGATGTATGACGGGGAGCGCAGCTAAATTAGCAATAAAGCCACAAACAAACAATCAAAATGAAACAGAACAGAAACAGACAAATGTATTATTTTATAGTAGAGTGCAATCGTCAAGAGAGGGTTTTTTCAGCCTCCTCAGCCGTTGCTAGGCTACAATTTACAGATTACAATACGTATTTTCTGACTGAAGTAGTTCTAATGCGCAAAAAGTGAACGTCTTAGCTGTAGCCTACTTTAGATTTGAAACTATATGCCACTTCCTACGTTCTTGATAGTTAGCATTAACTTAGCATTAACTTGTAACCTATAGCCTATTTTGATCTCACCATTTACCAGTATAGGGTAGTTCTACATTATGAAACTTACTGGTACTGACAAGATAAAGATTCCTTTATTAATCCCACAAATTTCAGTGCCACACCAGCAGGAAAAAGCCAGAAAGGACAGTGCACTCACAGTATATACATATTTACAAGATATAAAAATATAAGTGGAAAAAACAACTAACCTGTTACATTTTGGCATTGTATACATTAGGTTTGCCCATTGCCTCTCTCATATTTTGTTTATATTTGCACGATATTGTCTTATCTTAATATGATATAAAATGTGATGTAGAGGTGGCAGGTTATTAAAACTGTGGTCTGAGCTCACAATCTTTTCTCAGAAAGCGCCAGACCAGTTTGAGCAGTTACTGCGCCTGGTGATTGGACACAGACCATCTAGGGTGTCCTAGTTTATTTAAACGCCTGAGCCAATTTTGCTGACTGACTGAACTGTGTGACAAAAGAAGAGGAATAACACATGTAACAACTTGTTCACGTTCTGAAGCCATCGTTAAGTAAGTACTCATTTAAAGAATTTAAAAAATATAACTTTAAAAGTGTGTCCACTGCTATCTAGCCCAGAACTACATGGGCCTGGATGGCAACATAACATACATTTTCCTGTTCATTGGATATTTATTCACATCGACATATTGAAACTTTGCAAACTTCGTTTAATGTATAATTTCTAAACTTTTTTTTTAAAATTAAAACTAACCTAAAACCATGTCCTGCTTAATAATGGCCAGTTTCATACAAAGTTCATGTACATCTGTGCAAAATATTATACTTGTAGGTGCTACTTAATAATTATCTAAACATATTTCTTGCAAAACAACATACACATACATAATTCTCATACATAAAACACAACATAATGTTCTAAGAAGACTTTATGGAAGTATCAGGTGAGACAAAAATATACCAACACTGTGAAGTAGTTAGTTTGGTGTTTTTGACTGCAGAGTAAATCTCTGCAAACGTGTTATATTTGCCATTACATTAGACTGTTAACATGTTAACATGCTATAACATTAGACTGTTAACATGTGAAGAAACTAAAACTTGGTATCTAAATCAATCTAACAAAAACCTGAATAATTGCTTTATTTGTTTTCTTTTAGGTCTGGCTCTCTGCACACCATGTACAAATTGTGCCCTTGGCTCACCCTTCCAGTAAAAGTCACAATTTTCTGCTTCCTTGTTGTTTTTGTCATTATGTACTACGACATCAACTATACAGCATTCCTACAGCCATCACACCTACCTGTGCAGGGTGCAGTGAAACTCAGAGGATCCGCCCTCCAGTCTGTCGTCCAGTTGCCAAGTCCACACTGTCTGTCTGGCTTTTACAGTAAAGAGGAACTCAAGCCTCACCTTGAGAGACCTCACCAGGATCCCAGGGCACCAGGCGCAAATGGTAAACCCTTCATGTCACACCGAATGACTCCTGAAGAGAGGAAAGAGAAATTGCAAGGGTATAATAAAAACCAGTTCAACCAGTTTGCAAGTGATTGCATCTCACTGCATCGTGATCTGGGCACAGATACACGGCACCCAGAGTGAGTATGTCTTCAAAGTCAAGTAACCGCACACAGTAACTATGTTAATTAGAGTCTTTGTAATGCCTGGTAACTTTCAGTTGTTTCTTTTTTTTGACAGCTGCTTGAAACAGAAGTTTTGGCGCTGTCCTGGGCTCCCGACCACCAGTGTGATCATAGTGTTTCATAATGAGGCCTGGTCCACTCTGTTGAGGACGGTCTACAGCATCTTGCACACGGCCCCTGCAGCCCTGCTCACAGAGATCTTACTGGTGGATGACGCCAGCACAGATGGCAAGTATCTTCACTGTGCTGCACATCAAGACAGATCCAGATGAAATGACGTGAATGGTATATTTTCATTTCATGCATCAGTGACTTATTTAAACAGGCTTAAAATCTAAACTACTCTCCATTGTTGCAGACTTATTATTAGCTGCATACATTTAATATATTAAAAGTGAAAGTACTTAAAGCATAAATACACTTCTTGTGAATGTTATACAGCAAATTTTTTGATTGTGGATGCTGATTCATAGTCATGCTGTTTGACTGAATTTTATTGTAGCTGTTTTCAAGATGGAGCTATTTTGAACTATTTTAAAGAACATTTTCATGATATTACATTTATAAGCTCATCACATGTTTTGTTAGTAGAATTCTACTCCGTAAAATCCTGATTGTATTAATTCTGTGACTGAAGTAAAGTGAATAAATGTTTGATAAATGCAGTGGAGTAAAAGTTAAATATTTCATACACAATAAGTAAAGCTGATGTACATGTACCTCAAATTTGTACTTAAAACAACTCTAATTAATATTTTTATGTTACCAGTGGAATTCATGAGGACTTGTATATAAATTGGGGCCCTTACACTGATAAAACTGCAGTTTCTCTCAGCTCTTTGGAGCTCTTAAGTGTTTTGCAGCTCATTGTTTTGGTTTTCCAACCCACAGCTTTATTATTTGGATTTACTTGAGCCTCTCATAGTGCTATTGCCAGAGGTAGCAGGCCACAGTTTGTAGCTAAAAAACTTCCTCTGTCTACCTACTCCACCACGCCAGTAAGACACACTACGCAACCAGCTACAGTGGAGCATTAAGTGGGTAAGGAGCCCTCAGGAGGTGGTGGAGACCAAAAACAGACTCATAATTGAGTGAATATTGGACTTTATTCAGAAATATGCTTCCAAATTAAATTGAACATTGAAATTAAATGATGACAGCAACAGTCATTGCTCTTAAGCTGTGTTGCTGAAATCCCATAACACAGTAACATCACTGAACTGATTTCATAGCAGTTTAAATTTCTCCTTCACCTTATTTACTTGTTTCCTCCTCTTCCTTTAGATCACCTAAAGGCTCATCTGGATAACTATGTGCGGCAGCTGAAGATTGTCCGTGTATTACGACAGAGGGAAAGAAAAGGCTTGATCACAGCCAGACTGATGGGAGCGCATGCCGCACGAGGAAAGATCCTCACCTTCCTGGACTCCCACTGTAAGTATCCCAGAATGCAATGCTTGCTTTTAATGCAGGATTCAGTTGGTTGCTTTAAACAGGTGCCTGCTGATCAAAATAAGCAAAGGTTTTGTTTGGTTGCATGTTTTCCTGGAGATTAGGCATACAGTAGAATTAAATGATAGAACAAGTACAAACTGATTGTTAAAAATATTCTTACTGACAGATAAATGTCGCTTTTATCTTCTACATTCTTGCTCAGGCGAATGCTTCCCTGGATGGCTGGAGCCTCTTCTGGCTCGAATAGTAGAGAAGCCAACTGCTGTGGTCAGCCCAAAAATTGCCATTATTAACAAAGAAAACCTAGCATTCAGTAAGCCTGTTCCTGAATCACGTCATCACATAAGAGGGAATTTTGACTGGGTGCTCAAGTTTGGATGGGAGGTCGTCCCACAAGAGGAGAAGAATAGAAGGAAGAATGAGACTTATCCTGTCAGGTAACTGTGCAGGTCTGAGAAGGTTATCGATTTTCACATTTAACTCTCAAATAAAGAGCAAATGAGAGTATTTCCCAAAATGTTCGTTGATGGTTTTTCTGATTTTGTAGAACCCCTACATTTGCCGGTGGCCTGTTCTCCATATCTAAATCATACTTTAAGCAGATCGGGACTTATGATGACCAGATGGAGTTCTGGGGGGGTGAAAATTTGGAAATGTCCTTCAGGGTAAGAAGGTTTTCAAAGTTTTTCAACATATGTATCCGTATTATACACAGTGCTAAGAGATTTAGTCTTGCC
Organism: Datnioides undecimradiatus; assembly: GCA_008933995.1. Classification (NCBI taxonomy): domain Eukaryota; kingdom Metazoa; phylum Chordata; class Actinopteri; order Lobotiformes; family Datnioididae; genus Datnioides; species Datnioides undecimradiatus. Next base: position 7,422,621 of record WARS01000071.1, on the reverse strand, counting down.
TTGTGCTGTGTGTCCTTTTTACTGCAGGTCTGGCAATGCGGAGGTCAGCTGGAGATCATCCCTTGCTCAGTTGTAGGGCATATTTTCCGCACAAAGAGCCCCCACACCTTCCCTGGTGGCAGGTCTGTGATCCTCCGCAACCTGGTCCGCCTGGCTGAAGTCTGGATGGACGAGTACAAAGAGGTCTTCTATCGTAGAAACAGAAAGGCTGCTTCCTTAGTTGAAGAGGTTAATACGAATGCACAGTATTGAGCAGCTGGTCACTTTGTATTTGTAATGGTGTTTGTCCCTGAGCACCATGTGTTCTTTTGTCATTTTCCTCTCAGAAATCATTTGGAGATGTTACTGAACGCCGTAAACTCAGAGAGAGATTGAAGTGCAGGAGCTTCTCTTGGTACCTAAAAAATATCTATCCAGAAGCCTACGTACCTGATATAAATCCAGCAATGCACGGAAAGGTGAATGACTCTACTATGTTATTTATCTAAATCTTTATCATTACATCAACATCCTGAATGCTGTAAAGAAAAGGCATATGGCACACAACTGTATGATTATTTTTTTCTGCAGTTAGAAAACATTGGTTGGAACTGCTACCTAAATGCAGAGAAGACAAAAAAGCGATGGAAGCCAGCTGAAAATTTTGAGTGTAGCGTTGAAAGTGGAGCACAGGTAAGCTAACTGCTGTTGAATTATTGGGTTTAGAGCAATCGGAGAGGTCATTGGTGACTAAATGGTTAAGGAATTGTGTTTTTTTCTGATGTTTCTATAAGTTTTATAGATTTTCTGAAAATACTGAGCACCTTCACCCCTGTAGGGCTCTAAAACTGAATGAAATGAAGCAGTCTAAGAAGGAAAAATCATTGGTGAAACTGTTAAATCACAAGTAGACTTTATTTCATATTAGGGGTACACAAGTCCAAAACGTCAAGAATCACTGTGTGATATGAACATGCTATACTAGAATACAATTTAAAGCCGAGTGGTCATTTTTACCCATATTTAAAACACTATATGTCTTTGTGATTTGTAGTATTTTGAGTACACATCCCAGCGAGAGGTGCGACTCAGCAGTGGCACTGAGTTGTGCTTACATGCAACCCCTGGAAAAGCTTTTGTGTCTCTTAAAAACTGTAAACTACATGGAAAAGTAACCACAGCAGCACCCGAGCAAGTGTGGATCTTCACACAGGTATAACATGTTTTTCTATCTTAACTCAAACCTGCCCTGCTCGACACACTACCTCAAATTTCACAGGGAAATATTTCCATTCCCTCATTCCCGTCACTTTACCTATAAGTTTGCATTGCATCTCTGTTTAAAATCTAAATTTAAATGCGGTAAACAGAAGATATCATACAATTTATTGTTGTTGCTTTCAGACAAACCACCTGAGGAACCCATCATTGGGCAAGTGTTTGGCAGTATTAGGAACACAAGTGATTGCGACCACCTGCAAATTCAACAGCCTCGGCCAAACCTGGGTCTTCACCTGACTCTGGTCATGGATGTATGGACTCGTAGCTTTACTTAGAGGATAGGTTCAGATTTTCTTCAGGTTTATTTTATTTTTCACATGTCTGGGACAACCAAAAATGTATATCTTTCTTTTTACACAAAATCCCTGCTTTAAGGTACTGTCCCCCTGTTGATGACACAGACATGTGCCCACATATTATTAGTTTTGGTCTTTTGATTTGTTGACAGCACCAAATATACAGTGGCGGCATAAGTCCTCAGATTTTTTAACAACAAGATAATAAATATATCTAGAATAAGTAAACAACAGACATACAGTAAAACCTTTAGTTTAAAATTTGAACATAACACTTAAGGGTTAACATTTAGGACTAATTACAAGCCTGATTTCAACATTTCTTTTAATCCATTTGGTGAATGTGACAATCGAGCGGAGCTGATAAAAACTGAAAAGAAAGAAGAAGCACCTTATTATCCTCTGATCACCACAGGATGGCGACTGTACCACACAAGCTGCATGAAGTACACTGCCCCTTTTAACCCACTGTATTTAATGAGCAGGACACATTTGCATTGCATAAACCATTATGGGATGCTGCTAATTGTTCCAGGTATGGGTCAAACACTAGGTTTTTTACTAGGTTAACTGAGTTATGGCTTCACTGTTAAATGCATGGAAATGTAAAGTAATTGTCTTGTTTTTTTATCTTTTGACCATGGTATGAGCAGGATAATACTATTTGATGTGTCTATAATCAGTCATTCCTTATAATACAGTGGAAATGATATAAGTATATTGCAGAAAATTTAAATTCTCATGTAAATCAGCTTTAAGTACATGTACCTCATATCATACTGGAAAACGGCACTTGAGTAAATGTAGTTCAGTGGCAAAACAGATAAACACCAGCATTTTACCTTGACACAGTCTGAAATGTGAACCTATCCTTTAAAAAGTTGTTTTAAAATGCTTATTGTCAGTTTGTTTGAAATAAAACAAAAAGATTGAACTGTAAAAGTATTGCCTCTTTTTTTCTGTTACTTAACATCCTAATGCTCACCCGCATAGTGAATTAACTGCATTCTCCCTGTCCAGTTTTTAGTAGTTGTGTGTATGTGTGTTTGAGTCCGTGTGCACGGGTAGACGGAGGCGGGTACAGTGAAACCACGCCCACCTGCTGAACTATGTCTACAGAGCCGATGGCGTCACTGGAGTCGACAGTGATGGGAACTCGAGCGAGCGCTGGTGAGTTTGTCCCAAACCAATAATATCTCGCAATTCCTCGTTGTCACTCGAACAGGGAAGTAGGCAGGACTGGCAAATGCGCATCACCGGCCCTGACTTGTCGTCGCTGTGTGTGTGTATATAAACTCCGTATCCTGTCGTCGGGTCTGTACAGGGTTTAACAGCCAGGTTATCATCTCGTTAACGGACTTGTGAGTAGCAGTAGTTTCCGCTGTACTTCTCTAACTTCACCGCTAACCGTTTTTTTTCTCTTCGTGTAAGATAGCTTTAAGCTAGGCGGTGTGTGCTAGCTGTAAGCGGCACTTTGCGTTTGTTGCCTGTCAAGTCATGTTGCCGTAACAGCATGGTTAAGGGCTGATGACAGTGCGGTTTAAGTATTAGCCCAGCATACAACCGGAGAGAAAAGGGTGTTTTAGTGTAGTTAAACAGCAGCATAATCAGGGCTAACTATCTTCTAAATAGTCACTCAACCAGCACAGAAACGTTAGCCCGTGTTATATTGATACGTTAGCCGAAGGGAGCCAGCATTGTCGCGGTGTTCTGCGGCTCTGTTTAGCCTTCCTATAGACGGGATCTGCCGGAGGATTTGACTAATATCATTATAGTTTGTTGTGTGTGTGTGTGTGTCAGGCTATTTCTGGGAGTTAGTGGCCATCTGACAGAAATCCACGTGCGGTTGTCTCCGGTGTTGTTGTATTTTGGCGATGATATGCACGTGCTAACCTACATGAATATTGATCATATATGTCAGCTGTCAGAGGTGCCTTGCAGCCTGCAGGCTTAGTCAAGAGTGTTAACATGGGCGTCAGAGGTGAAATTACTGTGAAAAATTGTACTTCCTGATTCTGCTCATTGTTACTACTCGAAATCAGTCACAAAGAAATCTGAACTTTTTCCTCTTTCTGAAGTATGTAACTACTTTTCGTGATTGTTGGATAATCGAGGAAGTAAAATAACTACAAGTAAAAACCACGTGTATTTTATTGATTATTTTCATTATTGATTCATCTGCTAATTATGTTTTGGGTAATTGGTCTGTCCAAAGAAATCCAAAGAAATTATTAAATATTAAATTAAAATATTAAATTAATATTAAATTAAAATCACACCAACTGTCAGTACGGACTTCTCTAATCAGTCTGCACTGCAGCATCAACAGGCTGCTGCACAACAAAGGGAGGGGTAAGCTGTGCTTGCTGCCTATATTTAGTCTCTCCAAACCCTTTAAGATGCTACTAGCCAGGATCAACAGTCCATTGAATTCACATTTAAAGTACACGTATTTGTCTTACGTTGGTCTATTTATTGAATCATTGGCATCAATCTGCTTGTAGGCTGCAAACAAATTTTATACTGAAATAAACTGAAATCAATGGCTGTCTGAAACTCTAGGAAAGAATGTATCCAAAGCATTAAACAGTGCTGCATGCACTGGATAAAAGAGCAGCAGAAATGTTAACCATGATTTGTAGCCAGTAAGACCATCACGCCCATTTGTTTGTCTTTTTTAGGTTGTTTCATTTATATAACTGGATTTTCTTTTTGTCTGCTTTTTAGAGAAAATGACCAACATTCCCCTCTCTCGCTCTGAGGTGTTTGGGGAGCTGAGGAAGGAGCTGCATGAAGATGAAGAGTTCCATCAGTCCGACGCTCACGTCTTCATCATCATGGGAGCATCGGTAAGAACAGGGGCAAAGCGATCTGACCTTGTGAAATGAAAAAAGAGCTAATGGTTTGGAGCAATCCTTATCACACAAAATGGACTAAGTGGTTAAAAGCAAGTGATTAAACTTTCAGCATGTTTTCTATGTTCCCTTATTATATTTGGCTTATTTACAATGTACAACATTTAAGCAAGCGTTATTGGCCATAGTTTCAAAAGAAAACATGTCGTAATTGTTTAAAATAGCACATTATGTGATGAAGGAAATGTTGAAACTGATTTCACCAAGCTTGTGCAAACAGTTGCCACTCAGCCATCAGAGCTTTCAAAAGTCTAAACAGTTGAAAACCTCCAGGTTCCCCTTTGTTGATCATTTCAGTAATGTTTAACACCTCTTAAATGCCATGAGCAGTTGTCAATAGCTGATTCGGTTTTTCCTTAAAATTTATTATGACAAATTATAGCCAGCGTTTATTTATTACACTGGCCCCTTTTCACCATTTACTATTTCCTCATACTGATAGGGTGTCGAGTTCAGGAACCAAACAATTACAGGCATTCTGAAACTTTCTAGTCTTGTTTCCCATTTCCTCATTTTCTCATTTTGTTTTCCTTCTCCTCTATCAGGGCTTTAAGCTTTTTAAACGTCTTTCCTTCCTGTTCAGTCTCTATAATTTAAAATAAGATGTGCCTCATGCTATTGGAAATGAAAACACAATTTTGCAGAAACGTTTCAATGAGAACACGTAAAATAATATCAAGTGACATTTTGGCTGTCAACAGACTATGAGGATTTTGCAACAGAACCATTTTATTGTCTTTTTGCAGTCCTTTAGCACTAAAAAGGAAAAACAACAAAGAAGATGGCACTGCTTTAGTTTTTTCTAGTCAGGCCACAGTTAGTCATTGGCTGTGTCCTTATTTCTCTTGCTCTGTTTTCTCTCAGGAGAGTAGAGTGGCGCTGTTGCTGATTTTTGCAGCGTCACTGAGTGTCAGCGTTTTTCTTTCAGTGTGATAGAGAGGCAGGTCAAGGGAAGGGTTACACTTTGTGCAGTCTCATTCTGATTGTGCTGGTTTTTTGGGGATATGAGTGTGTTGCTGCAGCTAATTAAATAGGTGTATAACTTTTTTTTAAAATGGCCACTTCATGTTTATCACCAAATGAATACAGTCACAGTCACATTTTCAATCATTTACCCACTGCTGCTAAACCAGTGATTATTGCTGCCTCAGTTTTATGATGATATGTTAAGTTTGAGTTCAAGAGGTTTGCATGATGCATAACAGATCAGCTCAAATTGATTACTGCTTCACCTAAGATTAGCACATTTAAAATGTCATTCATTTTAAATGTAACACTATTTCTGTTCAGTTTCCCTCATCTAGAGTTACCATTTTGATCATGCAATCTTAAACAAGGTAGCAGGGTTACAAGTTGAGGAATCCCCAGCTGAGGAAAAGAGAGTCTTAAAGGGAGACGTCAGATTGTGATGTAGGCCAATATTGTACTGTTGTGGGAATTAATTTGAATTAAGGTCACTTCTAATGTAATGTCCTCAGTGTCTGGCACCGGCACAAAACTCCTTTATATATATTATACTCTAATGTACAGGAAAGTCCTGCTATCGTCTTGTGAAACACTATCAGAGGCTGATTCTCTTGGATTAACTTTTACAGTTTAACCCCTGAGCAACAGGTTCTACATGATTTCAGCAGGCAACAGGGTACTCTTTTGTCTTCAGCCTGTCTGTTGGTTGTTGGCACTTTCAGTGGATTACTAAGGTTGTGCAATTCCTAAATGAGCCAAAGCGGCCTATTTACCTGTTGCCAGACTAAGTGGCCTGTAGGACTGCCACATCTTTGTGTAATGGAAAGCAAATACCAGTGTAGCAGAGTGAACTCCAAAATACAGCAGCAGCACTTAATGATTATCTACTGACCTTATTTAATTTTAGCTTAAAATCATATCTCTGATTCTGTTTTTGCACATGTAGGGAGATCTGGCCAAGAAGAAAATCTACCCCACTCTATGGTGAGTTAACATCTCACCCCACTGGAAGGTTTTAACATCGGTAGACCAGAGGGAAGATACTCTCTTAATCTGGATTTGGAGCTTCTAAAGCTGGGTTACTGAACTTCACGTTTCTCTGTTCTGTCCAGGTGGTTGTTCAGAGATGGCCTCCTCCCTGAGCAGACGTACTTTGTGGGTTATGCTCGCTCTGATTTGACAGTCGATGCCATTCGGAGCTCTTGCATGCCATACCTTAAGGTAAAGCTGGACCATCCAAGATGCAGCTTTTTAGTCGACAGGTTTATTTGTTTGTTTTTAAGGAAAGATGTTATTTTTTTTTATTTTTAGCAAATAAATAAATGTACAACATTGAAAAAGTATTGTATTCCCATGTTTTACTCTCTAATCTGTACTTTTTCTGTTTCTAATTAAAACTAAGGAACAAATTGTCTTCTTATTTTATTAATTTGGATGACAAGATTTACAGTGTCATGTGCTGTGTCATTTGACATTCCCCCGTTTTCCCATCCTCTAACTCAGGTGGTGGACACAGAAACAGAGCGCCTGTCGGCCTTCTTCAGCAGGAACACGTACATCAGTGGGAAATACGCAGATGAGAATTCCTTCTCCAAACTCAACACACACATCCTGTCTCTTCCTGGAGGACCCGAGGCAAACCGTCTCTTCTACCTGGCACTGCCCCCCACCGTCTACCATGATGTAACCAAGAACATCAAGCAGTGCTGTATGAGCGAAAAGTCAGTACACACACGTCTCTCAGTAACTCATTCAAGATCACTCTGTACTTGTTGTTTCTCTGTTGTTCTGTTAGGTCTGAAGGTAGAACTGAATCGTGGCTGGCAGTGAGCCACATGCATACTATACAGAGAAATCCTAATAAGATGAAGATGATCATAGATTTTACATCACACAATAGACCTGAGAAACCCAACTGGGTGTCAACAAAAAACAAATATGTTCATTTTCTTCTGTGTGTGTGTGTGTGTGTGTTGTTGCTGCTGTTTAGAGGCTGGAACAGGGTGATCGTAGAGAAGCCGTTTGGACATGATCTCCAGAGCTCAGAGGAGCTGTCCACTCACCTCTCCTCCCTCTTCACTGAAGAACAGATCTACCGTATAGATCACTATCTGGGCAAGGAAATGGTGCAGAACCTCATGGTTCTTAGGTGAGGAAACATTTTCAGACCATTTTCGGATCTCTGTTGAGAATAGTCAAATGCTGTAAACTGGGTTGAAGTTTGTTGGTTAACGTGTAGAGAAACAAAGTCACAGAAGGCCTGACTGATAGAAAACGGTAAATATTAAACAAGATTCCCCCCATTAATAGCTTATATGATAACAAATATCCAATATATTGAATCAGTATAAAAATGTCATAGTGTGGAAGAACAGTCTGGTAGTCAGGAAAACAAAAATGATTTTGTAAAATGTGATTGTTGATGCAAACTGTTTGAATGAGATCAAATTATTGGTGAAGATGTGGGGAGAGCACTGCCAGTGACATCCATATATTCATTTGCTGTATGGTTTTGCAATAATGTTTGACCCAAGTAATATTGTGGATGTCAAATTTCACAGCACACTCTTTTTTTTAAGGCCAGCACAATTACTGCTGCACATAAAACCTCAGCTGATTCCACAATGAACTGATCTGAATCGCAAAAGTAGCACCACTAATCCAGAAGTATCACAAAAAGAGTATTAAAACATTTGATCTAAACAACTATCAAAACACACAATACTACCAGCATGAAAATTGTGCGTATTCCTCATTTTAGCCTTTTTAATGCTTTGTGTGGACAAAGACTTTTATAGAATTTTACCCCATAGCAAAGATCTGGTGAATTAAAGGCCATTTGAATTATACATCACTTCAGTTTAAGGTGGTTTGTGGTTAGGAAAAGCCTTTTGTGAATTTTATAGAAAGAAAACACAAATTGGCCTCTAACCAAAGACCAAAACGGGAGAAATGTTTATTCATGTTGTCATAAACAGCTGTCTCTTCGCAGGTTTGGGAACCGCATCTTTGGGCCGATCTGGAACAGGGACAGTGTGGCCTGTGTTGTTCTCACCTTTAAAGAACCATTTGGGACTCAGGGACGGGGAGGCTACTTTGATGATTTCGGCATCATCCGGTGAGTGGAAAACAAACAAATCCCTAAAGTTTGACTTTGCGCTGTAATATTAAAGTTTCATGTGTTTGTATCCCAGTTTAAAGTGATGCCACATAAAAAACAGAGAACAGGAGCTGGAACCTCTATTTGAAAAACAATGCATTTGTAGTGACAGTATATTATTATACTGTATTAATGTATAAACCTTGAGCTCTATAGCTGCTGGGTAGATTTGCCCAGTTCAACAGATCACCAGTACCATCATATGATCAGTTATAATTTTAATGATTGTGCTAACAGCCGTCCCATTTTCATCTCTGTTCTTTTGTGTGACCACCTGTTTCCCTTCTCATGAACAGTGACGTCATGCAGAACCACTTGCTCCAGATGCTCTGCCTGGTTGCCATGGAGAAACCAGCATCCACCAGCTCGGACGATGTCAGGGATGAAAAGGTACAGAAATGACACGCACCATACCTCCTACAACGCTACAAATCTGGGGAGATATGTTACGGTTGTTGTGTTGTGTGTTGTTAGGTGAAGGTGCTGAAGTGCATCGCTCCAGTGTCCATGTCCGATGTGGTGCTGGGTCAGTACGTGGGGGATCCAGAGGGTGAGGGAGACGCCAAACTGGGTTATCTGGATGATTCCACTGTTCCTAAAGGGTCAACTCAGGCCACCTTCGCCACTGCTGTTCTCTATGTGCACAACGAGCGCTGGGATGGTAAATATAGTGTGCCCTTTACAAAACAAACCTACTGATCTCACATTTTCCCTATTCTGTTTCATAATGCATTAAAACTCTTGCTCTGCAGGTGTTCCTTTCATCCTTCGCTGTGGAAAAGCTCTGAATGAGAGGAAAGCTGAGGTGCGGCTGCAGTTCACAGATGTCCCGGGAGATATTTTTGGAAATCAGTGTCGCAGGAATGAGCTAGTGGTGCGTGTGCAGCCCAACGAGGCCGTCTACGCCAAGATGATGAGCAAGAAACCCGGTGTATACTTTAGCCCTGAGGAAACTGAGCTGGACCTCACCTACAAGAGTAGATACAAGGCAGGTTCAAGTTGATTCATGTATGCAGTATGTACTTTATCACAATACACACACACTACTTTGCTGAAAAAATAGTCAAAAGGGGAAAAAACCAAATATATCATTTTGAATTTTTAAAGTGTATTTTTCTAATTAATAAAGTAATTATTTAAATTGTTTTCAGGATGTGAAGCTCCCAGACGCCTACGAACGTCTCATCCTAGATGTCTTCTGCGGGAGTCAGATGCACTTTGTTCGCAGGTCTGTCTTTGTTTCCCCACTGCCGTTTTCTCATGTTTCTACTTGTAAACTTAAACCGGTCTGCTGAAATAGCATGCTGCACTTATATGAGCCAACAGATCTGTACACTAGGTGGCGACATCGTGCCTCTTTTCTCCGCCTTAGCATGCACGACACATGAGTTGTAATGGGCATTTTACGTGATGTTGCTTCTGCAAACATGTTACACGACAGCTCTGTTGTTATGTCCTCCACCACATTCGAAATGTTTGTCTCTGCAGTGATGAACTAAGGGAAGCATGGAGGATCTTCACACCTCTCCTCCATCAGATAGACAAAGAGAAGCCCAAACCTACTCCTTACAAATATGGAAGGTAGGCAGTAGGCAGTTGTTCACTGTGGCCTTAGTAGGAAGAGAAATTTAATACGGAGTGTTGATTATTTTATTGTTTCTTCTCACAGCCGTGGCCCAACAGAAGCAGATGACCTCGCCAAGAAGGTTGGATTTCGCTATGAAGGCACTTACAAATGGGTCAACCCTCACAGACTGTGAATTTGTGATGAGATGAGGGAGGAGTAGGAGTAGGATAGTAGGAGGGGTGCAGCAGGGTAAGTGAGCTGTATCGTGTTCCAACACTGGAGTGTCTTTGAGGAAGGAGGTGTCTCCACCATGTGGATTCATCACAGCAGCAGCAGCAAGGAAGGAAGAAGGAAACTATTTAAAAAGAAAAGAGTAATTCTCAGGTAAAGCGATTATTCCTTGGAGCTACTTCATCAAACATTCAAACAGAGTTATGATGCATCCTGTCATCATGGGCTTTTCCCAGTTATAGTGTTATTTTTTCAGTCATACATTCACAGCAACTTCCTATGTTTTGTTTAAGAAGTAGGACCAAGTCATGGGGAGAGGGAACAAAATAAACCTGAACCAGGATGTCTCTGTGAACAAAGTGACTGTTGGATGAACTAGCTCCATGTCCCTGTCTCCAGAAATTTAGTCTTATTTTGGTAGGACGTTAAATGGAATAACTGAGTAACAAGAACAGAGCAGAACAAAAACACAACAATCAGCTGAGTCACGCTCTCCCAGTGTAAGTACTGTACCAAAGATGGTAACTGAACACACCACAGACGAGGAGCAACAGGAATGATTGTTCACCAGCTGTCGCTCTTATAACCATTGTGATTGTAATACCATTATGCTTTGACTGCATTTATTAAACGCACTCGGTGGAATTTCATTTTACAACTTCTATATTCTGTTTGCCTCATCCGCCTGGGTCACATCGTGGCTGTTTAAGACAAATAGACACTGTGGTCCATAAAGAGCAATAGAGGCAGTTTCTCTTTAAATCATTCAAACTGGAGTAGTCTTAAGTGTCCTTCTGGACAAGCAAAACAAGCTCTCTGTCTTTAGTAGCACCCCTCTGAGCTTCATTCCCGCTTGTTTACATTTTTAAGTTTATTTAAGTTGCTGATGTTCATTCCATATTTCAAAGTATCCAGACAGCAGCAGCGTCTACCACAGATCAACAGTGAATGTCTTTGTAATGACGTACTGTATACTGCTGTTAGCGGCACACTCACATGTAAAGCTGGTTACTTTGCCACTACTTGTAATAAACTAGTTTTGCTTCACAATGTGTTTCTTGCTTTGTTGTTCTAGTGTTTTTTGTTTTTCACAGAAATCACTTTTCTTCTGATTGGTGTATGTTAAAAGATTATATATAAATATCAGCATGTTTATAATTTTGGAAAAGGGCTCATTAGCGTTCTTACCAAGATGGAAGTTAGATGACAATACTGTATTCCCTCATGTATGGACAGAAAATGTAACACTAGACCTCCAGGTGGTTAGCTTTGCATTAAAGCCTCAACCAGCCTGGTTTTGACTAAAGGTAAACCTGTTCGTCCACACCTATAACGCTCACTAATTAACCAATTGTGGTTTTATTGCACACTTAAGGTATTTCTTAGATGTGTTTAACAGCTTCCAGTAAAACCACAAGTAGTTGTTATACTTTTACAGGGTATAATGTTAAATCTGTGAGCTTTGGAGGTGCTTATAGGTGGATTTTTATTTTACAGCTGGACGAAACCTATGCTAGGTTAGCTATTTCCCCATTTCCAGTCTTTACTTATTTAAGCTTATACCCAACCTAACATTTGACGGCCTCTTTAGACATGTTCTCCAGTCCTCGACTGTCCCGAAAAGGTAAGCAAACATCAAATCACATTGGTTGTACAGCATAACGCCTACTGTACTGCTGTGTTTGAACTTTCAAGGATGTTGCACTGGCCACTGATGTTACAACACTGATGTTACAGCAAGTGCTTTTATTTGGACATCTCACTGCAATGTGTGCTGTCATATCAGAGGGGTATTCAAGGCCACAGATCAGCTTTTAATGCACATAAGAATCCAGATTAGGTCATGTTGAGGTTAAAAAAAACAAGTTACATGTGTCAGCACTTCCTCCAGCTCCTTCCACATTCTTAACAATAAATGTCTTGTTTTTAAAGCGTTTGAAATGAACTATTTTAGATAAGGTTCACAGCCACTATTGATATACATGGCATCAGGTTTTTTTTTGTCCTTTTGTTTTTGTTGGTGCGTTACTGCCACCTGTTGATCAGCATAACAGTGCAAAACCAGTGCAGGACTGGTTTGCGCCATTGATGAATGTCTTTGTCTGCTGGAACAACAGCCCCTTTGTGCTACCAGAGATCAAAAGCTCCACAGGGAGTGCTGCACTGAGTATTATGCTAAAAACACCTCTTTATATTTTATATATCAAATTTATAAACTCTCTCTAAAACTATAGGTATGATTAATATTAAAAAGACATGTATGTACACATCACAGTCGTAAGATTATACCATTTGGCAAAATATTCTGGCTGTATTTCTTCCTACTAAGATTCCCACTGCAATGCTGTACAGTTAAAATAATAAAGATTTCCCTTCTAATGCAAGAGACTGAGAAATGATTCCAGCAGCGATTTGATGACTGAATTAATTTATTCACAGACAAATACTCACAGACATAATTTCCAAAAACACATTAGTCATAACTGAGCGAAAACGGGGTCAGGCAGGCTTACGATAACAAATGGCATAGTGGACGGACGTTGTTAAGTCTTTGGTTTGACCAAAAAAAAAAAAAAAGCCAAGACTTAGCAACCGTGCATTCTAAGGCACTTGCATTTTTATTTTAAAAACAGTTGCTGTGCGTTCGACAGTATGTTAATATACAGTACAAGACAGGAAATGTGAATAGTGAATTATGTAAGACACTTTAGAGCACACAAAGACATGACAAAGTGAGGTATTACATCTATAATTAAACAACACGTGATGATCGACAGGCATTCGCTGGACGGCAACATAAATGTTAGATAACTATAATTCCCTCTGCAGAAGGCTGTCAATAGGTCTTTGCCCTGAGTGGTTGGCCCTGCTTAAATCTGAATGCATGATGCAGAGCCATAAAAACATTGTAGGAACATAACTGAATGACAGTCTGGAGTCGACTAGAACAGGAGTCAATGTCAACAAGCGTCTTCTAAATTTTAGATCTAATTATGATCCTTTTATATCCAGCAAAGTCTGGATTTGTGTATTAGTGTTTTCAGCTTGGCTGCTGTCTAGAAAGTGACACCATGCATTCTGATTTCATCTGGCTCAGAAAAAAAAAAAAAAAAAGACAGATTCTCAGGCAGAAAGAGCTATACGACCATCAAATGGGGAAAGAACACATCCCAAAACAACAAGCACTTAAAATATGCCAGAAACTGAACGTTAAGGACTAAGTACTAGAGCTGAACACACACCGCCGTTATGCAACCTTTCCACACACTGGCTGGAGCCATTTCGTTGCATGACAGCTGTCGGAGTGAGCGGTCATACCCAATCTATTTCCAACAGGTAACAGATGAAAAATGATATTGTTCTTCTTGTAGAAGGCACTTGGTTAGTTTGCTGTTTTTACATGTGCTCTGGGTGGTTCTGCAAACAGCTTATGAACTCTGTGACTGGATGGCCCTGATAGCAGATCTGATACACTGCGTTGAACAGCGGGAACCTGGAGGAAGGAGGAGGAGACATTGTTGAGTGCAAAAACAAGGCTGGATAACTGATTTTTGAGCCAGTGCGAATGGAAACAGTGCTATGATTTGCATCTTTTGTGTTGCTGCTCAACTTACTTGTCAATCAGGTTTTTGTGCTTGAGGATGAGATAGACCTCGGCTGCTGTTGCTGGTCCCTGCAGCTTCTGACCGTTCAGCATCTCCTTCTCCAGCTCCTCAATGGACTGGGCAAGAGAGCAAATAAAGGAAACATGACATGCATTATTAAATATATGTAAACTTCACTTTGTGGCAAACCATAAAAGACCATAAGTGTGGTCCAGCATGCTTTATTATTTTATAGCAGTCTATCAAAGATATTTAGTTAATGTTAAAGAAGTTAAACATGTCACTCATAACTGACAAATGATTATTAATAGAAGTTATATTTTACATTTTATTTTGTTTTTATTATTGGGCACTTTGTAACTTTGCTTTTGAGCTTATGAAAATGAGCTTATGATATTAATTTGATATTTTAAGATGTTTACTTGTCAATATTTTTTCGTGATCCGTGAGTTGATGAGCACAATCACCGTTAAGCCAGATGCTGCACACGCTTCCTATTTTTCCACCGTATGTTTATCCTCCTGACTACCAGTAGTTCAAATTTATCCTCTGTGGAGGACATTTTTAAACCTGAATATCTCCCAACCACTTTATAATACTGAATTAACTCCTTTTGCTATCTACAGAGGACATTTAAGGCTTTTCAATGATACCAAATGTAAAGGGTGCGGCTTTGGTACCTTACAAAGGTTGGGGAATTTTAAAAAAAATTGTATTGGACAATATTTTTTTTTCCTGGTAGTCAGGAGGATATCACAGATTCTCTGCAGAGTAATCATCAGTGTTTGCTGCTGAATCTGATTGTTTGGTAAAACCGAAATGTGTAGGCCAGATTTCATTTTTCTCCAAAAAGGGGAAAAGTTTTTGAAAATCTAAGCTCTCACCTTCCCCGTCTTCACAAAAGCTTCGGCTACTCTGCGGTTGCGGCCCCCGTAGCAAGTTGTGATGAGGTCGGCTACGCCGCAGCTCTCCAGGAAGGTTGCAGAGGACACGGGCCCAGCAGTGCAGAAAATACGGGCGAAGGCAATCATCTCCATCAGACCCAGCCTGATCACCGCTGCCTTGGTGTTGTCCCCGAACCCCAGACCGTCACAGAAACCTGCGCCGACTGCAACAATGTTCTGAAAGATGGGCGGGGATTAGTGTGAGTAGAGACTGCAGATAAGAGCTGAAGAGACACCTGGACACTTTACACAGGATGCAGAATATCTTGGATGTTAGTAACAACATTCAGATCCTGTCGAAAAGAAGAATGAATTAACTTCTATTCTCCACTTTCTGATTTAATTTAATTATAGTGCCTCCCTTTAAGCATTTTAGATCTCAAGTTCTTAAATGTTAAACCAGTTTTATGAAGCTTTTATGCAGTGTAATTGCAGTTGCAGATCAAATATAATATACCACTAACAATATTTTCATTATCAACCAATCTGCTGTTTATTCCTTGATTTGTCATTTAATTCATGAAACGTCAACAGATTGTGAACAAAAAGCTTGATTACAATTTCCCACGGCCCAACACGACTTCTTTAAATTAACTTCAGATATGCAGTGATGTGAACACAGAGAACTGCTGCAAATCCACTTGTTTGAAAAGCTGGAATCAGAGAGTGTTTTGGCATTTTTGTTTAATAAATGTTAAATTAATCAATTATTATTTGGTACACAGACATCAGGGACAAGATTTACATGCATGATTAATATTTACTAAAATGTGTGTGAAGCCTGTGAGATGACGAATGTCTGGTGGCTTTTAACTCATAAATATTCAAGCCTTAATATGCGTGCCAAACTAAATGTAAATGTGGAACTGCTGGGCTAAATGACTGCACTTTGATTGTTGAGGCAGATACAAACTTGACACCTTTCAAAACAGTACAAAGACAAAAAAAAAAAAAAAAAAAAAAAAAAAGAAGTACACTGCTTTATATTTTATTAAACATTTGGAGTTGGGCATGTATCCCAGAGACAGATGTATTCTGTCAGTGTTGCTGCTTAGAACCCAAACTACATGTCACTTACTGTGATCTATCAGCAGTCTTTTATGAGGTGTATATATATAATCGAGTAGTTTTGCCTTTAAAAATATGCTTAATAATTTAGAAAAGTATACGACAGACTTGACAGGACTGCAGTGCTGGAACGTAACTAAGTGCCATTTGATTTCTAGCTGATGTTTTGCCCAAAAACAGAGCTGCAGATCATTTTGCAGCTAAATGGACACTTGAACTTTGCTAAACTTTTTGCATAACAGTGATGTTAGCAAACTGCTTTGAAAGTGGAGCGGTGGTTCTTTCTAGAAACGCATACTACTCGCTGGTTTCCCGTTATGTACGCTCAGACCACTGCAGGTGATCCAGAATGCAGCAGCTCGTCTGGTTTTCAACCAGCCCGAAAAAAGCTCACGCCACTCCCCTGTTCCGGTCCCCCTGCTGGCTCCCAGTCGCTGCTCGTGTCATATTCAAATCGCTGATGCCTACTTACAAAACCATAGCTAAAACTGCTCCCGGTTACCTGAACCCCTTCCCCCTCCTGCTCTCTCCTCTGAGCCAATGAAAGACATCAAGTCCTAACATCACGAGCTAGACTCTTCTCCTCTGTCATCCCCCAGTAGTGGAATGAGTTACCTAACTCCAATCGATCTGCAGAGTCCCTCACAACATTCAAGAAACAGCTTAAGACCCTATTGTTTTCCGAATACCTACTCTTGTAACAAGCACTTACAAAATGCACTAGACTTCAGCACTACCTGTTGACACCTTGCTCCAACTGGATTCAAAACATTTCTTAGCGCTTGTCCAAGTTGCTTTTCCAACTAGATCTTTGCTTGCATTGCACCTATTCTGTATGCACGTGGCTTTGGATAAAAGCGTCTGCCAAATGACAGTGTAGAATTGTAGAATTTGTAATGTATCCTTACATTATTGTGAGACGCAGCAGGCATGAGACCCACTTTTCCAGCATTAAGTCGTGCTCTTGTTAAAACTCACCTTCAGGGCTCCACAGATTTCCACCACGTCATACTCTTCTACTACAGTAACTCGGAAGTTGTTGGTCTGCATGAGTTCCTTCAGGAGAGCCCCGTGGTTTTGATTCTTACATCCTGGAGGCAGAAAAAAAAGAACCTGGTAGTCCTTTTGTGTCACTGCAAGATCCAGAGATCTTCCACCCAAACAAGAAATTCAATTACTTTTTAAGACTTTTTAAATATAAGGACCTCGAGACATCAAAGGTGTGAATTTTAACATTGTCCACTAGCAGGTTTAACAGAAGCTGGCTTGTTGAAGTCGCTACTGTGCAAACCAGCAGAAATTAAATTAAGAGTCAAGAAAACACAGTGACTTTGCATCTTTTAGAACACAGCTGTAATGCTCCATGGCCTCAAACAACTGATATTTCCCAGCCCTGATCCAACAAATATTAATCCTGTCAAAAACAGGTTAGTGTTCCAATGCAACAATGAGAGTAAATCTCATGAAGCATGCCGTGCACGTTAAGGAAATGTCAAACTGAACCAGCCAACTGTTATTTACACAGCAGCTACAAAGCAGATTAAACTTTCACCCCATAATGGTAATGATGCAGAACACAGACTGCAACATACTTCTTGCTTCAAGGATAAAACCTGCTTATTGTTACTTTAAATGCTGATCAAAGTGCAACTTTGTTCTTATTAAACAAAATCAACAACAAAAGCAGCAATCCTATTCTAGACAATCACAAGTACGTTGAGGCAAAATTAAGAAGTGATCAGACTAACCGATGGTGGTCTCACAAAACTTTTCATCAGCCACCTCATTGGCAATGTTGGCACCCATCAGCACACTCATGGTGATGCCAAGTTTCTCCTGGATCACATCAGAGATGAGTTTAAGTCCATCAGGCCCCTCGTCCACACCCTGAAGGTACAAAAACACATTAAAAATCAGGAGATAAAGGGTGAAAAATGCATAGATTATTATGATTATGCATCATGAGGATCAAAGTCGAACCTTGATGAGGGATATGCCCACTGCATCGCTCTTTATCTTGCCCTTTATGGTGTCACACACTTTCCCAACAAACTGGTGCGGGATCACAAACACCAAAATGTCGGCATCGCTGGACGCCTCCACCAGGTCTGGGATAGCCAGCTGAAAAGGGGGGGGGGGGGGATACACATTTCAGTCTGATGCAACCTACATTAGAGCTGGTGTAACAACTTGTAGAACACTGACGTTGCAGGGGTTAAGTTCATTACAGAAACACTCATCTATTATGGAGGCTGCGATGGACGAAGCTAATGAAAGCAACAAGAACTTATGCAGATTCAAAGCATGATGTGTGTGTGCACAGAAGATGCCTCAAAATGATAAACATTTTGGGACAATCATGCATTCACCCACAAAACAAAGCAAAGCAACAGGCAGAACACTAGACTACTGTTAAATGGTAAGAAACCAATAGTTTCTTACCACATTTGCTGGTAGCTTGTGTCCAGGGAGGTACTTCACATTTTCATGGTCAGTGTTGATTATTTCAGTCAGTTTGCGCCCATTCACCGTCTCCTCAAACACCCACATGTTTACGGTGTTGTCAAATTTTGAATTCTGTGCAGCATTGGCACCCACTATCTTAGCGATGGCAGAGCCCCTGTATTGTTAATAGTTACAGGTCAGTGCACAAGAATTCATGTTACACTCAAGTCACACTGCATTTAAAAAATGTGTAAACTGGATGAAATGTGGAATACAGTCGGTGCATGCCCACTTTTGCTAAGCTGAGATGCTTGAAATTATGCAATAACATTCACTGAATTGCCTTTTAAGTCCTGATATTAAACACTCCATAGTTATAACTATCACGTGACCGCTGGTGTGATCGCCAGCTCATTATCATGGCTCCTCGTGCGTACTGCTTTACTTTTAAGCTGTTGCTCTTTGACCATCACGTTTTCTGAGCAGGGTGGAACCTGGAACCAAAGGGCTGACATAAGTCCATCTGTCCTCTTTTGTCCCCTTTGCTCCAGTTTGGAGACAACACTGCGCCAAATTACGTAGAGAACCCTGCTGATTTTATGTTCGTTTAGACAGCTGTAATATTATGTAACTGTTAAACACAAGTTTGAGGTATTACTCAAATAATTCCGCACCAATACGTCAAATCGGCATAAAAACATCGCATAAATGATCAATAAGCATATTAAAACTTTAAAATTGGTTTCAGCAGAAACTCGGGTGCAATCCTTGATAAAACACTGCGTATAAAAGCATATGTTTACACAAATAAAATTATTTTGTTACGGCAATAAACAAAATCGTAATGCCGAATTTAAGATAAGACCATAAAGATGTATTAATGGCCTAAAGCTTTGGTTTAGCAGACTTGAGATTTTGAAGTAAACAAAGTAACTTAAAACCACCAGACTGGTGAGTGGGGTTAGGTTTCACCCAAAGAGAAGCGCCCACCGAGGGCTTCTGTTGACTAAGCTATGTCCATTGTATATTGGTGATTAAGATGGTAGCTGTAAAATAACACTGACATACATTTCAAATCTGCTGTAGGGATAGAGCTGCTAAGGAGAGTGAGCTAACATGTTGCTGACCCGGTGTGGCAAAATCCCATTAATCGTGACTGACATGTGGCCAGCTCTCTGTACGCTCAGATTCACAGTATGGGACTCTGATCAATGCTAACACCGACTCGTGCTCAAGCTAAAGAACCCGTAACGTTATATATTTGTAGTTAAGGGTTTAAAGCCTGCAAGTCAAACTTAACGTTGCCATGGTAAAAGCGGCTAGTTAACGTTAGCTGGCTGTTTGCCCAGTGATGCTAAGTTGGCTAGCAACAGTACACGAAGCAATCTGTAACACAGAGATGGAAACGTACTTCAAAGTTAGACACGTATACAACTAAATACATTAACACGTGAACTTGCCAATTTCCGGAGCCAATGATGCAGACTTTCTTCGGAGCTGCCATTGTGAAGAGGTAAACCTACAGTGACGCTGCCGCTGCGGACCTGCAGTACGGTTATGTAACGCACGCACCGAAAGCTGCGAGCAGCGCTCCTGTTTTATTGGCCTGTCCGAGGGCAGACACAGATCCGCCCATCAAAGCGAGAGCCAAGTCTGGTCATTCATTCACCGGCCGGAGGTCAGTGGGCTCAAAGTAAATTGGACAAACGTCTCCGCGTGAACTCTGCATCCTCGCTTTGCTTCACTCAGACTCATGTTGTGATAACAGTGTGAGCAAACACTGCACCAGTAATCTCACTGGTTAGACCCGGTGACCAGCACATACCACTTTAATTTATGGTAAAGTTTAGTTTTTTAACATTTAGGACAGACTTAGCAGAAGAATTTAGACAAGTACAAAAGAATAAAGCAAAAATTAATCAATAAATTAAAAAAAACACCCGCATAAACAAAATAGAATAATAAAAGGCTGCCAGTTGAGTCCACAGGAGTGCTGTGCTTTAGGTGACTTTCTGGTTGCCTACAGTTTTAAGGTATTTACCAAGTATTTCATAATTTCTTATGTTATGATTGCAGTAGTGGAAAGTAATTAAGTACACATTTATTCAAGAACTGTGCTTAAGTACCTTAGTATTTTCACTTTATGCTATTTATTTTTATTGTATGGCATTGCTACTTTAACTTAAACTGCACTAAAACTAAACTAAAACTAACTTATGTATAATAATTTCCTCTTCTAAGGAGAGCAGGAACCCAAATACTTAATACTTAGTACATTTTGCTGATAATACTGGTTATGTTAAGATTTAAATACAAATACTTTTAATCATATTTGAGTGTTTTTACACTGTAATATTACTGCTTTAAATGGTCTGAGCACTACTGGTTATGTCACACATTTTTAAAACTGTATCCACACTGCATTTCTAATTTTGTGGTTGGGATGTGTTAGAGGAGAATGCTATTGCAACAAAGTCCCCACAGTACAGATACATTTTGCAATTTCAGTGAATGTCTGGGCACAGCTGGATCCAGGGCTCTTTGACAGAATAAGTTAAACCTTGAAGTACTTGTACTTTGCTTGGGTATTTGTTAGTGGTGCTTTATACTTGTATATATAATGAATATCACCCTTTTTACCTCAGTTGTGTATTATTTGCGTAACTGTAATATTTGACCAATCAAAAGTTATAAAATAAGATCCGGAAAGACACAGGTATTTCTCAAGTCTGTTGAATCAAAATGGCGTGCCATAAATCTAACACAGCAAGAGCAACCATTATCAAGATTCAAGGTTCAGCTTTATTGTTATTATACAATCAGATTACACAATGAAATGCAGCTGTAGCCCACTTCATACCACACGCACAGAAAATGTATGAACAAATATTCAAATAGAAAATAGAGTAAAATATTAAAAAAAGGCAATACAACAGAACAAAGTATATGAATATAGGTAGTAATACATGATGAAATAAAAGAAAACTAATTTATATTTGCAACGAAGGTTTCATGGGGACGATTGTGCGAAATGCTGAGCTGAAACATAATTTTCTACCTTTAATAAAACTGTTATAGTGCTATGGGCCTATTGGTCCAATAACCAGACTGGATTTTTTTCTTATATTATTAAATAAATAATATATTATTTTTATCCAGATGATCATATAGTTGCAGTCCAAGACAACAACCTTGTTATCAATCCCACATTTGTGAGAGTTTAAATGCTTAATGCTTTTTTGTCCAACCAGTGTCTATTGAGGAGGAGAATAATAATAGGAGCAGAATAAATATTATAAATTTGAAAACAATTGTCATGACAACATGGTAAAAAACCGGCAACTAAACTAGAGAATATTATACAAAGTAGTTAATATGTTCTCCACTTTCACCAGCCAGAACATTAAAATGCTGCTTACTTGCTGCTTTTGCTTGAAATACTTCTGTACTTTTTGAAGGCAGGACTTTTAGCTGTATTGCCTCCTGAATCCTGTTTTTCTGCATGTCTGAAGATGGGTGCCCTGCAGACCTTTCCATTAAATGTTTTCTCTTTGCTTCCTCCACAGTATGCTCACAGGATGTTGACTGTGTTGACTCTTTTTTTTCACTGCACATAATATAACCGGCACATTAAAAGTCATGAGAGCAACCATGGACCATAAAAAGATCACTGTGGGAGAAAGTATTCAGTCTGGGTGAGCCAAACAAAAGAGGACCTTGTGTTGTGCAACAGTTGGAACAAATAAGAGACGAGAGGACGTAGGAAGGAACAGAAATTCAGATTCAGCACTCTGGTTTCTATGAGCAAGCATAAACTGAGAAGATTCAGCTTACTTTATTGAAAAGTGGGTTTGCAGCCAGAATTTTCAGGATTATATCTCCACCGCAGACACTAGTATCATCCCGTCACAAGTGTTTCCTCGTGATCACACTGGAGCACTCCTATATTAAATCAACAGTGACTGAGCGGACGCTCTGTTAGGCTGAACTGCACTTAGGCATACTATTGCATTTACCTAAATACTAGCATCAGCATGCTAACAGGCTCACAAATACAATGTTAACAGGCTGATGTTAAGCAGGTCACATGCTCTGTATCTTAGTTTAGCAGTTTGGTTAGTTTAGTGAACATTTGCTAAGTGTCACTGAGCAATATCTGTATGCTGAAGTTATTTGGTCATAAACTGAGGTACTGAAGAAACTTCAATTTCGACCTAATGATGTCGCTAAGTAAAACGAAATGGAATCAGCCCTGTGGCCTGTTTGGTTGTGTCTAGTTTGCTCCTCTCATGAAGGTTCAGTCAGCTGGGGCTGCCCACTTGAGCTTACTGGTAACATCGGGAACCAATGCTCCAAGACAAACTGCTGCCACCTTAAGACTCTAGTGGAGGCTTTCTCCATCTGCTTTGCTGGTTCCTTCCAGTTGGTTCCCATGCACCATGCTTTCCACGTATCTGCTCACTCACCTCTGGCAACCCCAGAAATTTTTCATAGGACTGTGCAGACAGGGTTAACTGAAACTCTTGTGGCACACAGCGGTTGGGCGAGAGTGTGAAGGGTAGTCGGGGTGGTGGTTATCAGATATATATTACTGTTAATTATTATTAAGTATTATATATGCAATTTGCAAAGGTGTGGTGTGGGCAGTATTGATAGATGATAGATAGATTATATCATGAACACTGCATGTCAGCAATCACCCATTCACACACATTCATACACTGATGGCAGATGGCTAACTACTAATCAGAAAAGAAAACTAGACGGTAAACGGTAGCAATTTGGGGTCGTCTGATGCACAAAAGGCACAATTAAACAGGTCAGGGGATCCCCTTTCTATTTATTTAGAATGATCATCACTGTTAAATACTTAGTTAATGAATACCCAAACAGGCCAGAGGGCTGTTAAACTCGTCCTGACTGGGTCATAAATGTATAAACACTAAATGTTGTGCCAATCCATTCAGTAGATGTTGGGACATTTCACTCAGATCCACAAATGTGAACCTCATGGTGGTGCTGACCGAAAAGTCTGGGCATTATCAAAATAACTGTAAATATATCATCAACAAGAAATGAAGGATGCTGCCGTCCCTGGAGCGCAGCAGCAGCAGCTTGCATGGCTAAAAAAGGTATACAAGCGGAGATTTGTAAAAAAAAATCCAAATTACATAAGTTATAAAAGATCTCTGCTTTAGAGTTGTCCAGTTTTCACATCAAAATATGACTCAGAGCACAGAAAGCAGTGCAGGCGATCTTGCAAAACTGTATTAAACTTGTTTTTGTGTTACTCCTCTACTCCACAACAGTGAGCACAAATGATGACACAGAACACCTTGAAGTGAATAAAAGTTACATAAAGTTATTGTTTAATCTTTAAGTTAACAACTGCCTCAAAGTCATTGCTCATCTAACATCACCAGACTGAAATAATCATCCTTTCATGTCTCAAATGAAAATGGAAATTTAAAAATGGAGGCAAAAATATAAGAAAACCTGAAAGCATGGCGACCAGAGGACTTGTTTTGCGATGCATGACCTCATGCAGTGGATGCTGGAAAACAACAACCCAGCTGTTCATCTTCTTTTTACTGATGAATGTAGTTTTCGCTGCTGTGACTGGAGCCATACAAACAATACTTTGATAAGTATACTTTTCATATGTACAGAAAATTGAGTTGAGACACACAGTTAGCCTATATTAAATAAATACATTAGACAGCTCAAGGTAATCTAATATAATAAGATTAGTATCAATAGTCAATGCGCTATTTACATTACATTACATTTGATGGTATGATTGTGCTTGATAATAACACTACACAGCTACACGCTATACAATTCCCATTTCCTGTTGAGAATAACATAGAGCCTGATGGGAATGAGTGTAAGTAGGCGAACTCCAACAGAATATAGTAAAATGGTTTGATTCTCGTAAACAGAGTCAGAATAGAGACGAACCTTTAAACATGCACATGACATGTTTACAGCCTAACCGATAACAGATACAGCGTTTTGGATATGAGGGCCACACGTGAGGGCTGGGTTTAATTTGCCTTTGTCAGCATCTGATCGAACACACACACACACACACACACACACACACACACACATACAAAGACACACATGCTCACAATATGCAATCAAACACACGGAGCGATGAGGACACAGTCGGACGTGCAGGTTAACTGTTCATCGATGGACCACATTTAAGACGCCAGCTGTACAGTGCTACATGCAATTTAGAGCCCTAGAAGACGGAGAAACACATTCAGCGGATTTAATGCTCATTAAATTGATCTTGCCATGTTAACACATCCAAAGGTTAAAGGTTAATTCCCTTAAATGTGAATGAACAGCATCTACATGTAGCTAACATGTAAGAATATATATATATATGACATTCCCTTAATTGAATGTATTGAAGTCTGTTTTGTTGTCTTGCCTGGAGTTATGTCTTTATATTTGTATTTCTTCTGAGATCTACAGTGATTGTCTTTGAAAGGAAATCATACAGTATGTAGCACCTGGTTGACATGGGGTCGAGCTATTTTAAAATAAGTTGTGTACATTGAATTTTGTTGCAGTGTATGTGAACATACGTGTTTTAGCTTGTTTATATGTTTGTATCTAATACCGAACTGCAACTGTGTATTCCTTAAAATGCTTTTCTTGTTTCAAAGCAAAGGTTCAACATTTTGCCCTTTTTAGTGGAGTGTTAGATGAGAAGATTGATGCCGTCAGCAGCACGTTAGCTTAGCGTAAAGACTGAAAACAAGGGGAAACAGCTAGCTGGATATGTTGTGGTTTCACGAAAGGATCATGTATCAGACTAATTCTTTCACAGTGACTACCTGGAGTCTTGTCATCACTGACAAAATTATTCCGGGAGTCATCTGTAAAGTGTAAAATTCTTATTTTTACACTTTGTTTTGCCAACACACTAAAAAATGAGATGTACCTGTAGGGGTTCTGTAGGCAGATATCACCATTTGAAGCAGCTAGGGCAGTTGTTTTACACTACATGCTGGCACTTACCATCATGGTGGGATTGTTTCTTAATTGAGGCCCTTTTCTCAGCAGACATTGTCACTAGTAATTAGTAGGAAACACATTGCTATAACAATAACAATGGCTCTGTTTTATTCTGGTTTCCAAGTAAGACATGACATTGTGACAGTGAGCCCGCATGTTCAACACCAGGAGCCCGAAACTGAAGCATCTAATTCAGCCATAATTAATGTTATTATTTTTACCTCTGCTTTTCCTGTTATGACAGGTCCTCCATTAAAATGTCCTGCGTCTGCTGTTCAGTAAATGTTACATGGGCTTGCTTTTTGTTTTCAACCTGCTCTGCTCACCTCCGCATAAGAAAAAGGACCTTTCTGTTGTTAATTTGCTTGAGTCATGAAATTCTTCAGGGCATTGTCAGCCTTGCAAGATGAGGTAGTACAGTCTCTTGGCAAAATGCTCAGGTTTGTAACAAGGGAAGACTATCGTAGGATGAGCTTGGGATGACGTGAAGAAAATGAAAAATGAAAGGGGAAGGAAGTCGAGAACAAACGAGTGATGAAAGCAAACTGTGAAGGACAAAAGTGAAAAGAGTGTGTGGTGGTACTGACGTGCAAATTCCTAATAGAAAATTATACGAAATAATAAAAAAGTGTAAATGAACTTATCGCATCAGTTATTTTACAAAAAAACTCCTTAATATTGAAAAATGACAAACACCACAACACAGCTGGGATTTCTAATGCTGATTTGCTGAAGAACCTTAGCGCAGTTCATGCCCCCGTTTACTGTATCTGTTACTATGTCTTGAAAAGCTGTTTTACAGATGACCATGCACTTATTCTGATGTTTTTGAATTCATCACAACATGTTGATCGCTGGTTTCTGCTGTCCTGCTGTGGCTTCTTCTGACTTCAGCCTGCATTGCTGAATTCACCTAGTTGCTCACAAAACTCTCCAAGGCACAGTTCCTGACACATCCTTTGTTGCTCCTGCAGTTTGACAAACCGCAGCGAACAGAAAAGTCCACCAATACTGCCTGGAGATGAGAGAGTGCGGCTGCTCCCTCCCATTCACAGCTGCAGAAGCCTAGTGAAAGTTACTGACGTGACATTTGACATCGTCTAAACTCAGCACCGTTCCCTGGTCGTTGTTGTTGTTGTGCTTCTTATCAGAGCAGCGACACAGCTTGTACTTTATCACCTGAGTAGATAAAAAAACAGAGAAGGTCACCGCACCCAACGATCAGCTTTGGCTCAACAAAGATTAAATGTAGAGAGACATGCAAAACTTTTGACAAAGGAGTTGAAAATGTTCAAGTCAATTCTCCAAAACATAGTTTAAAAAGTTTTTAATAATTTAGATTTTTCACATTGTGTATTCATATTTTATATAAGTTTTAATTCCCATCAGGAAGATTAGACTCTACCACAGTGTTTTTGATAGTGTCTGCAGCTCTCATGTCATGCATGCAGCAGGATTGTTCTTCTGTCTAATCACGTTACTGAAGGAGTCTCACCTCATAAAGGTAGTCAAAGAGCTCCAGAATGGTGAGTATGCTTGCCCCGATAAAAAGCCCCATCTGACCACCGATATCACCTGCAACGAGAAAATATGAAGAATGTAAAACATCGTCTATTAAAAAGAGACACAGATAAACCATAGTGCACAGTTTGTGAAGGAACTAAATGTGTACCTAGAAGTCCAGCCACTTCATAGGCCTTCTTCTGTTCAATAGTTTCGTAGTTTAGAGCCTCAAAGAAGATGTCTAAAACCAGGATATTCTCCCTGTGGACAAAAGTCAAAACAGTAATATTCCATTAGGTAATTCATTAATTAGAGTCATCTTTAAAAAAGGATGAAAGGAAAGGGAACATATGGTGCATTAAAGTGTAATTATAGTTGACCCTTACTTAATATACTGCTCAGATTTGTTATATTTCTTTGCAAGATATTTAGCAGAGGCTTTGCTGGGGATCTTGACGAAGGACAGCTCTTTGCTGTATCTGGTCATGTTGCACGGCGTCTCACACACACAGAAATCATTGTCTCTCTCCACCAGGAAATCTGGAGAGAAGAAAACCAGAGCTCAGCTTGACCTTTTGATCAGTGTAGAGTGGCTGTGACTTAAAGCCGTCATGTGATGGTGTGTGCGGGCTTTTTTTTTGTATCATTTCCTTAAACATTTAGACGTGGATGAAGCCTTTTTCTTACCAAGAGCTGGGTCAGCACATTCTTTGTACAGCTCAGGGGTGCAGTAGGGTGCATCGCCTGGAGCCAAAGCAACGCAAACTCACATCAATTAAACTGCTTTGAAGTGCCTGCGGTAATTTTTTTTTTCAATGCAGAATCGTTGATGTAACACTGATACAACACACGGTAAGAGCGGCTCCCTACCAGGCATGTGCACCATGCGACAGTTGCAGTTGTCCACCAGGTAGCGTGTTTCACAGTCGATGCGGCAGGCTGTGATGCTGTAGCTATCAAAGAAGTCTGAATCCATGGCTGTCACCTTACAGTCTCCCCAGGGTGGGGGTAGATATATCAGCTGCAGCAACGACACATCATACATCACATCATTTATTAAACACAAGCAGTTCACTCTTACTAATGTTATTAATGATATATTCAGCTACATTATGTTTAGTATAAGAATAAATAATGCAAATACAAGTGAACATGTGCCTTTTTTCCATATTTGTAAGAATAGAGAGGTGATTTAAATTACATAAAGGATAATTCTGGTTTGTTACAGCTTATATCTTATTTAAATACACTTGGCTATCACTCCTTGCGGCAA
The DNA here is from genome assembly GCA_008933995.1 of Datnioides undecimradiatus. Classification (NCBI taxonomy): domain Eukaryota; kingdom Metazoa; phylum Chordata; class Actinopteri; order Lobotiformes; family Datnioididae; genus Datnioides; species Datnioides undecimradiatus. The sequence continues at coordinate 7,394,353 of WARS01000071.1, read as the reverse complement.
TATTACATTGTATTCACCAAGTAAACTTCTGAGACCTAGAAACAAAGCCCATCGAGGCGAAACACAGGAGCAATCAGATGATCATACAAGTTTTAGACAAATCGCAGGTTGGGAAAAGTTTTTGGAAGAGAAAATGTTGCAAACCTGCATCAATAATACAACAAGATACACAAGAACCTCAGTAACGAGTGATGAGCAAATCAGCAATGACCTGATATTTAATTAATCGTTTATAAGTAACTCTGAATCACAAGTTACCGGAGAACAAACTTGCAGATACTAAGTCAATAAATCATTAGTTAATGATGAGATATTTGACCGTCTGACCTCTCATGTTTCATGTTCTATCAGACTTTGTTGTAGCCACCATGTTCCCATATCTCAGTAATTACTTTAATGAGTAAAATGTGCATATAACCAATTTAAATAATGACCTTAATGTGGGAATAAACCAATAAGTGCTCCTTTAAAGAGCCTGAAAACCTTTTCTATTCTCCGTCTTACTATAAGTGATGTGATCCAACATGTACACAGTATTTTCTGCCAAATTACACTTGAAAAGAATTCAGAATTTCTTGTTTTTGTCTGTGCCTTTTCGTGCTGGACACCTGGACCTCCCTCCTTCAGGTTTATGAGCCCTCATGCTTACTTCCATCTGTAAAATGAAAGAGGATTGGGATCTCAAATCCAAACTCTCTCCTGTGTGGGTGCATGATGGCGGAAAAGTCTTTTAAAGGACTTCCTCTTCCGAGGGTACTTACCCACCTAAATATACTTTTTCTCTATACTCAAAGGAAACTTTGACATATTTTGCACTTATGTGTTACTTCATGCACCTGCAGCCTTTGAATGTAGAGCCGAACGCTGAGGCTCTTATTCTCAAAGGCTTCTTCTTAATCCACTGTGGCTTGGTTTATACCTAATATTTGGGCACCACTTTGGACAAGAGCATCTGCCAAATGATGAAATGTTAGTGGTTTTAAGTAGGCAGGATTTAGATGGAAAGAAGCGGTGGCTCTGCGTCCTTGCACCAATCAGAATTTGGCATTTAAATCAAAACAAGATGGTAGTTGTGGGATATTTGCTTAAGTTGCCAGGCCACTGTCAATCAACTCTGATCAAACAACACCCACGCAGGCCTAGTGAGGCAGATTAGCCGGCTTTTTTAATGCTAATGTCTTTACAAATAATAATTAAGGGTGCTTTCTACAGCCTAGTTTTGATTGTTGTTTATTTACTGAGAATTTAAAAGTATAGATATTTGTACCCTTTGTTCCTGGCAGGAAACAAACGTCTGAAACCCGGGTGCCACTCCAAACCCCAGCTGGTCAATGAAGGACGGCTCGTCCTGACTGTGGATCTGAACTTTGACCCCAGCTTCGAATGACGTCTCATCTGCAGGGAAGTCAAAGAACGTGGCATCAGAGCAACACGAAGTGAAAATGTGTTGCGCTCATGAAACCAGATATTTAGAGGGCATGTTGTCTCTGAGTTTCACACACACACACACACACACGGGCACAGTTAGAGCGTGACAGATAACCAGCTAGTGATTGAAGTGAGCAGTGTCCCCTTCGCCTCACCTGTTTCTCCCCAGACAGGCAGGTACTCATCCTGCTGAATGTCCAGCATGAGCTCGAGTCCATTACCCATACCTCCCTTTGTGGTGATGAGGGGAGGACGTCCATCATCGCCAGCGTTAAAGGTGTAACACTTCCCGTAACGAGTGAAGACCTGAGAGACACATGAGAGATATTTTAAAATCACTTAGCTGCAGAACTGCAAAAGGTTTCTTAACAATGCTTTTCCACTGGGGGTCAGTGTTTGACTCGATTTCTAATGTGCGTGTGTGTTTGTGAACGTGTGTGTACGACAGAGATAGTACGAGAAAAAATGTGTGACAGAAAGAAAAAGAGGTGACACAAGGAGAGCGAAAGAGGAAAAGGGAGAAGAGGGAGACGAGGTCTTCCCGTGGGTTTGTGGGTTACACAATCAACCCAGTGAGGTGATGGAGACTGGCAGATTGGTGATTTAACATTCCCTCGCATGCTCTTTATGGCACTTATAATGGACCTGATGTTACCATGGAGACCAAGCTTCCCAGCCAGGAAGAATGTACCCTTAATTTTTAAGGGAAGCCAAGACGCAGCTGTTAGATTGAAGCTGTGTGAGATATCAGCAAAAGCACACGACATGTTTAACCTGCCATGAGTGCAAGATAGCAAACGGACAGAAACAATGTCAATATGGAGCTCTCTCTGGCAAAGAGTTAATCTTGCATTAAAGCATTTAGTGTTGTATGAGTCAGATAACCCAAGCAGGGAGAGGGAGTGAGAGAGTGGGAGAGCAGGGAGCAACGGAGATCAAGGATGCAAAGTGTAAGAGACAGAGAGAGAGAGAGGGAGAGAGAGAGAGAGAGAAAGAGAGAGGGGGGAGTTTAGCTGCTAACGCTTGGAGCAGGCTATTGTTCAGCGTTATGGCACAGAATGACATATCTATGATTAGAAAGAACAAACCAACCAAGTAATTGTTGAGAAAGAGTTTGGGTCCTGCCAAGGGCAGTTTAAACATTTTGGCCATTTATCAAGTCAGCAAGAGACTGCTGGTTGCAGAAGCAGACATCAATCTGAGTGGGACAAAAACACTCAGTGCTATCAAGAAAGGCAAATGAAAGGCACGGCAGGACTCCCACAAAACCTGAAGGGAATGTTTCTTTGAGAGGAAATGTTTATTTCCCGCGAACAAGACTTAAGAGTCTGCACAAGAAGCTCTGTGAGGCTGCACCTAAGGCACAAGTATACTTCCTCAGAGCAGCCTGTCAGATAGTTGAATAACAACCCCCCCCCCCAACCTGTGCGACCATTTCTGTAACTTGGCCAACAGTCCAACATTCATTCACACCACCATAACATCATAAAGGACTGGTTGTGCAGAGGTGAGAACTTCAATCTCAAGCTCTCTAAGTAGACTTACTGAGAGAGTAATCAAGCTACACCACCGGTCGGTTAACTCTCTAAGTTTCTCCATTAGCCACTGCTCTTTCATAAAAAAGAGGCACCAACAGTTTTTGATTAAGAATAACATATTTACCATCAACAGTCCATCTATTTCTGCTAATAGAGCCCCTTAAGTCCTACACACTGGTCCCTCAAACTACCTGTTTTTTTCTTTCCTTTCTATATTGATCACCAGGTGGTGGAAGGCATTTATTTATTTGATTATTTAAAGCTATAGTGTGGGACTTTTGTAGCTAAATAAACACCAGCTGCATTCCACAGAAATATCTGTGTTTTTCCACAGTATACAGAGTTTTTTAATCTGGTGTCTGGTGTGACATTCCCCCACCAACAGATTGGTGTAGACTGGTTAGCCACGGCTTAAGGGGGAGCACCCATCCCTGGAGCAGGCTACAACTATTAGTTAAGCACTTTGACAATGTTTGTTTGATTACTCACTCTGCCAGAAGGGGGAGACAAAAGTCCCATTTTATAGCACGAATATCTGCACGAACAAACCCAGCTGTCAGGAAGGAACGCCCCCTCTTCACAAATGAAAGCATAAATGTGTCAGATCATACAGTGGCTGCACTTACTGTACATCATAAATAAATCAATCATTACATAAACGTTAAATCTATGTGTAGGACGACTGCAGGTTGTTCACCAGCATCTTGATCGATACACAGACGTGAGGTGATGTCAGGTAGCATTTGTTCTCTGTCTGTTGTTGAATTGTTGATGCTGGGACAGAGGTGGTAGGAATAAAAACATCACACATGTATAATGCACAAAGTCGGCACAGCATGCATACTGTGGCTGCTTGTCCTGCTTGTTATGATGAATGAATAAATTATTGTGCACATATGAAAAAAGGCTCCCGGCAGCAGAAATCATATGGAACATACATGAAGATAAGTGTTTCGACAAACAGAGATTCTGGCTTCTGAGCGAGAAAGTTCAGCTTAGTTGTCAATTGCAACGTGCTTTCAATCCTCTTTTGCCACTATTAACGTACTCCAGAATATGGAGCAATCCTTTCCTCCACAGAATTGAATATATTACTTCCTGACTGCAGTTTATACAGGCTACGATCTTCAGAACTCTGTGATCAATAAAGCTGTCACTCACACACAATTTCCCATGTATTGAAAAGCACTCAACAGAGCTCGACTGTAATTAATCATTATGCACATAATTATGCATATCTGTTTTTAGAGCCACATCAGATTTGGAAAGAATCTCTAAATCACAAACCCATGCACTTTCTCATCCATTTAGTGAGGTCTTCAGTCTTGCAATATGCGTGCAGCTAAAAGACGTCGCAGCAGGATAAGTTCAATCCATTAGTGCTCTGTTGTTTTATGGGGATGTTTTCGGAGACTTTAAAGCTGTCTTGGTTAAGTGGAAACACTTTCACAGTTATTATGCTGTATTCTTAAATAGCTATCACAGGAAAAATGCTATTTGAATGCAACAGCAAGCAGACGGCAGCCCACGGTGACCAGCACTAAAATATATCCACATGTGTTGCATCCTGTTGTGCAGCAAGTGTAATCTGGGAGTGTAATCCAATTTCAGTTGACCTGAAAAAAAACTATACGGGGTACCTTCATACATGAATAAACTTCATGAACATAAATAAAGGGATTAATATTGATAAGACTGAGAATCTACAGCCATGCAAGTGGCTCTGTGAGGCTGTATCTGACGCAGTGGTGCATCACTATAATGGTAACGTCAGCATGTGATTTAACATGTTACCAATTGACATGTATGAATCAGGTGTGGCTTTAGGTAAACAGTCCTCTACAGTGTGTTAGGATTACAAAGTACCTGTATTGTGCAGGATTCCTATTTTTTAATGTCTGCACTAAAGTTCATATCAGTGCATCCAAGAAGGATTTTTGAATTATATCCAAAAATGTCAATACAAACATGGCACTGAAGGAAATGTTTCCTTACAGTCACAGTTAAGAAAGTGTCAGTCTGGACCACAGTGGTGGACTAACCAACAAACAGACGCACATTGTCATTCCTATAGCCACGCTGCTAACATGGCCAACAAAACACGTTAGCATAATTTTTAAGACCAACAACAGTGTGCGTTAAAACAACAACAACAGCAAAAAAAACTAAGCTACAAGCCAACAAAGCCATAGTGCGGTCTGCCAAGGTGACTGATTACAGTTTACACCCTTTACGATGAATGATCTTGGAGTCTGATCACAAATGTTTGTAGCAGAAAAGTAAAAATAATTCAGGAATAACAGCATCAAAGCCAAATCATCCCTCTCCTCTATTTGGTTCTGAATGAATAGCTGACTCACCATGCTAATAACCAGTCTTGGGTTGAACTGAAAGCCCCTCCAAAGAGAAAATAAACTATAAGCAGGGGATTGAATGCCAGAGGCACAGTCGACTTTGTGTGTGCTTGTGTGTGTGTGTGTGTGTGCGTGTGTGTGCAATAATGATGCTTTGAACATGGAATCAAACCCCGAGTCACTGGTTGTCAAAATAAAGAAGTCAAGACAAGAGGCAAATAGAAATAGGTAGAAGTGAACCGCAGGGTTCCTCAGGGAGTACGGATAAATAAAAGACTTCACAGAGAACCTCTTTTGCTTAATTAGAGAGACAAGACCAGAGGACTGGCCTGTCAAAACACGATGGAGATCCTGCCTGTAAATATCTGCCATCTATGTGTCTGTGGTTTTAAAATGGTAAGAAAAGATAAAAATGTGCTGCATTAACATTTATTTTATTGTTATTTTCAGCCACATTAAAGGTTCAGTTATGTGATTGGATCTTGATCAGTGGGATGATCAGTCCACCACAATGAAATATCTCAACAACAATTAAATGAACTGGCGTTGTGACCAGAGGATGAAGCCTGATGACTTTGTTGAACCCTGTATTTTCATCTAGCTCCACCATGGGTTTGACATCTTTGCTTTTATTGAAATATCTAAACAAATGTTGGATGGAATTCATTCACATTCATGTTCCCCTGAGGATAAACCATAGTAGCTTCAACACCACTTTTTCATCAGCCAGTCACAATTTCAATTTATCCAACTTTATAACCGATAGTGGCAAAACTACCCTTCATTCTTCTATATTTCATGAACATCAACTTGTTTGCATTGTCATTGTGAACATGTTAACATGCAAACATTTTGGAGCATTTAGCTCCAAGCACTGGTGTGCCTAAATACACCCCCAGAGAGCTGCTGGCATGGTTTCCCATGGGCTGTAGACTCTTAGTTTTGTTATTTATTCAGAAGCTTTCATTAGTCCTTAATTTTGTTATTGTCAGGAGCTCCCATGAAAGGCTTTAAACCAACAATGTGTTCGTCATACTTTCTGACAGCCTGAGGGTCTCATTAGGAAACTATGGGTCTTAATCAAGTCAGTTTTAAACAAGATTGAGTCTAAAGCCACCTGGTGGTACATCAGTGCTTTGAGCTAAATGCTAATATCAGTCTGCAAGCAATGCTTTACTAAGTAGTGTTTGGTCAGATGAAAAGTCATATGATAGGGCTCATCATCTTGTGACCATTGTCTTGTAATCTAGCTGGCTGACTGAAGCTAACTGAAAAGTCTAGAAAAGTTGCTGACACTGTAGTGTTTAGTGAGTAAGTAGTGATTTGTTGTTGATTACTTTCATGTGTTAGCTATGTCAGGCTTTGTCTATACAGGAAATACTTGTTAATAAGTTAAATTATGGTCTTTTCATAGGATGTGGTGACTATATGAAAAAAGTATCTCTAAACTTTTTCCATTTAATATTTGACCAGTATTCTGCAGAACTGTGAGGAGGACGAACCATTATCAATTCTTCTGAAGGTCAAAGACAGAATAATGAGTGAGAATTGATCATGCAAATCAAGACAATCATGCCCAGTACATTGACTGTTGGATGACACCTTGGGGCGGTGCAGCCTGTAGGGCAGGGCTGTGTAATGATCACCTAATCGTTTCCGACGGACCGGGCCTCCTGACGTTATTGACAACGGTGGAGAAAAAAGGGCGCGGGAGCCACAGGAGCTAAACCTTTCGAGTGCTTGAGGAAAGTGAGTATGTATCTGAAATCACTTTAAATGTCAGAATTTAATATTTCTAGGAAACTATCATCACTCTGTATCCCACCTCACCTGCTGCTTTATGGATGAAATATCATAAAACCTCCCGCACTGTTGTGATGGGAATTTTCATCTATCATGTGTGGGATTTGAACCACCAGCTCCCACACAATAAAAACACTCATTTCCCTGCTATGTTTCCTTCCTACCTGGTCTGCATCACTCTTCCCTCGTTCCCTTGTGTCTCCTGAACTATGATGTTCATTCCCCTGTGGACTCCTTTCCATCTCCTGCCACACTTCCCCACCCGCCCCGGCTTCATTTGATGAATATTTCACAGGCCAGTAGAGACAGTCCTCCTCCTCTCTCATCCTATTCCCAGACACCGTCCGTGCTCTCAGTACCTATCACCTTCAGAGACGATAGCATCATAGCGCTGGGTAAGGTGCAACCCAGGAGACCAGAGGAGAGCAGGGAGCATATCATATGAAGAAAAATGGATGTGTGTATTCACTTAATTTATATATGCCACAGAGTGCTGCCTCCATACGAGGATCAGGACTGTGGTGACCTTAGCACTGTCACAGCTTGACAGAGTACATTTGAAATATGGGTTAAATCAGGCATGGGCTATAATAGAACACCATACGTGAGAGGAGGTAAAGAGTTTATTACCTGTGTGAATGCATTACGATACTGTTCAATGGTGAATGAAGTGTCATCTCATAGATGAGTAAAAGTACTGATATCAGTCATTACAAATAAAAGTGCAGCATTCATAATCCTGCCGAAGTAAAGGTTGACAGAAAAATGTATTTTAAATATCAAAAGTGAAAATACTTATACCACAGAAAAATTGCCCCTGTGACTGACATATCAATACAGGACAATGACAAATACAGTGACAACAGACCGCAGTGACAAGACTCTTGTATCATTTATAAGCAGCATTTTACCGTAGAGGTGTTTGTTTTATTGTTTTTTGTGACCAAATGATCAAAACAATCATTTCAACACTCGATATTATTATGGACGATGATGAAAAATTAGATTTCTGTTATTGAAATGAGTATTTTCTTTTTTTGTTTGACCTGAGGTTTGCTTTTTTGTGAAAAACTGGATAATTTGACCTCTTTGAGACTGAAATTTGGAGGAGAAATGTCCTTGGGTGGATCTATTTACAACTCACAGCACCTTGAATTCAGAATCTGAAAGGATAATATTGTTTTTCACTATTTTTTTTAATGTTATAGGCCAAACAATTAATCTCCAAGTTGAGAAAATAATAGGCTGATTAATCAACCATTAAAATAATCTAATAATATTAGAAAGTGAGGCCAACTTCTCATATCAATTAGAAGGATGTGGCACACTGCGGTTAAAATCAGCAGAGAATTAAAGAGAGACCCTTCCTGGGGAAAACACAAAACAAAGGAGATTCATGACAAAACAACCTAAAATGATCAAGCGAAGGCAGCAGAGCCTGCAAGCCCCTATCTGTCTCAGAGGATAATTAATTGTTGGTTTAATGCAATCCCTGGTCTCTATGGTGGATGGACTTGCAGTGGCACCACACACAAAGAGGAAATAACACCCTGAGGGAAGGTTCCCTGCATCCTCCCACCTATGCCTGCTATTCGCCAAAATGAGAGAAATGAGAGCGGGAACTCTTTGTTGGGAGGCTACGTTAAATAACTACTGAAAAATGATACTTTCAGATTCCCCCTGTGCAGAAGTGTCTCGGTGAATAATGGAAATGGTCTTGTGAATTTGGAGGGGAGACATAAATGTCTTAAAATTGTCAGTTCACATTCATTCAGAGCTGTTCAATTTTCTATAGAGGCTCTTGCAGTTAGCACGCATCCTCTTACAACTGAGCAAAAGTTGAGCAGAGTGAGATGGTAAATGGCTGCTCAGAGGAACAAGACATTCACTACCAGCCAGTTATATATAACTGTGTAACTGTAACTGAGATGCAGTTATACAGTACATTTTTACGATATAATTACATTAAATTAAATAGTTATGTGGTAGCTTTAAAGTACTTGCACTGCTTGCAAATTGTGACATGTAACATTAATCTCAGCACCCCCCCCCATCCCTTTCTTCCCTCTCCATCCTTCGTGAGAACCCCGGTATGCAACAGATCCATATGGGATGTTAAAACCTCCTCTGCCTGCCTTCTCCCTGCATGTCGCAGTCATCACCGTCGCCTACAAATCTCCTGCCTGCCCGCTTGTGCCAGCCATGTGTAGAGCCCACGCTCATTCTCTGCTGTGAGAGAAATGCCAGGAAGCCAGAGAGGCCACCACAGCAGCAGCTAGCCACGCTATCACTCCAGTGTGCACCGCCCTCTCGTCATGCACAGGCGAGTAAACATCGAGGGATAAACAGCCCCGGGCCCAGTCAGAGGGGCAGAGGCCTGACTACAGCTGATGGCACTTTAAGTGGCACACAGCGGGGTTAACTGGATTAAATCCTCATGTGTCATGTGTGAAGGCAGTGTTTTGTCCTGCAATGTTTGTGGTGAATGTCATCCAGTTTGGTCTCCTGTTGTTTGTAGGTGCTGTTTCCAAATCTGTTGGTAATGTTCTCTGTTGGGAGTCAGGAGCTAAGTATCTCAGTATCCAGATCAGGCGTTGATGTATCTGCACTTGGGAAGTCACCATCCTCAAATCCGGATGCTGTTTAAGCCCTGGTTTATACCTGTAGACCATGGCCATATCAGCAGTGATGAACATGAAGCTGGGGTTTGACACAGACTCATTTGTTTTCTGCTGAAGTCTGAGGTCCACGGTGATGATACACAACTCTGCAAACGCCCAGGACTGGTGAATTGAAAGCTTTGCCCTCTGGCTTAGCTCTCTCTTCATCAGAACGGTCTGATTCTTACCACTAAAACCAAGTTATCTGATATATATCTGCTGCTTCAGGAGGTCCTTGAGTATCTATCTAGGCATCAGTTGCTATATTGCAGCGGTCCAAACAGACTAACTATACCATACACCACAGCTCAGATATCTATGAACTGTGCCTCAGTGGAGTCTAATAACGACGGGTCATTTAGGGTGAGTTTAAATTAGTCTGCAGAGTCAGATGATTGCGTGCCCGGCTGGCTGCAGACCAAGACGAAAGGTTAGCTGTGAATTAAGCATGATTAGCTGTAATGGGCGGTGAAGATATATGTACTTAAGGTTTGCAGTGGGTATATGTTTGCTGCTGGGTACAGTCAGTCTGTCTGTATATGTGTGATCATTTAAATGTGTATGGATGTCTCCTCGGTGCATGTCTAACAATATGCAATGTATAATAATGAGCCATAATCACCTTCCAGCAGGGTGGAGGAAAATTCATTTAGGAAAGCCAAAAGCCTGTCACTGAGCATTTCACTTGACACCTGACTTGAACCCTCTAATTGCCCCAGAAGGCTCCTGAAATTGCATGTTTCACTTTTGCGAGATCATCCGGGCCTTTCCTCATAATTTACACTGACTTAAATCGATGCCGTCTTCACCCGCTTAATGAAATTGTGCGCCATGCTCAAGTTAGTTTTAATTACTTTTTCTATGTCACCTGAATTGGACCAAATAAATGACGTCCAGTCTGATACATGAGAGGCCACAACCACTTCCCTCACAGTGTTGCCGGGGTGAAGCGACTGTGCCATTGTGCTGCGAGAGCTCGACAAAATGGACACCTCACACTGATGCTGTGGATGCTGTGCAACAGTCAGACCGAGGAAAAAGCCACATAAATAAGTAAAACACAGTATGTTCTGTGACGGGATGAAGACCGTACATATGCATGGACATATGGTAATACGTCAGAGGGTAACAGTGCTCATACATGTAGAGATGCACAATGAGTATACGCTGACGGATGATGCGTGACACACATGCATCTCCATCCCCTCTGGACACCCCTCGTAAAACACACACACACACATATATATAGTCCAGTTACACAATAGAGTACTCCTAGATTTATTTTAGGAATAGCTCCATGATTCAACATCTGAGTGGTTGTATCAAAGCAGTTGAGCCCCTCAGGGGGATGAGCTGGGACCAGCTAGTACACTAGATCTGCCCCGGGATGGAGACTGGACAGCAGGAAGAGTCATTGCAGCCAGCCCCAGGCTTTTGTTTACTGACCAATTTGATCACTGGAGACTGCATCCCAACAGAGGAGAAGGAGGAAACCATCGCCCTCATTAGTAGGAAAACATCAAAAGACAGATAGAGGCGCTGCTGGAGCATGCTCTCCTTCAGGAGAAGAGCACCTTTCTGCTTCTGTGCAGCTAACAAACCTCTCTTTCATCAACTGTCTTTCATTTTGCTATTCCCAGAATACCACCTAGCAAAGGTGGGACAAGCCTCAATTAATGAATGCATTCATTACAGGGACTCCTGTCACTTTTTGGTGCAGTTTAGAGGGCGGGAAAACTGTCAGGAGGGAAAAAAGGCCCTGCAGCTCTTCCCCTGGAGTGAACCTCCTCCGTGTGACAAATTTCACACTCTGCTGAGAGAAATCCGCTGAGGCTTTAGATTTCCCAGCCTGTCACATGCTGTTGCTGAATACCAAGAGATTAATTCATTTCGCAGATGGTGCATGTAAGCAACTCCGACTCCCAAATACGCAGTGTTCACGCCATCACTACCTGCCCGATCTCAAAGCGACAACAAGGGAAGATTCAAGCTGGCAGGTGAGATAACAGACAGCACACACACAGACTCACACAAAGGTCAACATGTCGAACAAAATATCCTGTTTGTCAAATGAATGTTGTATAATATTCAGTAGATTCCATTGCCTAAACATGTTGGTCAAACTCATAAATGAAACTGTAATTAAATGAATGAAAAATGCTTTAAAGTTGCTATAATCTGTATTTTTCTCTATCATATCACTGTATCAGATGACAGTGTGGAAACAACACAGCGAAATGTGAAAAGACTCCTCTTAGAGATAACCCTGCAGAGAATTATCACCCGACTGTGCAGCTTTACGGAGATTTATTGTGAGTTTCAGCTCATTGTTTAGCGTTTGGGACCAGCTCATGCACTGCAAGGGAGACAAAACTGCATGCTTCTGCAGTGAAGCTCTGGGAAATGATTGAGGTGCTCTTTCAGTTCTGGTAAAGTATAAACGTTACCTTTGTGTCACTTGTCAAAGTTCGTTTTTGATGTTTTTAGTGAACTCTTTGCTGCCATTTGTGGCTGCTGAAAGGAAAAACACCAAATATAACTTTGATTCTCAGTAACTGTGAAGTACCACTGAGTGTCTTCTGCCCTTTGGCCTCAGGGGGCAGTAATACGTAAAGTTGATGCCTGACTAGAAACTCTATTGTTTTTTGTCCGCTGGTGGGATCTTTTAAGAAAATTACATGAAAAATCTATAAATAAAAATCCATATTTTAGAGGATATCACTTCTTTATAACCAAAACCTACCAAACAGACTCCAGATCAGCACATAGACTCCACACACGCCAACATGCCACCCATCTACCATACCAGACCATAACCAGAGCTAAAAAAAAACACAAATATCAGACTTAATTTCAACATTTTTGCAACACATTTGTTGTTCACAACTTGTTTCTGCTGCCCCCAAAGTGAGCAAAAATATCAGTATATCAATATTTTTCGATTTTCCAGTATTTTTAATAATAACTTTACTGCAGTTGTAGCATTTACCATACAGCATATTAATATGGTATATGGCCTGTTTCTTATGGGCCCATCAGTTCGATGGCAGAGCCATGGGGAGTTGTATTAAAGACATCATCGTGTTTTTCACAGAAGCAGAGCTCAGGCAGCGGTCAAACTATACAAGAGATAAGTTTTAAAAGTCGTTTGATTAATATTTCTTCTTGTTAAAGGTACATCAGTAACATGTCCATACCCTCTGTCCAGCTATGATTTCTATTTTTTTATTTTCTTTTGCTAATTCTCTTTTGGTGAAACTGGTTGAAAGAAAATATGTTGCTGTGCTTTCAAAGGGACCGACGTTCAGTCATTCGCTTCTGTGTTGTGCACAGGGTTTCAAAGAATCAATCCTTTTTTATTTGCCTCACGCTGTGTGTGTTTTTCTTTGGATGGATGTGAGTCTGTGTATGTCAGGAGGGTTGGTGTGTTTACAGTGAGGACTCAGCACACGCTCGGAGAAATAAACACTCAGAGCGGTGGACTCTGCCACCCTGCTGTGTCCTGTGAGAGGGAAAAGGACAGCAGGCAATGACACAAGCACCAGGGAAAACATATACTTCACACACACGCACGCACACACACACACACACCAAAACACACATACACACGATTCTTTGAAAGGCATATGGTCAATATGCTTACCTGCAAATGTTAAATGGGCTTTAGCAGTTTGTGTTTGTATGTATATGGCAGTATATGTTTGTTGTGGTACTTGTGTCATTGCCCGCTGTCTGTCAGTACACAGCAGGGTGGCTGAGTCCAGCATCTCAGCAAGAAGGAAGTGCTACAACCGTTGTTCCCTCATACATTGGACGTGGGAATGTGTTGCTTTGTGTACACTGACATATGCTGCTTGTGATCATCTCACACCTACATATTGGCAAATATAGGACCAGTTTTCTAAAATGACATATATCCAGCGTGAAGATCTGCCAGACAGTAGACCTCTCTCCTCGAGCTGTCTGATAAACACTGACTGCTGTTGCTGCTACTTACTGTAGATCAGTTCTCACACCTATAACTTATTTAGACTTTTTACATACTTGGAAGCATGGAAGATGTGTTTGATTCATTTTGAATTCAGAGTCCAAACAAAAAAAAAGATATTCTGATTTAGAGACAAAATGTTTATAACTAACTGAACTGCATTGTTGCACCAATAAATTAGCATCAGCCTTTCTTTTTAATGGCTGCTTGGTTGCTCACTTGACAAGCTAGGATGAGGAATAAGATGGACATTCATGTCAAAAGTCAGATCAATTGTCCTTAAAGCTACAGTGGTTGTTGTGTTGTGTAGCTGAGTGGGAGCGTCTGTTTTGCCTATGACAGAGCCCTGACATTCATGCTTCATGCAAAGCTTTCGATTTGCTTTATTGAAATCAAAACTGTTTGATTTCAGTTCAATTGAAATCTAATCTTTGGGTTGTAGCTCAAAGTCTTTCAGCATTAGTTATAATTTTGGTATTTTCGGCTCGCCAAAGTCAATGGGTTTCTTGGTGAAATGCCTGGAATGAGGTCTGTGGTTAACACCAGATTCAAAATTTGTTTCACGTTATAAAATACATCAGTAAAAACTTAAGTTGTAAATTTTGAAGCTTTTACGTGTCTTAAAAATGCTAACACGAGGCTAAAAGAGACTACAGAGGTCATCTGGGACATTAAACATTACCATGGTGAACACAGACCCTCATCTGCTCACTTGTCTGCTGTGGTGGTGACGCTGAGGTTATGCAACCATGGCGTTGTTCATTTATAGCCTAACAAAAGTGTCAGTAACGTAAAAAACACTTGTTTGCCATGGAGATTATTTCCACAACCAAAAAGCCAATGGAATAATCCCACTAGCATGTTGTGATTTACAGAGCATATACTGTGCACAGTTTAATTTGAGTTACACAACCCGTTTCAGACGTATAGGAGGCTGTGCTTTCAGGCTAACAATCACATCTGCGCTGTCAAATCAGTCACAAAGAAAGTCAAAATAGCTCCGACGGCTGGTGGCTTAAAGCTGGAAACAGCCCTGATGTGAAAGTCACACTAACAAGACAGGGAGTTCAAAAAAAAAGAAAGAGAAAAAAAAACACACAACACTGTGGATGTGGATGTGGGTGTGGGTGTGAAAGACTGGGTGCAGAATGAAACGGCAGAACTATCTGGGCCCATTTGCGAAACATTCAAAAATAATTGGAGGCTGTTGAAAATAAGCAAAAGCATTTCAAACAATATTTCACAGTACCAGTAAATGACAGAGGGGAGCAATTATAAACAGAGGCATACCAATCTGTGAAAAATGGATATGAAATTGATTTGCATCAGTAAACGATTGGCTCATAAATTATTTCTCTAGATTTTTCTCCATAGACTGGTTATTATGGATTTTTATTCTTTTCTTATCAGTTATAAATGCTGGATTAAAAAAAAAAGCTTTTTGCTTTTCTTTTTTCTTTTTTTACTGGGAACTGGTTCATTTTAGAAATCCCACTGAGCCTATGGAAAGTGAGTATCAGTGTCAGTGAAAGTTAAGGGTCAGGTCTGTGCAGCCTCTTAACAGGCTGAGGTTGCCATGGTGAGCAAAAAAAAAAGGGGGGGGGGGGTACGCGGGAGGCTAACAGCTCGTTTAGACAGAGATTCAATGTAATCCTAAACACCGATCCTACTACAGGTGTTCCTTCTTCTTCCTCTGTGGTTGTTTGCTCACTTTCGGTGAATAATCATGTTTTCAAGGTATCCTACACACACAGAAAAGAAAGAAAAACACAAACAGTGCCTTCGTCTTCCTTGTCTGAGGGAAACAGCCCAGGTCTGGGGCGTAGCTAATGAGAGGCATCATTCAAGGCGATGGCATCTTTTTATCGAAAACACACGATGCAATCAAATGATGACTTGATGAGCGCCTCGCTGCCGCACAAATCAGTGAGAAAGCCAAAGACAGAGGCACACGGCGCTCTTTCCGGAGCTGCATCTGCATATTGACATTTTGCAACTGCATGAGAGACCCCAACTTAAACTGAGGCACGTCTGAAGCACAACAGGGGAAGTTTGGATGCAGCATTTACTGAACACCAGGATCCCTCAGTGAGACTGTTAATGCCCGCAGCATGAAAACTAGCTCCATGCTGGTGGAGTTCTCTTGAGGGTTAAAGGAAACAGAAAACAGAGATTTTAGAAACATATTAGTTGTTGACTATCAATGATTTTATAGGTCCTGGCTGAAAGCAGAGCTGCAACTGAGTCATACACAGACCCTTAACCACTGTTCACTTTTCCCACATTGTCATTCTGTGAGCATTCGAGAGCAGCAGTGCACAATAACCTTGTTTTGTGTGCATCTACACCCTCCAGTTGAGCTGGTCATGAGCTGGTCTGTTTGGCTGTTTACGGGACTGAAAGGAAATCAAATCTGAGAGAAGTAAAAGATGAAAAGTCCAGCTCCAGCTTTATCTTTTTCTGAACTACAGCTAGGTGTTTCTTTGAAGCAATGTGCTTTTGCAACACATTCATGTTCTGTGCAGTATGGTGCTCAGTGGTGCCTCACAGCAAGAAAGTCCTGAGGGTATCCCAATGCATTCTGGGATATAGGTTCCTGTCCCTTGTGTGACCCTGAATAAGTATGAGCTATTTGGATGTACATGATTATTAATTTGAGTTGCATCCAACACACGTGTATCAATCTTTTCTTGGTGGTTGGTTTTACCTCTGTTAAGGTTGAAGATGGGTGCAGCAATGAGAACAATGACAATGACATTAGGACACCAGACTCCATGGAGCTGCAATATGACAGAAGCTATTCTGGGCAGCTCTGGCTCTGGAAGCAAAAGTCCCATTAATTTGTAGACTATATAAAATAACTCACAGCTGGGGAATCATCAGCACGGACAACGGACAGCATTAGAAAGTATCTCAATCTGTGTAAAAACAAAAGTTAAGGTGCGTTTGGGTGCTATCAATGAGCTTAAAAGTGTGTGACGTGCACTCTTGGGTGGAAGCTTAAGATGACTTTGTTGAGAAAACTCAACACACAGTCTGCGGCTTAAGTAAATTCACTTTGAGAGTCTGGCTCAACATTGGATGAATGCTGCAACCGTGGCACTGCGAGGAACACCGAAGATATAATGAAAAGAAAAATTTGAAATGTGAATACAGAATGAGGAGACTACTTCCAACTCTGCAGCTCTATAACTGACATCCCAATCATTTCTAAGAGAAACTGGCCGAGACACATTCACTTCCTGACCCCGTGTCTTCGGCTTTACACGCTGCTTCAGCGTTTACTTGCAAATTCACACAGCTTTGTGATGTGTAGCAAGTTCGAGAGAAGGGTGGAATGCAACAAATACTGTTTGTTGATATTCTCTTTATAGCTGTATAGCTGAAAGGAATGATGCTGCTTAGTTTCAAGGACAGAGATTATTGCTTATAGTGTTTGGAGGAGGTTTTTAAATTAACTGCTGCTGTTATCCTGCTAGCATGTTAGCCTCTGCAGTCAAACCAGGGCCGCTCTAACCTGTGTGATGAAAAAAACTCTAAATTCACTGTGTTCTTGTTTAAAACTACAAATCAGAGAGTTAAGTTTTTATTATATAGAGAGATGATGTCTCAAGGTAGAAACAGGGTTTTGAAGCAGGGATCGTATTTCTCTCTCTCACCTGTCACCTCTCTCCCTCTTGTTTCTCTTTCTCTCTAGTGTCTCTCGACCTTCCTCTGCTATTTATTATGCATCCTTTCTTCCCCCTTTTCTATCTGAACCTGCGCAGCCCACTTTCACAAAGTGGAACTCATTTGTCTGTCTTCAAATGCTAATAGAAGACATAATGAATGCCACTCAAAATTATCTCCCCTCGCTGATATCAGTGTATAATTAAAACAACACTGTCCTTAATAAGGTGTCAGAGGTGATAACACAGAGCGCTGATAACTCTTTAAAGACACTCACATACACACGCATGCAGCCAATCACTCCCTCGTTACCAAGCAACAATAGAGTTATAATGAGTGGGTCCATCAGGCCAAAACTAATTTCCAAGTATAAGGACTAATGCAGTGATTGCTCTGTGGCCTTCCATAAGTAGGTTATTGTCTTTAGTTATTTACTATTTTAATTAACCTTTTTTTCCCTCTCAAGCATACTTTACATTATGCTACAGCTAATTTCATATTATGATCATTGCTGTTCAACGGTTACTGCTGTAAGCTATTCCTAGTGATTTATGCGAAGCGCTATAATACATATTTTTTATGTTCAAGTTGTAGTGTTTGTATGATTTTCAGGCCTGGTCAAACACTATAGGGTTGTCAGTAGTAGCTAAATACATACGCTGTATTTGCTTTTTGCAGCCATTTAAAACAATTACAAATCATGCAGGTATGAATAAAGAATTCAGGCAGTACTGGTCTTTTTCCATCATTCTGCAAGAAACTGTGATATGATTTTATGCTGCACAAAGCATGAGTCTGTGACAAGCGGGGCATTGTGAAAGAAGATTTGGTTACCTGGCTGAGAAGTTGCAGCTTGTCGCCTGCAGCTCTTCTTTTAACAGCTCACCGTAGCTTTTCCCTCTTGTTCCATTACTCCCTGCAGTATTTCAAACTGATCTGCTATCAAAAATAAAAAAAAGCCCAAATCCACCGCTGCTTTGTTTTGTTGAGGCATTTTTGATGAATGACCGCAGTCACTGCTAATCTCACCGACAAACACATTGCATATCTCGTGTTGCGTTTAATGTGAAGCTGCAGCAGTAGGAAATTTGCATAATCAGCAAATTAATGCAGCTTTTTTTTTTCTTTTTTACAAGTTACCACCAACTGACAATGCTGTTATATGTTTCATCAGTGGATCATCAGTGTGATCATTGTGTTAACTCATTCAATGACGGTTAGTAATCTAACAGACATTTGTATAAATGAAAATCTTCAAGATTATAACTTTAACAAGTGATCACATTACTACTTGTATATGAAGTATCAATCAAACAGACAATACAAAAACAATACAAATAAAAAAGTTGACAATTAGATGCAGTAAATTAAATTTCCTAATAATAATAAGTAGACAAGTAGAATTAGACAAATACATATAATAACGCAAAACAGATATAAACATATAACATATAAAACACAATAACAGCATAAAATGTAATACAATTTTACAAGAATTCCAATAAAATAAATTAGTAAGATAAAGTAAAGGATGTGTCGAAATGATTCTTAAAAGCCAATCTGGTTTGTGTTCAAAGATTTCACCACTTCCAGCTGCTCTCAGATCCTCAGGCAAACTGTTTCAGTGCCTCCAACCATAAAAACTAAACGCTGCCGGCGCTTTGAAACAACTAACCAGGCAACCGAGGACCTGAGGGGCCGAACAGGTTCATTCTCTGTAGACGTGTCAGACGTGCGTTGGTGCTGCATGGTGCAAGACCATGAAGTGGTTTGCACTTTGGAGCATTTAGCTGCTGAAGAGCCTGATGTTTACTTCAGGAGTTAGTGAAGCACAAAACTAAAAGAGGAGTGCATATTGGACTTACATTCTCCAGGTGGCCAGAAACACGATTCCAAATAAGCACTGATGTTGCTCTGTAACTCCTGTTTGTGTAAACAGCCAAGTGTTTGCTAAAAAGTGCATTCATACTGTCGGTGCGGGCACAGCTTGTTTCTGCTGCTTCCAAAAATTGGCCATAAAATCAGTTACTGTGGGCCGCAGCTGACATGAAACATTACTGTCTCTGTTTCAGTCACAACAGTAAAATTAAAAACATTTGGGCTGGTGACCGAGGTTTGCTCAACAGTATGCTGACGAGGATGTTTGGAAGGGGATGATAAAAACAGAAAGTCAAAAATATTGTTTTTAATTCAGTATGTCTGTTTTTTAGCTGCCTTTAATCAACAGTATTTCCAGGGAGCCCTCGGCCATCACAGGCTAAATGTTACAGCTGCGTGGATGAATTGATAGGTTGCAGTTAGCTTAGTCTTGTCTGTAACAGTGTGCTGCAGGACGGAGAGGAGTGGATGCTGCAGATGGTTTTAGACAGCAGAGATTACAGCCAAAAAACGACTTTAGAGGAAAGTTTTAGTGAATTTTGAGACGAAGCAACAATGACACACAACTACCCTGTCACTCTGTTGTTTGTTGTAGTGAATACCAATTATGCAAAGGAAATCCAGAACAAGCTTTGTGTTTTCAGAAATATTTAAAGAAATTAAAGATTGCACCGAGTTACAGAAGATACAGAAGAAGAGGAGCGGCGCCGTGGAGTCATGACTTCAACTCTCCATAATCTACCCATATCAGGTCATCTCGGGATATTTTCTTGCATCACTGCTGAGAAACTCTTCCTTTGCTTTGAAGTTGAAGGCTGCTCACAAGTCGAAGCAGAAGCTCTGAGTCATGTGAGGCGTTAGAGCCAAAAATTACAACCTGAGCCTGTCTAAGAAGTGTGACACACTATTCCCCCAACCTTGTTTTCTGTTGCTCTGACCGAAAACATATTGCCTGTTCCCTTAATTGAGCACTGAAGTGTCATTGAGGTGGAGAGGTGGGAGAGTTGCTGGACCAGCAGGGTCCTGCGGGGCAGACAGCAGCATCTGCACGCAGCGCAGGCAGACGACTGGAGGAGCATAATAAGTTGCTGCTGCTACTTTAAACAGGTGTGTCCCTGTCAACCGGAGGACACCGACGGAGAGGGAGAGAGAGCCGGGCCAGACAGCACGCCTGCCAAGTCGACCGCTGCCTCAACTTCAGCTCTGCTCCACTTATCAGAGCAGCGGAGAAACAATGACCAACAGAAAGTAAACAACGAATGCAAAGCCAATTTACTTTTCCAGATATACCTGTCATTCTCCACCGTGGCCACACTCTGCAGTGACTGATGTCCCCTATTCTGGATGCTTGTCTGAACATCACTCACTAAGTGGTAATGCCTGTTTTACCTTAACGCCGATGCGTAAGCGGCGTGAGCGATGGGTTTAATTTCATTTCATTATACAGAGAGAACGGTTGCATCGTATTTACCGTGAGTGTGTGGGGGGTAAATGAGAAAAGTGTCATCCTATGATGTGTTTGATAATCAGAGAAAAAAGGGACAAAGCACCTGTCCACTTTCTTTGTTTGTAGCTCACCGTGATACGAGAAGGGATCCCTTTCCCTCTCTGATGAGCCCACTCATCAGGTCTGAATCAGGCGTTGATTAAATATTTATCCTCAGTGCCAGCAGCTCTTCACATCTGACACTGGCATGAAGTCACAGGATAATGAGTACTACTGGCTTGTTAAAATGTAGTTGCACAGACAGAGGTTAACTGGACGGCACTGTAGCGTGAGCTGCGTGTGTGATGTGATATTTGCAATGATCAATAATCAATAGATGAGCAAACAGGAGCTTTGAGTTTGAGTTGATATCGTCTTTTTAGAAACCTTTCCAGCTGTTCAGTCACCTTATTACTTAATCTGATTCTTTAGCTGCTAAGCGCTCCACTGTGTTCACCAGCCAGTCACTAACTTAGTCTGTCTGCTGTTCAGTGCTGAGCAGGTGATGTATAATTGCACGTTACAGCTGGTTGTTGCTCCAAAAAGCTGCCTGCTTTGGAGGAAAGTGACACTAAAACCAAAACAAGCTGAGAGGTGCTAAAATGCTACACTTAGCCGAGAATAAAGCAGTTTGACGTTAAAAGTCAGTGTTTCGCAAACACTGTCTGGCAGACACGAGACGTCCTGGAGGGACCGTGAGCCGAGACACCGCTAACGTTTGCTAATCTAGTTTCTCTGATATCTTAAGACCCAGATATCAGATCTTCAAAGTCCTTCATCTGGATAAAATATAGCTCTAAACAACCTGGATCTGAAAAAGTGAATCACAAAAATGTGGCTTTAAGCTAAATAAAACTATTCGCGTAAGGGATCTAATGACAGGCAGTGAAATGAAACATGAAAGGGATTAAAATGAGTGTTTTTCTCAGGGTCTGAGAAGTGTTAGAAGCATTTGGGATTCAGTAAGAGTCTTTTGTAAGGCAGCCTGAGATTACTGTTAGAACAAGAAATACAATATACTCCACAAACAAGCAACAGAAGAACATAACTACTCCAATTCACATTAATGATAAATGATTTTCAGCAGGATGTTCGCATGCAGGAGGCGTTAACACCTGCCAGGTAACTTCAGTTGATACAGTTTGAATCTGCATCACTTACAGAATGAGAAACACATTTTTGGGGGGTGGAAATAAATTTTAATTTAGCTGATGAGTGAATTTCAGATATTATTTATAGTTATTAAACAGTCTTGTCCTTTCTCTACCCCGCTGTCCTCCTCCCTGTCAGCCTGTAAATGTCTTCCTATCTGTCTCCCAGCTCTCCTGTCAGTCTGCATTGTATTCGGCGCCGCAACCACAAAATGTCATAATGATAATCTTTCAAGAAAGTGCAGCATCCAGAGGAGCCAAGGTCTCAACAAATCAACAATACCCACCACACACACACGCGCACAGAAATTCACACACCACGCCATCAGCCGGCGAACTCTTATTTCTGCGGACGTGCCGTTATTTCCCGCAGACACATTCAAAAAGGAAAAACAACAGAAAGAAATGTTGCCTATAAATTCAGGCTGCAGGCCAAGCCAGAGCCATCGCTGGTTAACTGATTAGCTCGGTAATTGCGATGGAAATGCCAGTCTGAGGTTGATATAAAAGTGCAAAGGCACATCCAGGAAATACTAATCAGTCTCCCGGCTGTTCTCCCAGGAGGCTGCTGTTGTTGTTGTGAATGCCACTGCAACAACACTTTATCTGTGTGCAGGTTTGTGCTTCTGTGTGTGTGTGTGTGTGTGCGCGCGCTACATGTGTGCACCTGTGTCCAATCTTACTAGCTGGAAATTAATATCTCCAACTTTCCCAATAGTTTTCTCCCAGACAATAATAAAAAACCTTGAATATGAGCAGAGTAAACATGGGCAGGATGTTCCCACATATTAAAATAAATGACTCATTAGAGCGGTGTCAGAGTAAGACATGCAGAGAGAGCCTTTCTTGTTCCCTTCTTGCTCCTATCTCCTGCCACTTTCTCCCTTCATTTAAAACCTCCTCATTATAACCCTCATTTTTGTTCTAAATAACATGCCTCCAGCTCATTTTCTTGTCTTCTCTCCCCCTTCTTTCATCCATTTGTCCTTGGCTCGTTCACAGCGAGTTCATTTCACACCTACGGTGACTACAGTCTACATCCTCACCTGTCACTACAACTGCTCCCATCTGTCTTTTCTCACGTCCACCTGCCCTGCGTCCATTTCTCCGACCTCGCCGCACACCGAGCCCCCGTCTGTCAGAGCGCAGTTTTTGTGCAGTTTACACAAAAAGAAGAAGAAGAAAAAAAAAGACATGAAAGCCGGTTCTTCTAAAGAGAGTTTGAGCTGAGTGAAAACCCAGCAGCTGCATCGCTCTCCCTCTCTGTGTGTTTGTCTCTGTCACGGCTGTTTGTTCTGTGGCAGGATTATTTGATTGTTTGCAGGTTTTAGTGCTTGTCTGCTATCATTCAGCTGTGTTTACAGTGCATGTTCCCTGACAAAGCAAGATTATTAGCAAGTGCTGTTTGTGTGTGTGTGTGTGTGTGTGTGTGTGTGCATTCCTGTGCATCTCACCGAATAACCTATTTTAACCACAAAACTGATCCAAATGTCTCCACTCGTTCCCGTTCCTGTTAGCTGTTTTTTTCCGCTCTGTTTAACAATATCTCATATATTCTGCATCTTTGGTTACTGCGCTTCATTAAAGCAATATCACATTCCTCCTGAGTGAAATATTAAAATCCAATGTGTCATGTTTTCATGGCTGCTTCATTACGTCGAATGAAAAAGTCTCATGATTGTGATTCGGTCTGACGTGGTAACCGTGGAAACATTCAATCCTGACTTGAATTCAACATAAACTTCAGTTAAACTGCAACGTCCTGCACGCCACAACAACCCCGTCAAAGTAACCATCCTGATCCATCTGAGAAAAACACACGGCACTACCTACAGGAATGGAAGAGGCACACAGACCCTTTACTGAAGTGAAAGCACGGACACAACAATGTAAAAGTCCTCCGATCAAAAGTAAAAGTGCAAAATTATGACCTGCAAAATGCAAAGAACCTAAAGCAAAAGTGCTGAGTTAGCATTAAAATGGTTGCCACAGTTATTGCATATTACACATTAGCACTAATGCACCAAGGCATAAGGAGTTTTTTACTGTTGTATCTAGTCAAGGTGCTGCTTGTTTGGACTGCTTGACATACAGTCGTTTCTAGGGCCCCTTTAAAGGGTTGCAAAATAAATCTGTGGGGTCCTGAGATGATCGACAGGAGGGAAAAGAATAATAACCATGACTCTGAACTGAAATTTTTATTTACTTTAAGTATTTCATAACCTTTTTTCTAAATAAACCCATAGGGGACACTTTGAGGAACAAGTGTCTCTTTGCTAGACATGACAACATGTCACAACTTCATAATGCTTCATAACCCTAGTGTACGGAGTCACAAACCAAACAGGTTGGAGGCCACACATGTGATCTTAGAAAATAACCTGTATGTTATAAATTATCATGTGTTTTTAGTGTAAATATAATTCTGAGCAAGTAACTGTGGCTGTCAGATAAATGTAGTGAGGTAATTAGAACAGCACATGAAGTGGAATCATGGTAAAAGTATCATAAAATGGAAATGCTTAATTAAAGCTCAAGTACTCAAGTACACAACTCTTATTTAGTTACTTTGCACAAGTGACTATCCAGCCTCCCTCTCTCACATCATCTAACAGAGGCCTTTGTGTCTTCCAGCCAACCTCTGGAAGCACACAATTAGCCTGATTTGGGGTCAGGCGAGTGCAGAGGAGCTCAGCAGTCTGAACTGCGGCATCATTTCTCCTCCTAAACTCCATCCAGCAGTCTGAGTCACAGTTAGCCGTTTGCCAGCCTGCCTCCAGCCCACACAGAGCCCGGCCCTTAAGTCACCTGCACTAATCCTCAGGATAAATAAACCATGGGCAGTGCAGCCAACCCGGGCTATTTTCAGCCCTGCTGTGCTCCCCCCCCCCCCCTTCCCCAGTCCGAAATGTCTTCATAAAAAGCGTTTCCCCCTCTCAGGCCCGGGCAAATAGAGCGTGCTTGAGCAGCATTACTGATCCGTCTAGAAACCAGCTGGAGTCATGGAGACGCTGTGCGGCTGTCCGCCCTTTAACAACATGGAATAAGATATCTCAGGGCTTTAAGACGAGCCGATTTGTGTGGGGTTATTAAAGTCGGCACTACAGTTAACGCATTGTAAAGAATTATTAGGCTATTAGTATGCTAAAACTGGCAATGTTTTGAAGCTCAGTGATCGCTGATGATCAGTCCCACAGTGAAAGCTGAGTTTTGTCTCTGGCTCCCTTGTGGCAAACTGCACCATCCTACCTTCTCTTTTACCTGCATTTAATGATGCTCTAAAATTTCCCCTCACACCCCCTAAAAACCCTCGGTGGGTCACTTTCTCTGGTCTCAGGGGGTTGGATTCTCTAATGGCATGAAACAAAAGAGCTTTTCTGCAATAGGGGGCAAACAAAATAAGCGATTATGTGGCAGAAAGGGAGAGAAATAAGGGAGTCGCTGTGTTTCCATCTGCCCGTTTTTATGCACCTTCTCAATCTGCACATAAAAACCAAAGTAAAAACACTTAAAATTTAGTGGGTTTTATGCTTGGCTGAGGCGGAAGAGTTGGCGTGTCAATAAAAAAATAAGGCTAAGTGAATGGAAGCAGGCTTAACTAATAAATCAGGACGTACACGAAGAGTGTGACTTAAACTTTACTCATGATGACGAGACAACAAAGGGCTGCAGGTGAAAACATCAGATCTGTGTGGAGACATGCCGAGACTGTAACATTTCACAAATTATTACATCATTATTAATACATTATTCACATCGCATCTTCCGCGTTGCTTTCCATTGTTTGAGATTTGACTCTCTTGCTCTGCTGTGGTTTGACGGCAACAAATAGCCTGAGCAAACCCTTTCTAATATTTGTATAAGATTAGTGGATATTTGGATTTGCTATTTATTTAATAAAAAAAAAAAGTGGTTAATTTCTGAGCTTCATTTGGATAGAAAACTTTACAGACGCGTCCTCTGAGTTTAAGGTGTCACATTCTAACTGAAATGACATGAGGGAGCTAATTAAACATGGCCTTAAAGTTGTACGCGTGATCATAGAATGGAGGTTTAATCTGAAACGATGTAAGTAAGGCAGGTGAATGTTTCTTAAAGTTCCTGCTTTAAAATACGCTCAGTAGAGTTGCACTTGAGCTCTCCTGCTGTGTTCGGCAGTTTCGCTGCTGACAGAGATCCTCCATTATGAGCCCTGAGTATTCACCTGCTGATCTAGGTAATGTGGCTACTCTGCACCCCCCCCACTCCATCAGTCTTTGGAGGTGGTCAGCACTAAATACCCCTCGTTCAGCACTGTAGGGCGAATATTAATTTAATCCTCTAAGTGTGTTCTCATGTTCATCACAGTATTGTGGTGGGATGTGGGGATACATTTGAGAGGCTGTTTAAGTGATTTACTGGGTTCTCAATATCTCCACCCATCCTCTCCTCATCAAGATTTTTTTTTTTTTTTTTTTATGTGTGTGTGTGTGTGTTTTTTTGTTTTCTTAAGACCAAGGGCTCCTAAATCTGCGAGTGATGGGAGCAAAGAGAACAAAGGAAAGGGCATACGAGTGAGGGAGGGAAAGGGAGATAGAGAGAGAGAGGAGCGAGCATGACATGAAAACATAATGAGGATTGTCATACCCAGGGGGGTTGATGTGAGGAATGTACTGTGCAGGGGTTGAGACGAAGGAAGAATGCAGAAAATTGTTTTAGAAAGGAGGGAGAAGGGGGAAAAATGAGGATAAGGACCGTGACCGAGAGGTGACATAACTTTGCTGGCTCAGCACAGAAGGATGTGACAGGTTCGGGAGCCGGGATGGGTGTGCAGCCGTGCTGACCCACGAGCTGCTGGGCGGTGTGGGTGGTGGCTGCGCCTCATCTCTGTCGCTTCAGGCCACAAAACCCCGAGGAACTGCAAGCCTAAGTATATTCTTGCCAAAGGAAAGATGGGCTGCCCACCCCCAAGAGCCTGGTTCTTTTCCAGCTTCTAGTACGGCCGGAGTTGTCAGAGAAATCTGAGCTCATTGTCACCCTCTGGGCTGCTTTTAGAGAGTTCAGTTTGCAGCTGAGGAAAATCACGACATGAGCTCTACAGCAGTCAGACGAGTAATCAGGCACCAAAGTTCGCTGGATGTGTTTGCAGTTGAAATGAAAACATCACAGTGCGGAAATGACACTATTTGGGTTTTCAAGGGAGCACAGTAGTGGTTTTGTATGTTAGATTTCATCCCTAGAGAGTATATTTTATATTACTGCTGACCATTTTCCAAAGCGCTCCATACATTTTGGATTTCCTACCATCCAGACAGCCATTGGATTCAGTTCATGCCTGCACCGTCTGAAAATCGACTTGCTGAAACTTGAAACCCGCTTCAGAAAATGTAATCCCATCACTGCAAATGTTTAGTCGCTATTTTATATTTATTTATTGTGGTTACGCAATTGTGAGCAGCGGCTGCTTTAAAAACTGCAAAGCATTGGGAAATGGTCATGAGTAATATAATTAAGATATGGGGGATTTATAGCAAACCGGCTAAAACATGCAGAGATGGTCCCTTAAGGGTTACATAACTGTTATTCTTAACACATTTACAGCTGCACAGCCTGCAAATGATAAAAGCGATACAAAATGCAGTGATTCTCATACTGCCAAGCTGTCCCTTCTCCGACGCACAGCATGTTTTACATTTTGTCTACAAAATCTACAAATGGATGTTGCCTTCCTGAGACATGACAGCAGCGATCAGAGTACAGAAATTATGACACAACTGTCACGACAGCACTGTGCTGGGAGCTCGCACACACACATCTATTCCCCGGGTAGAGCTGTCAAAGTCTGTGTCTGACAAACAAAAAAGGGCCAAGCATCAGACCGAGGGAAGTGCTCGTCAGAGTAGGACTCTCGCTCTGTTCTCCTTTGCTGGAGTTCACTGCTGAGTGGGTTTTTAAGTAAGCACAGTTTGCTGTCTACTTCAGAAATACCTCCGAGTCCAATTAGCAGAGATGATTCTCTTCCACTGTTGAGGAGCAGAGGGGGAGCGCTGGGTGCTTTCGATAACTCCGTAATAAGTGCTGGAGCCATTTATCCGTTTCTCATGGTGCTTCCCTGAGTGAGGGAGCACAATAACTTCTCACATGAGTCTGATTGGCTTTCCATCTCACTGTCTTGTGAAATTAAATCAATTAACCGAGGAGTATTGTATAAAAATTGTGAAAAAAACAACAACACGTCAGCAATGAGAGAAATGATTCTGTCTCCCAGAGGCGCCGTTATGATTTTGAAACATTTGGGGTTTCAGAATGAATGAAGATGTGAGACATTGTGCCGAGGCGTCACACACGTGCTTCTGGGGAAACACATTATGGCTTGAGGACTTTTCATTTGGATTCCACACAGACACAATAAGATCATCATCCTACCTCTTTCTGAAGTTAGACCGGTGCTTCTCAGACTGTGTGTCTTCATGCACCAGTGTTCCCTAGGAGCTGGCCAGGTGGGTCTTATTTATGATCATTTATAATCAGATGTTAAGGTTTTCCTTGATATTAATTCATAGAAGGTGTGAATTGTACTCACTCTCTCTTAATTAGAGAGCGTTAACTAGTCATGAATGTTTACTAAACTGGCCTATGAAAGCCTGCAGCCCCTGGACCAGAGGGTCTGTTTACATATCTTTGCAAAACTTAATCATCTGACTGCAAAGAAACACAAAATGACCACAGAAACACAAAAGTAAGAGACACAAAATAAATCCGCAAAAGACACAAAACTATCACAAAGAGTGACATAACAACTACAAAAAGACACTATGTCTAGTTTAAGAGGTGTTACTACTCTGATTTTGTTATGTTTGGACAGAGCAAGCTAGCTGTTCCCCCCGCTTACAGTCTTTGAGGTAAGCTAAGGTAACCAGCCACTAGCTGTGCTAACGTGACAGTGATATCAATATTTCCACCAAAGAGTGAATAAATGTATCTCCCAAAATGTCAAACAGTTTCTTAAAACTGACAAAATTTGTGTTTTTACTATAAATATGCATCGAATGACAACATGAAAGGAGATTAGTGATGAACCAACAGTGAATTATTACCTGAATCTGCTGCTGCCTTTGACTTTATGGGCCTTTATAGCAACTTTCAGCTCGTTATTTATCCGTCTTAGCCTCAGCTTTTCTGTTTTGGTTCACTTTCACTGCTCTCACGATGTCATTTTCAGCTGCAGCAGGATAACAAATTAAAAGATGATATGCCCGTGTCCTTTTTACTGCTGGCCCCAAATTATTGGATGTTAAAACAATTTAACATGTATGAAACAACTGCTTTGACGAAAAACTTTAATATCTCTTATGTGAGTTCAAACAAACAAACCCAATACCCTTTTTGGGGCCACTGTTCATCACAATGGCTTATTATTGAGCACCACCAGAATGGAAAAGGAAATATTAGCAACAAAGATGCAGAAAACTGAACAAATACGTTTATTATTTTGTGACAGGAGATGACAAGGTATTGTCAACTTTCTTTGTGTGCCATCAATTGTAAAAGTCTACCCCCGAGTCTATCCTTCCAGCTGCTGATTCACTCTTTTGTTTTCCACATAATGTGGTATGAAATCATTTTTTTAGAGGGAAGTGATCCTGTCAATTCAGTTGAGTACTGAATCTGCATTCTTATCGTCATACGGCCTGAAATAGTTTCTTATCAGACTCCTTTTTTTTCTTTTTTGATCTTTGCACAAAGAACAGTCAGTTGGGATATACCTCTTTCCTTATTCATCAAGCACTTTGCAATGAAACAATGAAAAGATTAACAATGCAATGCATCAAAGAAGGTCTTCAAAGGAAGTGCATTTTCCAGTTTTCTGGAGCTGTGCGGTGATGTAGATAACAAAGGGAAGTTGAGAGGAGAGAAATAAAGGCCTTAAACCTCTCCAGGGGAAACACCTCTCTGCTGCCACTATGTTCTGGCCAGATGCAATTTCCTGAGCAGCGCTCTGCTCTTCAAAGAGAAGAGAAATTGCTCTATCACAGTAGACAAAGTAGAGCGCCGAGAGCAGGTGGATGGGGCAGTTTAAGAAACAGTCTTGGACTTCTGAGCTACATAAATTAACTACCACATAAATTATCCATCCCCCTCAAATTAGACAAAAACACGGAAAGGTCAATAAGATGCTTGAGTGGATGCTAGGACCTAACACACACACACACACACACACACACACACACACTAAACAACTATTTACATGCTTAATATGTGTGTATTTTGTATTCCAATGCTGAAATAAATTATTGAGGCAGCACTAACTAAAATGTTTGGTAGCACGCGTTCACAACCAGACGGCTGTCTCGTTTCAGATGGGGGAAAAGTCATGATGCAATGTTTGGGTTTAGGAGAAGGGCACCACAGTCAGCCAACAACTGCTGCATCATTAAAAGTGCCACAGTACAGCAATCTTCACCTCTCAGTTCAAGGGACTGTTTGTTCGGGGAGTTTAATATTTCCTCCTCTTTGTCTGAGGAAAACAAACTCATTAAAGGCCTTGCAGTGTTTCTGTGTGTGGTTTGAAGGTGGGCTGAAAGGTGATCTTAACAGACCTTTTTCGCTGCAGACATTTTGACTTGTCAGTGTGGGAACCACTCATTAACAATGTTTCTGTTCCGTTCAAGTGTCCTAGTCAGTGACCCAGAAAGCCTAAACTGGCAAAAGTAAGCTAAATGGAAGGAAACCATGACTGCAATATTTATATCCCTCTCTAGTAAAAAGACTATTACAACGTTTGTGTGTGTTTGAAGGTGTAAAGGCAGCTCTGATGGTTAAAGTAAAATCCCTAATAAAGATTAAAAAAATGGAAGAACTGCTAAGAAATACTACACTTCTGAATATGCTGCTACACATTCAAGGAATTGTGGTAAGATGAGATAAAGTAAGACTTTACTAGTCCTCAGCAGTGAACTTACCATGCTCAGTTCCCATTTTATTACGCACACCCTAATGCAGTCTAATACAACAATCCTGCATACGATCCAACCTTGATAAAAGTTGTAATATATTGTTTTTATATACAATGCTTCATTTTTATGGTCATTTTGGAGGCTGTGGTGCTATTGAACTGTAGTGCATTTCACAGATGGATGTTTCAGGTACTTGGCCCGCGCTATTTCATATTAGAATATTAGAAACTGGGAACCGTGTGTGTGTGCAGAGGTAGTATGAGTGCAAGCCTATTTATTTGTGTAAATTAAAAATCACCTGTTGACTCAAAAAGTTTTCATTTAGTTCAAATTCACTGACTGTGCAGTTCGTTCACTTGTTCTATGCTAAGTAAACACATTCAAACGCAGTTCAGTGAGTGCAATGGTAAGTGAATGCATCACGGAAACGTTGTCCAGCGCTGATTCTGACGGTCTTCACTTGAACCGCGCGCTCAGGCTTCACAAGCACTGTCTACCAGGTTAATAGCTCAGCAGCTAACTATTTGTGACAACTATCACTTCATGATCATTTTCTGTGGTTCTCGCTGTCTTTTAATGAGCTTTTAATGAGGAAGTAATCTACTGTGAATCACAGTGTGCTGACAGCGGTGCTCTCAGCTACCAGTGAGGGGAGCTCCACTGCTAAATGTTACTGATTCTCTCTGTGACTCAGTATAGCACTTTGAAGATACACTGTTAAGGCTTCATTCGTAATATACTGAACAACTCTATACTGGTCTGTAAGGTACAGATGACTTACTACAAGTGATACTAAAGATGGAGTTATAGCCTTATATAAGTCAACATGAAGCGGTGACTCTACCTACACATAATTTCTTAACAATAAGAAGTACTAAAGATGGTGTAGGTAGGAACCTTCAATCACAGTAATTAATTATTTCAACCATGAATGTCACAGGAAGCACAATCTCTAGCACCCTTGTTTTAAAGCTTCAAGTGAGCTTCAACCAACAAACCCTGGGCCGAA
Source organism: Datnioides undecimradiatus (assembly GCA_008933995.1). Classification (NCBI taxonomy): domain Eukaryota; kingdom Metazoa; phylum Chordata; class Actinopteri; order Lobotiformes; family Datnioididae; genus Datnioides; species Datnioides undecimradiatus. Next base: position 7,362,453 of record WARS01000071.1, on the reverse strand, counting down.
GACGTCAGAGACCACAGGTGCTGTGGTAGGTCTCTAATGTGGGCAGGTGTCTGACCATGCAGAGTGATCCTGAATTTAATTTGAAATTTAAAGAGCAGTCATTACAACGAAATCAAAATACATCAGCGTAGCTACTCGTAACCAGAGACCTCTAATAATTGAGGCAATCTAGACTAATCTCACTTCCTCAAAGTGCACACAGAGACACAAAAAAGGCTTCTGGTGATTTTTCTTTCACTGGGAATGGTGGAAAAATAGTAAAATTAACCATAAGCAGAAATATCACTTCAAAGCTACTTCAGTGCGGCTTCTGCAGTAAGTGGCAGCATGTGGAGCTCCTCTTCGCTGTCATTGTGTATGAACGTGTGTATTTATGGTCCCTCACCAAAAATAAATCTCTTAGGCTGGTGCATTTAAGCTTGTTCTCAGTCAACTCTCCTGGTTAAATCAAGGTCAGGCTACACATTTCAAACACATGTAACATGTTATTGATCACTTAATGGATAAAATGTACAAGAGGATCTACAACCTCCTCCGCAGATGTCCGCTGAAGATAAACGGGGACCTTCTTGGGGGAAAAAAACTACCATTAAACTTAATCTAATCTATTCAGTGAGCCTGCTGTGTGGAATGATCAATGTTCAGCTCCTAATTAAAAACCACGTCCGGTGCCAGTGACCATTGGCAACAGTGTCTGGCTGCGCCAGCAGCAGCAGCAGGGTTTTATGGCAGAGACATTACAGCCAGGGAGCTCTACTTCTTGCTGCAGGGAAAACTTACTCGAGCATCAGTCAGACACCCTGACATAATGTCAGTGGACTGTTTAAACACATTTTCTTGACCACGTCCACTGCATTATTCCACATCTCTTCTCCACAAGGGTGTAATTTCAAAGGATGGCGCTACTCTCTTGTTTTGAAGTAGAAACAATACAAAGATGAAAAGGTAGATGTAAACATTTACCCAGAGCTGTGGGGATTCAACCAAATAAATAAAAAGCTCCAAACATTGTTTGATCATAAATTTTAACGAGGTCTTGTCGGCACACACTCAAAACATATTTCAAAAGCATAGTGGCATCAACACACACCAGCATGATCAGCATAAAACAGGGAAAGAGAAAATAAATCATAGACGTGTAAGTCTGACTTTGAATTGTAAATGTCTGGCTGTGCTTCTGGGAATAAAAGACAAACATGTTCACACAGCAACATGCACTGTGACACATGTTCACCAGAGAAGGTTTCGATCCAAACCAGCAGAAAGAGGAAAGAAAAACACAGCAGGTATCCTCAGGTTAGGAAACGACATGTCTTTTCCTCCGGTTCACTCAGAGGTTTGCTCTTTCTTTTGCTGTGGGGGGCTCATCATTCTTTAACTCACTATAAATAGATAATCCTATGATTTATACAGTGTGTGTTGTCTGCACTCTGTTATTCAAACACCAAATAAAATGCGCTATATCTTTTAAAAAGTTATGGATAAGGCTTAGAGACTCTACGGTTTTCTTGTTGTGACAAACAAAATGCTCTTGATAAAACCCAAAAGCCCAAAACCAATAACGTGTTTGTCCATCTCACGACGGGCCTGAAATGAAAATCTTTTCAAAAAAGGTCATATAGATTTTTTTTTAACACCTGGGCTCTGTAATTTTTCCACAAATGTTACTTATTGTGGATTAAATTGTGCCTTTATTGGAGACTGTATTCAGTGGTGAATTCGGTGACCTAGTGAGGATTAATGGCAGAAGGACAGTATACATGGAATCGACTGAAATTAAATTACAGTGCCCACGTTTACTGTGGTTAAATCTTCTTAAACCTCCTTGGTGTTTGCTTTGACTTTTCTGATGATTTAATAAAAACTGTAAATATCTTTATCTTATTCTGCCCAATGGCTCCCGAGATAAGCTACAGCACCCCGGTGACCCCGAAAGGGATACAGCGGTTACAGAAAACAGATGGATGGATCGTTATCTTAAAGTTTTAACTTTTATATTTTCAGACTCTAGCATCCAGCATTTAACCAGATCATACTTGCAGGCCACCTCATAGATCTCTATTATCACCTGAAGTTAATGTGCAAACCTGGTGAGCAGTACATTTGTGATGCAACCAAACAAAGCAATGCAGTTACAGTAACTACAGAGATACATGTTACAAGTTTAAGAGAGTTTTTGTGCAGCTGTTATATTAGAACTATTCTGCCAACAATCTCCTCATGGCACAGAGCCTAAAGGAAGAAAACCTGTGTTAACAAACAAAGTGATAGCATCTCGCTAAAACCAGTGCTAACGTCAGTGAGACAGGCTAACTAGCTTCACTCCTCGGATTGAAACGTAAAAAGCTGTATGGGTCGAGCCAAATGTTTATTTATGTAAAGAGACATATTTTTTATCAGTAAAAAAAAACAACAATAGCAGCAGAACTTGACATAAATGAGTTCTCCCACACACCACAATGACCTCTTGACTTGTGCCTTGTGTTTGACTTTGTTTGCGTGGTAATGAGCCGTACACGACAATGGCTGTTGATTGTGCTTCTCCTAGCAATGCCTGTTTCCCAATGTCAGTCAACTGTTGCTATGGGCAACGCCACTTAGACATGTGAAGCTTAGACACTGTTTCCATAAATATGTCCAGAGAAAATGTTTTATTTAAAAAAGGGACAATGTGCACAAGTGAACAGCTCATTTTAATTTCTATTTCCTTACATTAAAAAATAGTTTTTGGAGAAGGAATAAGAGAAACAGGCCATATCAGGCTTTGACCCTATAGAAAATACTGGTTTAAATGATCGAATCATTATGGATTTTGATCCTGACAGGATTTGTTGACAATAACAAAGGATATCACCAGGCGAATCCTTTAGTCATGAGGGGATCACATCTTCTCGGGAGACAACTTACCACTTTGAAGTCCTCAGCTCTGCACTCGGTGCCGTGAAAGTGGCAGGAGAGCAGCATGTCGTTGATGTCGTGACCGGTGCGGTCGTAGAATTCCCGCATGTTGAAGGGTCGCGGCTTGAAATTATGAAAATCGGCTTTCACCTTCAGGCTCTCCAGAACGCTCTCCTCCACAAGATGTATGTCCCTGATTTCATACCTGGAAAAACAGGCGATCAAAAAGAGAGGTCAAAGAAATATTTCTGACATCTTAAATGCAATTTTTATGATGTGGATTGATTAATTTTCTTGAGCGGCGTCATGGTGAATAATCACTGCTTGATGATGCACTTCATAAATGAAATAAGTGAATTTCAGCCTTGAAATACTTTTTGCACACTTCAAGAAAGTTTATGAGTCTTTTTCTGCGAACTTTTGATCTGCTCAACCAAAGCTAAAAATAATGCAGTCCTGAATGAATCAAAAGAGACAGAAAACAGATGGCAAGAGTGTTTTTTGTAGCATCTTCTGGCCTTGAACTGATCGCACCAGCCGGGGTGTAACAGTATTGTACAGTACATAATAAAGTTCAGACAAGAGCTGTGTGTGCCCATAAAGGCAGTCGTCCATCCGGTGTCAGTGCAGTAGCTTTAGGCTACACATTACTTCAACTCAAGTCTCAAGTTATCTGGATACTTGGAGAAAAATGTGTTTGCGTTTATGTTGATTGGTTTGTTTTGGCCACAAGACTTCTCAAACTGACTGACGGTCTCATTTAAAAGTAACTCTGACTAAAATATTAAAGGAATGGCTGACTTTGAGTGACTTCACTCACTACAAATATCTTTCACTGACTTTCCAGGCAGTGAGGTTTTGACTCTTTGTGTGAGTGTGAGGAAAAGTTCCATGAATGAAGGCATACTTTAATCAAAACCAGTACATGAGTACTGGAGTGTTATATTTATTCATATAAATTTGAATATATGAAATTTACTGCAAAGATTCATGGTCCCCTGAGGATGAATCCAACAGACAGAGGTCATTTCCTGGCTTTTCATCTCCTAGATACATTAGCAAAAACAATTAAGCTATTTGTATTACATTTTTAACATTTATGATTCCCATGTGATGTTTTCTTGACAATTACTGAATGGTTTGTCTTGAAATGTGTGCCATGTGCCCCTCAGAATGAATTGTAATCACTTTGGCGATCTCCAACTCTTAATAAACTAGCACCATCAATTGGACAGGCTTTGTATTAAATGTTGACTGAACCTGCACTTTTTTGGCCACTCAGAGACTGTGGAAACATTGTTAACACAGCACTGACATATCATCACCTATTGGGTTGATATGTCAAACTTGTTAGCAAATAGTTATTTGTTTATTTTTTGTGTTGTGCCTCTGTTGTCCTGTTGAATATAGGTTCAATATTCACTCTGTTTTAGCTCCATTTTGGTCTCTACCAACTCCTCAGGCAAATGTCTGCCTCAATAACTGCTTAGCTCCTTCAGTTTGTTCCCAAGCTTGCTGCTAACTTGAGCAGGTAGTGTTTCTAGACTTTTTTTTTTTTTTTTTACTAACAATCCCACTCTGACAATCCCCAAGTCAACCATAGCAACACCCTGACAGCTGCAAATATGAGCCGAGAGAGTAGAATTGCTAAATAATGAGGTGAAACTCACGAAGCTCAGTGAATCTGAAATGCTATCAGGCTAAAACTAAGACAATAAACATGGTAATGACACCTGCTACGCATTAGTATGTTAGCACTGTCACTATGAGCATATTAGCATACCTAGCATGGCTGTATATCAACTGTATAGAGATTCTTCACAAGCTACTGTGTGACCTGTTTTTAACATTGAATATCCATATCTAACATTGATGTTAATCTTACTGTATATTGTGTCTGTTTTGGTGTACATGTATTTATATATGTGTATATTTGAGGCATCCTAATGATGAGATGGAGTCAGTCGGTCTTTTCCTGGTTCCGTGATGTGATACAATGTTCTGATTTTAATTAAATTGTTAAAAGAAACGAACAATGAGTGTCATCTCATTTTTCATCTAGTAGCTAATGACAGTGTCTCAGTGATTTTATTGCACGGTAATATCTGGTGCAAGGCTCAGATATATCACCACATTATTGACAGCTTGGTATTCAGTTACATTTCTCTGATATTTCATTTCGTCTGTATCACCATAGCCTTTTTTGTGTGTGACTACATTAGGAATAAAGGCCTGCGCGTAACTGAGTGGGGAACCAGACAACCCACATCACACCCAGCCTTATCGGGGGCACTGAGAAATTTCCTTTCATTTAATGGAGCTCACAAAATCTGGCCACGCTGCCTTGTATTAAAAGAGAGCAGAATAGCTGTAAATGCACCCACTCTCTACCCTCGCTGTGATCTCCCACTGTGCTATTATTAAAAATGTCACCATTTTAATGGACTCACCAAAGAGCAGATTGCTTGGAGTGTATTTTTTTTTTAGAGTACTGCCTAAAATGAAATGCCTTTTAGAAATTTCTCATATGAATGTAGCCACTCTTGTATGGATATGGTGTTTTATTGATCTCCTTTGTAACATATTATTGATACACCCCATGCATTTTTATTGTATTACATGAACAAAAATGAGATTCAGGGGCATAAAACTTGGAACTAGGTACAGTAATCCTTTTGTTTTTCATTCTTTTAATGAGGGCAAAGGGACATTTAACACTCTAACTGAAATCTTCCAAACATTAAATCAGTAATAACTAGCCTCATTCAGGATTAAAAATGAGTTCACAGATTTATTTTGTGACATAAAGATTAGGCTAAGCCCCATTACAGACGGGGAGTGTTTTTGTTTGATTGAAAGAGAACTTAATTGAGGCGAGGCACTCGCTCCCCGCTGTTTGTATAGTGGACAGACCTGCCAAGAAGGCACTTATGAGATAAAATCCCATAAGAATGAGCCGACGGGATCGACGAAGGCTGACACTTCAGCACGTGTGTAGCTTAAATATCACGCCACAAGACATTTCCCAGACCAGTGACTCCAAACATGGGAAGTGGGCGGAGAATAGTCTTAAATGGATTTCATGCCCTGAGCACTTTCATTTCTGGCTGGGGGTATAGCAGCTAAGTGTGCCGTTGCATTGCCTCTCTACCTTGCCAAGGGAGGCAGGATAATGAGCACTAAACCTACTTCAGAGTGTGAGAGTTGAGATGAGTACATGGAGTAGGAAACTTAGTGGGAAAAATCAGCCCCATCTCCGACTTTGGAAAGTCTTCCTCGTCAACCGCTGCCTGGAAATGTGAGATTGGGAGATGTATTCATGTAAAAATGTCCAGATGGCAAGTGTTGATTTTCAGTCACACCAGCGTCACAGAAAAAATAAAGTGCTAATTTTAGTGTTCAGTCTGGGATCTTCATTAAAGATTTAGGATAGAAGTTGGGCTGTATACCCTCATAAAAGTGAAGCCACCAGAGGCCTTTGGTACTGTATGCTGAGCTCTGTCCTTGATCTCTTTAACTGACAGCCTGTCAGAGGTTCACATCGCTTGAGATCTGAGTTTTTAAACGTATTTTTTAATCTTCTGGATCACTCAGATGACAGACACTGGTCAACACTATCCTCTCCTGAAATACTGTCTACCGTGAAGTGCATTAAATTACACCCTCCTGTTGATTTGTTTCATTGTCGCTGTCTCTGGAACAATATTACAAAACCACAGGGGGAAAGCAACATGTTCATCAAACTGCTTTCAAAGGCAGGATTAGTCACAGTCTCGCTCTGTGAGATCTTTCTTCTTTCCCCTCTGCCCCTTGGAAAACCCTGTGTATGATCTTAATCACTGAAAATGTGCTCTTCATTCAAAACTCCGGCTTCTTTTTAAAACTATCTTGAGAAGCAAAGTCTCTGACAGCTCAGAAACGAAGTGGATTTGATGTGTAGGAGGGTTTTTTTTTTACAGCTCTGATGGAATTTCAGAGACATGAGGATTTAACAGTATCAATGACAAAAAAAAATAAAAATACCCAGAGCTTCTGCCATTTCACTTGTAATCAAAGGAAGCAGACTTTCCGCATCTTTTCCTCCTGTGCATACAGCGCAAGCTGTTGCCAGCTCCAGTATCCAGAGCCCTCAGCTGCACTGACGACTGGCGCTCTCTGATTATAATGCCTCAGTTAATTCAAGCCTGACAAGCCTGGTCCTCCAAGCACTGAATGACTCAACAAGGTATAAACTATTAGAGCTTGCTGGGTGAGAGAGACACAGTCGCTGCTGGTGGATGAAGTGATAAAATAAAAGTAGAAATAAAACACTGTGGAACTACTCCCCATAAAAGTTCTATATTGAAAATATCACTTAAAGTCAAGTTTTATTATTATGTAAATGCACAAAATTGGCCTTAGGGTATTATAGTAATAATATTACTGATGCATTAATACATAAGCAGTATTGACCTGTTGTAGCTAATGTTACTCATTTTTTCCCCATTTTAGAAGTATGAATCAGTGTTTTTGAACACCATAGGTTCTGCATATAAATATTAAAATGCAAAGTATCTGCAGATCTGTAAATATATCTGACAGTGAAGTCAAAACCACATTTCCAGATGAATTGTGATGAAGCAGAAGTATAAACCGGCTTTAAATGTAAATACTAATAAGTTACAACTGCCTCAAGTTTGTATTTAACTTGAGTAAGTGATTATGTGTTGTTAGTTGCATTTCATCGCTGTGTAGTGTAAAAATAATGTACCTTTATGAAAGGTTCAAACATAAAGGAGTGGATGATTCCTATAATTAAGTTGTCTAATAATGTAAATCATAGATAATAAAGATGAATGAAAGTCGCATGCAGCAAACGCAGCTTTAAACCACAAATTACGGGCTTCATGTTTCACCCCTTTATCTAATTATACTGGTTACCTCTGGTTGAGTAGGGCCAGCAGCTCTCCTGCGTGGTACAGGTCATTGCGCGTCACCCTGCTGAAGCGGAATGCGTTCAGGTTGCAAAAGGTGACCGCGGGGAACGTCATGATCGGGGTCGTGACCTCATCCAGTTTGGTGACGTGCGGGTACTCGAGGTAGAAGTGAATCCGGTCCACGCACACGTACAGCAAAAAGGTCAGGGAGCCCAAGAAAAACACGACCCACAGGCAGCGTTTGATGCAGAACCGCTCATACGTGAAAATGTGTGAGATTCCGTGCAGGGTCGAGCTGTGCGCAAAAACTTCTATGGGAGGAGGTTGGTTTGTGTCCATTTCTTCGGTTTCGACTTTGAGATCCATATTTTATTTTTTTTTTACTGAGCAACAAGCTCAATCTGAATGTCGGAGTCAGAAAACAGCCTCAAAACACTCGTTGCTGACAGAAACTGAGCCGATATTCATTCACCTGTAGCATAAACTGTCATTATCCATCCGAACAGGTGCATACGTGCAGATAACCACTCTTGGACTTGGTGCGGTTTGAGCGCCATCCCTCATGCAGACAGACGGGAAAACATTTTGAGCATCAGCCGCTCTTTAACAAAGTCGGGCGAGCGGGATTCGCGAGCAGGAGTGATGCATTTCACATAAGCAGGCGTGCAGAGGCAGAGTGACACCCAAGCGTGCATAACCCAGATGTCAAAACGAAGGTCCATCACCACTGCGCTACAGTGATGTTTTGCAGGTTTCTCTCTGGGTTGCAGTAAAGCAAAGAAAGGGGGGCTGACAAAGTGTTTCATCAGCCTGCGAATACGCTGGTCGATAAGTCCAGTGAAGCACGCATCATTCCTGCACGCCAACCAGAGGAAACCCGGGGAGCGAGAAGAGAAAGAAATCCTTTTGACACTTCAGCTCATTTATTAAGAGTTCCTCTGTCCTCTGTTCCTCCTTTAGCTCAAGTCAGGAGATTTCCCACTACTCGGGAATTTGAAAGCGTGTTTTGGAGTTCATCCTGGGCGCTGGTGAGTCGTGAGCTTTTCTCCGCGCTCGTCTGTGTCTGCCTGGCAGCAGCAGCGGCAGTGGTCGGGAAAGGAGAGGAGAGGAGAGCGAACTGACGCTCTGCTGTTCACCTGTGAGTTACTGTAGTTTCACATCTTCACTACACAAGACCGCAGAGAGAGAGAGAGAGAGAGAGAGAGGGGGGCAGAGAGAGAGAGAGAGAGAGAGAGGACAGAGAGAGAGAGAGAGGACAGAGAGAGAGAGAGAGAGAGAGAGGACAGAGAGAGAGAGAGAGAGAGAGAGGACAGAGAGAGAGAGAGAGAGAGAGGCTCCTTTGGGGACTTACAGTGTAGCATGTGGCTGTGTCCTGTATGGCTCTCAAGAAGATGAAAGAAGGGCAGAGGCTAAGAATAATGGTCAAAGATAAAGGAAGGAAGTCCTCTTTGAATGATTGAAGCTCCAAAAACACCCATAATGCACTTTGAACTGAAATTCTGTAACTCACAGTAATCTCATTCAGCCTTTTGTTCACTTTTCTAAATCTAAATGTGAAAAATTAAGTGTTACTTAGGGTTTATTTTCTATAACCTATATTGAGCAACGTTAAGCAGTCCGCCTCCCATAGATTGGGGGGTGCCTCTGTGTGTTTCGGTAACAGGGATGATGAGGGTGTTGAAGGAAGAAAGTATTAGATTTCATTAAGGCATCCTCATGAAAAGCAGCTTCATCTCTAATGTCTAATGTGATTCTGAATGAGTTTTAATCCTCTAGAACAGATCCAGGAGGCTTACTCTATTAAATCCAACATGCCAGGTAAACACCAGCATCTTTCGCACGGTTCATCCCCTGGTTGTAACTCAATACTACTCCAAAATCTGTGGTCCTTGAGCTTGACATTATACTATGAAATCAAGTGTTTTAGTGCTCGTCACAGCCTGAGTGAAAAACAAGAACCTGCACTGAGCTCCACTGAAGTCTGACTCCTTTATTTGATTTCTATTTTCTTCTGTGGTTCTCATCATTGCTGTTGCATTATTAAACTGTATCTCATCTTATAAAATCTATATTTTCCATAGGGCTGCTAAACATTTGCCCGTGACATGTCTATAAAATGAAAACAGTGAAAAAAGCCAATCGCAGTTTCCCAGGGATCAAATAAGCATATTAAAATAACTTACTTTGTCTGATCAACAGTCCAAAACTCAAAGATTATCTGTTTACTATTACAGAAGACTCAATAAAGTTATAAAATATTTAAGTTAGAGGAGCAGATTTTAGCTTTTATCTTCAGAAATTGGCTTAAATTATTAATCAGTCGCTAGAATTTCTAACATTCAACCATCAATTTTCTCTGCTTATATAAGTTTAACATGTAGAATATATGATTATGATCCCTGAATGTCCATCAAAAGTGGGAAAGGGTGAAAGTGTCTGGCCACTGCTCTCCAAAGCAAAGCCATTATCGGGCACCACAAAGGAAAATAATAATTCGTGTCGTGTTTAGATTGAACCATGAATAAACAATGACATTTAGTGCCCAGCTGGATGCTGGTGTGAAAAATGGATCTGGCGGTGCAACGAGGCTGAATCAAGCTTTTTTAATACGACAAAATATTTATTACATGTCATGAAAGATGCATTGCTGTTAAATCTTAAAAGCATAAACACACAAAAAGAGAGATTCCTATCTGTGACATTAAAAGATCTGCTACATTGGCCACAGTGCCCAGAGGCAGTTCTGATCTCATAATCCAGCGCAAAGGGCTATAACTATAACGTGTATGACATTTGATATATCACAGTGGGTGTAAAAAGTCTACAAACCCTTATGAAAGTGCAAGTTTCTGAAATGTAAAGACAGAAACAACAACAATGTAAAGGTCATCACTGTTCCATCTTTAACCCGTACCCTGTAGGTAAGCAGCTTACATCAGTGCAAGTGATTCACAATTAGTCACAAAGAGTTTCTGGTGCATGCAAAAGGTGCTTCCACAAAGCATTAGCTGGTTGCGGTGCGCAGACTTATGCAGTCAGGGTGTTTTTAGTTAATTTGAAATGTTCCTAACAATTAACTGTTTGGTTGGAGCAAGAATGACATTTACACTGCTGTTGTTTCTGTCTTAACATTTCAAAAACCTTTCACTACAGTGGATAGTTTTAGACGTGGGACCTTTAACCGTAGAGTAATGGAGGACTGTAACCAAGCAATTGTAACTCAAGCACTGTGATTTAATAAGATCTGAATCCATCCTCCAACACTGCTGTTGAGTAAAAACAGCTGTAATGGTATTGCAGAGAACAAAATGGACTTTTCTTTAATCAAATCCTAATATGAGTTTATAATTTTAAGTATTCAACAACTGGCTGAACCCAGAGTACCATCATTTGAAGCTGGCATTTAGCTTGGATTCCCATTGCTATTTGTTTACAGCCAAATAGAGAACATCAACATTTATGTGATTCTGAGTTTTGTTTAATTAAATTCATGCGACATTTTGCGACAACCAACAGGACATTTAAGTCAGTGTTTTTCTGGCAATGTGCGTGTTTCAGCAACCTGGGGTTGAGTTTGCACTCTACAGTTAAAATACACATGGTGAGTATTTATTTGGTGGGTTTTCAGTATTTTTAGACTCAACATGTCAACATTTTACTGCTTTTAGGCCACTGTAATGAATAAATCCATCTTTAAAGATCTTTAAAAATGACATCTAGCGCTGGTAAAGCTTCAGTCCTTATTATTACTAATAACATCCACAAGTTTCCTAAAAATGATGATGCTAACTAGATAGTCTTCCGCCAGCAGTGGTTTCAGCTCGACATGCTTTAAGCTATTAGCAGCCACCACTGCTAAACATTGACAGGCAACTCTTAACTGCTCCTTAAATAGAGTATATGTACTCCTTAAACTCTTTTATTACAGCTGCACTGTGACAGATATTGGAGGGTTTATGATCAGCTGATTGCAGTATCATATTGTCTATTTGGATTGACAGACGATTACTCTAAGTCATTTTCTGAGCAAAAACATGCAAAGCATTCCCTAGCTCCAGCTATTTTTGTCTGAGTTTATTAGAAACTTAATGTTACTGGGTTTGTTTGTAGGAAAAACATACAACTCGATGAGGTCACCTTGGGTTTTTGTTTATTATGATGGGCATTAATCACTATTTTCTAATGCTTGGTAGACCAAACAAGTTAAGTTATGTGTTTTCACATATCTTTATACTTTCCATGTTATCAAGGCTATTAAGACACGGTTAAATCAGATGTTCATTGAATTAGTTATTCTGGGCGTCGGCTAGACTTTGAAATAAAGTTATATAGGTTTGAACATATGTTATGCAATGGAGTTTGACATGTTTCACGGTGATTTTGGCTGCTGTCCGTGGTGCTGGTGTGTGTGTGTGTTGGGGTCAGTCTGGGCTGGATGTTCCTCTCCAGGCCTGCAGGGGGCGGAAGAGCGCGGCGCTGCTGCTTTTCTGTGAGCAGAAGGAACTGAAAACATGTGAGCAGCAGCAGCAGCAGGGAAAAACATGGCGATGCCCGTTAGTGCAGCTCGTCTCTGTCGCCTGGCAGGGCGGACTGTCACCTCCCTGCCAGTCAGACACAGGCGGGCTGTCAGTCTGCCGGCGAGGAGATGCTACGTGTCCACCTCGACGAGGAACAGTGAGTGAATATTAATATAAAACTTGATAAAAAACGATGTGTGAGCTTCAGAGTCATAGCTGCTGCTCAGAGGTCAGTGTCCCATCAGGCACAGCAGAGTCTGACTAATTGTTGTTATTTTTATTATTATTTTTTCGTAACCTTTCTGCCAGAACAACACACTCGGTAACTGGGTCAGTAACTAGTAAAAGCAGCGAAGTAACGGCTCGTCGTAGTACAACACATGAGCGAAATGTGGAAAGGCTTGCAGACCTTTTTAAACAGACCCTGAGCCAGGCTTGGGGTCGCAAATGCGCATGCGTGTTTGCGTAAAGAATCCTTAACGTTGATACTTTGATACGCTGGGAGCAGTTTATACTTACTCTGGTACTTCACCTGCGTACAAATCTGACGTATTTGTACTTTATGTGAGTCTTTCCACGCCACTTTCTACTTTCCACTGCATAGCACTTTTTACTACACTGCATTTCTTTGAAAACTACTGGTACTACATTTAAACAAAAGAATACTATTCATTGTAAATAAGAAACCCAGAGATATTCAGTTAACAGTGACATAAAACACAGAAAAGCAGAACGCCCTCAAGACTGACGAGTTGGAAAGAGTAAAGAAAGATCCTTTTTTTAACAGACTGTTTTCGTACATGATATGTAGCAGGAAAGGTAGTTAATTACAGCATAGCAGCAATTAAGGTTAGTAGTCATACCTGTGTTCAAAAAGTAAAAATCTCTGTTGTGAAAAAAAGATTATTCAACTTTTTTTTTTAAATGCAATTTGGAAACTAATGGTGATTAAGTGATTTTATCAACCCAGAGTCAGATTTAGGTATTAAAGCAGATGCCAAGGAGGAATCCATTATTTGTCACCCAACTCAAATGCACCTTGATAAAATACACTGTTTTTTTTCTCCTTACTGTCTGTAGATCTTCAGTTCAAACTTGATGAGCGAACGGCTCACAGCAGTCTGGACCTCTTCAAGAAAGACACTGGCGTCATCTACCGCATTCTGGGTCTGGACCCCAGCCACGTTCAAGACAGCCCAGAACGTTTCCGAGACTGGGCTGTCGTTTTCGGCGACGAGAAGATCACCGGTGGACGACACTACTGGGAGGTGACGGTGAAAAAGTCTCAAGAGTTTCGTCTGGGCGTGGCCGAGGCGCTGATGTCCCGAGAGGACTGCGTGGGCACCAATAGCTCCTCCTGGGTGTTTGGCTACGCTCAGCGCAAGTGGTTTGCCATGACCAACAATAAGATAGTTCCTGTGACGCTCGTGGGAAAGCCGGACCGCATAGGCATCCTGCTTGACTACGAAGCCGGCCTTCTGGCGCTGGTGGACATTGACAAACCCACCATCATTCACGCCTTCGGGGTCCAGTTCAAGGCTCCCCTGTGTCCCGCGTTTGGACTTTGGGACGGGGAGCTGCTCACACACTCTGGTCTGGAGGAACCTGAAGGCCTGAAGTGAAGCAGGATGAACTGTAATGGTGATGATTGTGATGGCCATGAGAGGCCGAGGGCTTGCGTTTGTTACCACGGCAACATTTATTACAAGGAAAGAAAGCAATATTTACAGCTCAGTCGCAGGCGTTGGTTAATTTTCTGTGGTCCATCTGATTCATAATCATGACTCTTAACAATGCAAGTTCATGCTCTTTTGCATGTCACTCAGCCTGAGCCAACCATTTCACAGAAGCTGTTTTTACTGTATGTGTACCTCATGTATTACCTCTTAGACTAACTGATGTGAAATGGATGTGTGGTTGTATTTGAGAGAAGCCTTAACTGCCAAGTTGTTTGTGTGCACTGTGTCCTGGCATTAAACACAGAGATACAAAGCTGAAATCAACTCAAGATGTTTTTCAGTCTCATGTTCATATATATATGTATATTGTTTAATAAAACAACTTCACAGAAACTGCCCTAAGATTTTTCTTTTATTTACAGCAGGTTGGGTGGTACAATTATTTACAGCGACAACTTATGCTGAGGAATCATTACACTCCAACAGTTTAATGAAATGAAACACAAAATGAATAAAATGCATTAATTTGAGATGATTAATGTATAGTATATTACATTTCCACCACATGAATTGGCTGTGCATTTACCACAGTGCAGCCATTTAAAAATAGTGGTTGAGTTTGTCAGTACACTGCATACTAACAAGCAAAAGTTTTAATTATTTTGTCAAAAAGCATCTCCTCCAACACTTGTCTAGTTTGCAAAAGTAATTTTAACAAACGTTAATTAGATATTTTGTGCTAGAGTAACCCGCATGTGCTTTTCCCGGAGACAGAGACATACTGATGTTTCTGTAATAAGCAAGTAACCAATAAAAAGCTCTTAATCTAAAGAGGCAACAGCAGCTCCTCTGAAAACAAAGAAATAACCACATCAACAGAAGGTATCAGATGTGAATAAACTGTCCTTTGAGCCTCAGTGAACTGGGCTAAACAACAACGAAACAGTCCTTCCAGTGTTACAGACACAAATGCTACAGAATCACCAGTTGAGGTAGAATAATTACTGAAGCAGCTTTGAGAATATTTAGAAAGTTATTACACAGGGGAAATAAAATTGGATGAAGCAAAATATATTTCATTTTTTTTTATAAAATAAATAAACACAGTATATTAGATATTTACATCACGGTGACATTTTCTATCAGAAGCCAAGCACAAACACAGTTCATTAATATTGCAGCACGAGCCAAATCAGGGCTCAAATTAATGTTATTTTTCTCCACACAAGCAACACATTGCCTGTTTATATGGTGCTCTGTTGACACTCCAGTCTGCAGAAATGCATTAAAAAGGGATTTTTATCCTGCTGTGTAGTGTTTCAACAGTCTAAAGAATGAGCCCCACATTATTATTATATGACATGTATTACCATACTTAAGATAAACTCATTCATTCATCATGTCTCTCAATCATCCTACGTCCTTTCAGTCTTCTCAAGTGCTTAATAAAACAGATCTATGTCCATTACAAACCCTTGTGTTCCCTTGTGGTTTAAACGAGACTCGTCACCGTATTCAGCGTGCTCTTCTGCTCCTCTGCGTCGCATGGCAAGTAGCTGTCAGTGTACACGATCTGGTACTCTTGCAGGACAGAAACGACGACGTCATGGCCAAACTGCATGCCGTCATCCAGAGGTGTGTTCCCCCATCTGA
Source organism: Datnioides undecimradiatus (assembly GCA_008933995.1). NCBI lineage: Eukaryota > Metazoa > Chordata > Actinopteri > Lobotiformes > Datnioididae > Datnioides > Datnioides undecimradiatus. The sequence continues at coordinate 7,346,790 of WARS01000071.1, read as the reverse complement.
TAGATAACACAGTATAATAAGGAAATGGATGGACGCTGAGTAGTATGGAGATGGACATACTGTTCTGCTGTTTACAATCTAACATTAAACCTACCTGTCCTTCGTGTAGGGATTCACTTTACATATTTCAGTCAGGAAGATGACAGCTTCCACATGACCTGAAAGAAAAGTGAGCAACCCCGACGCCATATTTAATTTATCCTTGTCTGAATATTGAAGCCAAGATTATTGAGGACTGGATGCGCTAATAATGAAGCCTCACCTTCTGCCGCGGCGATGTGGAGCGCTGTGCGGGAGTCGTAGTCTGTCTGCTCCATGTTCACAGCTGAAAGGGCAAACCTGGAGGGGCAATAAAGGACAGTAGAGACGAAGAGAGGAGGGAGGGACATACATGGAAAGACAGCTCGAGTGATGATGTCAGAAATGTGCTAATAAACCCTCCAATTACAGATCTTTGTTGACGTTTGTGTTTGTGATTTTAATGGGGGTTTCATTGTTAGATTTTGTTTTGTTCACATCTGAACACTCTCATGGTGAATAGTTAATAATAACAATAAATAAATATAAAATATAAACTTTAGGAACGCTTTATCCAGCTGTTGTGTACATGTCTGGTGTTGCAGCAGGTTTCGGTTTTTATTTACCTCCTCAGAGCAGAGACGTCCCCACTGTAGGCTGCAAACATCAGGTTTACAACTGACTTGTTCTAATGGATCAAGAGTCAAACAATACTTTATTACAGTGGACTGTAAAAATGTAATGATTGAGGACCGCAGCAACGTACTGTTGCGCTGAACTTACTGGATCATCATCTGATCTTCTTCTTGGGTCGTGTTTCTTGGTGAAGTGTCTCAGGTTGTCGTAATTGTGGAAGTTGAAGTGAGACACCAGCTCCTAGTGAATCCAGTGTTAATTAAGACAGAGTATTTGAAGCATGCAAACGCAAACACACAAATATATCCAAATCTATACAATTGTGGGAACAGATTACCTGGCAGAAGTGAATGCCGCGAACACTGTTTCCGAGACGATCTAAAGGTGGGGACCAGCACATCATACCCATGACATTGGGGACCACCATGAGAACGGCACCTGATACACCAGATTTAGCAGGCAAGCCCACCTGAGCAAGAAGAGCAAACGCAATCTGTCGTTTAAAAATTGCAACTTATCAGAGCAACAAGAGCGACACTTCTTTCAAACAGATCCTGCAATTCCCAGTAACTCACATGAAAGGCAAACTGTCCGGAGAAGTCGTACATGCCACAAGAATGCATCAGACTCAGGGTATTGCGAACAGCTTCGGCACTTAGCACACGCTCGCCTGTGATTGGACAAATACCCCCGTTGGCCAGTGTGGCAGCCATGACACTTCCTGACTCACAGGTCACCTCAATGGAGCACAACTGTAAAAGAGTAATTAAATAATCCAGACTTTTTCTTTTAACCGGAGAGATGCATAGAACAGTTAAATAAAAAATTATTCCACAATTTGGGAAATACACAGAGTTCAATGTGAAGAGTGGTACCAAGTATCACCCGACATCCAGCGGCTATAAGCTTGCCTTAGCATAGAGACTGAAAACAGGGAAGCATCAAGCCTGGCTCCGTCTAAAAGTACAAAATCTGCATTCCAGTCCTTCTAAAGCTCACAAGTAAACATGTTACGTCTTGCATTTTGTGCTAATTGTTTAATTTGCACAAAATACAAAGTGTAACAACAAGGAGGTGTGGTTTGTGTTTTAGTTTTATGTGCCAGGATACTTCTTGAATGGGTGCAGTGACTTCCTGAAGTCCTGTCCTCTCTGATAGGCAACCTAGAAATGCTGTGCTAATGTGAGCTAACCTGCTCCAGCTGTAGCTTTATAACTATGTTCCAGAGATTTGTGTGAATCTACTCATCTAACTCTGGTCTACAATTCAATAAACTTCTTTCATAACTTTCAAGCTTTTCCTTCACAATTTCCTTAACAATGTTAAAGAAAGCCGACCTTACCTGAAAGTAGAAGTCAAGGGCTGCCATCATATCTGCATTCTCAGGAAAGCACTGCGAGGATAAAAATCATAAAAACCTAAAATACCAACTTTTTCTGAAAACCTGAGCACTGAACAAACTCTACAAGTGACTATACTTCAACATAAAATGCTCTGAAAAACACTCACTTTTTTCTCCTTGAGGTAATAACCAATTGCATAATTCCTATCGCCAGTCTCCCTCTCTGACTGGAAACTGCAAAAAACGCAACAGGTATTGGGAAGTTGCATTTGAAGTGACACAGGAGAACAAAGGCTGCATTTCCTGAAGCGCAGTACTCACGTTGCGTTGCTGAAGCCCACATACTCTGTACCAGCCATTCTTTTCAAGAACTCCATCACCTGCAGCAGCAGCATATTTACGCTTGTTGCAGTAAGGAAAACAAACATATAAGGGGAGGCAAAAATAATTAAAAGCTTTTATACTCACATAGTCGAACCTCTCTGCCTTGTTTGAATCAGGCTGTCAACAGAGGCAAAAAAAAATAAATCACTGTCTGATGTCAGTTTCAGCACGCCAACGGTCAGTCACTCCCTATAGATGGCAGTGTTTCAGTACACCCAAGCGTAGTTTTAAGACCGGTCTTGGGTGAGCGTCAAGGTATGAGGTGAATGCGATGTCTTTGTGCCTGTCAGTCCACGTGTCCGTGTTTACGGCTGTGCTTGAAATTTCCCACACCAGTAACAGATCATTACCAAGTCGGAAATATACCAAATGGGGATGGTAGATGTTCATGTTTAATGACTCTACCTATAAAGGGTAAAGATGATATCAAATATCAAATATTACTCTGAGATGAATGCTGACCTGAAGCTAAACCTCATAAGCAATAACGGAGATTGTATTCTGTCTTTCCAGTTAATTCCTCAGCCAACTGGTTTTTGAGCAAAACATATAAATTGGTGACGTTTAAACTTTTGCAGTTACAGAAGTTCCCACTGGGACATGAATATTATCAACCTTGTACCTTCGCTGTCCTGTGTGTAAAATATTAAGTCTTTAAGTGTATAACCCCCGCAGTATGTACATAAATTACATGCAAATATACCAAAAACCATGTTTAAACAACATTGCCCCCACCTTAACACACGAGCGGGGGTGGCTAACACACCTTCTGCTCTAGGGGCTGTCATTGGCCAGAAGGACACACACGCCCCTCATGTCATGCCCAAACACAGAGTCCCTCTCTCGCTCCTGAACCTGACCCATATGATAAGAGATGTTTTTTTTTGCAGTCAGCTGGGAAACTTCAGGATCTCTCCAGAGAGGAAACATACAAAACCACAAATGGCTGAACTCCGCCTCCAACTGTTTTTCAATGAGGCCAAAGCTCACAGACATGTTTGGTGGCTGGTCAATCAGATGATGATGACCATAGTCCAGCCACTATGATGATATGAGATTAGATACGTGATAGCTGATCCTGCACAGTTGTTCAACCCAGATTGTGTGAAATGTTTATTTCTATCATTTTTAAGAGAAATAAAACATCAATGATAGCTTCAGCTTCAGGAATGTTAGAAATCTTTGGCTTCTCACCAGGAATGAGCTCAGTGTAATGGTGTCCATAAGATAATTCTCAGGACAAGAAAGCTCACAGCGATGTTAGATGTGCCTTTCTACTGTTTTTATACTGTGCCTGTGGCCTGCTTTAAAAAGCCAGAGTGCCAGAGTTTGTTTCAGACTGGAGCCTGCTTCACAGAAGTGATTTGGAAACACTGCTGTCACGCAGATTGCAAACAGTGGCAGTGTCACGTTTCAGAGATTTTAAATAAATTTGTGTGTCCCACAGGATGCTCACATCCCCGTGCATGTGTTGCAAGTATGGCATTTTGATGAGTGAAAAGTGCCAAAATGAACGTGACAGGAAGTCTTCTCAGGCTGCACATTGCCGCTTTCATCTTGCAAAATCGGTGGAAGAGGTCCTCGTACTTTTTCTTTGCACAACTTCCCGCTTCCTCTGAAGATGTAGCTAAAAATCCTAAGGCACCATTTGTTGTTGGAACATAGACCCGTGTCTGAATATCCTATTTAGCTTTTTGTATTTCATCATTACTGTTTTACGCTATGATGCACAGTAATAATTGAAGGGGAAAAGCATTTAATTAGGTCTGGGTTTAAAAACAGAGAGCTTATTTAATGGCCTGACTGGATACATCCTCAGATTTCAACCTTTGTTTTGTCCCAGCATCCTCATTAATGACAACCAACTGCACTGTATGCATTCAGTGAGTAGCTGCTATCATATCACTGTTTCACTGCTGGCAAGCTTTTAGATTTTACCTTAATTAAAGAACTGATGACAATAGCTCCGGCATTTACCATCGGGTTGTGTGGTTTATCTGCACGAGAAACAAGAGCATGTTATCACTCATTTGCCCCTAACCACAAGAGCAATGAAAATGCTGAGATTACAGGGGACATTTCATCAGGGGAACTTAGAGTAACCTCAGCTAATAAACAGAGCAAGTACTGTACAGTCAGTTTGCTGCAGAGGGGAGTACGCAATAGCAAGCGGCTACAGAGGTGAGGTGATAAAATGGTCCACAGTTTGGCTGAAAGTCCATCTGGACATTTCTCGAGTAAACTAAGGACCTGTTCTTGCATTATCTTGCCAATAATCGTACTGTTAAAATGACTGATTACTGAAGGACCAGTGATGCCAGAAATGAAGGTGTGTCTCTTGGAGTTTTGCTTTAAACAAAGCAAGGATTAATCATATGTACACTCTGCATTACCGTTACTCCTCGTCATTGTGTAGAGACGATAACTGGAGTGAAAGTCTTGATTACGCTCACTTACAATCACTTACCCTCCTCATTTAGTGACAGTTTGTTGAACTTGAATCCACTGGGCTCTTTGCCCACGAAGTGGTGAGTACGTTCACTGCCAAGGTCGTGCACAGCGATGGCATATTCCAGAGGCTTCACACACGACTGCAGACAGAAGGGAACTTTTGTGTCACCTACAGAGTGTCTGCGTGACATGAGGATGTAATGGAAAAGCATGGGGAAAAGAAACAAAAAACAAACAAAAATGGAGATGAATGGTTAGTGACACGATGCACGCGATGGAGGTTTTCAGAATGGAAGCATACATTGAAGTAAAGCTGTAACTGTACCTCTGTCCATCGATTGTGCACAGAGATACACCCCAGAGATCAGGGCTGAACTTAGCCAGCTGGGGAATGTAATCAGCTACCTGCATGAAGGCATCAAACACCTGTGAGTGTGACTGTAGTGAGTGAGCAGACTGTGAATGAGTATATCTGTTAGTATGCTACTTACTTGTCCTGCCTCCTGCTGTTGTGCACTTTCATATATCTTATTGATCTGCTGGGTAAACTCAGCAAAGTCTGGGATGATGAACTTTTTTTTGAAAGCCTTAGTTAGCAGCATGATGTTGTTACCCACAAACCTACAACCAGACAGATGATTGAAATGATGTCATAATAAGAACTTCAAATGCAGATGATGCAGTTAGTGTAATATGAGCCTCCTGCCTCGTCTCCTTGTTATAAAAATGTCTAGCCCATTTGACATGAACACTCAATCACTGAGATTGACTCTACATAAGAACTGATTATATCACTAAAATTTATATTTATTTACAATGCTAAACTATGAACTTGGAGCTCATCTTTCCTTTCCTTAACACTGGATTTAAAGTGACCTGCCTCAGGCCAACAAACACCCAGCTAGTAGGGTTAAACAGGTATTATGAATTTTTATTGCTAGAATTATTCAGCAATGGTGCAGCGCTCTCAACAAAAGGCATGTACGTCCTTTCGCAGATCTGCTCTGAGCTAAAATATCTGGCCAGCAGCGCTCACTAATCCAAGGCGATGCTAGCGTGAGGTTTTGTGCCACCAGGAGAGGAGAGCGGAGAGAGCTTGCATTATTCATATGGGTCATTTCCTAAAAAAAATAGGAGACAGCTCTCTATTTCTAGAAGCATATTTATAGAAAGCTCTTCAGTGTTCTTCAGGAAAGGATAACCTCACAAATTTAAGAAAACAAGTAAAGAAAGCCAGGCACGGGCAATTAAGTTTGACAGTATGACTGCGTAACCAGGCCACAGGATGAGATAGAGTGAGCTGCACTTACAAATGACACTGTTTGGACAGCAGACTGCATGGAGCTTACAGATCTGTTGAGTCTACTAATGTAATTGCCACAGTCTGGAGCTCAACCAGAATAATGCCCTTTCGGTTCCAACCCTGGAGACCCTCCGTCTTTCTGAAGTCTACACTGCTTTGGCTGGCATGTGTGCACGTGAATTTGGTTAGTAGCAGCTGTCAGCCATAAAACGCCTGTCTCTGTCAGTCTCTTGGACTTAAATAGCGCTGAGCACGGATTAGTCCTCCTATTGCTCCTTTACTTAACTGCCCATAACCTTACATAACCTTGCACCCTGCACACTTTTGTCCTTTTTTCCATTCTTTTTGGGGAAAAATATATTCTCAGCTCCATGTGCAATGGAAAAATGCAAAACTAATGTGAATACATAAATCATGTGTATAAAGAAATCTATTTGATACAACATTAGAGTTAACACCACAAAAACCTAGTTATGCAGCAGTGATGGAAACTGAGTGTTCTGTCTACTTTTTCACATGCAGGTTAAAGATGAATAGTACCATTTGAAGAATGGTGTTCATAACTATGTCTCTATAAATAAATAAAGCTTTTCTCACCTTCTGAATAGCGTCTTGTCCATCATGACCGGACCGACAGAGTCACGTGTAAATTGTCGCATCTGATGGACACAGTCACGCAACCGGGGATCAGACGTCAACAAACCGGTTTTTCTCAAAGCCTGGTGAGGCAGATGATGAGATGGGTTTGAGAAAATTAATACACAAAGTGAAAAGTGAGAGATGACAGACTCTGTATCATGCACAGCAGTCTTTATGTAATTTCAATTAGCAGGATGTTTAATATATAGATGGAACATAAAATTAGGGAGCTACATAAACTCAGGAATGGCCACATGGGGCTGATGAGGAAATACAGGCATAGACCAGATCACTGGAATACCTCTTGTAAGTCACACGTCAGGCTAGCAGCGGCTGTATGAACCATATGAGTCTATTTTGGGGCTGCCATGTGCACAACCCTCCTGACTAGAGAGGCTCCAGTGTTTTTTTGAGTCATCTCATCTGAAAAGTGATTCAGTGAGCAAATAGACCAACAAGCACATGGCTGCAAGCTTGCTGTTGCTGTTATTGAATGTGTGTGAGTGATTCTTGGCTTCAGGGCAGGAAATGCTAAAGTTGGTGCTGTGCTCATAGCTTTTTTGTGCTGATTTTAGAATTTTATCCTCCAACTGACTGAGTAGCAAGTTATTCTGTTTAGGTTTTGTGAACAGTTTAGCCATCACAAACTGAATAAAAACACAAAACAGACACAGGCGGATGTGAATGACAGCACCCAATGAAATGATCAAGTATATCATATGCCTGAATGTGTTCATTATTAATTATAAACTGTTAAATTAAACACAAATTGTGATGTAAATGCGAAACAATTACCTGATCAAGACATCACTCTATCAACAGAAAGTTCATTATTTTATTTGATAGTTTACCTTTTGCACAAGTCAGATTTACAACTGTAATTAAAGGTTACAGGTCTAGCTAACTTTGTTAGTCCAATTCTTCAATTCTATCTCTGCCCTAACCAGTCATTAGTCTATAATTAGAACGAATATTATATATATTCTTAAAGCAAGTTTGGAAATGTCTTAATGGAGTAATATCTGTTCATATTTTTTAAATTAAAGGCTGTTTCAGTGGTAGTACATATAAGTACAGGGATTTCCCATCCGAAGTTGCCATTTATACACCAACTAAGCACCGACTATACATCGACTAAGCATGACTCCGACTTTAAGAACAATGCTTTCTTTTAACAAGAAGTATTCTTTTAGGCTGACAACAGCATTTAGCTGTTGTGTGTGGACACTGACTAACACTTGCACCATCCATGTCCCAACCCAGTCACATCTACAAACACATCTAGTCATCCATGATGTGTCAACAAGCCACCTGTGTTGACACACGTCTTTTCTCCTAAATGCATGCTCCTTTTTAAAATTACTGAGTTGTCATAGACACCGAGGTCACCAGATGCCCACGTCAGTCTTATTGTCTGAAAAGTTGCACAATATGAAGCTAAAGCAAAGATTTGAATTTTTGCAATAGTTATATAGTTATCACAATGCACAAAACTCCACAAAGTCTTTATATGTGCATGTTATGGGACTGGCCCCTTGCAAGACTTCAGTAGTATGTGTGTGTGTCTTTGCAATCGAATTTAGTAATCGAGTTACTTGTAATGTAACAAATTTGCCATTGCATCTGCTGGTCCCACCTCAAAAATGTGAGATATTTTTTGTAATAAAGTCTAAAAATAATTAAAAATCAATGTGTAAATGTATGTCGTACACTCCTGATTACCTAAGTGTCACACCTACTATATTTAGGCCTATTACATAAGAAAACCCATAAACACCTTTTAAACTTTACCCTGCATTCATATGAAGATGCTCAAGATTCCTGCTGTAGGGTCCTATGTCACTCCACAAGGTTGGTTCAACTAAAGTCATGCTTTTTAGGGAAAACAAGGGAACAGTGTGCTTGTGTATGTCCACATGGTCAATGACAGTCAAAACAGTTCATGGCATAACAGAGAAGTGTGAATACGATGTTTACTCACAGAGATGAACTGGGAGATGGGGATCATCTCTTTGCCTTCAGTGATGGTGTAGAAAAGTAGGTCCTCCATGCTGGACATCAATCTACTTCTGCAAGAAACAACACAACACACATATGCTGTGATCTTTAAGTTTGGACTGGCTCCAATCTATCAGTTCAAAACCATGAACGGTGTGTCAACGTTATGTCAACAACATGGCCATTAGTGAAAATACTGGCTAACATCCAGCTATTGGCCTAGTTCTTGTTTTTGCTATGCTATGACTGTACCTACATAAAATACAAGCATACTAATGAAGGATTCCCATATACAATGGCCAGTATGTTTTCTCTGTCCCCCTTGCTTATTGGATCTTTCAATTTTGGAATAAGTGCTAAAGATTTGGTCATTGTGAGTTCAGTAACGTTAAGTAAAGTTATCTAACCAATAAACAAATTTAAGCTCTACCTAATAAGTTTAGCATATGACAGGAAGCAGGCTGAAGTCTTCTACTGCCCAAATTTTTTTTTAAAAATGGCCTACCAGCAAGTATAGCTTGCAAAACAAAACAAAACATTACAAGTCACTTTTAAAAAAATATTTTTACACTAAATATATACATGACAAGTTGTGATTTCATGTGCAGCAGTTGCAGGACTATTTCTTTACTAAGCGAAATAACTTTCTAACCTCTGCCCAAGAGCATGAGGTTGCTAAGCAACCAGCGGACTTAACTGAAGATGAATACCAGCAAAGAAGTCTTATAATACTCAAACTTAACTAAAATTAAGCCTGTTTTTACACCTGAGTTTATGTACAGATTAAACAAACAATATATAATGCTAATGGTGAGCTTTAGAGATCCTGGTTGGCGTTTGTCTTTTTTTACATCGTATATATAGTTTAGTATGGGGCCAGGCTAACTTTTTTCAGTCGTTGCTAAGCTAATGTAAGCTAAACGTCTAGCTGCATAACGGACAATACGGAAATAACGGACCCATATGAATGTGGTATCGACCTTCACGTCTGGCAAGGAAATGACGACTGGTAAGAGTAAAAGCAAATTTATGATTAATGCTGCACTTCAGAGATTGTATGAGCTAAATCAGACATTTTCTGCACATTAGCTACGTAACTTTTATGATGGTGGTAACATTAGGAGTTACTATTGTGGCAAGAATTATTAAATTACCACTACAACAGACAGACAATTAAGTACACCAGACGGCCCCCTCGGGAACACTACATGGAATATCGTGTTGAAATCATGAAGAATAATACTGAATACTATTTTGGCTAATTAATGGTGATTTATTCGTTTAGAGACAGTCTACTGTGACCTACTTTGAGTGTCCTTGGTCCACATCAGGGCCCTTCTGGTGATGAAAGGCTCTGTGGGTGTGGGGTGATGCTGCGGCCCAGCAGGGGAGAGGAACAGGTTGCTGCGTTCTGGACAAAACAATGTTGTCAGCTCCAACTCTGGCGGAGATCCCTGCATTTTTAAATAGCTGCAAGATTCCCGGGTTAGCTGTCCTCAGACTTTTCAGGCAATGCATTGTGATAAGTAGGGCTTAATGTTTAATAATTCAAAGGAGTTTATTTTTTTCCCCCACTAGCTGATCTAGAGAGATACTTGTGACCAGTGCCCCTTGGTCCTCAGAGCTTTAATAGCAGCTGCTGTCTTACACACTGGATCAAGTACAGGCTGTTTCTCGGGGGCGGGGCTGTGACTCTGGCAGCACGTTGGTTCAGGCATGGGGTCAATAACCAGAAGCTTCTGAAACCAAACCAGTACCTATGACTTTCTACTGCAGCTGCTGATTACAAAGGGGGAAATCAATTTCATACTAAAGTCGTACTCCCTACTTGAATTTAGTCTAGTCTCTGATTAAAGGGTACTCAGTTTTGTTTTGTTTTTTCACTTGATGATACGTTGTGAATTTGGTGTGTATTAAAATTTAAAGGAGGGTTGGATTACAGTATGGAAATAAATTACTGTAGTGATAACACACAGTGAGATCAAGTTTAAATTGAGTCAGATGTCATATCCTCCAGACTACCAGTAGTTCAAATTTGTCCTCTGTGGAGGACATTTTTAAACCTGAATATCGCCCACCCACTTTATAATATGGAATTAACTCCTTTTTCTATCTACAGAGGACATTTAGGGCTTTTCAGTGATACCAAATGTGAAGGGGTACCTTACAAAGATTGGGGAATTTTAAAAAAAATTGTATTGGACAATATTTTTTTTCCTGGTAGTCAGGAGGATATAGACATAAACAAGCTTTCTTCATCAAACAGCGCAGTATCAACATAATCTGGCCTTGGACAAGTGGATGTATGCCAAAAACAGGTTTATTTAACTGTTATCACTGAAAGAGGACACTAAAGGTCTGGAATTTACGATTAAGTTTGATTGTTGATTTTGCGTACTTTTAATGTATTTTACTGTTTTCTGTAAATATTTGTGCTATTAATTACTTTACAAAGCTTTTGCTGTAGCAGAATTACTACATCTACCACTACAGAAATCATATTATTGCATGCATTATTTCTCTTAATGACAATTGATGATAGGGGTAATCATGAAAATGTGACATTCACTTGGCGAATCAGAAATTCCTCTATAATAATGTTCAGCTTGATCTGACATTAATTAGATTAAAAGTGTTATTATTCATTATTCAACATTACCATAGACTGGCGTTAATGATCAAATGTGTGTAGTTGTCCAGCCTGCTAAATAATTAAAAAGGTAATAAGTCAGGTTGTCACTTAAAGAATCCTTTCTACTGCTGTTAGATGGCGACACCCCATGGTGAGTTTCACACACTGACACTGTGAAACCCTACTGTCTTGTCCTCTAGGTGGCGTACTCACTCCAGGACCCTATACTCACGTCAGTCTCGGTTCTTTGACTCAGTTGTTTTATTGAGAGGACACATCACAGTAATGCGACTAAGATCCTTCCTCTCCGTAAGGTTTTTTTTGGCAGGTTTCCTGGTGCTTCAAACACAGTTTATTGAATAATTTGTGATTTCTTGAGTCTAAGGTCTGGTTTCCTGTCTTTGATGTCTGCTCCTGTGTGAGATGCTCCTCAGTAGGACAATGGCTGACTGATGGAGCATTTTACAACACACTAGAAGGTCAGCTGAAATTTTGACGCCATTGGGATTTATCTTACTATTTATATTTTATTTTTCATTTCCTTCATGCTCTTTTCAAGATAATTCATATAAAGGCAACTTGAATCACTGAGGAGATGGTAAAGAATTCTGATGATAATCCATCATGCCAATGTTCTGTTTCACAGCACAAATGCTAAACAATCACATTCTACCTTTTTCACACTTGCAGACTGTATTGTATTCATTTCCAAACAGATTTGAGAGGGTGACATGATATTATCTCCATTACTAAATCAATGAGGCCTCACTAGGTTCTGGAGGTCTCCTCTGCATTTCTAGGCGTGTGACTTCTCCAAAGGGGTGCATGCTAACCCATGGCCTCTCCGCAATACCTCTGCCGGTTGTAGCTTCTCTGTTTTCAGGCGAAAATGTTTTCCATTCCTGGGCCAATGAATGCCACCTTTGTCCCTTCATCCTCCATCTTGTGTGAGAAAGCCCCCCTCACTGCATACACCAAGCCTGGACAAACTTAACCTCTTCCCCCCCCTCCACCTCACACAGGAAAAGAAACATACCGGGTCTGGTGCTTTGATTCAGGCTCAGTAATCTGCAGGTCTAGGTAAAGCCTCGGCTTAGAGACAACTTTGGGCAGCCAGTTTTGGAGACTTTAGTGAGGAAAATGTGTAGTAGCTATCGGAATTTGATTGAAAGTGTGTTTATTAATCAGATAAAGATTTTACTCTGGGAACATAACATAAGACATGGGCTAGTTACCAGCATCTGAGAACTGAAAAACAGGTGGTCAAATATGTAATGAACATAGTAAGAGATATAAGTTGTAAAGCAATGGATACAATACTTACCCTCTTAAACAGCCTGTTCTGATCACATAATGCCAATTACATTGCTATTTTTATAGGACTGATGCGTGCTTATTTTTCTAAATCACTCAAAGCCCCTCTGGACCTTAAACATATTCTCAATATACTCAAAGCTACCAAACACCACTTGGACTGAATGCTTTTTAACAGACAAAATGCCTAAAACAACTTAATTAAGCCCATTTCCAGTTCCCGTTAAGCCTAAAATCTGATCAAAATGTAAAGACTGCCTACTTGGTTACAATTTGCTAGTAAGTAGAGCCATGAAATGAAGCACCTTATTAGAAACTGTTAAATGCTTGTAGAGATTTAATGCATCATTTAATGCATATCTCAAATCAAAGGATAAGGGCCATTATCCCCGTGCTATTCGGGGTGAAAGGAAATCCATCCCTTCTCTAAACTGACCCTAACCTATATAGCGACACACACACACACACACACAGAAAGAGAGAGCTATCTGGCAGAAAGAGAGTTCCCTAAGGTGGTGCCTTAATGCCAAGAGTGCCACAAAATCAAAATCGGTGTATTAAAAACTTTGTAGACTATAAGACTGATGATGTAACAGTTCTACCAGATTGAGATTCAGCCTGCATTATTTAACTTAATACTGAATGAAGTTTATCAATCTGTCTATCTGTCCATTTATCTATTAATGACACAAACATGTCTGGTTTTTGCTACAGGGAGAGTTTAGTTATTTTGGCCGCCCAAAGTTTTTGTCCTGCACTTTGTAGTGTAGCACTTGTGCAGATTTATATTTTTAGTGATTATTAGGGTCCTAAAAAGATGGTTCCTGCCTTTAAAACTAAAGATCAAATTCCAATCAGCCTCAAGTGCATTTTGACTTTATAGCAGGTACACTTGATATTTTCATAAAATGTACTGTTTTGGTTTGCTTTCATTGTTCTCATGGTGCAGTTTTCATCTGCAGCAGGCAGCTAGTATCAGCACACAGCTCATACACTTCTTGCTCAGCAAATGGCAGACAGACAAAGTTAGCAACTATCTGAACAGGATCCTTTAGCAGCTAAAGAACTAGATATTTCTGTGAGGAGTTGGTAGAGACCAAAAACAGAGCTAAAAGAGAGTGAGGTGGCCCAAAATGTGCCTCCAAATGAATGATTTCTAACATTTTTGCCATCAGGTTAGAAGGTGTTGACATGTTTTGTTATTGCTGCTGCCTCCACGTAACCAAAAATTTAATTAGTAGAAATTTAATGTTAACATACCATGATAACATGCCAAATGTTAGTGATGCATGTTAATAGTAAGCTAAATGCATGCTTGTATGATATGTGTTATATGCTACACATCTGCAAGTTTCAATAGTTAGTAGTTTTTCCTCATCTAAATGTGGTTTTAATTGCTTAAAGGTAGCTTTTTTCCTTTTGTCACAACAATTATGATGTTATTACTGTAACGATGCACTTTGAGTGTGTGCTGGCCATTAGTGTCTTGTGTATCTTCTAATGGTTCCATTTTGGTTCATATTTGGTTAAGAACCATGTGAACATCTCCACTCAGTCAGTCCTTTTTTCATGAAGGACAGGAAACACTGTGAAACACTGTCAGCCCTCAGGACCAGTCTGTCCTTTCCTCTCACCCAGGTGGGTGCTGACTACCCTCCTGTCACCAGTTTATGTGTACACAGAGTACCACAGCTACCCCTCTGCTGCGGTCACTGTGCCGAAACCTAGACACCTTCTAGACCCCTGGAGCCTCTATGCACCCGTACAGTTATGAGAGGTCAGCCCCCCCCCCGATCACCACCCTCCGTCCGTCACTGCCATCTCTTCCCCTTCCCCTAAGCTCAAACCAACCCCCCTTCTCCTTCATCCCTCTACCTTCCACACCCTTCCTCACCCACCAACCCCCATCCTCACCATGGAGCTATCCCACTGCCCTGCCATCTCGCAGCATTCCGCGGGCCGTGCACACAGAGGCCTATTGTGTGTGCAGGGAGACTGCAGTATACAGTCAGAGCACCAGAGAAAAAGGATGTGTATGGCCGAAATGAACTCAGTATTCCTGCTGTATATGGATACAAATCTCTAGCTGAAGTTGCTCTGGTATTCAGTGACATTGCTGCATCATCGTCAACGAGAACAGTGGCAGATGAATGCTCAGTGATTGCTGCACAGCTCTCAGCTGTGCTGTTGTTTTAAGAATTTACATCCTCAGCACTTGTAGGATGCTATAAATGGCAACAGTAATTTCATTAGCATCTCTAGATTCATCTTGATTTCTATTTTCAGTGTTTCTTCTTCAGACAAGGCATAGCTGATGCTGAGCTGATCTTCTGATTTCTTTCTTGCATATCTGTATATGATTTCATTGTGGTTTGCTTTGAAACTATTTTTCAGTACTCAAGTCTTGCCTTTTTACCCATGACATAGCAACAATGACTTGACCTGACACAGCAAACTGGACACAGTGTTGGTGCAGAATGGCACTGTATACACCCTCTATTGTCTAAAGGCCACCGATTATTGATTCAGCTGGGTAACTGGCTGTTTGAATTCCTGAGATGTTTTCGTTGCTCATCAACATCATTACTGAGCATGGTGTCCTGTTAAATGTGAAATTTCTAACACCAGAAAAGCATACAAAACCAGGGTTTACTTGTTGTACTATGTATTACTGGGTGAGCTATGATGATCAGACTTTGTAGTATCAGATAAGGCCAAGACGAGCCTTGAATAAATATAGAGTGAGAAAAAAGAGAAGATACCTGTTTAGTTCAAAGACTGAGTTGGATTGGTTTTCTAACTTCCGCCTTATACACAGTTCAAGTAAGCCAAATAGCTCATAGACATGGCAGACAAGAGCTAAGATGGTGGGTTCAAATCTTTCTTTCCTGTATGTGGAATGAGGGGGCTTTCTAGAGGGTCGTGACCCTGGAATTACAGTGCCTCTCCTCATGACAAAGACCTCCTTTCAAGCCCACTCACCTGGGCCTATCTAAAGAGGAGTACATGATAAAGATCACACAGACATTTCATCACCCTTCTGGCTCAGCTTCACAATAGGTAGTTCTGGCATATATGTGCTATTTTGTCTGGAATGCTGCTATGTAGGTTTATATATTTTGACAGACCTACTGGACAATTAAATTGCTTATAAGCAAGTGATCAACTGACGTGAACACAGTGTGTAACTGCTGAATGTGGAAAATGTATTTTTAACACAAGGGAAGATTTCCTTTCTATGTGAGGCACAGGAGGATTGTTCTTTTAACTAGATCTCACAACCTCTTGTCAATGGCCTTTGTCCAAACAGACAAGGTTCTCAGAAGGTTTGCCTGCAGTGTGAACATGACATAACCTCACTCGATTGGTCAACTCAACACTTTAAGGTTGTCCAAGGTCTGCAGATTAATCCATAATCCAAGAGACTAGACTGAAACAAACAACCTCACTGACCCAGTATTGGGTTCCCATAACTTCACTTCATTAGTCTACAAAAATGGCATTCATTTTTTTGTCCTTAGTATTTGAGACCTGTACAAAAAAAGATTTCAAGCTTTATTAAGCAGTCAGGCATAACTAGCCACAGTGATAAGTTAACTAGAACATCTGTCACTATAGCTCAGTTAGAGAAAAACGGTCTCACACACTGTCCATAATAGTTTCACTAATATTTTATTGGTAAATAGCAAACCTTACAGGTTTTTCTCATACATACTTTGGGGAGTTTCAGCTATCTTCCAGTTTTTTAGTAAATTTTTTTTAGAAAAGTCCAACAGAGGATTAGAAAGACTGTTTTCTGGCCAGGTCTATTGATTGGGTGAGGGTGATTTTTATCATGACCTACAACATAGTTTAGCTCATGTGATTAAGGCAGTACTTAAATTTGTCTGTAATCAGTTTCCGCATTGTCAAGCAGTAGAACATATTTTTATCATGCAGAGGTACACCATAACATATTTATTTAATTTCAATTTATATCTCAATGGTGAATCTAACAAATCTAACAATGTGTACTTCAGATTCATGGGATTGTCCACAAGAAAGCAATTACTTTTACTATACCACATGTTGGTCATTCTAACAGAGAGAGTGGCCCTGAAGATTAGCTGAAACTTCTACAAATTTTAATTCACTGACACAATGACATGTAGCTGAGTCAGTGCTTGACCTGTGCTCTGCTGCTTGTAGCTCCCCTTTTAATGTGAAAGTGAAGGTGCATCTCTTGGCCAGGCCAGGCCAGGCCAGGCCAAGCAGGTCAAGGAAGGAGGGCTTGAGTTTAAAAAAATCCCTGGGAGAGTAGATGCTGTTGGATTGAGGGGAGGGAGATGAGGTTCAGGTTTCAGCCTGACAGGGGGTCTGGGGGAAGGACTGGTATTTTGGAATATACGAAGATCCATACAAGGCACAGTGGACATAAAACCGCGGTGCTTGCCCTGACGCGGTGGGTGCAGAGTGCCAGCTGGGGCCCCGCGTTGGATTCCACTTAGATTTTGGAGGGTTTGACTGCATGGTGCCATAAGTCTCTGGGAACACACACTTAACACACCGCTGACTGAAAGCCTGGTCTCGTCCGTCACTTCACTTCTCACCCAAGCTCCTGCATGTCTAATATTTAGACATGTTCAGCTTTGTGGACTCAAGGACTGTTCTGCTACTTGTAGCATCCCAAGTTGTTTTACTATCCGTGGTCAGATGTCAGGAAGAGGATGACCGTAAGTTGTACAGTTTTTCTTGACTTTTGTCTTTTTATTTGTAAAAAAATTGAACTGTTTCTCTGATGACATTACTGACTTTTTCTTGCCTTTTCAATCTTCTCTCCCTGATGTTTCAGAAGAAAAGTTAAAAACAAATCAAATGCCAGTGGTGTGATCAAACTGTCAAATGAAGATCATGAAGAGCACCACTTTAGTTTTGCTATGGCCATTTGAACTACATGATATTTGTAATGAAGTAGTTGTTGTAATGGAGTAGTCATATTTTTTTCTAACGATTTTAGTGTATAATGTCAAGCACGCTATTGATGGTCTTTGCAACTGAGTCAAGTTCTGTCAATAGGATAGGTGAGGCTGTCAAGGCACATCTGTATGGGATGGAGGATCAGGTGAACAAGTGTCTGTTTGTCCTCACCTGGGTCCAGCTGTATCTCACACTGTACTGCTACTTCTCAGCGGCAAATCTCCTCAATGAACCAAATTGATGCCTAGAATACATCCGTATAACTTTTTTTTGTTCTGTCATAATGTGACAGAAACACTTATCTGTAGATTCTTTTTTTCTTTTAAACAAGTGTTGAGCAAACTATGACTTTAACTCATAGATCTGAAAACATAAAGAAAATCTGTAAAGTTCACCCGCAAGATTAGGCTAAAGCATATTCAGGATTTTCGTGATGTGAAGTGACAGGGTCAGACAGTACTTGACCCTAGACTAGCAGGCTCAAAGGGTAGCACAGACATTGGAAGACAGAGGACAAGATGCACAGCAGGGAGTCAACAGATGACAGACATATACTTGTATTTATAGCAAGATGAACTTTACTGCTACACATTTCCTGCTTCCAGTTCCCTCTCTCTCATAAGATTAATGAGCTTTTAGCATAAACCCATAAGTTGTAATAAAAAATGGTGATAGAGTAGAAAGGAAAGATTGAAAGAAAGGGAAGCTGCAAGTAGTCAAAATCATTTCTAATCAGAAACTAAGGCCTGTATAGCATGTACGTTCTGAGTATGGCCTTCACAAACATAGTGCAAAAACAAATAACAGCAGTCAGTAGGGCCAACCCCAAGCTGTACACATTAAACAAATCACCCATTCTTAATTCCTCAATGTGTTTGCACGAGTGCTTGACACAGCTATGGGATCCAGATGGAGAAATTTAGAAGGACCCTGTGTTTACTTAAGGCAGCAGCTTGTCAATTGGGCACAGTATCCCTGTAAGAGAGGTTCATTCATACGAGGAAGAGAGCAGGCCTGCAGGTTAAATATACTTAGCCAGCGACGTGAAATACCTCAAGTAGGGTTTCAGACACAACTGTTAACTGTGGCTCTTGTTGACATTACATTTTATGCTGCTATAAAATTCTCCATGTGATAACTTGGAGCATTTTCCTGCCTGCTTCATTTGTTATTTTTAAAACTTAAACTTGTGCTCCATAGCGTCTGATTTCCCAGTGTATTTTTGGGTCAAACCAGCACCTGTTCATCAGCATCGAAGGACGAAGCACGAAGGCCACAAACTGTAGCATCATGCAATCGCAACCTAATTACTTATTCTTGTGTCATAATGTTTTTTGAATTCCACTTTCTCTTGTATAATTTGCACTATTTTTAAAAGTGACCAGGGCTTTTGTTTGATACAGGATAACTTTTATCTTTCTCTGTCTTCCTTTTTGTCCCTCCCCTTCATTCGCTCATCACTCTTCCTCCATCCTACCCCATACTACCACTCCTCCTACTTCCTTGCTGTACCCCTTGACCCCCTTTCATCTTATTTACATTTCTCTTCCTTAAACCAACTTTCATAATAACCTCTGCTATTCTGACCCACAACACTGTATAAACTGATAAACCTCATCTCTAATTCTCTCTTGAACCAACCTGTCTGCCTTCTCATTGCTCTTATTCCTTCTTTGTCCACCTGCCACTTGCCCCCTGCTGGTCACCATAGAGGAGGCAAGTGGCTGCATCCAGGATGGCCAGCAGTATAATGATAAGGATGTGTGGAAGCCCGAGCCGTGTCGTATCTGTGTGTGCGACAGTGGATCGGTTCTGTGTGATGAGATAATCTGCGAGGAGATCAAAGAGTGTGCCAACCCTATCATCCCATCTGGAGAGTGCTGTCCCATCTGCCCTGCTGATGCCAGTACCCCCATTGGTTGTAATTTATTTATTCACATACCCATAAATAAATTACTCTTCTAGCTTGCATTTATCTCACCCTTGCAAACACTTTTGAATAGGGAACTGACTCAGGATCCAAGTATTTTGCTCAATCAGGCCTGCAGTAGTGACTGATGAAAGTCTCTAGACGTCATTTTAACATTTTTGAGTTTTCTAAAACATTCTAGTTTTATGGTATGATATTAGCCAATATGATTATTTTACCTAATCAGCGCCTGATGGTCCCTATTCCAAAAGTGGCCCTTTAAATGTTTGGTTTGCTTTGGAGGCCAGATAAGAAACATTATCAGGATGATCACATTCACAATGAGTCAGTTCGTTGTGGAATTACGTAAGTCCTGAAATGTGCTTGCTGGTTCTCATGTAAACCAGTAAAGACGCTTCTACTCATTTTAACTCATGACTAAGATGAAGTCTACGTTCATACTGAGCCTCAACTCAATTATTTATTTGACCTATTTGGAGATATTCTACAAAATCAAGGTGTCTTCAAAGGGGAACCAAAGTTTTTTCAAACTTTTCAAGTATGAGGCCTTAAGACAAGAGTAATGAAACTGTCAAAGGTTCATGGCCTTGTAAAGAGCCACTGAATTCCCATTGGGTTTGTAGAGGCCTCTAAGTTATGAAGTAAGTTACTCAGCTTCCAATGAGAGAATAAGTACAGTTTGTGTTTCTATATTTAAAAGGAATAATTTCATCAAAATCACAACTTTTAAAAAAGACATTTGCTGATATCTTCCTGGTCATCAGTTCACCCAAGCTATCACAAGTGAAATGAGTTTGGGGTCACTTAAACATAAATATTAAGATGTCCATGAGACACTAACTAACAATGGCTGTTACAGCTAGCTTACCTTTCATTTATTTTTACATTTTCCTTTAATGATCAAACCAAATGATCTAAATACCTCAATCTCACCTCTAGTCCATGCTTGTTTCTACTTTATCCCTCTTGGAGTCTCATCATTATTAGAATCTGGATGGGTTACCTGCATTTTGTTTTGTGGAATGATATTTAATCACTTTAGCCTCATTAGATTTCCATGAAGGTCTTCCTTCTTAAGAATCACAGATTAGAAATCCAATCAGTCAACTGTGAAAGTGTGAAATATTTACCGCTTTTAATGTTTTGTTTTGTTTTCCCTATTTCATACATCCCTCTGCAACATCAGAGACAATTGGTGCTAAGGTGAGTCTGAAAGAAAATAAGAAAGTACTCAGTTCTGTTTATACAATTTCGTGCTAAATCTGTTGCGTAAGTAGGTTATTTCTTAGTCAAATGTTTAGGCCACTAATATCATTTCTGTTGTTTGTTAATCAGGGCCAGAAAGGTGAACCAGGAGAGATTGCAGATGTAAGTATAAACTCTCCAGTTCGCCTCTTGACACTCCATCACTGTACGAAAGCTGCTTATCGCATAAACTCATGACTGGCCTGAGTGTTCATTTTGTTCAGGGAACTTCCAAATGATCAACTAAACCATTTTGCCTCTGTTTTTATGTGGAATACATTTTTTTTTTTCTTTTTGGAGTCTTTAAATGTCCAACCCTATGCCCAGTCATGCCCAGAATAATCACCTACATCCTGCACATATTTCTCAAGAAATATGAGCTAATTTATTTCTTATTTCTCTCCTGACTGAGTTATTCTCAAACCCTGAAAGGTGTTCATTGTCTTGTTATTTTGTTTAATTTAGTGATTACCCATTTTTCTTCAGTTTTAGACATTTTTGATCATTAGAAGTGCAATTAGTCCCACAATCCCTCATTGAACTCTCTATTACATGAAAACCCTACATTCCTTGGACATAATGAACCCAATCAAATCCTCTTAGAACCTCTCAGCAACTTTGCTGCAAGTGCACATGTCAGGTGAACAAAATCAGCCAAACCAGAGGTTAAGAGGAGGCGATGTTGTTAGCAAAACCTGTCCTGTCAAATGAAATCCTCATCAAAGTGTGTTTTTGGCTTGATGTCCAGCTCCTTGTTGGAATGTTCTTCTCTAATTCTAGCTGTTCAGAAACTGGTACAACCAGACACAACATGAAAGATACTTTTAATAAAGGGTATAGTATGACAACAGCCACAGAAGCCTGACAAAAGCCTTCTTGTTATCTTTGTGCAGGTTGTAGGACCACAAGGACCACCCGGGCCTATGGTAAAGTATAGTTTATATTCAATTTAATGAGATTTTTGAGAATACATAAAGAAATCACTTTTCTTATCCAAGCATTGTTTGATGAGATTCTTTGTTGTTACACAATAATATGATTGTTGCTCTGAGTGGTTTTAACCATCCAGGGAATCTGACTGAGACTGAATATCTTTGTTTTTGCAGGGCCCCCCAGGTGAGCAGGGATCACGCGGAGAAGCTGGCGCTAAGGGTGATAAGGTAAGAGACAACACACTGGGTTCAGAAAATAGCTTTGCACAAATCTACCCAGAAAATGATTCTGAAGAAATTGTCTCACGTTAAAGTCATAATGTGTTTTCATCATGGGCCACCAAATATTGTGGCAAGCAACACCTGTTCTGATCATCATTATAAATGAACTTGGTTCTCTATAGTTTGAGATTGCAGTGTTATAACTATTCAAGTGTTGGAAGCATGGGAACATCCAAATCTAATCAACATGCAACAGATATGAGACTTGTTCTCTTAATGTCTGTGGTAAAAGATAAACAACAAACTGGTGAAACCAATAACAATCTGAGAAAACAGCTTCATGCACCTGCGTGGGTTGGAAGAAATTGCTATCCTGCTTCTTTGTGTAATACAATTATCATTTCTGACATTAAATTCTCTTTAGTACTGCTAGTGATTGGTGACACATAGAAAATAACCCTCTCTCTTTTTCCCTAGGGAAATCCTGGACCACGAGGAAGAGATGGTGAGCCTGGCACACCTGGAAACCCTGGACCCCCTGGACCATCTGGCCCACCTGGACCACCAGGCCTTGGAGGCGTGAGTTTTAGGGCACTTTTGTAACACATGGCAGAAAAAAGAATTCAGATCAATCTCATTTCTTTTCTCAGATTTAAACCACTAGACTTCAGATTTATACCCAAGTCACAGGTCACACAGTGATATCATTTTTTAGCTGAACAAGCAGAAGGTCAAGCTATATGGACAAAACTGAACATCACCATATTTTTGATCATACATGTAAATATTAATATTGTGATGATAATTTAGAGATGACTATTGCTGCCTGTACAAAATAGTTTCACACTGAGAATTTGCTAAATATTCAGTTATGTATGTATGCAGTTTCACATCACACTAATCCCATATCACAATATTATGATATCTAAAATCTAAGAAAATAACCAGATTCATATTAAAAAAATCTTAAACATTAGTATCTTTACTTTGGCAATGTTTGATTTGCATGGATGGCTCAAAATGATTCCATAAAATTATTAGTTATTTTTTATTTAAAGAAGACAGATGAAAGGCAAACCAACAGATCTTAGCTGCAGTTTTCCTATAGACCTGGCTTTCACAGACGTATGAAGGGTGAAAATGGTGTTTTACTCTAGCAAAGAGCAGGTGCAGGCAATTTTTCCTCTATTTTCTTTCATGGTGACTGAACTACCACTGAAGTCAGCAATTTAGTTAATGTTGTTTACTTGCAGCTGTGTGTAATAGCCACTTAGTTCAGGCAGGATAAACTACATAGACTGATTCTCACTCTGTCTGTTTTTTTTATCTTTACAGAACTTTGCTGCTCAGATGGCTGGAGGTTTTGATGAGAAGGCCGGAGGTGCTCAGATGGGTGTAATGCAAGGACCAATGGTAAGTAGCACTCTGTGCAGTGGGTATATCTAACAAGAGGTGTTTATGTGCACTTTTTGGTCTGCAAAGAGTTCATTTCTCCCAATATCCTCATTAGTAGCATTTAGCTTTTCTGAGATTTGCTGCTGAAGTGTTCACAAAGATGCTGTGCTGCCACCTTGTGGTTCAGTAGTTCCACTCCAATATAGATATTTTAGTTGACTTTTCAAAATAATGGTTGCTACTGACACTTAGTTGGAACAAAGCTTTCCTATTATTTTAGAAGAATATTTAAGTATGAACCATTTGAAAATACAGCTAAAGAAGCCATATTTAATAAATAAATGATGATTTACAAATTCCAGTAAATAGATTTTTTAGTGTCTAGAGTTAAAGGAAAATTTAAACCTTAGACATTCGTTTTTTACAAGAAACTCCTGAGCCAAAAATGAGTTCAGTTTACATGTTTTAATCATTCACAATAGCTGTGATGAAAAAAATTCTAAAGCTCTATATTTTATTGTTTTGTCACACCATACGATGGAAAAAAACACAAGTTAGCTTGCTGTTTCTCCCTTGCAGGGTCCTATGGGTCCTCGTGGTCCCCCTGGACCTACTGGAGCTCCTGTAAGTACATTTACTACAGCATTATACGTTTAATTACTGTATATAGAGAACAACTTGTGGCATGAATGAACAAATCGTTGATGCTTTGCTTTATGATTTGTACCTATAGGGGCCACAGGGATTCCAAGGTGGCCCTGGAGAGGCTGGAGAGCCTGGACCAGCTGTAAGTATTAGTGCCTATCTCAGAAACACCTGTGTACCTAATCTACTGACCTCAGACTGAAGTAAGAAACTGGTCTGATTATGAATAGAAGCATAGTTAGGTTTGTGGCTATTTGACGTCTCTCACACTGTGAAAATCACCCATACACTGCAGCTACAAATTTAGTTCAACAGATGAACAGTAAGAAGACAGCACAAACATCCTTCTTATTGTCTTTTGAGCAGTAAGATTACTGTCACTAATATTTTATCTCTCTTTGTTTTAACAACAGGGACCACAGGGACCTCGTGGACCACCAGGACCTTCTGGAAAACCTGGAAGCGATGTAATTGTCAAAGCTTCTTTTTCATATGAAACACACAAATTATTAAAATATAAGCAAAAACCTTTGCACCACCAGGGGGTGCTGTCTCCTAACAGTAATGGTGAAATGATGACTTCACAAATTACAGGCTGCATGCATGTCTGTCCACTACAGCAAATTCTAGTGCAGATACTGTACACTTCTTTAACAAATAATCATTCCACTTCCTGTTTGTTTCAAGGGTGAGGCTGGCAAACCTGGAAAACCTGGTGAGCGTGGACCTGCAGGGCCTCAGGTAAACATTGATTGAGTATTTAATACCTGAATGCAAAATCATTTTATCAGTTGCTTTCTTGACGATTAATCTAAATGTCAAAGTCAAGAAAAGAAGACAGAGTGGAGTAAAGTATTACTAATGTAAATATTTTGTGTTTGTATTTCAGGGAGCTCGTGGATTCCCTGGAACTCCTGGACTTCCTGGGATCAAAGGACACAGAGTGAGTGTTTCAGAGGCAGAGGAAGCAGGATATTAACTGCTCAATACTCACAGATCTGTAGCTGCTCAATCACAAGAGGAATAACTGAGGTGTGTGTCCTGATGAGTCCTGTCATGTTTCTCTGTAGGGTCATCCTGGTCTAGATGGAGCTAAGGGAGAAACTGGTGCTGCAGGAGCCAAGGTTAAAAAAAGATCTTAAATCAATATCTTTACTGTTTAGCAAATGTTTCTATCTTTTCCACTTACTTCTTATCTTCTTCTAATTTTTCTGATCTCTGTTCCTGTCAGGGTGAGGCTGGTGCTGCTGGAGAGAACGGTGCCCCTGGACCCATGGTGAGTCTTAAGTGCTTTGTCTGGTCTGCATTATTATTTTGTGTTTTTCTAATAAGACAGAAGAAGGAAAATTAATTGGATGGTTTTAACTTCATGTGTATCATAAGGATCAAGATAAACTGACTGCTTGTATTTTCTGTCATAGGGTCCACGTGGTCTGCCTGGTGAGAGGGGACGTCCCGGAGCTGCTGGAGCTGCAGTGAGTAACAGTTTCATATCTGCTTAAATCCACTGAGCATCAGTATGTTTTAACTGGCTGCAACTGAATCCTTTCAATATATATAATGATCTCTTCATTATGCTTTATGCAACTGACTATCATGCCTTTTTACTCTTCAGGGTGCCCGTGGAAATGATGGCTTGCCTGGTCCTGCTGGCCCACCTGTGAGTATCACATATTCCACTTTGCATCTAATTCAAAGAATTGATTTTTATTTCATAATGTTATTGCCTTTGATGACACAGTAACAGAGTGATTAGACATGAATCCTAACCTGCAGATTTTCGTTCTGTCTACAGGGGCCTGTTGGTCCTGCTGGAGCTCCCGGTTTCCCAGGATCTCCTGGAGCCAAGGTTTGTACAGATGACATGATCATAAACCAATATGTTCATGTAGTGGATGCCATGTTGTAAAATAAAGCATTTAACACCTGGTAGGTGTCACTTAAACCATTTATGGTTAACTACATCTTCAACGTCTTACTCTGTCACCCATAAACTCCTAGTTTATAGTTAGTGTTTTATATACAGATGAGACAGATTAAGCTGCATTCCTAGTTATGATTTTTTCAATTGACTTACTCAGCCTTGGATTTAATGATGTGAGAACATCTATGTTGTGTCTATCTATGTGTAGGTGCAGATGTTGGATTCACAGTTAAATGAATTGTAAAAACAAATGACAATTTTCCTACCTGTTCATGATTCATTGTGTCCTTTCAGGGAGAAGCTGGTCCTACTGGAGCTCGTGGAGCTGAGGGACAACAGGGACCCCGTGGAGAGGCTGGAACTCCAGGATCTCCTGGACCTGCTGGAGCATCGGTTTGTTTGTCATCATTCCTAAATGATGTTGATTTACTCATTAGACAGTTCCATTCTTACACATTGTTTGTTAATTATGAATTTATTGTCTGCACAGTGTGATGCATTGCTTCTTCTCTGCCTGTATAGGGTAACCCTGGTACCGATGGTATTCCTGGAGCTAAAGGATCTGCTGTAAGTCCATTTTCTGCATTCATGCTTTTAGAATCATCTAATACCTTAGTTCATACATTCATAAGACTACTGCTCTGCTATTCTGATATCTTGCTGCTGCTTCTTTCTTCCTTGAAGGGTGCTCCTGGTATTGCTGGTGCTCCTGGTTTCCCTGGACCCCGTGGACCACCTGGACCCCAGGGAGCTACAGGACCTCTGGGACCAAAGGGACAGTCTGTAAGTCACTTGGAAATAATCTAAAACTCTGTAAAACTTATTACTTTTTCATACTCTAATTATTTATTGTTGTATCTGTCTTCTTTTTTGGCCATGTTTAGGGAGACCCTGGTCTACCTGGATTCAAAGGTGAAGCTGGACCCAAGGGAGAGCTTGTGAGTTACTCACTTTGATTTGATTATACTGTACATGTCATATCCAGTGTGAAACATTTTATGTAATTAGAAGATAGAAAAGATGTGCTTACATGTTTTAATTTCTCCAGGGCCCTGCTGGTCCTCAAGGACCCCCTGGCCCTGCTGGTGAGGAAGGAAAGAGAGGTGCCAGAGGAGAGCCTGGAGCTGCTGGACCACTTGGACCTCCAGGAGAGAGAGTAAGTAGCCAACTAACCAACCAATTATTCTGGTAAAAATGGACTTTATGAAATATTTGGTGCTATTTTGTGCACAATCGAATCATTTATTTTCTTTTTCCAGGGAGCTCCTGGTAACCGCGGTTTCCCTGGTCAGGATGGTCTTGCTGGTGCTAAGGTAAGTCCTGTGTAAAATGCCACTTCTCCAACAGTCAGGGCTAATTTTAGCCAAGTGACACAACATATCGACTGAATCTGAGCACTGTATCACAAGAATGATGCTGTTATGGGAATAACACTAGCTGTCATGTTTCTAGTGATATTTAACGGGGCTTCTTTTATCTTGTCTTCTTCAGGGTGCCCCTGGTGACCGTGGTGTTCCTGGTGCTGCTGGGCCTAAAGGCGCTAGTGGAGATCCTGGACGCACAGGAGAGTCTGGTCTTCCCGGCGCCAGAGTGAGTCCTGCAACTTCAGCCCAGAAACAGTTAGACAGTATTGTTAACATCTTCTTAGTCTGAAACCAGATAAATAATTACTGCTGTTAGTATGATCTGATTGATTTTATCTGACGTACATCATAGAGATTCATCCCATTTTTTGAATAATGCTGACAATCTCTAAAATGTACGTGTCTTTCATAGGGTCTTACTGGTCGTCCCGGAGATGCTGGTCCTCAGGGCAAAGTTGGACCCTCTGTGAGTACAATATTAATATTTAGGTATTAGCTCACGTCACATGTATAGCAAAATACACAGAAAGTGACACTGAAAAGAGAATAGGTGGTTTCAAGGTGGTTTCCCTGCAGCATTTTAATATAAACACAGGAAATAGATTCATACATTGTAGTATTATTCATAATTTACATCTATTTTGAAAGCTAGTTGGACTTGAGAAGTCCTATTTAATGCATGCTAATATAATAATGATAAAAGATGTCATTATGCGCTCCCACACCTGAGTTACTATCCATTATATTTGGGTTTCTGTGCTGTTTGTGATTTTACCTTGTGCATTTGACAGGGTGCCCCTGGTGAGGACGGTCGCCCCGGCCCACCTGGTCCTCAGGGAGCCCGTGGACAGCCAGGAGTGATGGGTTTCCCTGGACCAAAAGGAGCCAATGTGAGTTTTTTTAAAGAGTAGAGTAGGAACACAACGGACCTTAATTATTACACACAACATGTTCATATAGCATACCTAGCATACCTAATAACATGCAGTCTCTCCATGTGTTTCAGTTGCCAAGTAGCCTACAATTTGCATGTACCTTGTAGCACTCCATGCTAATGAGACTTTCAATGGAGCATTTACTGTGATTTCTCTACAACAGGGTGAACCTGGAAAGCCAGGAGAGAAGGGTCTTGTGGGTCGTCCTGGTCTGAGAGTGAGTACATTGTCTCACAAATGAGACAAATGCCTAACAAATGAATTCAACATCTTCCATCCACAGATCACATTGTTTTAATTTAAACACTCTTCTCTAAACAGGGTCTGTCTGGAAAAGATGGTGAGACTGGTGCTGCTGGACCTCCTGGGCCTGCTGTGAGTATCTAGGTGTAATTATATGTTGCCAGTGTTTTACCTGCTCTTTGTGCTTGACTGATCACCTGTGTTTGGGTTTTATATCATAGGGGCCTGCTGGAGAGAGAGGAGAGCAAGGACAGCCTGGACCTTCTGGTTTCCAGGTGACTTTATTTTCTCATCACTTCCCAAATACATAGTGTCCATTCCCCAAAGCTTGAATATTAGTGTGAATGATTTGTAAGAGTTCACACTTTAGACATTGTAGACTGTTGGAGAAATAAATCCAATCAGAGTCATTTACTCAGTAAACCTGCAGATCTGTAGTTAAGTATCTAGTCCATATTCACAGATATATAATTAATAATTTGGTGTTGTTAAACAGGGTCTGCCTGGACCATCTGGTGCCCCAGGAGAGCCTGGAAAACCTGGAGACCAGGTGAGTGTTGTCATTGTTGACAAACTCCTTCAACTCTCTGAATGCAAACCACAAGTATCTAAGAGCTTGTGTGGTGCCACACGCATGCTAAATGATGGTATTTCTAAGTATTTGAACTTGTCTGAAATGAAATGCATATGGAAAAATAAATGCAGTGAGAGACAAGCTGAAACAGCCTCTAGTTTAAGATGATTAAAATACCTTGGTGTATTTGACATTCAAGGTAACTGCAGCTTATTAAACATAATTTTAATAAAGCCACAATGTTTGCTTTACAGCAGTGCTCACTGCTTTTTAAGAACAGGAACAAACTGGGTCTTTCCTCTCTTTGCAGGGCGTTCCCGGAGAAGCTGGAGCTCCTGGTGTTGTTGGACCAAGAGTGAGTTTCCATAGTAAAGCTGCTTCATGTCTTCATTTCTAATGATTTCAAAGAGTAATGTAAGTGTAATGTTTTATGGTCATACCATTGTCTTACGGCCATACCACTCTGGACACGCCCGATCTTGTCCGATCCTGGTACCCATAACCGGTCAAATTTCGTTCACACATGAGTATTTCACCTAAAATAGGTTGATGGTGTCATACATGTAGGTCTCAGATCTTGATTTTATAATCTTGGTACAGCATATGATTCAACTCTTGCTCACGTCACATAACTGAGCAATATGTACCATTTCTTGTTTCTCCTGTTGACTCAGTGTCTTGTTGTCTCCTAACAGGGTGAACGTGGTTTCCCTGGTGAGAGGGGTGGTGCTGGAGCTCAGGGTCTTCAGGGACCGCGTGGACTTCCTGGAACACCTGGAACTGATGGGCCCAAGGTCGGTGGAGACAGATTTTGTGTTGCTTAAGTGCCTGGTTTTTTTTTTTTGCTGTTCTGTAAGTGTCATCTTTACCAGGCTAACAGCAGCTGTTTTGATTGTAATTTAGTTCTATTGGCAGTGTTTTTATTTTCAAATAATTTAATTAATTTAAATCTAATAATAATGATTTCATTAGAATTCTTAGGCTGGCTGACTTACTGGTGTCTCTGTTGCCTGGCAACCTCACATTGACAAGAAGATGACAGGAAGTTATTTCAGAGCCATTCAAATTAAACAAACAAGACATTATGTTTTAATTACAGTAATAATAACAATAAACTTTATTCATAACTCACTTTTCACAGCTTTTTTTAGTTCTAAACATGCTGGTAGCCAGGATACAGATCCAGGCTAGCTGTGTCTGCCTTCCAATGGTATTTGGCCTAAGCTAAGCTAACTATTTGCTAGATGTAGCTTCATATTCACTGTGTAAGAGAGTATTGATCTTCTCATATTGTTATCCACACAAGAACAAATAAGGGTTTTTCCCAAATTAGTCCTATTCCTATTTGACAAACAACTTATTTTATAATTCAGGGAGCCATTGGACCAGCTGGTGCTGCTGGACCTCAGGGACCTCCTGGCTTGCAGGGTATGCCTGGAGAGCGAGGAACAGGTGGCATTCCAGGACCCAAGGGAGACAGAGTGAGTAACAGATTATTGGAGAAGCTGTAACAATGCACCTTTGTGTGAATATTATGAATTATTTCATGAGCGACATAATACGGGTAGAGCAAATGTCATGCCCACAGGTCTCAGTGTTTCATGTATAATTAAAGAGCAATCATCTTCATCTTTGTCCAACAGGGTGACAATGGACAGAAAGGACCTGAGGGAGCTCCTGGCAAGGATGGTGCTAGAGTGAGTTCAACATAAATCTCTTATGGGACAGTCGTCAAACAAAAAACTTTATTCTCTATAACTTGTTTCCTCCTCTTATTTCTCCATTCATGCTCTTTTCCTCTTTCAGGGTTTGACTGGCCCCATTGGTCCTCCTGGCCCAGCTGGACCCAACGGTGCTAAGGTGAGAAATAATTGCATTAACCACTGGACAACTATAGGGCAAAAATTGGATCTGAATGAACAAATTATTGTAAATTAATTTACAATAATCAGTTTGTGGGTGTGTATGTATTAAAATTCATATGGTATGTTTGTTATTTGGGATGCATTGACTGACTTGCTCTATCCTATCCAGGGTGAGACTGGACCCACTGGCCCTACTGGTGCTTCTGGTGCTCGCGGTGCCCCTGTAAGTACCTTTTTGCCACATGCACAGTAGGCAGCATACACAAGTTAATCAGCTGGTGTGTGACTGGAACTGTGCTGTTGCTTCCAATAATGAAACCTCTTCTTAATGAAATATCTTCAAGTGCACAGAGCAGCTTACAGGACTCTCAAATGGAATAGCGTCCTTTTCCTGGACAGAGAGTGAAGCAAATTATTGGCATTACAAAAACATGATGATGAGGGGGATCCCACAGCTTAATTTGAGTGAGACCCTGTGAGACTCTGCTTCATTCCAAAAGATGTTTCCATTCGTACTTTTGAAGAAAAAAGAAATCCCGTAGTTTCTGGCATCAAAACACTGACTTATTTTAGTAAAAGTAAAACAAATTTAGTAAAAAATGTGTAATTTTATATGACTTGATGATTTTTACGCTTATAATCAGGCAAGCCTCAGTGGCACTGCTGTCATTTAGAGGTCATCTGCGACTTGAATACAGCAAGAGTAACATGGTCGTGAATCTGCAGGGAGATAATGACAGGATTGATGTCTGCATATCACAAAACTCACAAAACTTTCTGGCAGGGTTGTTCTTCTTAGATTTAGGTTTTTAACATATTTATTGACTTTACTGTCATTTTTCTGCCTGTAATTACTTGTTGTTACTTATTGTTTCAAAGTTTAGGAATGAACATACTGTTGAAAAACAATTTCTAGAATAAAAACAATATAAAAATAGAATAATTACCTTGTGTCTGCTATCACTGACCAGCAATTTCTCCTATCCTCTTGCAGGGTGACCGTGGTGAGGGTGGTCCTCCTGGTCCTGCTGGTTTTGCTGGACCTCCTGTAAGTTAACAGAAACCTGTTATGTTTATTTAATGAAATAACTATATTTATTTATTTACTTACTTATTTACTTACTTGCTTTTTTTCCTTTAATAAATGCTCTGCTAATTTTACTACTTTGTTTAAAATATCCAGGGTGCAGATGGTCAGCCAGGTGCCAAGGGAGAGGTTGGTGAGCCTGGACAGAAGGGAGAAGGTGGCACTCCTGGACCTCAGGGACCATCTGGAGCTCCTGGACCTGTGGTGGGTATTTGACCTCAAATTAAAGTACTAGATGTATATATGTTAGGTCGTGTTTCTGGATTGTGTACAGTGCTTTGAAGTCACTCTGGGAGTGTAATATAAACATGATTAATTGTGTAACCTCTTTTTCAGGGACCTACTGGTGTAACTGGACCTAAAGGAGCTCGTGGTGCTCAGGGAGCTCCTGTAAGTATCTGTGTTACGATAATCCTTTGCACTATACTTCTGCATAATGATAAGCATACAATCTATACAGATTACATGATTTATATGGCACATTTCAGAGGACTCTGGCTGATTAATTCATTCATTCCTCCTTTCAATTCCTTTAAGGAAATGGAAATGATTCATCAAGAATAAGTAAATAATTTGCAGACTGAACAATGAAATAATCAGTAGTTGCAGTCCTGCAGCCTACAGTGTGCACATGCATGCATGTTTACAAGCAACTTACACCATCAAGGGTAGCTAAGAGGGATATAATACATACAGTGAATCAAATTATTGACAAAGATCAATCCCTAACTTACAGCAACATGCAGTCCACAAGTAAGGAGCACTGCATTTATTTGTGTATTAGTTGTATTAGTCTGTGCTTTTCTTATGTCTCCTGTATAAAATACCTGAACGATTCAGAACTGTTCTTAAGACTGTAGTGTAACTAAATTCTGTGCATTAAGAAAAGCATTAAGTTCATTTTTATTGACTTTAGTGCAGTCACATGCAGGGACGGGAGATGTTTGAACTAGACCACTGTAAATTGAGATCCATTACTTAAAGTTGTTAATTCCCTTTTCATACTCTCATAGCATCCTAATGCACCTTAGTTACTGATATGAGTGACAAGTCAAAAGGTTGGGTATGTTTATGTTTACTGAACTTGTTTTGTCTTTAACAGGGTGCTACTGGTTTCCCTGGTGCTGCTGGCAGAGTGGGACCCCCTGGCCCTAATGTAAGTGTTCATCAATAACAAATTCCAAGAAGGGATATCAAACTGCTGAGTCTATTCAAAAGGAGTGTGGGTGTATTTCTGCACTAACACACTGAAATTCTCTGTCTTTCCATCAAAGGGTAACCCTGGCCCCGTTGGCCCTGCTGGTTCTGCTGGTAAAGACGGACCAAAGGGTGTTCGTGGTGATGCCGGCCCACCAGGAAGACAGGGAGATGCTGGGCTTCGTGGACCTGCTGGCCCACAAGGAGAAAAGGGAGAGCCTGGAGAGGACGGACCACCCGTGAGTTTGATTTGGCACCTCACAAGAACCCATAAGTACTGGGGTCAAAAGACAACATCCAGTTTCATTCACTTGAGTTTTCAGCCTAATATTCACAGATAAAATTGACTCATACACTCTGACTGACATAAGAAAATGGTCCGAATTCAGTCTTGTATGGTTGAATAAGAACATTTCATGATTCTGACTTCTCTGTCTTGACTGTGTAGGGTGCTGATGGGCCTTCAGGTCCACAGGGTCTGGCTGGATCTCGTGGTATTGTTGGCTTGCCTGGTCAGCGTGGAGAGAGAGGCTTCCCTGGTCTCCCTGGACCTTCTGTAAGTGCTCTTCTCAATATATGATTTTCAGCCTCCGTGTAAACTGTTTGAAATTAGACAGGGGCCAGATCAAGTCTGTCTAACATCTGGAGCAACTTCAATTATTGCTTAGTTCAGGTGTTTTCAAAGTGGGAGGCAGTGGGAATAGGGGGAGGTTCAATGAATGGAAGTGAAAATTTATTACCTTAGTTATCAAAGTGAGATCCCAGAGACTGGTTTAATACGTATGATTCGGTTACAGAGATCAAGGGATATAGTAGTTTGGGTGAATTTTACTGTTTCACCCACTTTCCCAGAGTCAGACACTGATAAATGCCTCAGGACAGAGCTTTTATTATGTATGTGGTGTTGTCTTAAGTTATATCAAACGGCAATATCAGGCTACCTTGGCTCAATAATTGAGCATCTTCCAAGCTTTGCCAGAGGGGAGGCCCACAGTCTCACACTCTGAAAGCTCCTTGCTTAGTTTTGTCAGAATGTTATTCTCTGCCTCTAGTGTCAAAGTAGCAACTGAAATGTTCCTTTGTGTCCAGGGCGAACCTGGTAAACAAGGAGCACCTGGTTCCACTGGTGACCGTGGACCTCCTGGACCTGTGGGACCCCCCGGACTTACTGGACCTGCTGGTGAAACTGGAAGAGAGGTCAGAACTATACACTAATAATAACAACAACAACAACAACAACATGTTCTCATTTCATCAGGAAAGATGTGCATGATTTCTATGGCTATGGGAACAAGAACCTTATTTGCAAACTCTGAAATTACACAGTGGTCACATTTACAATATACTTATGAAATAATAGTGTCAATCTTGATGCCTCTAAATTATAAATCATGTCTTTGTGTCTCAGGGTACCCCTGGATCAGATGGACCTCCTGGCAGAGATGGAGCTGTTGGAGTCAAGGTGAGAGACTTCAGCCTCGCCTATAAATCTGAAACTAGTCTAACAGATCAAACAGTTTTATTTTTAAAAAATCTCAAAGATTTGTGAGTTTGCAGAAACTGCCATTGTCCTGAGTCATCACCTTGTATACTCATGTAGGGAGAACGAGGTAACACCGGTCCAGTGGGCGCCCCTGGAGCTCCTGGTGCCCCTGGTGCTCCCGGACCAGTCGGACCTCTCGGAAAGCAGGGAGACAGAGGAGAGGCTGTAAGTAGCACAGCATGAAGTGGAGGCCACAAGCAAACGCACAGTGTTGGGAATTTTTGATGTTCACATGAGGAGACACCCACTATTGCTTCTTTTTTTAGGGTGCTCAAGGACCTGCTGGACCCCCTGGATCCGCTGGTGCTAGAGGAATGGCTGTGAGTACCATTATCTCAGACTCCAATGATATCATCAGGTTTCTTTTGTTTTAATTTGATTTAGGTAATTAAACTGCCATGAATTTTAATACGTGTTAAACCTTTGCTCCAGGGACCCCAAGGACCACGTGGAGACAAGGGAGAGGCTGGTGAGGCAGGAGAGAGAGGACAGAAGGGTCACCGTGGATTCACTGGACTGCAGGGTCTTCCTGGACCTCCTGTTAGTAATCCATATCTAACCATTTTGCATCTCATCTCCCCTTACCTGTGTGCTATGTGCTCTAAGCTGTCATTGTCCCTGTCCTGACAGGGTCCCGCTGGAGACGGTGGAGCTGCCGGACCTGCAGGACCAAGCGGGCCTAAGGTGAGCTGAGCAAAGAGCAGAAAAACTCTTATTACATTTCTATCCTGCAGCTTTAACAGCCAAGATATGTGATAGTAATGAAGGGCGCAGGTTCGTCTTTTTGTAATTCTCCAATCACCTGATGAAGACAGGGACAGGAAAGGCCACGTTCTGTAATTACCCACTGCTGTGATAAGATGGGCAGCTGAGGCATTTTGTAATTACTCTCTGCAAGGGAAAAGAGGCAGACAGACAGGGGACCGTGATTTGTGAGACCACTCCTGCTGAGATCGGAAATGGACTTCAATACCTATTCTAGATTAGCTAAGCACTGGGCATGATAAGAAAAATGAAGGGAAATGTCACTGTACAAATAATCTTTATGCATAATAAGGTAAAGGCTCTGGAGGTGATTGGGGTAATGGAGAAAAACTGCTGGCACATTTGAACTGCTTTATCAGATTTCCATCCTTATCTAGGCTGCATGACAGATCTAGCAAGACTGTAACGCTTTACTTTAGAGAGCGCAAGTTCAGTAAATGAAGCACTGATTCACACTCACAGAACACGTTCTCATCCAGCTTTTACTCTAACACTCACTCTTTCTGTAGGGACCACCTGGACCAGCTGGACCTGCTGGCAAAGATGGATCAAATGGACAGGCTGGCCCAATTGGACCCCCCGGACCCCGTGGACGTTCTGGTGAAAGTGGTCCTCCTGTACGTAGCAATCCTCAAAATCAAATAATATCCACATCCACTACAATATAATCTGTATTTTTCAGCACAGTTTTGCTTTACCTAATTGTTGCACCTGCCATCCTGATCCTTTTGCCTTTTGCCTTTTTTCAGGGTCCTCCTGGTAACGCCGGACCCCCTGGCCCTCCCGGTCCTCCCGGCCCCGGCATTGACATGTCTGCCTTTGCCGGTCTGGGTCAGACCGAGAAGTCCCCTGATCCTCTCAGGTACATGAGGGCCGATGAGGCTTCCAGCTCCCTGAGGCAGCACGACGTCGAGGTCGACTCCACGCTCAAGTCCCTCAACAACAAGATTGAGAACCTGCGCAGCCCCGATGGCAGCCAGAAGAACCCTGCTCGCACCTGCAGAGACCTGAAACTGTGCCACCCTGAGTGGAAGAGCGGTAAGAAAATAAAAATTACCTGTTGACTTGTTGCCTTCACAATGTTCCTCACTGGTTGTTGTAAAATATGATTTGGTTCTCTAGATATGTCCTTCTGAAATAATTTAATAATTCCCATTTTCCATCCTGGGGTGAAAAAGAGCTACAGCTAATGTCATTTTTAGTAATGGTCTAGTAAAACATGTTTAAATCATTTGTATCAATCAGTCATTGGCTCTCAGTTGGTAACTCTGCTCTCAATATAGTTTCCCTTTGGTTACAATGTTGCTGTGGATTCAGTGATGCTGCGATTTTAGCAGTTTAGAAAAGGCCAGACATGTTGGCAGAGAGGTCTGGAAGACAAAGTTGTGTATTACCATTTAAAATGAATGAAAAACAAGAGTCATCGCTCAAATTAAATAACAGCTGATTGAAATATCACAAAAATGGAAGCTGAATTATAAGCTCATTTAAATCACGTGGTTTCGATTATCCAAACATTACTCAAAATGCATTCAGTTCTACAGCTTCACTCCTTGTTAACCCACCTTTCATCATCTCTGCAGGCAACTACTGGGTTGATCCCAACATTGGCAGCACAGCTGATGCCATCAAGGTTTTCTGTAACATGGAGACTGGAGAGACCTGCGTCTACCCGAGCATCGCCAAGGTACCACAGAAGAACTGGTGGACCAGCAAGAGCAAGGACCGTAAACACGTCTGGTTCGGAGAGACCATGAATGGAGGATTCCACGTGAGTTCACTTTTCCAGCACAGCGCTTAAGACGATACCTCTGTACATAAACTCATCTTGGGTGCACCAAAGTGATCCATAACATGAAAGCTGCTCACAAGCCGCTCCCTCTTCCTCTCCTACAGTTCAGCTACGCTCAGGCCGGCCCTGCTGCCAGCGCTGCCAGTGTCCAGCTGACCTTCTTGAGGCTTCTGTCCACTGAAGCATCCCAGAACCTCACTTACCACTGCAAGAACAGCGTTGCCTACATGGACCAGGCCACAGGCAACCTGAAGAAGGCTTTGCTGCTGCAGGGCTCCAACGATGTGGAGATCCGCGCAGAGGGCAACAGTCGCTTCACATACAGCGTGTTGGAGGATGGCTGCAAGGTGAGCACAAGAGCTGGAATACATAATCTTGTTTAAGTTTAATATATGTGTCGTTGTTGTATCACAGGACCACTGTTAACACATTTCTCTACTCTCAACCAACAGAAACATACAGGCCGATGGGGCAAGACTGTCTTTGAGTACAAAACACAGAAAACCTCCCGTCTGCCAATCGTGGACATTGCTCCTATGGACATCGGAGAAGTGGATCAGGAGTTTGGAGTGGATGTAGGCGCAGTGTGCTTCTTGTAAAGTGGAATATCACAATGGCCCCCCAAAAACACAGGAAATAAATAAACTCCACCATGAAACATTACACACACACTTCCACAATAAAGAAGACTGGAAATTATAAAAGAAAATTGATACTTTTTCTCTCACAACGAAGTGCTCTCCAAGTTGTACTCCCTGGATGTTAGCACTGAAGGGCACCGGCAATATCTGTACATCACACCAGCATTCTCTGTCAACCCGCTTCCTGAGATCCAGTCATGTTTCCCATGGCCCACTGTTGACGGGAATGAGTCAGAGCCAGGAGGAAGAGGGACCAAGCGAACAAGTTATGGAGAACAGAAACATGACTTGATGTCACTTATTTATTGTCTAACCAGAATGGGCAGAGCTGAGGTAGGACTGGGCGGGTTCACTTTGTAAGTAAGACAAGCCCCCCCTTCCACTACAGAACAGCCGCACAACCTCTGTCCCAGTCCTACTCCACCTCCCTCCCTGTTTCCCTCCTGACACACAAATATGGCATTTTGAATCAGCGTAGACAAAAAGTAATATTCTCAGTAAGTAAAAATCAAATCCAGGTGCTCCAGGCCAGTCCATCGTGCGCAGGAGCAAAACCTTTACTGTGTATTATAAATCCTTGGTTCTATTGTTGTAAAAGTCTGTGTTTATAAACAACCAGATGGTTTTATATATATTTCCACATTATGTGTGTACATGTGTCTATATGCACACCAACACTTTTTGGAAAGTGAGGTCACATTCGGGATGTATGTTTCAATGTCCTGTACCCCTTGACTGCCCATCAGAAGAAGGCCCAGTTCTCATTTGGAAAAATTTGCTTTGAAGAATTTGAGGGAAATTTGTTTTCGCTTTTTTATTGTAGTCATCCAGATTGTTTAAAGCTACCTCACGCTGAAAAACAAAGTGAAAATGTTGAGTTTAAATCTGAGCTGACCAAACATTAGCTTTCAGGTGGATCTGGGGCTGAATGGCCATCTTTGCTTTGGGTTGCTCTCTCTTCAGAAGGTGCTATGAGTTCTGTATTTCAGTTTCCACCAAACGCCGCCCCAACCCTAATTCCCACTAGCCTCACACCACACACTCACACTCCACCCTGGAGGAGGGGTGCAGTCGGGTTAAACAGGGGAGACAGGGGCTACTTGGAGGCCTCCTCTGGAGTCCAGACCCCGGAAACAGATCGCAGGACTCTGAGGACGGTTGCTCTAAAACGACCAGGGTGGGTTGTCTCTGTGTGTGTGAGGGCGTGTACATTTTTTGAATTAATTTTATTATGGTCATTTTTGTTTTTATTTTGTTACACTTCTAATTGATGTAAATTGGAAAATAAAAGGAAAACCGAATTAAGAATGAAGTTGATTTTTAATTGAGTTTTGAATAAAAACAGAAATGGCGTGGGGACGTATTTCTTCTTTCAACAGAACCATTCATGTGTGCTTAAATGTTTTTTTTTGTTATACTTGTATTTCATGAGGTCAGTTACTCTTGACTGTGAGTGCATAGTCTGTGTATGTGAGTGCGTGTGTGTGAAAGCTTAAGACTGTGATGCAAGTGTGTATTTTGATATGAGAGAATCTCATAACAAAAGGAATAAAAGTACTGTATTCGTTCTGCGGTTTCAGGGTGGGGCTGGGCGTAGTTGGCTCCTGTTTGTCTGAACTAATAGGCATAAATAAAGAACATTTTGGTGACTGGAATCAAGTATTTTGTAGAGTAATGATGCATCTGAGCAGCTGCAGCATCACTATTTGTCTGTATTGTGGCCAGCTTCCTCTCCCGTCTGTCCTGAGTAATAAAAGCTTGACTGTAGCCCTCCCAGTGACATACTCTTACTTAAAATAAAATGTGCTAATAGCAACTCAACAAACAAAAAGTCCACTTTAAATCGATACAAAAAGGGAAAAAAAACTAAAGTAGTTAAAATACATTTAAAGATTCAAAATTGAAAAAGTACAATTGTGGGAAAACATGAAATAAGTGAATTTACCAGACCTCTGTAGTCATCTCTCTTTGACAGCTAGAAGACAGTTGGTGGTTGAGCTGCACTCTGAGTTATGTAGGCGCCAGGTTTTCAGAAGAATGCATGGAGTAAAACACAAGGTGTGCACCAAATTCATAAACTATCCTACAGTGTGCAGACGGCTACTTGCTTAGCATTGACAGTGTACCGTTTCAGTAATATACAAAAATAAGCAGGCCTGATTGGCTTTTGATTTAATATGCGGGATGTCAGCTGTCACTCAAACAAGACTTTGGAAAGCCGCTGCAAATTACATCAGGATGTGAACATTTCTTGGATCTGCAAACATTTTGGAGCCGTTTCACCGCCACCCAGAATTTATTTTACTTTCGGCTGAGAGCCTCCAATGCCTGGCATTGCATTGTGGGAGACCAGTGTGCATGATCGGCACACTCAAAAGTCAACCATATTTAGTATGTGTGCTGTCTGCGCTGAATACAGAGAATAAACAAGTGTTAGCAGGAACTTTCTACACGTTTATTGACAATCTGTGATAACAACAGTGATTTGTGAGTATGTGGTAGCAGCTTGTGGGTAGGTCAAGAGATGAGCTCCGTAAATAGTGACTGGTTGGCAAAGTCGGCGGGCCTTGCTTGAGGGCGTGGCAGTGCTGGACTGCCACTGAGGCCAAAATGGGGGAGGCCGGTGCTCAGGAAGTAGAAAGGCACGTGGGTAATTCTCCCACTGGACCAACACTGAGAACAGAGAGAGAAATGTTACTTTGGTGTCTGCAGGGTTCACCGAGTTCAATTTGATACTGCAAAGAATGCAGTTTATAACCGAAGCCAAATATGAAACTATGATGAAACCAAAGGAGAGGATATGGTCCAGAATGATCTATTATTACATTACATTTATTTCAGTACTTTTGAGTAGTTTATAACATCAATTATTTATTAATGTGACATGGACCTGGATGCACTTTAGTTAGCTACTGTTAACCCCACACAGCCCCACTTATTAAGTGTATAACACTTCCCAATATCCTACAATTAAACACAAAAACCAGCATCCAAAGAAAGTATTTTGCAAATGTAAGTCTTTTCAAGGTTTTATAAGACTCTCTGAAACTACCACATTACTTACTAAAACATAATATGAGGGTAAAAATAAGGAAAGTACAGGGTAAGACTGACCACAGTGAGCAAAGCTCCATGCTGGAAGTTTGGATGGAACTGCATCAGTCTTGGCTCTGCGCCGGGCTCCCCTTGAACAAAACCACTAAACAAAGAAACACAAGAACTCGTCAGCATATTCAAAAGGGATACGCTGTAGTGCTACTCTGTGAAATGCAATACTTTAGAGCTCTTCTAAAGCTACGCAAATTTGAAATGCAACCACTCATAAAAGTACGAACCATGGCAAAAGTTCAAATACGGGGCTGGTTCTCGTCTTGAACACGGCTATGATCGCAGGCCGGTCAGCTGCCTGAGGATCACCTGAGAGAAGACGGAGACGGGTTATCAAAACTTATTATATAAACAGCACCAATATAATACCGACTGGGCTCATGTGGGTGAATTGAAGAAAGGTGAGAAAGACCTTTCAGAAGCACTGCAAGCCTCTCTCCTGTTGGGTCCCAGGCTAAAGACTGGATCTCCCCTCCAACACTGGCAGACAAATGAGACAGAGGTGAGGGAAACTCAGTGGCTGCAGCAGAGAACACGGCCTGATCTGTCGGGTTTGTCTTTGTCTCTCCTCTCTCTCTCGGGACGTGTCCGGAAGACTTGCTTTTCACTGTTTTTTGCTTCGGTTAAGCTAATTAGCGATTTGATTAAGAGCCCTTACATGATGTCTCCTTCTGGTGTGTTAAAGGTCGTCTCTGATAGGTCGGCCACCACTGCTGCTGCCTGCGGCCCCTTCGATATGCTTGTAGGCACACCTGCTGGATGACATCACACGAGTCAACGTCTTTTAGTTAACACTCTTTAACCCCTCAAGTTAGCTCCTAAGTACTATCATTACTTCTTAATCCAATTAAAGCAGGAAGGGAATTATAAATAAGACAGGACACTGTGTGTAAATAACAGGTTATTCAGTAGAGGTTGAGAGATAACCTGGTGTATCAGTGAAGGTCAGAGCGTAGATGACCATCTCTCCCTGTACGGTGAAGAGAAGTCGCCTCCCATCTGGACTCCAGCAGCCAGACTGACAAACAAAAACAAAAAAGATGATTGTTTAACACACGCGTAATTAAAACAAATGACTGAACAATAACTTTGAAATGTGGTTTCACCTGGCAGCGCCCTTTCACACATGGCCAACGCTCACACGTCCACATTCTGGTCTCCCAGACCCTGAAGGAAGAAATTGTACTTGTACTCAATTGTACTCATACAAACTCTACTTCCTGTCTGCATTTGACCTCATAACACCTGCTAAACTCCAGGCTGTTCCACTAATCCCTAAAACATTTGCGAGTGGGCATGGAAGGTGTGTGTGAGCCTTGATTGTGACACAGCAAGTGGCCGTTGATTCGGCGCCACACAGAGAACATTTCGCACACATTCACTGAGAGATTAACATATCTTTCACTGGAAATGTGCTATTGTAGCTCTAAAAGGAAGGTATATTAGAAAATCTGGTGGAACGTTTTAATCTCTCAAGCGGCGTCTCGAACCTGAAAAGGGTAGACGGTGTAGAAGCCAGGACGTGGCTGCCATCAGGGGACCAGGACAGGAAGGTGACCCCGCCTCCTCCAACACGCTGAAGCGGAACGCAGCTTTCTGACGCCACATCCCAAACCTGAAAGGCACAACGGCCGGCCACAGAAACTTAGTAAAGGAACTTAGTAGACGTTGTCAATCCCTGGACCTAAAGATGAAGCTGCCGCCTGGTACCATCATTGCAGTATCCATAGGTGAGGCCGACAGGAGCAGAGATCCACTTGGAGACCAGACGATGGATGTGACTGGTGAGTGACCGGGATGAGACAAAACTTGAGCGCAACCAGACGAGGGCCTGGATGGGGTGAGAGGAGGACAACAACGGAAGATTTTCAGGGTTTCGGTAAAGTTCACCGAGTTCGAACTACGACCTTTTAAACACATAAAATGTAATTACTTCACATAAAAACAGTAGAGAAAATGATCTATTAAGTTAATGATTTTGTTGAGATTCATAATCACATTTTTGTCAGCACATAGCAGCTGTATATAATAATAATTACTGGTAAAATACTTAATTAACTTGGCCTGGACTCAGATAAGTAGCAGAAAATTGATAGCTAGATTAATCAATTAGGATATAATTGGCTTGCTGGGTACCGCGGCTAACAGCAGTGACAGGTCTGATGGTGACTCAGCAGAGAAGGATTAAACAGCCTCCAGTCTCATTTTTAACATATATAAATGTGTGATGTTTCACAACAGCCTGCAGACACATCAGCAGCTTCAGAAAAAAATCCAAATTAAAATAAAAAACATAAGGAATCTATTGATTTGAAGGACTTTAGGACTTAATAAGGTTGGAGGATGAAGTGCAGTTTATGTACCTGGTTGATAATGAGCAGGGGTCCACATGCCAGACCAGTAAACAGTTCTGACAAGCGACAGCGAGGGCAGACGCGCACAGCGGCTTCCACTGCACTGCTGCAACACTCCTCTGCAGGCGATGCTTCAGTGTGGGAGTTGTGGCGCTGAGAGACGGGGAACAAAAGCAGGCTGAGCGAGTGACGATGCTGTCACAGACTGACTGAGAGGTCACAGAACAATGCTGCCGTTCACAAGTTTGCAGCCTGTCCTGGAGACATAAAGTTTTATTGTGACTGAGTACACATATCTACAGACCAGCACTGACATCATATCATGAGAACTGAACAGATAAACAAATATAAACTACATAAACACTAGAAATTTAGACTATTCCTGCTGCATTAGTGATTCATATGACTGCTGTTTTGTCCCCCTGTAAATTTAGTGATGAATAAGCAGCACAGACTTTATTCTAGGCACTGTCCCACCAGCAGCAGCGCGATTCTTCAGAGCATAGTTTCGATGCTTCCATACCTTTTGGGGTTGTAGATCTTAATGGAGTCGTCCAGAAGAGCTACAGCAAATTTATCCGTATGAGGATGCCAGGCAAAGGCTCGCACCACACAGTCAGACCTGGTAACGCAAGAAGGATTTAAGCCAAGAAAGCTCGAAAATGTTTTTGTTTTTTTTAATTTTATCTTCAATTTTTGTTTAAAATACAAGCAAAACACAAATTCAAGCCATTCCTTAAGGTTATGAATTTGGCTCTTACCAGTTCAGAACCTGTGAAAACTCAGCAATCATGTCCTCACTGCTCAACTAGGAAACAAGTCACAAACAGGTAATACACATTATAGTACATCAACACTAACATTTGGCAAACTGCAGCACTGTCAACAACACATTTAACCAGCAAAAACAACTCACTGTGACATGAGGAAACAGAGACCCGTGAAAGGATGAGATCTTTCGGAGCAACGCCAGGATGCAACCAGAACTCATAGAAAGCCATTTAGGAACTACAAGAGCACAGGATACGGGAGAGTTAACGTACAACAACGTACATAAGTATGTGTGTATTGGATCATATTACGTGTTGAACCAAAGTAGAACATACCCTCTGTTTGTGAGTTGGTAATTTCAGTGAGCAGCCCTGTGAAACCACCATCCCGCCTGAAATGGACAGAGAAGAACTGCATAAACGATCTTTGTCTGTGACAGACTGTGACTGTAAACTGTGATGCGAGCTCTAAACATATGTTGTTATAATGCTGGTGCAAATGATTCTGTACGTTGTAAAAGTGTGACAAATTGGTTTGAGTTGTTCGGCAGATTGCAACAACGAGGCGCAGCTGTATCAGTTGTTCCCTGTGCTGACAGTTTAACTGGTTTACAAATTTATGGCTACTCTGCAAATGTTTGACATATGTACAAGGCGTTGGTCGCTAAATGTTAAAAAGATTG
Source organism: Datnioides undecimradiatus (assembly GCA_008933995.1). Taxonomy (NCBI): domain Eukaryota; kingdom Metazoa; phylum Chordata; class Actinopteri; order Lobotiformes; family Datnioididae; genus Datnioides; species Datnioides undecimradiatus. The sequence continues at coordinate 7,301,903 of WARS01000071.1, read as the reverse complement.
CAAGTTACGCGTATCATTTCAATTGTCCTTATTACTTTTATAAAACTTAAACATCTTAATGTAGCGAGTAGATATTGGATCAGTTCATTTGACGCTTTTGCCTTAGATTTGTAGAGCAAACACACTTCGAGAACCACTGGGGGATCACTGTCTTACTAAATAATTTCAAAATGTACTGACTAGTTTATTTTAATCATTAAAGCCATTTATTTCAGACTTAAAAGACCTGTGCTGGTCAGGCTACAATATCACACAGTCATCACATAAAATATGTGGTATTACTCCCGATTTGTTAGGCACAATTAGACTAATATAACAGTCCTGAAATAAATAAAACTGAGGAAGGTTAGAATATTAGCATTTAACTGAAAATGTTAATTCAACTCTGTGATCAGTTTATGGTGCTGCACTGCATTATATTAACAGATGTTTCTATTACTTTTTTCAATGGGGATCTTAATTTATCAATGGGGGGATCAGCTAAATAATAAAAACACTTTTCTCTCTCGCAACTCCTTAAAATACAACATAGTCCAATGACACTACATCTTTCAAAATGTACATTACGTTGCACAAACACCTCTCTAATGAACTTTCCTTAACCACTGAACACGTCAGCATTCATGAAGCTTGGTTTTACTGCAAGACTGCACAGGTTTAACCAGGTGCGTGTACCTGATAAACTGAGAAAGTGTATGTTGTGTGTCACTGTATGCTGTTATCCCCGTGTGTGTGTGTGTGTGTGTGTGTGTCCTACCATGCCGCAGCACTCCTCATCCACAGTGTTTCAGAGTGGTCCAGGAAGGCTGCCTTGCTGCTGCTCTCTGTGCGACTGTGGAGTTTCAGAGACTCTCGGGGGAAATACAAGCTCAGAGGACTCGACTCCTGCACAAAACATACGAACATGTGCTAACCTTTAACGCACACCATATGCATACAGAATCACATATACGCTGCATGTCTGTCTTCTTGTTCAAGGTGGTGCTGTGATTTTGGACCCCTGCCCATTTCCACCAAATGTCTCATGAACCGATCTCACAATAAAAACTGTCATTGTGTCGTGAGATATTTAAAGTTACGTAAACAGGCTGTACAGTAGCCACAGAAGCTGTGGATCCGACCTGTTTCAGCTGGTCTTCGGAGGTGGTTCCTGATAGCAGCTCGTTGTTGGACTCGCACAGAGTGGTCTGTCCGGAGGGCAGCGGAGGAGGAAACAGCGCCAAGGAGCACATCTTCAACGCGGTGAACCCCCGACACTGGACCCTAGAAATACACCATGGGTGAGACAGACAAAAACAGTAGTAGTGGATGCCATGTTTACACCTCAACAGCTGACTGTAACGCTACACACGTGGAAAACGGTGGACAAACAGCTGGGTAGTCAGCTAACACGGTTAAGGCTAGCTAGCCGGCTCTAGCTAACAACTTTGATGTCGGCTTGTTCTCGACAGCGACGGTTGTGCTTTCTTTTATATGTCTTGGAAATTACCTTGTAGTGTTTCCTGTTGAGTGTAGCCACTTATCACGCGTTGTGTTTTCAAACGACAAAGGAAAAGTACATACTACGCTGTTGTGACACTTTAGTTCCCATATTTCAAGTCAATCCCGCCGTGACGACTACGGCAAGCCAGAGGGACAAGCAGTGCGGAGTTCTAGGCACAAACCAGTCAGAGCTGGTGTGCTGCCTCCCTCAGGACACAGAGCGTAACTGCACACACGCACTGATCCAAACAAGTACCAGTTACTGTTTGTTGTTATAGTTGTTTCCCGAGATAAAATAATAATTTTAATTTTATTTTATTTTTTTTAATTTTAGATAAAATAATAATTGTATCTAACCAAACAATCAAGTTGTTTGCACTTTGAGTTTTTACCGTGGTGCATTCTTTCCAGTAAACAAGGGTCGTTTTCATGTTATTGACCACTTAATTGGAATAAACAAGCATCTGAATTGTAAATTTGATTAAGATAAGGTCGCTGTATTTGTCTTGTTACTATAAAGGGCGAAGCGCATGGTCAGCTGAGTTACACACCAGCACCTGCAGCCGGCTGCGAAGCAGTGTGTCTTGCTCAAGGACACATCAGCAGCAGAAGATTGCTGATGCTGGCTCACACGGGGCATGAACTTAGTTGCAGCACGGCTCAAACATAAAAAATATGGATTAAAATGCGCACAGAACAGCAAATCTTGTGGACAAAGATGCTGGATGCGATGATGGAAAAGTGATAGCATTTTCTATGGATGTGTATGTGTTTGCAGAGGTTTTGGTAGCGCCCCCTTGCGGCGCAACTCGCATTTCCGTGACGTCAATTCAGCACTGGGAAGGAGACAGCTCCCTCCCCCAAAAAACCCAGCGCGCCTCACGTTGCATGGGTCCCCGGTTATTGATAACACAATTTGCCCGCTGGGATTCATCCCAGTAACGTGAAACTCGTGGATATAGGGACTGGGATTACAACAGACTGACCGCACCGAAGAAAAACAACGATCTGCTCGTTATCACCGACAAATAGAAAGCCGAGCCCACCCCTTCACTTGACAACGCGACATCAACCAGGCAGAAAGGTATGGGAATGTCATACTATCCGGTTAAATGCTGATTGTATAAGAAATCAGGTATCACAGGACGGTAAGGCATGATGCCGTTGCTTGGTGCGGTAGCGTTCACGCCGCTCACACTGCACCAATGAACTGGTGCTGCCAAGGAACGAATCATCGTCGATGAACACTAGAAAATCATATTTGTGCAGCAAGAAAGCCCACATCGCGGAATATTTGTGTTGGTGCCAACGTTGAGTAAATGTACAGACGCTGCGGCAGTTTCACTTGGCATGGACCATAGTAGGCATCGGGCTTGCAATTCATGCACGTCGGCTGTGATGCTGCTGAGTGTCATCATCACATCCTCGGTTATTTAAAGATTGATCTTCCTGCGTTTGTGTGCGTGTGTGCACTGCTCCTTCGCACAGGCCCGGTGGTTGTTTATTGCCCGTTTTTTCACGCTCTCATTTCGCTCATTCGCCGTGGCTCTTCTCATGCAGTGGTGCAGTAAAAGAAATGGAGCTGGTGTGGGATGTGTGTATTGGATACATGTGCTCTCTCTCTCCCCCCTTCTCTCCCTCTCCCCTCGTCGCTCTCTCTCTCACACACACATGAAGGCACGCACGCACGCACGGACGTACGTACACATCCAACACTGAGGTGGTTATGCAATTCGTCATATTCCTCAGATGCACACAATGCTCTTCACTTGATGCATGACGGACGACATATGGGTGCTGCTGAGTAGCTTTGCTCTGATCCAGTCGGACACTGATGCGCCTCAGAGGGACAGTTAAAGAACAGGTGACAGCCAGGGCTGTGGACTGTACAACCTCCTCCGGTCGATTCATTCATAAAGCCCATTTTCACTCTGGGTGATGGCTCCATTGGGCCGGCTGGTTCTCCCATTCATAGACACAGAGATGAAGCTTTGCTGCATGATTCAGACAGAATTTGGTTGTGGAAATGGAGTGACTGAGTGGTTAAACCTGGGGATTGGCTGGATGCCCAACTCACAGCAGGCTCCGCTGTTTTGTTGTTTTGCTTTGCTTGAGTAAAAGAAAAGTTAGTGGAAACTCAAGTGATATCCTAAAAGATCAAAAGAGACAGGAGAAGTAAAAGGTAGCAGTGGTTTCAGCCCTGGACGGCTCCTCGCTGCAAATGGAGCTGTCCATTTTACTTATGGAGCTGTCCAGTGCTGAAATGACTCCACACTTGCTGCTATGTGGCAGAGCAGTATGCATACTGTTTACCTCTGAACACAAAGATGGATTATGGTGAAACTAACAATTATCAATCAATCTAATGCATTTGTTTTCATAAATCTTCTCCTCCAGGTTTACTTCTCATCTTTCCATCCTCCATCCACCCTAACCCGCTGTGTTGGGGAAACCCCTGATGAGTGGGACCTGTATCCATGAGCCCCGTGCCCCTTCCCCTTCCCTATCAGGCTTCAGTACCCCCATCTCAGAACCCCCCTATCGAAGACTCGATGGAGACACCCCTGCCTGCACCCCCGAAACGGACCTGACCCCCACACAGTGTGTCCTGCGTAACGTGCTGTCCATTGACACCGGTGGACAGGTGGCGCCGGGCGGCAGCAGCCCTACTCCCAGTGATGGACCCTCAGCCCATTTTGACAACAGCGTGCTAAAACTACATGAACATGAGGCCTGCCAGTGTGGCGGCGGGGCCGAGGCCGGGCACAGTCCAGAGGCTGGCGCTGTTCGGAGCCAGTCGGACAACATTCGGCTACAATCAGGAAGTGGAGGTTTTTTGGAGGGACTGTTTGGCTGCCTAAAACCAGTCTGGACCATGATTGGAAAGGCCTACTCCACTGAACACAAACATAGCCACGAAGGTAAGTGAAGAAAACAGTAAATGTTCCACTTCTGTGCGATCTGTGCCTCTGCTGGAAGACAGGTTTGTGACTTAAACGTGTAATTCAGTATATCTCAGTACCTCTGTAACTATGGCGATGCAACATAGACATCATGAGCTCATGTAGCCCATGAAGCTCAGGCTCCACTGTGGTGGAAGAAGTATTTAGATCCTCCATTAAGATAAAATGACCAATCACAAAAAAGCCATTACAAATAAAAGTCTTCCATTTATTATCCAATCTAAGCAAATGTACAGAAGTATTATTAACAACATGTACTTACAATAGCAAAAGTAATAGCGCTCATTCTGCAGAAAATGGGTCATTCCAATGGGTCATAACATAAATCTGTGGGTTCATTAGATGATTATAGGGGCAGGAAAGTATAAAAAAAATGTTCAGTGACACAAATTTGAGTTCATTTCTCCAATCTTTGCTTTTTTTTGTTTGGTTAAATGTTGAGTAGTTTGCCCTCCTTGGCCCAGATCTATTCAAAAGAAACCATCTTATAAATTTAGAGGGACATTATTTCTTTGGTGGAACTGCTACACACAACTACACACTGCTTTTTTGTAAGAGATCAAAAGCCAAAAAGTAAAGGACTGGTTTGATCTTTCATAAAATGTTGTATTTTATAAGCCTATTATATTTTTGAATGTAAAATCGGAAAAATAACTGGTAACTATAGCCGTTAGATACATGTGGAGAAGTAGAAACTACAATATTTCACCTTGTAACTTAGTTAAATAGAAGTATCGAGTGGCAGACGACAAAGACTACACTGAATTGTAAAGAAGTACAATACTCGAATAAATATACTTTATTTTCCCACGCTAGAACTCGATAATTTTCCTCGCTGTCTGTCACCGTGTCCTGCCGGCAGCAGGTCTGTCAGTGAGGTTTCACAGCTGGCCGGAGGAAGCATCGTGTGCATCTGCCTGTGCTGCAGCAGCACTCCGGAGATCTCGACACTTCAGTGGACCTCATGAAGAATTGATCTGCCTGTCTCCTTTATTCTGCCCAGCTCGTCTCTCTTTAGTGACCATGCTCTCACAGTCATTTAAGTGGAGTCAGTATGACAGATGACAGACAGATTAGACTATGAGTGGATCGTTGCTTTTCCCTCAAATTTTCTCTTATCTCTGGATAGAAATGCAATATTCTGCTGGATAAGCTGTCAATATACTATTTGTTTGAACATGGCAGGCGCTTTGTATGATGTAATTGTGTCCTGCCAGCCAATTTTAATGTGTAGCATGGATCTAGCATTTGCTCAGTAAACCCCCTGACTCCTTCCTGCCCAAACTGGCAGGAGCACATATTGACATTTGGAGGCTTTGCAGTGTGTGATGGGTGTAATTTCTCGAAAGGGTGCAGTTGCAATACACGGGTTCATTTTGTGCAGCGCTTCGTAATTTCACATTTACTTATGGATGTTTGTCTTTTTCACTTGTTGGTCTGCTTTTAGAGTCCTGGGAGGTTCCTTTTGAGGAAATCTCCGACCTGCAGTGGGTGGGCAGTGGGGCGCAGGGGGCGGTCTTCCTGGGCAAGTTCCACGGGGAAGACGTGGCTGTAAAGAAAGTGCGGGACATCAAAGAGACAGAGATCAAACACCTCCGCAAACTCAAGCACCCCAACATCATCACTTTCAAGTGAGGGAAATCATTATATCCTACAGAGTCATGTATCATTTAATTGCACAAATCACACTTTGATAGCTTTCCCTTTCTGTTCCCCTGTGCAATGTTATCTGACTGCCCCGTTCCCTTCCAGGGGCGTGTGCACCCAGGCTCCTTGTTACTGTATCTTGATGGAATACTGTGCTCAAGGCCAACTGTATGAGGTGCTGAGGGCAGGCCGTAAAATCACCCCCTCCCTCTTGGTTGACTGGTCTATGGGCATCGCAGGTGGCATGAACTACCTCCACCTCCACAAAATCATCCATCGAGACCTCAAGTCCCCAAAGTAAGTCGACAGACCCGACAGCTGGCCTGATGAGAAATTCAGCCAGCACGACAAGTGAAATTTCATTACCAATTCCCTAATATTTCCATGTGACATTACATGTTATCTCACCTTTGCAGCATGCTGATTACACATGACGACTTGGTAAAGATCTCTGACTTTGGCACCTCGAAGGAGCTCAGTGACAAGAGCACCAAGATGTCATTTGCTGGCACCGTAGCGTGGATGGCCCCTGAAGTAATTCGAAATGAGCCAGTGTCAGAAAAGGTGGACATCTGGTGAGTCTTAGATATTGTATCAATATCATGAGTTTGTATGTTTCAAAAACATTCATTCCTCTACCATACATTTGATCTACTTCCTGTATTTTGTGCGTGTAATGACTGTTTTGTGTGTCCACACTGTCTTGTTGTTATGTAATTCTTTCTCCAGCCTCTTTGGTTAAAGAGATTTTGACCCCAATGAGGCTCCTTGAATAAATAAAGCTTCGCTTAACTTTTAGGTCCTTTGGAGTGGTGCTGTGGGAGATGCTAACCGGAGAGATCCCCTATAAAGATGTGGACTCATCTGCCATCATCTGGGGCGTGGGAAACAACAGCCTTCAGCTGCCCGTACCTGAGAGCTGCCCTGACGGCTTCAAGATACTCCTCAGACAGTGCTGGTGCGTAATGCCTGAAAACAGACAGTCAGAATGAGAAAAGACAGGTAGAATGAGCTGTTGGGGAGCAGGGGTTGAGAATAGATGCATGGGAAGGCGTGAGTCTGTGGCTTCAGGACTTTATTGATTTTACAGTGAATTATAAATGTGCACAGCTGTCTTTCCCATCTTGGATTTGCAGGAACTGTAAGCCCAGGAATAGGCCCTCTTTCCGTCAGATCCTTCTTCATCTGGATATAGCGTCAGCAGACGTCCTGTCCACTCCACAAGAGACATACTTCAAGTCTCAGGTACGGTTGCTTAACTGAGTCTGAATATGGAAGACACGTAGGTGCACCGAAAGACACACAAATCTTGTATTTAACATACGTAAACAGACATAAATAGACATGGCATGCAGCACAGTAATCAGGCATTGTGTGCTGGTTCTAAAGCCGACTCTGGCTAGACAGAGCTGGTTAACAGAAATGTGCTCTCTTCAGGCTGAATGGCGAGAAGAGGTGAAACAGCACTTTGAGAAGATTAAATCTGATGGTACTTGTCTCCACCGGCTCGATGAGGAACTGATCAACCGCCGCAGAGAGGAGCTCAGGTCTGTGTTTTACCTTTAGGCCTCATCGTTTCATGTTAACCCGGGATGTCCAGCCAGTAGATGATGGCACTGCATCAGCTTACATGTATGAGGCCACTTTCACTCTGTCCTATTTCACGATGTCGCTGCTTTGTCGGGCCCCTGTGGATGAAACAAATGTTTTGAGTGCACGTCTATTGTGGAGCATTTGTAATCTCTCATGCGGATGCACAATGACATCAGCAGCCTCTTTTCTTCTCAGGCATGCTCTGGACATTCGCGAACACTATGAGAGGAAACTGGAGAGGGCGAACAACCTTTATATGGAGCTAAGCGCTGTCATGCTGCAGCTGGAGCTCAAGGAGAAAGAGCTGCAGAGGTACAAATAAATCCATAAACACAGGGTCTATGTTTGCAAACCATTCTCTACAAATTCATAAGCCTCAGTGCATTTACAACTCTTCGCTGTTATTTGCTTTCATTTCCAGGAGAGAGCAATCTCTGGATAAGAAGTATCCTGGTCTGTTTAAGCACCACAGCTCCAGACAGAGCAGCTCCTCCAACTCAATGGACAAACTCATCAAGAAGAGGAATGTCCCACAGAAACTCCCCTCAGGAAAGAGGTATGAGATCTCATTTCAGGCGTCATTTCATAAAAGATTGATACTGAAGTAGATAAATGAATATTCATTAGGCTTGTGGATTGTAGTTGTTGACTAATCCCTCCTACTCCCTTCAGGCCAGACATCCTCAAGTCTGAGGTAATCATTCCCAAAATGGACTCCTCTGTGATGCAAGTCACTATCCCAGCTTGCCCCAACAGAAGCTCCACTTCTCCCAGCCGGTCTAGGAGGGTAAAGACCCGCCATCGCAAGCCTGGTAAGGGCAGCAGCGGGGACCTGGCTGGACTTAAGGCGAATCAGTCCTCCCCTAATAGGGACACAACTGCCCAGGCTAACAGTGCTACCACTAACACCTCGAAGCAGCTCCTGGAGCCCTCTGCAGCCCTGCGGGGCCTCAGCCATGAGCAGCAGCAGAGGCAGCTCTCCTCCTCCAGCCCTGACCTCATCTGCACCACGCTAGAGGCAGAGGGCCAGGGAAAAGGGGAGTCCTCTGTAGGCGGGTTGGAAAGAGGGGGGAGCCTCAGTGCCTCTGCAGGGTTAGGGGGATCAGAGGTGGGTGCAGCTGGTCTAGATGACCTCACAGAAACCCCCCCACGCAGTGACACGCCGAGTGAGGACGCTGCATCGTTCCCGTTCTCCAGCAGCCCAGACTCACCGTGTGGGAGGGGAGCGGCAGCAGGGAGGGGGTCTCTGGGATCTCCACGCCTGCCACTTGATGGGGAGGATAAAGAGGAAGGAGCTGGCGCCGTGAGGTTGCCCCGAGGAGCTTCGGGGGGAATCGGGAGTCAGCACCTCACTCCTTCAGCCATTCTGTACAGGGCAGCTATCACACGCAAACAGGTACACTGTCAGATGTCTGATCATGCTCCACAGTGCTCTTCTGGTGATGCTTTGATCATTTTCACTTGTGCATTTTTCCTGTTTCTGACTACAGAGGCGTGGAGTGTCATCCGAAGAGGAGGAGGGTGAAGTTGACAGCGAGGTTGAGTTACCACGGAGACGGTGAGTAACTTGCTGTCCTTCGTCACTGGAAAATTCCCTCAAGCCATCTTCCCTCTCTGACAAGTTGCTGATTTATTTCAAGAATGTAGAATATTTTTTAATTTGCGTCATTCATTCATATCATCAATCTCGTGGTTCGATTTTATAGTTTCTTTTTAATCTCTCCAGACGTCCGACCAGCATCACCAAGTGCCAGTCGGTGTCTACCTTCAGCTCAGAGAACCTCTCGGTGTCGGATGGTGAGGAGGGCCACACCACTGACCACTCCCATAGTGGCACCCCTGACGTGGTCAGCACCAACACAGACGACAGGTTGGATGACCGCAGCGACGACCTCCTCTCTCAGGGGTCGGAGATCCCGGCGGACAACACTGATCCCGCGCAGGCTTCTGACGGCCTGTCGGAGAGAGATGGAGCGCTGGGCCAGGCCAAAGCTCAGCTGGACGCTGGGCAGAATCCCAATGAGGTAACGCAGCTCCTCAGAGGATCACGTGTCAGTTTGAGTCTTCTTAGGCTTCTTATTGAAAAACTAGAGGTGGAACGTAACCAAGTATATCTATTCATGGACTGCATCTAAAGGGATTATACAGGTTCTTGTACTTTACTTGAGTATATCCATTTTATGTTGCATTACATTTTAGATAAAAGTCTTTCGCCTTTTACTTTTCAGAATGAGATGAAAAAATATTACAAAAATAAAAATCTGTTGTTGAAGAGAAAAGCCGGTGGTTCCCAACCATTTTGGGCTTTAAGCCAAAAACAATGTCTGTTCTTTGCTACATTTCAGTAGACAGATAAGATGTGAGCTGCAAAAATAAATAGATGCTAAACAAATGAAAGCAGAGTTGCAGAATTTTGTCATTTTGTCTTTCCTGATTTGCTGAACCTTTAATAATATCACATTACCTCAGAGAACTAGATACACCTCAACCAGTAAACAGTAAAATGTGGTTGTTACATTGAAGTACATCAGATTTTTAAAATACAGGACATTTACTTCTAATGGATTTCTTTACATTTAATTTATGTTTTACTCAAATAAATGGTCTGAATACTTGCCACACCGTCTGCTGTCCATCATGTCATTTTTCTCTCTCCTCTCTCTCTGTAGAGTCGGGCCCTGTGCGATGACTCTGACTGCGACAGCGCTGAGCTGGATCAGTCAGGTAGTGGAGAGCCCAGCCGTCCTCCCAGTGCTGGAGCATGGGCGCCGCCATCTCAACCCTATCAGGGGTCTCCACAGGCGCCCCATACAGGACCTCCATAGAGCACTGGAAACTAGAAAAGACCTCCTGCTACCCTACAGTGAACAACCATCACAGGCGTACACCAATCTGTCAGTGCAGTACATTACTGTTGTCATGAGGGATCACACCTACTACACCACTCAGACTATGACAAGTTGACTTATGGTGTCTCATAAGTTTGTTGGCTGGCAAACCTACATCAGATGACATAGGGCATTTGTCATAACCTGACTATCAGATATTTTGGCAGCTTGTGACATATGATAAATGTCATTTTAAGTTCAGTAGGGGTTTTTTTTTAGGCAAAATAGTTACCAAGGTAACCTTAGCCACTGCTCCAGTTCAGCAAAAACCCTTCCACAGACGCACACGCACGCACAAGATACCACACTCGTCCTTTAAACACTCTAATCCTCACTCTGGGAGCATCCTCCATGATACTCCACACACTAATGCATCAAATACTAATGAATAATAATGTAAATATCCATGACGTACCACATGAGAAATATCTAACTTTATTTTATTTGTAAGATAAAAATGTAAGACTAAACGGTATGCAGCCCTGTGAACAAATGCATGACTATATGTTTATAATTTATGGTTCGAATGTGTCAGTTTTATATTTTGTGAAAGTTTACACTTTTTTAATCCTGAAAGTATTACTTCAGTTACTTTTTTTTGTTAATAAATGTCAGCACTCAAGAAAAAAAAAAAGTCTAAAGGGAATGAAAACCTCACCAAGACATCGACCATGATGCATAATTAGGATTCTCAGTAGGTGATATATTATTTTTTTTAACCCTAAGACTACTGAGTTTCAAATACACGTAAGACATGCTTGAGGTTTTTTATTAAGGTTATCAAATGTGTGATAGGAGGGGAGACCACTGGGTTCACCCATGATGCACTTATGCCACTGTATAGATACTGCTCTGCCAGACATCGTTGGCTTTTTAAATGTTTTTATTAGTCGGATGCACATTTGAAGGGTAGAGTGTGTCTAGAGAATTACCTCTGACATGCATTAGCATTGCTAACCGAGGTAACATCTCAGCATCAAACACTACAAACCTGTGGGTGCTTTAATAAACATTGCGCTCTGCTAACATTGTCAGACTCAAGACTGTCAAAAACGATGCAGCAGGACCGGCGACGCCGTCCTCTTTATTCCAATAAGTCAAAACCTGCCTACGTTACCCACAATGCAACTTGTCCAACAACAGTCGTGCCAAGAGATCCTGTTGTGTTATTCTAGTAGCTGCTAACGTAGCCTTGAGCTGCAAGCCTGAAGCAGAGATGTGGAGCAGCTACAGACTTCTGAGCTAACTAGCTTCTAACTCCGCAGATATATTTTTTATTTTTATTTTTAATTTGTGGTCCTCAGCACCAATGAAGCTGACTCATATGACATCATTTGAGGCAGTTCAGTTGTATGACGCAGAGGGCCACATACAATTTCTTCCACACAGGCTTTAGTGCTTCCTAGGACCTGTAAAATCAGTTTTATTGTGTAAAAGTGGCAGAGTTTCACTTCAAGTAAAGAACCATTTGGACTCCTGTAGTTCACAATGTTGATACTCTTCATAAAAACCTCAACTGTTCCTTTTACCCTTTAAGATAACTGCAGAAGTAGCCAGATAAGGAATAGAGCACTTCTCTGTGGTGGTTACTAGTATAACAGTAAGTATCCTTTGGGTTTGAATAGAAATGTTTTGTTTTTATACAGCATTGCACATTGTACCTGTAACATAGGAATTATATCGAAAGCAAAATATTATGAGCAACAATAAATAATGTATTGGTTAAAAAAAAAAAAATTGTATTGTTTTTCTAGAAACACGTGCCATGATCGGGAAGTAAATCCTTATTTTCAATGACTTCAAGCATGTCCAAACTGGAAGAGTTTGGGTTACCAGTTACTTTCACTCTGATAACCCTTTTTAAAAAAAATGGTTTAGTAAGCTTAAAAAACATGAGAATGACAACAGTTGTTTTGTAAGCATTTCACATCTTTTTTATTTCTGCATTTCATTTCTTCAACAATTTAATTGCACCCAGATCTACAATAGTTTGAAAACGTGCACAAAAACGTGAGTTTCTTCATCCTGCAAAGAATAATAAAAAATAAAATCTGACCCAGGCAAAAAAGGATAGCAGGAAACTAGTGTTAATTCTATAATTCTCCTTCTAGTTAGTCATAATTTAATACCTCAGCATAATATACTTATAAAGACCAATATGTCTTGTAGTTTTGCCCCTTGCAGCATTCCCCAGCCCTGCAGTTAAAAAAAATATTTTCTCTATTTAAAACAAACATTTCAATGTTATTATTATCATCATTATCATCATCACCGTCATTACTATGGTCTTAGTAATTTCAGAGAAAAGAAAATATTTTCCTCTCATTCAGGCCCATTCCTGGTGACCAAGGCCCACCCACCCTTATCAGAATCCATTACACAACAATGCTCAAAAGTCCTGATCGAGAAATAAAACGGATGGAAACACAGGAATGACACAAAACAATTATTCAGCAAATTAGAGGTGAGACATAATGTAGCTTAAAATTCTCCTTTGAACCCGCACTCAACAAGGGATAAATTAACCTTAGGACTAAAAAAGGTTGTTCCTGCATACATCTTCAACTGGAGATCATTTACACCCACTGAAACCCGTCAATCCCACAATGCCTCACTCAGGAAATACAGCTTCAAATAGAAGATGGCAAATATCAATGAACTCTACTCTTACAAGGAGCCGTGTATTAAATAAAAATAAATAGATATTTAAAAAGGAAGGGAAAGAACAGTCCATCTATAATGTTATTGTGTGTGTTTTTTTCTTCATTTTTACATTTTCTAAGAAAAATCTGACATAAGAAAAACATTATTTATGCCTTTTCAGATTTTTCTAAAACGTTTTACCTATATCAAGAAGATCATACAGATATACAGTAAAATAAGAGGAAAAAAATACAACAGAAGGAAGTCTTTAAAAACTATATGCAAAGGGAATTTAAAAACATAATAAATAAATAAAATACCAATATCATGATAATGGTGTAATTACAACTGAGTAGGTTTTTAACCAAAGCAGAGGAGAAAACAGTGAGTTTATAGTACTTGGTTTTTGCATTAAGTTCAATAAGGGACCTCTTGGTAAAAAGTAGGGGGAGGGGTTACATTAGGTGCTGATGAAGATCCTCCATGTCAGTTGGCTGCGAGTCCAGTAGCTTCAGAAGAGAGCCTGAGGAGACACCACAACAAAAACAGGAGGTCTTTTGTGTCAGTATTTGATTCATAACACAAGAACTAATACAGGTCGGCTTGAATGAAGGAAATAACGCAGCAGACAACATTCATGTATCTCAGTTTCATTACGTAAAGAGCTGCATTTCCTCTTTTTCTTGTCCAATATTCATTAGCATGGTGCAGAAAACCTGCTCTTTGAACCTTTTCCTTCTCTAATCAGTCAGTTATTCAATGGCACTTTGAATGGCACCTGTCATACAGTTTATTCCAGAGGGGATGGTTGAGGAAATAGTAAGAACGTAAACTAAGGTATGTGTAAAAAAAAAAAAAAAAAATCATAATAATAGAAAATAAAGAGATGGAACTAAAGTAGATTATAAACAAAAATTAAGAGAATTAAAATGTTTTGAACTGAATCCAGTAAATTAAATTCTTCAATAGTAAATGACCAGTAAAAACAGGGAGACATTTACTAATTGTTACTAAGCATTGACTGGCTTCTCTTTGATGTGACTACTTGCTGCACATATGACAAATCCAACTATTATCTATTAGTAAGTCCTAAACCCGTATACACATTCCTACCATCACATCAGTGTTGACAAACTGCACTCTAGAGACTTTCACCATTTCAGGTACAGAGTTACCAGGCAGCCCTAAAACACCGCTGTGCTGCTGTGTTCCTGTCAACTTGCTGCTCTGTGATTGATGTGTTGCACTGGCATAAAGCCTCTTACCGGGCATTGATCAGGTACTCAGCCAGGCTGATACTGGCATGGGAGCCAGTGATGGTGACCTGTCTGTCAGTTGAGCCCTCCACAGGGTTGGCAATCTTGATCTGAGCCCCTGACATCTGACGGATCTCATTGATCTTTGCGCCCTGACGGCCAATGATGCAGCCAATGAGCTGAGGAAGGCAGAGGAAAGCATGAAAACACATCAGCGGCAAAAACGACACAAACAGCAACAGAACAAACCAATATTTTAAAAATGCCACCATCTAAGATAAATGTGACTTACATCATTTGGAATGGTCAGCTCATGAGAGCCAGTTTGTGCAGAGGCGTCCATCCCAGCTGAAGAAATGCAAAGAGACCCCATGAGTGTGTTGACTAGGCGGATTATTACAAATCTACAGCAATCGCATTCCCTCTTTCAATCTGTCCACCTACCCTGGAAGCCCTGGTTGCTATGTGCAATGGGGAAGGGGCTCTGCTGCATGGCCAGCTGGTGAAGTTTGGTGAGCTGTTGAAACAATGCAACGTGGAGAGCAAACAAAAAACAACAAACGGAAATTATGAGTGAGGAAAAACCTGGAAGACATTTCAAATGCTGAAATTTTGTAATTGTTTCCCTTTTGTAAGTGGTTTTAGTGATAATGAGAGAAAAATATGAAATGGGACGTGGAACTGGTGATTTAGTCTAAAAGAGTAAAAAATAAGTAACGGTTAAAACTTCAAAACAAGTAAAGGGTTTTAAATTATTAAATGGATGTGCATCAGGCAGTGGTGGTTGGAAAAATAAGAGTCAGAGGGGTGAAATAAGAAGGTGGCATGGCTCCCCAGGACCGAAGTTACAAATATATTGGATCACTTACAGAGGGCCCTTCACTTACATCAGGCTGTGGAATGGCGTGCTGCCCTTGGACAGCGTATGCCTGCAAGGAGAGAACAGCACTTAGGAGGGTGTGGTCGTGTCACACAGTGTACTCCAATATTCATCAGTCCTCTGTCCTTGGTATGCCACAAGAACAAAGCCAGGCATGCTACGGACAGCACACCAGCGACCACAACGATAGCCCATGTATAATTAGATTAAAGTAAAAACAGAACTGCTTCAATACAGAGTGGGATTATTCTCAATACTGCAAGGCCAAATGGTGGCAGCAACGAAGCCAGAGGAAGAAAAACAAACAAATGTTTTTGTTGTTTACCTGACCACCTGCAAAGATGACAGGAGAGCCTGAGGGTTTGGGTCTATACGGGATGGTCACTCCCTTTGGTGGAGACTAAAAAAAAAAAAATAACAGAAATATCCACCAGTGACGATTGTGCTGCAACATCAGCGGTAAAACAGGAAATAATACACCATCAAGCGCATCAAACAGTCATCGCAAAACAGTAAACAGCATCTGTACCTCAAGCATGACGACACAGATCTGCTTGACACACTCAATAATGGACTGTGGGGTCCCTGCAACGGTGATGGCACGCTCTGTTGAGTTGGGCAACATGTCCCCTGCTACTTGTACCTGAGCTCCTGCTGACTGCAAAGACACACAAACAACAAGAGTTAGGGGATAGCACACAGGTTCAAACAGGTGGACTTCAATACTTAAAATATAAATGTTGCAGCAAGAGGCTAAAAAGCCTGACCCCCGGATGCATCACACACATTCAGCCAGGCAAAGAGGAAGATATCTACAATCAGCACGGTTTAATTAGGGGACAAACGTGAAACGTGATCACAGTTCTCCTCTTCTTTTGCTGAATGGTGGTGTTAAATACTGGCCACAAACGTGTTATTTGTTTTTTGTCATGTCGCAGTGACATTTGACCACAAAATTTTAATCAGTTCATCAGTTTTAAGTGGCCATTTGTGTTTTAAGTGGCCATTTGTGCCAAATTTGTAGAAATTCCGTCGGGTCCTTCACAAGATATCACGTTCACGAGAACGGGACGGACAGACAACCGGAATACTCAATATCTCAAGCCACAGTTGATGCTGACGCGTAAAAGTCAGAAATGCGATGACGAACCTCTCTGATTTCCTTGATCTTGCAGCCACCTTTGCCAATGAGTGAGCCACACTGGCTGGCAGGCACGACAAGGCGCATGGTGACCGGCGGTTTGCTGGTGGCTGTACTGTTAGTCATTGAGGTGCTAATGTCCTGGAGGGGAGATGACACAACAAGAGAAAAATCTGTGTTTAGAAAGCGTCACTTCTGTTGCTGTAACATGTCCGAATCAAGATATAGTGACAAATCTAACCTCCTCCAGTTTCTCAATGATCATGGAGAAGGCTTTAAAAATGGAGGTGGTGGGTCCCGCGAGGGTTATGATCCTCTCCGGACAGTTCCCCTCTGAGATGTTGATGCGAGCGCCACTCTGCACACGCACAACAAAAGAGGAAATATCAAATCAGTTGCAGCGTTAGCGTATGATGCATGAGTCACAGTGTCACTGACAGTATGAACATGTGTCTTCTTGTTTACCCGCATTTTTTCCCCAAACAAACATCTTACCTCCTCTCTCATCTTCTTGACTGATTCTCCTTTCTGTAAGCAGAGCACAAGTACACACTATTTACAAACCACACAGTAGGGGCAAGTTGTAGATAGCATCACTCTGGCAGCAAAAACAACCCACCTTGCCAATAATGCTTCCAACCTCCTGCAGAAGAGAACAGAAACGCAGGTTAAAGCAAACAGATGCATTTGTTGTTGCCACTGAAGCGGTTTGTTTTCATTTCACCCTGACTTCAGCCGAGACTGCTCCGAATAAAATGAGGTGTGACTTTACAGTGGGGTTCAGAATTTTGAACTTGTTATGCAACCACACTCACCTTCCCATGCATGAGTAGCCTGATGGTTAAGGTGACATTAAGTCCTCCTTCGACCAGACTCGAGTCCATTGCTGCAGCTGAATCGACACACACACACACACACACACTAAACTGGCCAACAAAGTGGGTCTTTGGTCGCTGGCTGAATGTCTGCAATAGAGCGGAAAATGTGACCATCAGGGACAAATGTAGTTACTGGAAAACTATGGGGGCATTTCATTGGAGAGCCTTGTTTACCAAAAAAAAGCTGCTGTCAGTGCAGCTCAATGAAGTGATGCAGCCAGTTAACATCTTGTAGACTCGAGCTAACACTGTACTTTAATAACGTTAGTTTGCCACTCCGAAAGAATGGGACGTTTCAGGCCAGTAATTCACATTAGACTGGCCCGAATCCACTTATTCACGTTAGCACAATGACCCACTGTCTCCATGCGGCTATGACTATCTTCTGGAATTGAACAGCTGTGGCGACATAGCTTTCCGATACATTTTTAATATCTAAACGGGAGCTGTCGAAACGTCCTGGCTTCATTACAAGAGCTTTATGTCGATAGTAACAACAGAGGACCCGTGGGACAGCGCTAATATCGCAAATACTATTTCAGAGAAAGCATCACAGCTAGTCACGCAAGCGAGATTTGCTGGCTAAGTTAGCACGCTAGCATTTCCCACTGTTACTTCCCCCGATTCATTCCTGCAGGAATCACTGTACTTGCGGGTTATTAAGCTTTTAAATACGTAAAACACACCAAAAAAGCTGCTGGCCGGCAACTAACACAGCCACCAGGTTGATTTCAGCCCGGTGATTTTCCGTTCAGGTAAGCTATCGCTAACATCGTTTCCTCCAGGAAATAGTCTGATCCCGCGGCCTACGGAGCGCACTGAGGCACACCGAGTTATCCCCCCGTCCTTCACTCTGAAAGCAAACAGGGAAAAAAACAAAGCCGTATTATTTTAAGAGGTCTTACCCGAACCGTCCCTTGAAGTGTGTTCAGGGGGTGGGTAGGGTGGCAAGGGTAGAAGGGGAGAGGTTCGGGAGGGAGTTTTAAAAGGATCCGGGGAAGAGGGAAGAGACACCGTTATTCGATCGGACTCCACTCTTCTGCTTGGCACAAAAGACAAAATGAATTCAACTTTGACCTCTCAACTGCCCCGCCCCCCTAACCGGGTCGACCCCGCCCACCCGCAGCGCTGCCGCGGCTGAAACATCAAACCTATGGTGAAAGTAAAAAAGCTCGCTGTGATTACTGTTACTCTGGACATTAGTTTCACCCGTGGGTTTGCAGACTGAGGCATTTAAGGTGATGTTGCAGTTTGATGGGGGTGAATATCTCCTACACAGCTGACCATTCTGTGCAAATTTAACATAAACGTTTATTATAGTTGTTTTATTGTTAAACCTAAAGCAGTGTAAAGTATTTAAAACGACAGGAAGAGTCTTTATATTTTAATACATTAGCAATGTTTTTGTACGATTAGTGGTGAAAAGCAGGCCTACATTTAGTTGAGTACTATAGCTCTAGTTCAAATTTGACACAAGCCTACTTGTATTTTGAGTCATTTTCTGAACTTAATTTTTTATACACCTCCACACCTCAGAGATAAAATGCTTGGTACTTCTTTATTCTCCCCTGCATTTGTCTGACAGCCTATTTAGTAGTTAGTTCTCAAATTAGATATACTTTTTTAAAAAAGGACCAGTCATTAGATCATTTTAATGATCAATTTGATAAGTTGGTGTTTTTAGAGACATGTTCGCACATGATGGTAATAGTAAAATGATCTTATAGAAAATGATGCATTCATGGTTGAATTAATTAATATGTTAGTAAGTAATAACTAAAGCTATCAGATAAATGTAGTGAAGTAAATAGTACACTGTTTCCCTCTGAGTTGTAGTGGAATAGAAATAGAAAAAAGGTATGAAGACTCAAGTTGGGCAAAAATCTCTTAAATTTGTTCAGTACTTGAGTAAATTTACTTTTAATTCACATTTCTCCAGTAGAGACTACATAGTTTTTACACATTGTGTGGTGTGCGTATACACAGGCACATGCATTGCTGATGTTCTTCTCTGTCCTGTCTGAACGCCAGTCTGTCAATCCTACCTCTCTGTCCCACTGTAACCAGTACACTCAGACTCTCTGTCACATTACAAGCAGTCTACTCTGTGTAGTTCTCAGGGCTGTTCATATAGCCCATAATAAACTCCATTACCCATGGTGCACTACAGCGACGCTCACCTGTGCTCGCCCCCGCCTATCTATTCTCCCATTTTGGCGCCTAAAAACTAAAGCAACGTAACATTAATTGTACATTAACCACAGACAGAGCCATTTACGTTTTTTACGCAAGTTAGGTAAGGCCCCGTAGATGCGTAAGGGGCCTACGTCTTCCTCGTGCCAAAGAGGGGTCAGTGTTTACAACTTTAAAAAGAAAATGAGACGTAACTAACAGCAGATAACGAAAAGAGAAAAACAAACACCACAGCGGGGAATTAACAGCAACAGGTAAACTCTGTGCCCTCTCCTGTCTAAGACTGATGTAAGCAAACAACAGTTACGTTAAGTCGATGTATGCTACCTGAGTACACCTGTCTGTCAGCCACTTCGGTGGCTGTGTCCTGTGACTTTGTGTCTGGCAAAAGTGAGAGAAGTTTGTTAAGTGAAGTTTGATATTAAAGGTGTGTATACACACTGCATGCAAAAGATGAAATGAAACTCGCGCTCCTCAGCAGAAGCAGCAGCCTCTGTGTGGACTATGACAGATAACAGGCTGTATCATCAGGCGCATTTCATTTCAAACAAGGCTGTGATTATCTAGTTTCTCAGTCAAGGTGTGGAAAAGCAAGCTGATGAGCAATGGATTGATATTGACTGTATATGTTCTATTTAATTATTTTCTCCATTAAATAAATTTTACAATTTCTTTTTTATCTTAATTATTATTATTCACTTATCTCAAGATTCTGTAAAAAAACACTTTATTCACTAAATCTGATTTGTCTATCCCTCATTCTGTTATGCTTATTTTTAGGCTGACAGATGGAGCAGACTGTTTTAAAGGAGGGGCGATAGTAGCGTGAGCACTCGGTTGTCAGATGTGACCGTGTGGCGATGGCAAATGGTTTACATGGCTCCTGGGGCAGGTAGGAAGGCACCTCAGCAGAATTTTGCTTTGGGCCCTAGGGAGATCAGGACCAGCTGTGATCATAGTCAATTATATTTTACCACAATAAGTGATTTCCCCTCTTCAGTATGTCCTATGTTTTATTCAATGTAGAAATTCAAAATGTGATAGTGTATGTAATTATTTGCTGATACAGGTCCATTAATTGCTAAGGAGACTGCAGGCACTTATATGGTCTCTCTCATGAACCTCTCTGAAGCTCTGCTGTCCTGCTTCTCTGCTGCAGCTATTGATTTGTATCCTTTTAATCTGTTTCATTCTCACACAGTTAATCTGGACTTTAATCTGACTTTTCTCTTTACTCTCTAACAAATCCAATTTAACATGTGAAAAAAAAATCTTAAGTAAAAGTGAATTAACAATTCTTTCTAATGGTCTTCTTAAAAACAGCCATTACAGCCTAAACATAACGTATTACTTCCAACCCTGTATACTAGACGCTGTGGTGCTGTGAAAAGCATTTTCCCTATATATTCCACAATGACTCATATTGTTATTAGTTACTGGCAAAATGTATTTTAGACAAATTGAATCTGCAGTAACACATTTTTTTTTAATGATTGTCTTAATTAGTTAAGTAACAAAGTTGTCAGAGGCCTGCATCACTCATGTGAAAAGGGCTTTGCCTCTTTCAGCCAATGATGTACAGCTGACTGAACACAGCCAGGTTCGATAGTGCCCTGCTGAATCTGAACCCCACTAACATTGAACCTTTTCCTGGCAGTGAAACAGTCACCTCAAAGTTCCTACAATCAAATTAAACAAACATATGAAGGGTAGGAAAGAAATTTAGTGAAAGCCGATATCAGCAAACAAAGAAATCAAGGAGTAGGTTTTCTTCAAGAGTGCAATGACAGCTCAGGTAAAGTCTCACTAGAGCCCAGAATAAAAGTAAGGAAGTGCAGATGTAACTACTGCCAAAGGAAATGTGCAGGTTTGTGATATATTTCCCCCCAAAATGACCTGAATGCTCCTAAAGGCTGCTGGGATTATGATCTATAGAGTAAGAAGCTTTTTCCATCAGCAGGGTTGTATTTTAAAGCAAGAAGGACTTGGACCTGTGTTTAACAAATTGCATGATAAAATTAAAACCTTTTTCTTTTTGGATAAATCATATCCCTTGGTAGAGCACAAGGACTTCTTAAATGAGAGACCAGTGGGTCAGAGTCAGGGTAAATCACCTGTCCTGGGATACTTTTTTCTTTTTTTTCTGGAAAATTAGTATTTTTAGTAGTAACATTTGGAGGGCGTTTTGTTTAGTATTATAGTAGCATGAGAGAGGTGATTGTAACCAAGTACATGAACTGAATATTTCTTCTGCTACTGTGTGTGTGTGTATTTTAATATAGGACTTTTACTGTAAACGATTATATGGATATATTTTACATTAAAGCCGCTGAAAATGTTTCCTAATTAAAATACTGCTGCAGTGTGTGGGCCTTGTAATAAAACAATATAATATTGAAAAACACTATAGCAGGAGAGCAAGTTTTAAATATATTAAATGACTCACAATTATTATTATTTTTTTTTTACTATCAAATCTTGTTCAGTACTACTGATCCTTACTCTTTATATATATTGTGGCGTGTTCTATGAAGCGCAGTCCTGTCACTGCGGATACACTGCTGCAGTTTTATGTAAATCCAACAGATGGCAGAATAACTCCGTGTCTGTCCGAGTCTGATTTGAGCTGCTCGCAGTCCTTGTCTAAATCCTCTACATCCTTTGTAGCTCAAATAAAAATCATTCACAGTTGGATGTGTTGACCAAGGTGTCCTGACCTCAATGATTTAAAAAATGAAACGTACTGAATGAGAAGTAGCCCTCACCACAGCCCAAATCAAAGGCTTTTCACCCAGTTAAAGGTACAAAATTAAATGTAGCAGTGAAGGTATAAAAGTCCTCAGCGTTAGGAACATTTTGTTGAATGACTCAGCACTCTAAATATACATTTTTACAAGAGCGGATAGCAATAATGAGTGCTTTGTTTTAGTTACAGAGCAGGACCACTGTAACAATCCTTTTAATTATCTTACTGTACAGTCGGTCTGAACTGAATCGAACAAGGGCTGCTCGACATGCTTGTAAAACCAGCCTTAGTTGTAAACGGTGAACTGATTTTGCTAAAAATCCAGGAACATGTCCACCAGAGTATTTTAAATATAATTAAATATCAGTCTAATGTTTGTGCCTCCAGCCTGTTACTGATGATGATGTCTAAAAACTGCTGATACAGTATCAACCAGCCCAAATAGGTAGACTTCAGGAATTCACCCCTTGACCTGAAAATACCGAGCTTCAGCTTTATTATTTAAGATTTTTTTTATACAAAGAATATGATTGATGACTTTCCTCTTAATGATGGATTGCTTTGTCTTCTGCGAGGCTGTTGTTTTGTTGCTGTGTCTCATGATTGATGGGATAAATGTGGATTTTAATTGTGTGCTATAGTGTTTATTTTGAATCAAAGGAGGCGAATCAAAGCCCCGGATTGTACAGTTAAAACCCTCAAAATCGCGGTGTTATTCTGTTAGAGTACCATATAAGCCAGGAAAGCAGAAGAGATAGATAAAAGGGAGCAGTATAGCCCTATAACCATGTGTTCATGGTCTGGTTGACAGAGTATTCTGCCTGAACTCACCCAGCACATGTTCATTAATCTGGTGCACATCAGAGCACCCACAATACAATTAGTCAATGGTCAGAACGGCTTGCTATTGTCTGTAACCAATCTTCTATTCCCGTGAATCATTAATCCTTTATAAATCCAATTCTCCATCAGAACTGATGGCCTACACTGCGTGGTTTACACACTGTTGTTTACATGCATGACTCATGAATCATGTCTGGCTCAGTTTCATGGATTCAAAATCACCCTGCGTTCAATAGATTGCCTCCACACTGGGAGGAATTGAGCTCAGCTCTTCTGAAAGCAGTTTGTCTCAGCACTTCCTGTTTTGTTTTGTTTTTTATTTCAAGCCCCCCTTCTTAAACATGAATCCAGGCAGTGGATGTTGTTGGAGCTGGTTTTACAAAGCCATCTGCAGTGCTGCTTGAATTGTGCCAGGCTGGTGGTGTCTTTTAAAATAGAAACATAGCTGACCAGATTTGCCCCAACCACAGACAGTCACGCTCTAGTAACAGGTAAAACATTTACTGTAAGTACACCTCCTGCATACTGCGTGATCAGAGTTGATTTAGTTCTTCCTCAAAGAACACTGAAGGGTAAATAAATTAAAAACACGCGAAGTGAAAGACGGAGAGCAAGTGTTTTTTTGTCATAACAAAAGATGTTTAATTAGGGTAAACGTGCCTACTTCTTTGATCTGAAGAACGATCGCTGAGAGATGGATTATACAGAAGAGGGAGGAGGTGCGAGCTCTTCAGCTTTTCCAATCAGCATAGTCTCCCTGGCCTTTTATGTGTGTCTCCCCCCGTCAAGCAATTGCTTACATAATCATCTGCTTACTTTATTCTCTGCATCTTTCCCACCGATTGTGCTCTTTTACACGGCCCCACTTTTTCCCCGTCGTACCCCCCGCCAAATTCAATGCGGCCTCCCCCTGTTCCCTGTTTTTCCCCTTCAATGCTTTTATCTGACATGCCCACTGGCACTCTCACTCTCTCTCTTGTCCCTCTTCCCTCCACTGGTGAGTGGTCATTGATTACTGTACATGGATTGTATGATGAAATGCCACTCGCCCACCTAACATCCTCTTGTCAGCTGCCCCTGACATCCCACTGGCTCTGTGCATTGGAGACTGTCATTGCCAGCCTGTTTAAAGCTCCCGTTACATTACCTTGCTAGGAGTTGCTGTTTCACATCTGGAATCACTTTACTGTTTTGGCCGAATCATGGGGTGTTTTGGTGATGAGCCTTTTGCCGCACTAATATCACGCATTTGCTGCACATGTGATGACAGAGCAACTTTATATACGGTGGAAACACTGTTGTTTACAGTGATAAAAAGGGAGACTGGATCCAATTTATTCTGTTCAACTGTAAATTGTCTGCGCATATTAAAGTAAATGATCTGGATTACAGTGTGAAACCTGATGACACACTCAAAGCCAGAGAGAGGGGTATCCAATTAGTCATCTAATTAGCAAGTGAATGTTGTTTTAAAAATCAAAGGTCTTGAAAAGAGATGGAAAACAAAAGCACTGAGGAAAAACCAGAGCATAAACCTCCAGTATAGCAACTTTTACAGGTTGGATTTTACTGATCCAATAGTTGCCTTTCCATTTGTGACATCCAAAACAGATAAAACTTGAGTGTGTGTGTGTATTCGTGGCAGAAGAAAGGTTGGGATTCATGTTTGACAGAGCCGCAGGCAAGTTGTACAGATCTGTTAACTCACTAAAATGGTGATGCAGAGATGCACAGTGGGACTGAATTCTCTCTGCAGGGGTGTGAACAGAACCAAAAGCCTGTGCTTGTATGGTGACTGCAACGTCACTACCTTTCCGCAGCCGTAGTTAGATGGCCCTGCAGGGTCGCAGCGAGAGGTGACACGTGCCCGCTTAAACTGTCCAGTCAGGAACCAGAAAGGATGTAGAGCGGCTGTGACTCCCTACTCTTATTTTAAGAAGATCTTCCCCAAATAGGTTGCTCCCACAGAGACAAATAATTGGCGTGATATCTTGGGGGCACGAGCAGGAGGAGCAGTCTGCATTTTAGTGCCAATCCTCCACAGGAAGAACCCAGTTATGCATGCCAGTGGGCACGCTCTCTGGACTCAGGGAAACACATGCTATTGAAGCAGAGGTTAAGACAGGTTGTGAATGATAGATTTATAGTGAAATGTTTGTGGTTTAAAAACAGGGGTGTGAGTTTTGTATAAAATGATATATGCTGTTACAGATTAACAGTTTACTTCTTTATGATCTGAGAGCTTGTCACATAAAAAATTAATGACTGAAATGCAGGTCTTACTATCAGGCAACATCAGTTCAGCTCTATCTTACATTAGCTTTGTGATGGGAGTCTATATGTATGGAAGTATTAGTCTGTTGGTCAGTGGCCTTACTTTGTTCCAGACTAAAAAATCTTACCAGCTATTTGAAAATCGTACTCGATCCCCTGAAGATAGAGCTTAGTTACTCTGGTGATCCCTGAACGTTTTATCTCTAGTGGAAACTCTAAAAATGTTGTTTTTTAGTGCGATATCTTAACATCTTTTGGATGGGTTGCCCTAAAGCTTTGTAAAGACATTCATGTTCCCTTCCCAAAACTTTCTGTCAAGTGTCATCATCGGGCAGTACTTGTTTATGACCAAATAATTGCAAAACTTGACTTTTCTGATCAACAGTGGGAAATGCACATGTTACAGCAGCACAGTAACACTTTGTATTTAGAGCTAATTCTGCAAATATTAGCATGCTAACACAAAAAAACTTAACGTCAGCGGGTTAGTGTTGTCATTGTGAGCATGTTAGCTTGCTAATGTTACTATTTAGAAGCACTGTGCCTAAGATCACAAACAAAGCACTGCTAACGTGGCTGTAAACTCACCTTCCCTTCTCACCTTTATTCTTAATACAGCAAATTATATAGTATTAATTTAATCTAAAAATAATTCCAGGTGATAATGATCGAAAAATTGCCATTTTAAGCAGCTGTTAGCATGAGAAATATGGAAAATGAACAAGGAGCATACGCACACCTGGCAGTAATGTGTTCTGAGTAATCTGAGAAACCGTTTGTTAGTCCTGGAACAAGGACTGAAAATGGGAATTGTTACATAAAACAGATTGTCAATGACAGAACGGGCTGATCTGATCAAGCTCACAACAGAGCTTGGCAGATGATGGTGGAACAGCTTTCTCCCTCCTCCAAAACACTCACTATATATCATACACTACTCACTGGCCTGAGTACACACAGGGAGGCCAGAGACAAAGCAAAGACTATCCCACTATTTTCACTCTCTCTTTGCCAACAATGTGTCACGATTTTGTTTCAGTGCTGAAAAGAACCAGTTACAAAGCTCATTTTGTTGCAGATTTTATATCAAAGGAGAATAAAACCGTGCCATTTGCTTTCATTTGAAATTTGTGCCTTCGGACTAAATGAACCACACACAGTAAAACACACGAACAGTGATGGATGGGTTGTGAAAGCGGCTCCTATTTTTTTCTCCATCTGAAACATGAAACACAGAGGAGTAATGGGACATTTAATGGCTAATGATTGGCCAAACAACTTTATCTTAAAAAAAACTTAAATATAACGTTGTACTGAGACAGACTGTAAAAATCACAGTAATTGGTTTGTTTTGTATCTACCTGACTAGATCCATCTTGACTTATACAGGCTGTTGGTGCTAAGCTAATTAGACATGGTCTGCTTATCTCATAAGCATTTCAGGGAAAGTTTTATTGAAGAAGAAAATAACGTGCCACACTAAAGCTGTTTAATTGTATTTAACTCCTTTTGCTCTTTTAGTATTTGCCAATGCAGCAAATAAACTGTGGATCTTCATTACTGTTTGCTGTGGCAGCATTTGGTTTTAATGCCGGTCTAAAACAACTTTTTGCAGAACAGAACAAAGCTTTCAACTTCATCAGACATGTTTTGTTTGTGTTTGCTGTCCAACAAAAACACAATGCATTGGAGCTCAGTTTTACATCTGTGTTGCCACATTACTGAGGAAACATCAGGCAAGATTTCACTGATCACCAAAGGGAAATTCACATGTTACAGCTGCACAGTAACATGCTGAATAGATAAGGGACTATTTGAATGAAATAAACAGAAGATTATATAAGAGATTTAACAACTACTACATGCAACTCTGTAATGCAACTGTGAAATATATACTTTTAGGCATAAACAATAAGTAAAATATACATAATGACAAACACTATAGATAATTTATGGGTGGTATATCTAATATACATGCACATTATTCAGTTATAATACATTACTATAAAGTATAACTTTTAAACCTCCTGAGGGGGTGCTTCATCATGATGACATTGGGCAAAAATCAAGGGTACATATATTGTGCATTATCAGGGGCATCCAAGACAGCTCTTGTGCAGCATTGTTTTGAACATGGAGGCTGTGAAATTAGTGTCTAAGTCATTCAAATAGCGACTCGATCAGCTGACTGCATTTCAAGGGTGTGTGTGAGCCTCTTCTCTACACCCTCCATTTCATGCAGTTTTACTCTATTACATCTCAGAGGCAAATGTAGTTTTTAAATGTACTGCCTGATTTCGTTATGAGTCACATAACGAAATTATTTTAATCTTAACCAGCGTTTAGAAATTTTTCACTTGCAATGAGTCACAACTTTCCACATGCTGGTGCCCAACCGCATGCAGCTGCTGCCTTTTTTTATTTTTTTCACCTCTGCCCGTCAGACAGCCTGAATCCATCACTGCCTGGTGCTGCACATGTCACCAGCCCAACATCCGGTCAGGCTTTGCAGAGCGTTAAAAGACAAAATGGGCATCTTTTAATAACAGCTCAACCCTCTGAACCAAAAATACACCTAATGTAAGCGAGTGAGCCAAATGAAGACACAACCTCACTGTGCAGGTGGAGTTATGGTCCACTGTAGCTGAACTGGGAGGCTGAACTAATTGTCTATCTTGTTGTGAGACAATATGTGAGGAGATTACTGGCAGATAACGTAGCTCAGCCCTATGGAAAAGGCCAAGCTGAACAAAAAAAGTATTCAGATTACAACACAACCACTGGCTGCCTCTGTGCCCCCTTTGGATATCCACCCTTGGATCAGATGCGGAGTTATTAGTCATGGTCTTATCCAATCAGCCATCCTTAATGCTTGTGCTACTGGGCATTACTCTGGAGAGGACAGATTGTCTTTTATTGTCAGTTTGATTTCAAACTGGAGATTAGTCATATTCATGCAGTTGCTGGTGGCGCAGACCTCTCTTTGTGTGTGAGTGTGTGTGTGTGTGTGTGTGTGTGTGTGTATTTTTTGTGTGTGCGCCTATAATGTTTGCATTTGTGCCTCCAAACATCTGTGTGGCCGTTCTTCACTTTGACAAACACTCATGAGTAGCCATAGTGCCATGGATAAAAGGGACAATCCACCTATTGTTTGTAATGTTATTAGGACTAGCAGCACATAAACAGACCGTAGCGGTGATGTCATGCCTAGACTAAAGTCCTGTAGCTGCTGCATAGACAGTAAATAATGGAGCAACTGCAAGCAGCCATAACAGCATCATGGTGATTTTATCTGGAATATGTGGAGACCATAAACCACCATGATCATGTACTCTGTGTTTTTTCAGGGAATGTGAGGGATTAAAAATGACACATTTTCATATTTAATCTATATAAGTTGAACTACTTTTGGATAAAAATAAAATAGTCAAAGGAATATTCAACATTTACCCAAGAGAATGTGCAAAGAGAGGGTTTAGAAATGAACTTGAAAATTTAACTGACAGTTGAATGAGTGTTTGACAATCAACAAATATATCAGAAAACCAAAAATAACCACGTAAATAATTAAAACGAACAAACAGAAAAAACTAATTGTCTGTAAGCACCAACGTGGACGCAGACTAGTTATACACATCCAGCACATATAGCGCAACATATACCTGTGGACATATTTACCCTCTTTTTAGCTCCTGTTTTGGTCTCCACCAACTCATGAGGGTAAATATCAGTCTCTCAACCTGCCAAATCTTTCACTGCTATACCAGCTAGTTGCTTACGTTGTTTTCCTGTGTTTTGGTGATGAGCAGATAGCAAGCAGTTGATTTTTTGGGTTTGTTTTATAGCCAATTTGCTACAAAAAGTTACCTTTGACGCGTGGAAACGATCCTATGAGAGTAGTGAAAGTGCCACAAACCAGCAAATTTGTGGGCGGGAAACTAAAACATAAGCTGAAAGATGCCAAAACTCTCTGCGGAGCTGAAGTCCCATCACGATCATCTATGGGTTCACAAGTAGAGACCCCTTTCACATTAAACAGTCTGTCTGTGATTATATACATTAGCTTATGATTACAGACGCTTTAAGTCGTATAGACTTTTTATCAAAAGACGTGGGCTGCCGCTTGATGAATTTTATAACACTATAGCATCTCACAGCTGTAATCATACGAAATAAGGCTTTCGTCAAAGTGGCGATAATGAAGGCCACAAGATGTGACTGAAGGCTCTGGAATAAATCAATTACATGTTAAACCTAACATTTGTACATGTTTGTAAATAGGCATTTATTTGTTCATGTCAGTGTTGACATATGATGACCACTTGTTCCATGATATCAACCATTACAGATTCAACATGAAAAACGTCCCAATATCCTGCTTCCATCTACATTACTGTGCGCTGTGAACTATTTATGATGCGTTTATATAGATTTACTGCTTATGAACTCAAATGTGAGGTGTTACCACCAAAATATTTTAGAGATTACAGTGTTTGACTCATGATGTCAGTGTTTCTAAACTCCTGGCTGCAGTCCTGTGGGGATTTTCTCTGATTCACATTCACATAAAATCTCGTCTGAATGAAACATCTCAAACAAAAACTGCTGCTGGAGTCTGTGGAGTCAGTCTCTCATACAGTGCTGAGCCCGAACAAGAGGAGATGAATGGATTAGTTGATGGACCAAAAAAAGATTGGTAACAAGATGATCGATTAATCGTTTGTGTCATTTCTCTAATGAGAGCTTATTTGTTGTCAGAATATTTGAGATTTTTTAGAGAATTGCTTGGACAAAAGAAGCAATGATGGACATTTCTCACTATGTCATGATTAAATCTGAAAATAATTCAAATATTATTCAATTGTCAAAAATAATCAATAGTTAATCAGCCCTAAACCAATGTGTCAACAAACCAGCTGAAAAAGGTGTCATCATCAATTACATGATCAATTCATTACGGGCTCACTGTCTGAGTTTATTGCCCTAAATCCAAAATAGGCATTTATTTTTGAATGAATTTACCCTTTAAAGTCTCCCCTCTCTCGCCTTGAATCATCAAACAGCATCACTCTCAAGAACAAAAAAAAACACACGCACGCACGCATGTTGCCTCTCAGTGCGCATAATGATTCATCAACCACCGTTTGCTCATGAGACCGTGATTTCGGGTCCGATGAGTTCATTTTCGGAGCTGAGTGTTTTGTCGTGGGCCCTCACATGCCCCCACCCCCACCTCTCTCATCCCGCGTCTCGACGGACCAAACGCTGCTGCAGCAGCATCACCGGCAGCCTCCAAACTGCGTTTTCCCTGCCGTGATGGATCCCTCCGTTAACCGGTGAGCTGCTACAAGAAGACCGCTGAACTGTGCGGAGGACCGACGGGCCAATGACCGCAGCGAGATTCTGCCGTACATCCACGGGATAAAATAAAGAAATACAGATATATATATATTTCTATCAGTGTTATAGGACCGTCTTGTTTACCTTCCCGACAGATAAACAGCCGGGGTGACAGTGATAATACGGCCGACATGTAAGAGCTGGATAACTATTCCCGTGTGACCGACACCCTTCTGCAGCTGATTACAATAAAATGGAAAAGGTAAGCTTGTTGACACGTTCAGGATCTCACATCGGGCGTTGCGGGTTTCAGTCAAAAACTGACGGCTCGACTGGAGCTCATCAGGCTGCATTGTTGCATCGTCAATGCCTCTCTTGAGTTGAAATTGACGATTTGCCTGGATTTTGGAAAAGAGAAAATAGGTCGCTCTTCACCTGTCGACTCGTGAGTGTGTCTGTAGCTGCAAGATGCCGATATATGACTTGTAAAATGTCACGTCAACAGCCTGCATTTTTCTTTTTTTTATGATGAATTTGAGAGAGAGAGAGCTGGCTCCAGTCTGAGAAAGCCAAAGTCAGTTTACTAAGGCAATGGCAAGCCGAATATATAACATCTGAAACATTTAAATGCATTTTTTCCAGCTGTTGTAAGTGACAGTATGTATGTGCATCATCTGTGTCTGGCAAAGTTATCAAAGCCTTGCTCCTCAAAGATCTGCAGGGGAAAACAGTGGATGTAGAGTTTTGAAAGGAAGAAAACACGTCTCTTAAGAACGATTAGGCGAGAATCTGTTAGCTTTTAACTCGGTGCAGATTTTTTGAATTAATCAGCACTAAATTACCATTTGCTTGTGCTTAGTTGAGTTGCTTCTCTCTGGCTTTTTTGATGAGTGTGAAATCTGAGACTACAGCAAAACCACAGCAGCACTCCCTCTATCTTCTCTTTGAAGTTTCATCACTCTCGCTGGCTAATAATTAGAAAAAAATATTCCACTATTTTGTCTGTAGCATGTGAGATGCATATTTCCCGAGGCCCCCTCTCCCCTGGATGGAGCAGGAGGTGCCTGCTGGATCCCTGAGTGGATATAAACCAGCACACTTCTGCTCTGACTGAGGATGAGCCTGCGTCCAGTGTGTGTGTGTGTGTTTGTGTCGGGGGGTTGATCGATAGAAGGTTTGTATCAAGGCCTGTGTTTCAGTTGTTGTCGAACAGGAGTCCCTACAATTAAAAGCCCATTTTGTTAGCGGAAGACTGATTAATAATTCATCTGCAGCTCAATGGGACCACAAACCTGCGGATGGCACACTGAGGGATGTCCGTGTAGCATTGTACAAGCCTCTGCTGCCAGCAGAGGAGCGCTCAGGCAGCCTGAAAGGTTTACACATGACAATATAGGCCCCTTTTTTTCTGTTTTCCGAACCTGTACTGGCTTTTAAATGTGTACAGGAATTGTTTAAACAGGAGGAGAGTGAGGCAGTACAAACAGTGTGCTGGAAAAGCTCTGGGTATCCTGTATGAAACAGCTCCGTTGGTGGTGGACTGTAGGTTCTCAGTAAGGTGTCGATGTCATATCTGCTGCCAGGGAGCCAACAGCAGCGATGATACTGTACCAGAGAGTGTGAAGAAAACCCAGCTGGCTCTGGTCCAGGATGGTGGGTGTCTTTTTTTAAAACGGGCTTAGTCAGGCCTACTGCAGGGAGTGATTAGACAAGATGCTGTACAGTATCACACACATCGGTGTGACGTCAAAGGACACAGAGCTTTAAAAGTCCTCACACACCGAGACCCTGTGATGCCTCGCTACGACCGAAAACAGCGATGCTGAACACATGACGCTGACATTTAGATTACTGTCATGCAAATTATCTGCACGAACGTTTGTCCTTGTCTGAAAAGGTTGGCTGATTTGGTTGATTGTGTCTTCTGAAAGCCCTTTCCAGTTTCACCAGTAATCAGTCGAATACAACAAGTAGTACTCATTACTGTCTTTTGTCTTTAGGTGCAGTTCTGAGATGCTTTGACTTTATGTTAACTTTACATCTGCTACATTTCAGATGGGAATATTACACATGATACTGCACTGCATTGATTCAGTGGCGGCAGAAGGGCTCAAATAAAGTAACAATATCGCAGTCGACAAATACTCTATTACAACTAAAAGTACTCAAACTTAGAAAAGTGCATTTTGCAAAAAATAACAATTTTAGTAGAATAAATATAACATTTTTGGATGGTGGAGCTTATTATGACTACATTATACACACTGCTGATGACAGTAATGTTTGATAATACATAGGCATTTATTTGTGGATTATATTTTATATTAAAAACCTGAATCTATTTACTTAAGTAAATAGTGGCTTGAGCTTCCACCAAATAAGTGTAGCAGAATAAAATATGTTGTAAAAGTGTGAAGTAGCACCACACTGAAATACTCAAGTACAAGTACCTTAAATTGTACTTATGTAGAGTGTGAGTGAATGTACTTTGTTGATTTACACCACCACCAATTCCAAATAAAGACACGATCAACTTACTGAGCTGTCAACTGAGTTACAGTCAAAATGAACTTCAGCTCGACATGAACCACAGTAAAATACACACCCACCTTCATGCACCAGTGACAATTATCCAATAACATGATGAACAGCATCATAACAACCACAGGGACGGTTTGTCTGCATAACAAACACTATGTGTGTTACACTAAATTATAAGTAACCTACACATTAACACAGTGAACTTCACCACATAGCATCTAGCTTTCTGTTAATTTTATAAATGTTTTATAAATACTTGTACTTTTACTACATTTCACCGATATTACTTTTATTCAGCTGTGATTTTGGATTCAGGACTTTTATTTGTAGCGCCATAATCAGAGAGTTTTTCTTTCTTCTACTTCTAGAAAAGAGAGTGTTAAAATCTTTGTGTGTCTGACCCACTGTGTTAGAGCCTCAGCATTATAAGGCTTTCTGAAGTACGACTGCCCATGCTGGGGCGCATTAGCTGTATCATGAGACGAGAAAGAGCAGAAATGTCACAAGGTATTGGCCTAATTGGCATTTCAATGAACGTGGACAACAGTCTCTAAAGCCTAGTGTCTTCTCCTCCTCTCCTAGTCTCCTATCCTCCCTCTCTCTGTTTTATTAACTTGCTGGCTTTCCTCAGCCAATCTCTTTACTATATCAGCCGTATGTGGTGGGTGTAAGGTCAGCTGACAAACACAACAAGGTAATTACAATATAGCAGATTCACTAGCCTCTCATGTCACTCGTCACGCTGTGTTATATTGAATGATGTAGCGCTGTAAACGAGTCAGGATGGGTTACTTATTTTCCTATGTTATTATGTCTGCTGCTGTATAAAACTCATGTTAGTGTGGATTTGCAGTTTGAAAGGATACTGAATACTGACGTGTTTGTTGCCTCTGTGACTTATAAAATAGTTTCAATACAGTAGATTGTTTCAAGCTGTTGTCACTGTGTCTTTACCATGGCAACACCGCGTCAGTGTAACTTCAGTCGAGGCAAGAGACTCTGAACTCGTGCCATGTGTACACTTCCTCCTGACCGTGAAGTGTCTCAGTGCGCCATCTGATCAGCTGTTGGCTCATCGTCGCCCTCTCAAATTTGTGGATGAAGAGGACTCAAATGGAGAGCGAAATGGCTCGGTTGCATCTCTAAGGAGAGTGGCTCAGCTCACTTTGTGTTGCTCCAGCACTCAGTGGTTTGATGACCTTGGTAACGCCAGTCTCGGTGCATCTCATGCAGGAGCTGATGAGTTGTTTGGAGGTGATTAAAGTTTGTCTCCTCTGATGCTGCTGAGTCAGTGACCTCTCCTGCCATCAGGTCACTGTGCTCACAAATCTCTCCTCTCCTCTCCTCTCCTCTCCTCTCCTCTCCTCTCCTCTCCTCCTTTCTCTGCTCCTTTGTTTCCTCTCCTTTCCTCTCCTCTCTCCTCTTTTCATCCTCTCTTCTCATATTCATCCTCTCCTCTCCTCATGTCTCCTTTTTCGTACTCTGTTTCTCATCCTCTCTCCTCTCCTTTTCCTCCTCTCCTCTTCTTCTTTCTCCTCACCTGTCCTCTCCTCACTTCACCTTTCCTCTTCCTCCTCCTCTCCTTTCATCTTTTCTCTTTCCTCTGCTTTTCATCCTGCAGCCTCCCCTTCTCCTCTCCTGCTCTCTTATCTCCCATTATATTCATCCTCTTCTCTCCTCTCATATTCATCCTCTCTGTTCGTATTTGTCCTCTCCTCTCCTCTCCTCATCTCTTCCTCCTCCTCTCTTCAGTTTAGCAGATTGTTTAATGCAGAAAAAAACCCCACAAGGACAAACCAAATCGGAAGATAAACAGTCTTCAACGTCACACCAAAGAACCCTGTTTCCTCCGCGTACCTCAGCCCCCTCTCTCTCAGTATTCGTCAAAGTTGTAACATCTCACATTTTCCACTTCTTGTATAAGAGCTCAAAATAGAAACAACTGTTTTACAGTAGGCCCCTGACAAGCGTCTTGTTATCTCCCTGCATGTGTCATTTTACAATAAGTCCCTGCCTGGGCTGCGTCGCTGAATAGATCCTCTGACACAAATTTGCATGTTAAGCTGAACGTTCCTCACCAGGGACAATTAATCAGCACACAGCAATTAATGACTCTGTGTCCCCTGTTGATTAATTGTGTCTCATGTGTCCAATGTGGGGAAGATCCCAGCAACAGCTGCTTGTTCACGTCAATGCTTTTATGGCAGTCCGTATTTTTTGCGCAACTTCCAAAGAATAATTGTGTTTTTCAGGATATTAAGCATTGAAACCGTGTTTAAATGAAATGGAAATTTCACTAAATAGTTGATGGAGGTCTGGTTTATTTGTTCCCGCTTGCAGTTTAAAATCAAACGCAGCTAAAAACTAATTGTTATGGACAAGGAACAAAACAGCCTTGATGGAGAAGCTGCCTAACATGACTGAGAGGCATTTGTTGTGTGAAAGGAAAAGCAATGCAGCACAGTGCCGAGGATGCTGTGGAAATAATTCAGGGTGATATTCAAAGCTCTGGGATATTTTGTTTTGCGACTACAAAGAGAATTTCTGTAACCTTCGCTTGGATTTCTGGGGCAGTTGTTGGTGATTGTGTCTGTGGGTGGTTGTGTGTATGTGTATATAAAAATACTTTTTGGACAGGGACAGAGCTCACAGGGTTTCATTGTAATATCCGCTGCCCTTGAATCACAAGTTGGCTTTAATTACTTCCGTGTAAATATAAGAAAACTGGTGTTCGAAACAGATTTTGCCTTTTGGAAAGCTGCTTCCCTCTGGCAGGGAAATCATATGCATAAATTCACATGCATATTCTAGAGAGCTGCAGGACGACATGCAAACATTTGAATGTTGACTTTAATGCAAAGATGGCCAAGAATGTGTGAATACTGTAGTAAACAAGCACAATCACGTAGACAAGATGGAAGGAAACAGTCCTGCCTCAACACGCCTGCAGCAAGATTCCCTCTCATTAACAGCAGGTTAAATTGACAGCGTCATCATAAATCTCATATATTTTACTTGCTAACAGGTGATTGGTTGTCCTAGTTGAAATGTTCACGTGTAGATTCACTGTAAGGGCATCAGCGTGCACAGACAGTAGGCTTGAGAGGGAGTCAGAGAGCAGATCGGAGCCCTCTGAAGATTAACACCATGGGATGTCTGCCTTCTGGCCTCTGCCACCGATTGCATTCACTCGAGCTGAGGCCTGACCCCGGGTGTGCCTGTGTCACAGCCCCGGCCCCCGAAGCAACATATGGGCACGGCATTTCGTGTTATCACGCCTGTTGCTATCTCCACTTCTCACTCGCCACACCAGAAGACTGTTTTCACCCTTTGACATACACAAATCCACATTATTTCATGCAGATACCAGGATCAGGGTCCCACATGTCAATAGAGATAAGTAATACATCTGCCCGGGACAGACGTAGATTTGTGCCTGTGGTGGCACTTTTTTACACAACGATTAAACATGTTTGCTGCAACAGATCCCTCACCCTCATATTATCTGAACTGAATCTGGCATTGTTCGGCAGTGAAGACAAAATAGTGCCAGTCTTTCATCTGTGAAGATTAGAAGTCTAATTTTAATCAGCCTTATTGACAGACAGGAAAATCAATACTGGACTTTTCGTGGGGATACTGAGGTTTGTTTTCTTTTTTTAAATTCCAGAGTCAACATTTTTAAAGTTGCTACACTAAGATCTCACCGTCATCACGGTATGGGCAAAGGTTGTTTAATGGTACAACCAATGCTCGAGTAGCTTGCACATAAAAAACAGCTCGTGTATCTTTTTGCAATCCAACCAAACAAACCTGTGTTATTGTAATGAAAAAGTCAGTCGTTCAAAGACTAAAATGTAATTTCATGCTACACACGGTGTGATTACCTTTTCATCCAGCAGCAGGACACAGTAAAGTTGGTTACCTCGATGAAGTGTTGCAGCCTGCTGCCTGCAGCTCTTTCTGTAACAGCTCACTGTGGCTGTTTCTTCCTGCTCCTTTGCACTCCCACAAAAGTTTAACAAAACATGCAGAAGACGACTGTTGTCCTTGTTTTGCAATGACAAACGTATTGGCTGCTTCACAATAAAAGTCAACCAGTGTTGCATCCGTGAAAAGCTTTTAACGTGAAGCAGGAAGCAATGTTGTGACCAGCAAACAGTAAAACTGCCATGATGTTATCAATGAAATAAAATTACGCAGGATTATATGAATGAGTCACTTTCCTGTTCTTCTCTTGTGCTTGGGAAGCAGAGCCGCAGACTCGCATTGACAAATAAAAACTACAACATTACAGAGATGTACAGCTTGTAAACACACTGAATGCACACATCAGACAAAATATCAGTCAAATGGTGTCAAAATGAGATTTCATGAAAATCTGAACTGGTTAAGGTCAGATGAAGACTGTGGTGATTGCAATATTGAAAACAAATGGTTTCAGTTAACAAACATATGTAAATTCCAGGTCTTTGAAAAGGCTCAAACTTAGTCCTCCTGTATTACAGTCAGTTATGAGACATGCAGATCCACCACTGCAGCCTCCACAGTGTCTCTTCTGACATCCTCACAGACAAGACTGGCTAACTTCTGCATCGATACTGAACATCAACCCATACTTTAATTACTTTTCACTACTACTAACTACTCCCCTTCCTCTGCTCTCTGTATCTTCACGATAGTGAATGTTAATTTGAGGTAACCGTTTTTCACTGAACTGGACATATGTTACCCAAAACGTAACAGCTGGACTGTGAGATTGCCTCACGCCTTTACGATTAGCCATTTCAACCCATATTAACCAGGAGAGATTGCCTAAGCGTACAAAAAAAAATAGGTCCTCGTGTGCTAAAAAATGCCCCTCTCTCATTATAAGCCCTTTAATTTTAAAGAACCTACTATTTCTCAAGGAAGACATGACCTTTAATATGTTAATGTGTCTCTACAGCAGTAACACGACAGTCAGTGTCCTACCAACATTACTTATTTATAAAAAAACACACAAAGTGCTGCACGTTGAGGGCACTGTGAAGGCACTATCGAACAACTGAGGCAAACCCTTATGTCACGTCAACAAGCATTTACATTAACTCGGACAGTGACGATTCAAACCTGCAGCATGCTGACGTGCACTGCCGCTGACGCATGCAGGCGCACGCATGCACTTATTTGAGTGGTGGATTTCAAGAAGGGATACCGTAGCCCTTTGTGAACCGCAGATTAAACTAAGCTCGAGTTGGAGACTGGGAAAATCACACCATAGCTTTGCTTTGACTTAATCCTGCCTGTGCACAATGTCGAGATCTCGCACAATATTGTAATGTCACCGCCACAGCCTGAGATACCAGAAAACGTTGGGATGTCACCAACTCTCAATAGGAGAGTCAGGCCATCAGCAAACCTGGTCTCCTGGAGATCACATCAGAGCCTACGAATAATTTGTTATGGTAAAAACATTTTCAGTGTAACATTATTGCCGCCTGGATTATGTTCGGGGACAATGTTTTTTTAATGAAGCAATTTATGTTTTTGCACCACACACCAGCCATAGTTAGATGGTGGGAGTACAACATGCAGGTCTTTGACACCAGAGAGTGTTGGTTCAGTTTAGACACGAAACACACTCTTCTCACAGAATTTACATTGATAACAATATTTTAATATAACACTTTTTGACCAAGACAATGAACATGAATCCTGCTTTACTGAAGATGGCATTGCCAGTGCCAGTGCAAAGTATATTATGAGTCAACTTGTTTCTTATTCATGCAACTATCCGACAAGAAGCAGGAGAATTCACTCTCCTTTTGCCTTTGTTTTTGGTCCCCTCCAACTCCTGATGGACATATCTGACTTTTTACCTGCTCAGTGCTCCACTACGTTCACCTGCTAGTTACTCACCGTCAGTCTGCTGTTTGGTGCTGTGAACCGAAAAGTTGTGGGCAGGAAAACAAAAAAACAATGAACTGAAAGACGCTTCAAATCTCCACAGAGCTGAGGGGAGCTGCAGAGTTAGGTTGTAATTTAATGGACATGGGCAATCAAAATGGTATCTCTTTACTTTTGGGGATTAGCTGTGACGTCCATCTTCAGGTGGAGTCCATCACCTTTCACATACGCCTAGTCCTTTTGTAGCCACTTCAGTTAACAGGAATGTATAATGGTTTGTTTGTGTATTGTGCTGATGTAGTGACTCTACACCTTTCTTATAACATATTTACATAGCTTTAATTGTGTATCGTGCACTTTTCAGGAACATAAATCCATCTTTCATGCCTGATGTTTGGATGATATCTAGTTTTAATGTGTTTGCGTAGTCGGTTTCTGCATGTCTTGCTGCCCCCGTGTCTTGTTTACTACTTTACTAACTCGCAACCATGTTTGGTCAGGAGAGACTCTCAAGCGCACCCACACAGCCCCTTCACTGTCAGGGCCACAAAGAGTCAAGAACAACATTCAACCTTGTGACATTACACACCCGCATCCCCTCTTCCCACACACACACACACACACACACACACACACACAAACTTTGACTGTAGCTGGAAGGAGTGATAGTGCACTGTGTCATCCTCAGCGGTGAGGCAATTTGAAGCCTGTCTCCCTTTTCACAGATAGATGCAACATGTCCCCCAGGACTGCTAAACACAAACACTCTCATGATCACTCACCCTCACCATAACCTTGACACTAAATAGAACAGTTTACCACATGACACAAGGTGTGCTACTATATTTGTTCCTTATTAGAGTTTTAGTCCTCAATGCACCCAGTCTATCAGCCTGGATACTATTAAAGTACTGTCCTCCATTTATACCTTTGCCAATACTATATGAATATGTTGCCTACAGTGTACATGCAGAGAACTGTGTTTACTTAATTGTACAGTCTTTCAGCCTAAGGGGTCTCAATTTGATAAACATTGTGTTTTTTCTTTTGTTAATCCCTGTGGTATAAATCCTTCCAGACTAAGTTGATACTCTATCTAGTGCTGCAGTTCATCTTAGCGATTAGCATTGCAAGAGATTTGCATGACAATGTGGTCACATCTTCACACTCTTAAATTTTACAACGACATTAGCACATGTGCTTCTGTTTTCAATGCTTCAGTATTCTGCATATATATTATTAACATTGCATTCAGGTGCATTCACACTCGTGGCACAAAGTCAGGCTTGTGTTTAAATAGCACTCAAAGTGGCATGAATAATTGCTGACATGAGGTTAGTGAGATCTCGTCACATTAGCGCCATTCATTCATTATGTCATGACTGTCTCGTCCTATGGTGCACGGTGCAAAATAAATATTTAGAAGATGAAAGCACAGGCAAACAAAATATTATCCAGTAACCATCCACAGTACTTAATGGATCGATTTGTTCCTGCTTCATTAGCATGGGCTAATGGGCATCAGTGCTGTGTGTTTTCACTGGATTTAGGGAGAAGATGTGTGATGTAATAGGGAAACTTGTGTTGCTCTGTCACTGCGGCAGGATTAGCAACACTGGCTGAGAACTGACTCCTGCAATTCCTCTGCCTGCTTGTGTTTGTGTGTACCTAAACCTCACAGTCTCCTCAGCAGGCTGTCCGTATTACTAAGATTTCTTCAACGTGACTTGACCTCCAGTCTCATTGTCATCCTCCCGCGTAGAGCATCAGTCGACGGGCAGGTCACCCTGAGCTGTCTGTTGTAAATTCCTATCGTGCTTACTGTAAGACAGCAGGAACAGACTCTCGCTCAGCCTCCATTTTCGCCCTACCGAGGTTATATGTCCTTGTTTGTGTTTCTACAGGCAGTGCGCCTTCATTGTAAACACCACTGTTGCATAATTCACAGCAGGAGGGAGGCAGCTGTTCCTGAAGACTGGCAGGTAATGGGGCAGCAAGATGCTCCTGTGCCTCGCAGGACGCTTGAGGGCAAATCCTGGATGACTCGGAGATTCCAGCCTTTCCCAAAGGAATCCTGTCTGGAAGCATGCCTGCAGGTCCTTGATAAAGGAGCTGCCTTCCTCTTGAACAATACACAATACAATAGGTATTGAAAGGGAAATAGGCAGAGTCGAGCATCAGGAGCTGACTAATGACAGAACTGATGTCAGTCTCAGATTCGCCACCTGCATGGAGAGCATCTGTCCGTCATCACAAGGCAATCTCACTCTTTATTAATCTGTTGGTGGTTGTAATGAATTTCATCTGGAGAATTGCAAGGGCTCCCAAAGGTCACTGTTTGCACTTTTCCTCTATCTCTTTATCTCTCCATCTAATCCTCCTCTCCTCTGTTTTAATTTGTATATCACGCAGAAGCATATACGTAAAGTAAATACCATCATGTTCTGTTGTTGCATTTATTCTTTGTCATGCAAGCTGAGAAGTCCTTTAAGTACAGTACAGTTTTGATTGGTTGTATTTGACAATCAGGTTACACATTGGCATCAAGAGGAAAAAAAACATAATAAAATACAGCTTTACGTTGTTTTATTAGATAGTCACTGCATATCGATGCTCCAAAAAGCTTTATTAAGCGCAGCTTCAACATTTCAACGTCAGATTAACTGAACTGTGACAAAGACAATCCATATATAGACGTTGCCTGATTTGGCTCACCATCAGTTTGAGATTGTCCCTCCCACCGAGAACGACAGTATCAGTCGTTTCAGCCCCAGGTGCCCAAAACAACATGCAGGATGTTTATATTAGATAATGTGGAGCAAACAAGGAAGTCAGGTGATCCTGGTAAAGTCCACACAGACTGCTGTTTATTTTCCATTTTCAACCAGCCATTGTTGTTTTTTATGAAACAATGACAACAGTTCTTCCCTAACACAATTAGATATAATGCAGTAACATCTTTTCTTAAACCCAACCAAGTTGTTTTTGGTGCTCAGACCAAACCAGGAAATGCCTCAAAAGGGAGGAGCTATGTTATTTGTCAGAGGAGTTCAGCACGTTTTCATTATTCGTCTGAAATGTTTACAGCACTTTACATAATACAATGTAAATACAGTGTATGCACTACAACAGTTTAAGGTCAAAACACAAAATAGCAATCGATTAACTGTGATATACTAACTGAAAAAATAGTCAAATAGATTCGGATGCGTAGTTCTGTTGTATATAAGTGCGATTCAAAGGCCGGCGCAAAGATCCTTTCCTTTGCATTTAGTATACAAAGTCCTATGTGGTCTGGATGATGAAGATGCCTTTTACAGACACGATGCTGCCTCCACACTTGAGACTGTTTACCTCTCAGCCCTGCGGTTCATTACTGCTGATAGCTACAATTCTCACCACTGTCTTTTCGATGATGGGGTCGGTTGGCCTTTGCAGACCGAGAGACACAATAAGCGTTGGTGTCTGTATGAGTATATCTATACTTCTTTGGTTGGAAAATCATCATCATACATCACATCCATGTTGCATTGACATGTCCATTTTCAACCTGAGTGTCTTTAGCTGCTTCGTGGCAGAACTGATCTCGAAAAGACTGGAAAACTTTCCATACTTCCATGTAAAAAACAATCAACACAACTTAAAAGAGAGAAAGAATAAAAGAGATGAAAGAAGCAAGTTCAGTAAAGGGGTAAAGTGAAACTAATAATTTTGTATAGAGTATGACCATAGTTTGAGTGTTGCTTCATGTAAACAAGTAACTTTAGCAGGGGTTGGTGTTGGGCTGGAGGGTGGCAACTAAGTTGTATCTGAATTGTGCAACAAAAACAAAATTTACAGGGAGCTGATCTAAACACTGATGGTTTTCTCAACAACATAATGATTAGCTAAAGCTAAAAAAAAAACCTGTCTACATAGCCAGTTTAAATAAAGGTTGATGATGATGCATGATAAAGATCGGATCAAAATGTTGAAGCTTTACTAAGTGAATCTTCTCGAGTACCGCTTAAGTGTGCAGACTTCTTGCCAATACAGCAGAAAAACGTTGGATTTTGCATACACCGTAATCTCACTGACAAACTATTGTTTTTGACAGAATATAGAATTGTGGTTCCCTTTAATACTGATAATGCTGAATGAAAGCTGGTGTTTATG
This sequence comes from Datnioides undecimradiatus, assembly GCA_008933995.1. Lineage (NCBI taxonomy): Eukaryota > Metazoa > Chordata > Actinopteri > Lobotiformes > Datnioididae > Datnioides > Datnioides undecimradiatus. The sequence continues at coordinate 7,258,551 of WARS01000071.1, read as the reverse complement.
TCTTTCTGTCTTGCTGCTTAGGGATTTTGTAGAGCCTCCAGAGTATAATTTTAATGAATAGATGAATAGATCTTGTGACCCTTAAAAGCAGTTTGTTAACTATCAAGGAGACAAGAATACTCAGGTAGTGGATTTTAATAATTTGTAATCGAATACTTGAGTAGACAGTCAGTGATCGGCCTGCAGGATATTCTTGAACTAACTGACCAACAGTGGTTGCTGTTCCTGCGGTAACAAGATTGATGCTTGGTCGGTGGCGGAGCTGTGTTGTTGCTGAATGGTTGGTGTGAAGCCAATTTGTCAAAATGTTTTAAAAGTTGAGAGGGTGGAGATGGAAAGAGAAGAGAGCAAATAACTTTTTTTTCCCTGAATGGTGGATAGAGGAGGATTTCCACCGGGCAATATGCTCTGTGGTAGCTCTGTGATTGTTTCCGCCTGATCCTACTGCATACACTTGGTCACTGCGCTGCGTAGAGTCTCATTAGTATGGGTGTCAGCGCCTCTCCTTCAGCTGAACCTGCCATGCCACTACTGTAGTAGAGCTGCCTGCCTGCCTGCCTGCCTGCCTGCCTGCCGCATTGTCCCTGGATGGCCGATGCAAGGCTGCCAGCTCTGTCTCCTCCCAAGGATGACTGAAATGTGGGCGAGCGTCAGAAGCTGAATGTCATGATTCAAGCAAGGGAGATGTGTGTGTGTGTCTGTGTGTGTTGTGCAGCACAGCAAGACATGTTTTACACAGTTGTATGAGGAACATAAAGGAGGCCATTATCATTATCACAGCTAACAAATGCAAACATGAGACCTGGGATGAATGGTGACGGCTGGGAGGGCTGTAAAAAATGATTTAAATGCATGTAAGAGGGAGAAGACTGTTCCTTACGTGAAGCTGCTTCAAAATATACTTTATAGTTTGTGGAGTGTAGTTGAAATACTGATAAATAACAAGTAAACAGGTAAAATCAGCTGATCTGAGGGGGGTCCTTTTGCCTAACTGTTCCTGGCCAGCTTTCAACTTTCTACTGCTAAATAAGTGTAAAGTGCCAAACAAAACACCTGACCTGTGATTTTGAAGTATGGCTAACATTGTAGATGTAACTCCACTGTGTATTTTTTTCTATTTTTGCAGCATTTTTAAAAATCTAATCTTAGCTGGAAAATGTTCAGCTCGTCTCAGATGTACGAAACTGACAGCTTAGCATATTTGTTTGTTTACTCTGACAGTTTTGGCTGTAACTCTGCCGCCTTTCTTAGAAACATCACAGGTGGTGAAGTACCGTACAATCCAAGGACAAAACTGACAGTGAGAAGCAAAGTGACATCATTAATGAGACCCAATAAAAAAACTAAATACATGTTTTTCTGCTTTTGGAATTGGGAAAAGACAACATAAAAACAGTGTGAAAAGCAGACTTCTGGAGCACACACCATGAAAACAGAGACCAAACAGCCAGGAAAACCTGAAGTCAGCAATCAGATCATTGCAAGGGAGCAAACCACATCACAGTTTTGTAGGGGACCACACAAGTGTCTTGCCATAAAGTAGCAAGCACCACTGGTGGATTATTGAAGCTATAGAAATCTGTAAACTGGCCCTCAGGACAGTAAACCAGTATAAAGAGACCGTCTGTCTACCTAATCCTTGGGACTGTCTACTGCTCTCAAAAAACTGCCAGGCAAACTGCAAAGTCACTGTCCTGCCTTCGTGAAGATATATGATAACCATGTGGCTCATGTTGCAAATCAAATGTGATGCTTCTGACAAAGCGGTGAAGCCAGAGCTGCAGACCTGATACCTGATAATGTGACCGAGCTCATGTTTTAATCACAGAATCAAGGACTTAAGACTGCGTTGAATTTACTTAAACATCAGTGTTTGACATTTTGAAAAATATACCTTCTTGAATTGGCTGGAAAGTTAGATGAGCAGATTGAGTTCACCCTTTGGTCTGTTGGCTTACATTACAATCAGTAGCCAGTTAGCTTAGCTTAGCATATAGACTGGAAAAGGGAAACAGCCAGGCTGGCTCTGTCCAAAGGTAACAAAATTAGCTTTTTATAATTTGTAAGGTCGTATTTTTAACACAATATGTTGTTTGTTTCATCCATTAAAAATCAAAGAATAAAAAGGACAAATTGTTGTTTTCCCAGCAACCTCATGGTAAAGACAAACATCAGAACTGTTTTTTCAAGTGAGCCAGGCCAGCTGATTCCATTATTTATGCTAAGCTAAGCTAACCGGCAGGTGGCTGTTGCTTCATGTCTATTACACAGACAGTAGGCATGTTACCAGTCTTCTGTCAGCTGAAATGTTGGACTATTCTTCAAAAATCAAGCTGTGTAAAAATACTATAAGCAAAACTTATATGTCAAAATTCAGTCTTAATAATTGTAAACAGCCATGCAGCTTAAGAGATCTCCAGTGACGTGACCCAGGTTTATAAAGCCTGTACACAATCTTCGTCTCGTCACAGCTAACTATTTACTGCGCAGCTCTGCCGTGGTTTGCTGTCAAACAGACAGACAAACTGGCTGCTTTCATCAAGCCCTTCATTGAGACCTCAAACTCAGCCTGACGGGCTTTCAAGCTCTCCCTTTTCCTTACTCCAGTGTTCAAAGCATTAAAGTAAAGGGAGTTTTATTCTGGAAATGAATAGGAGGAAGTGATGATTGTATAAGTGTGGAAAAGAGCTGAGCAGAGAGATGTTTATATATTCTTTATCTGCGCACTGAAAGCCATTCTCCTTTGTCCCTCCTCGAGGCCAGAGGATAAACTCTCCTCTCACTCCCCGCTGCTATGTCATCACTCCTGGCCTTCATTCAATCAGCACGACAATAAGATGAAACTGCACTGCCTTTGCAAAGTCACCTGATAAAGCAATACTCTGTTTTTAGCCTTCACAGCATCGACTCGTCTATTCATGTATTGCCGTGCTTCAAAAACCCCCACACAGCACGAGAAACTGCAGATAAAACTTGTTATTATTAGAGCTTTACTTTGAGGTTCATTGATGTAATATTACATAAACTGGCAATGTTTGGCTCTGTTGTGCTGTGATTTGATCGCACCAGGGTCCTGCTGTGTGGTTTCACCATTTCCCACAAAATCTAACTTTTGCGACATCACATTTCTGTCGTCATGGTTTCTTAGACCCCCCCCCCCCCCCCCCCATTCCCACCTGCTCCATGTAACGCACACCACAGGAGTGAGAGTTTTTCCAGGCAGGACTCTGAGACTCTGACACCCACCGGTTTTGTTCTTCATGTGCTCACAGTAAGACATGTTGACATGTTGTCTCAGTGTTTTTGATAATGCATTTGGTCCTGGTAGATAAGAGGCCCATACATCAAGCTTGACAGGTCTGTCGAGCAGCAGCCTCACCTCATCACTTATGTTTTCTCATTCATCCTGTACAATCGGTTTTGTCTGTGATACTCCTACACATTTCTGTTTACCTACTTTTATTTTTCACTCTCTGCTGGCACTTTTCTATCTCAAATGCTCCATTTTCATTTTTTTCTTTTTTTTTCTCAAGTGTCTCTTCTTGTCTCTGCCCTTGTTACTGTCTGTTCCTTCTCTTTAACGTCCTTGCCATCCTGGCACCGAGTCTGTCGCACTCTGCCTCATCTCAAATTTCAGTTTGACTCGGACTCTCTCCTCTCCTCCGTCCTTCTCTCTTTGAGGCTTTAATTAATGCAGTTTTTGATAAACAATGCGCTGCAATGCTCCCCTCTTTCTTGTCTTGCTGGTCGCAGCAGCCTGGGAGAAATGGAAAAAGTAAACACCTGACTGAGAATGTATTTAAAGATTAGGGAGGTCTGGGTTTTGAAATTAGCGGTGTTAGCTGCTCCTGAGGGTAAACAGGGCGGGACAGGCTCATTTGTCACAAGCCGAAGCCTTAAAGGCAGAGCAGACTGGGCTGAACAGGCATAGACCACAAAGGAAATATCAGCTGCATTAATGGTGGCTGCTGCATGGTTAGTAGGTCGTTGCTGGTCTGAATGATTAATTTCTGTTGTTGTCTTTTATCATCACATGTTGATTTTAATGATGCTGCCATTCCTGGTGCTAATGAAAATAAACGTGTTGGTGAAATGCGCCAATCAGTCTTGGATTTGAACATCAACTAAACCCAACTCTGCTGGCAGAAAGCTGGCGAGCTTTCTGGTTTCTCCACATGTTGAAGTGGTCTATGAGAGGCTTCTAAAGACCATGAAACAAAATAACAAAAATCAGAGGAACGTTTTAAAGAGTGTGTTTGTCTGCTCTAATTTAGGCTGCAGTCATCAGCACGTTCAATCAGCTAACAAGCTTGTATGTCCACCATGTATTTCCCCACTGAGTGAAATGGATTGTGGGTTTAGGCCCAAAGTGGACGCGCGGGCTGAGCTTTGCCCACCATAAGGTTTGATTTGGGTTTGAAGCCTTGATTTAAATGATTGCAATGACCTTATATTGTCTGAAAGTTTGTTTCAGGTATGAGTAGCAAGAAAATAGACAGTTCTGACCTTGGATACAGTAAGCAGACTAGCACTTATAAAAAAACAAACAAACAAACAAACAAGTAAGCTAAGCAGCCACACAGGATTATGCTGTCTGATCTTACGTTTTCACATGCCTATTTATTTGCATGACTCATGCAATATGTAAACATCAAGGGTGATTTCAAGGCTACGTACGCATAGTTCTGGGAGTACAGCTGGAAGTAGTATATAGCAGTAGTGTATGAAGTAATATATAGTCAGGCCGAGATGGTGATCTTGACCAACTCATACACATTAAATATATATAGTACTTTTTTTTTTAAAAAGGTAAATATATATTGATGTGTAGCTGTTTAAAGATATAATCAGTAACATAAGCACAACTGACAATATACTAACCCATCTCATGCACCTTAATTAGCGATAGCTTGATAAATCCTGCTAGTGACAGTTGCGATCCAACCAATCAACACTTTCTGGATAGAAATGGGAAGCATGCTTTCTCTTTCCGTTTCTCACATCAACAAACTGTTCTTGGAATTGTGCAAGAATGAAATACACGACAGGTGTAGAGACTAAAGTGACTAAAAGGACGGGTATAGTGAGTCAAGTCAACTGGGTCTTTTATTTTTTTTATTATACTTAAGGGTGTAGAGGCAGCACCTTAGAAAAATGCACAAGGAAATCGATGCTCTGAAACTCATCAGCGTCGGTTGTGGCAGGGTTTGATTCATGGGACACCTCTTTTATTGACTGAGCCCGCTTTGTTCTGAGATCAAGGCCTCCCCTCTGGCTCAACATGTGGTCAGGATTTGCATTCAGCATTTCATTATCAAAGAGTTTCCAGCACGCTGGCACCCAAAATGCTGAACCCCGGTTCTGAGTGATGTATCCTTGAACAAAGAAACTGTAACTTCTGCATTATTTATGCGCTTGCTGTTTGGTATGCTAATAGTGAACATGATTATTTTTTACCCCCTGATGACATATGGCTGCTCTCATCCCAGTGGTGTATGATCCCAGCTGACCGAGACCATCAGTGACACAATCAAGAGAAAAGGACAACTTCTATTTCCTCCCCTATTAATAAAACCTGTAATGAGTGTTTTTTAAAAAAGTACTGAAGTCACCTTGTAAAAATAACTCTAAAAGTAAGAGTCACAAAAGTCTATTTAAGTTCTGTTTGATTAAATGTGACAGTCTAAAAATATATTTTTTATGTTGTTTCTTCCCCCTTCATTAATTTTCTGTCAAAACATCTTAACAAAGTAACCCCTTTATCTTATCAGCACCCACTAACAGATTACAGATAACACATTAATCCCTCTTATTTTTTTAACCAGTCGCTTATCACTTAATGTATCATCCTCTGGTTCCAGCAAATCTGCTCATCTGCAGAAATCACTGCAGGACATACATGAATTTTAAGTTTGCCTCAGAAGTAAATCTGAATCACTCCCCTCTAACTAGCTAGCCCGGCCAACTAGCTGACTCACAGCATGTTATTTGATGTGATCATCTGGTGGTGCTGATGTCAGGAATTATTCCCTGCATCCAGACTCTGCAGTTACTGAATCACAAAACACATTTTTGCCAACTGTCTAAAGCTCAAATGTTTGTGTTAAAAAGCAAAGTCAGATATATATATATGCAGTTGTGTAAATGTATAAAGGTGTAATCTGTAACATGAGCACAATGGAGGGGTTAACTGATGCAGTCATGCAGTTTTTATACAAACGCAGTAATAAATGCATAGGCTCTGTAACAAAATGCAGCTGAAGGTCCATATATCATCAGCTGCAGTGTTTAATAGTTAATCTGAATACATACAGCCCCATTTATATTTTATTTTGTTTCAGTGTTTGCAAATGCATGTTTCCAGTTTTGATTCCTCTACATAAGAAAAAAAACAGACAATAAAAGACATTAATTAATAACCAAACGAAGGTATATTCAGCTTCTGGGAGCAATAATTGGCCTGTGCTCTACATTCTGTACAAGGGGGGCTGTAAACATGGCCAAAGCCCAAGTGTAGAATAACTGCAGTAACAATAGCTGTCAGATTATTAGTTTAAACCAATGGCACGTTGAGATTTCTGCACACAGCTATTTCCTTTTTCTTTGATTATTGGTATTAGAGCAATAAAATGGCTTCTTGCTATTCTTCAGTTTGTAATCCCCTCAATATCAAATCTCACTTTAAGCCCATGAAAGGCCAAGGGTGGCGTTGTATGGTCTTAATGTCAGACGACAATAGCAAATCCTTCAAAAAGGACTGAACTAATTGAATTCCTCTTGCAAAGCTCTTGCTTTAGGCCTGTCCTTATAAAAATTAGGATCCTTATCAGTCAGTGCAGTCAATAACCAAATCACTTTTTAACCACTGAAGACATTTGTGCATTGCAAAACTGCAGGATTAACATAAAACATCAGATTTCCCCCATTCTTTACACAATATACTGTGACATATGTTTCTCGCCTACAGTATTTGTTTATATTTTCCTACAAGCATCACAAGAATTACAGTCAAACTGTTTGTAGCACAGGCTGAAGTCACTTTTCAGCACTAACAAGCCAAAAGAATGTAATATTTATACTTTTTTTTACCATGTGCACATAATATCATTTTAATAAAGAACAAACATTATTTCAAATAAAACAGTCAAAAACCAAGTCGTGTTATTGACCACACGCTAATCAGTATTAGCCCAATAAGGACTTTTCTTTTTGCTCTGTGTTAGACTCAACTTTTGAGTTATGTATCTGGAGCTCTTGAGCTGCTACGCTGGATGCAAGCTTATGTAATCAAACCCTTCTCCAATGAAGAAGGAGCCGCCTGCTGCTACTGGTAACAACATTATTGATGACTGTGGTTGATAGCAATCCAGAATGAACCAAAACAGTAAAGTTAGGAACTGTACCAACCAAAGCAATAACCTTAAATAGACAGAAGCACAGTTGGAGACTAATTCTCTATCCTTTGCAGCTAAATACATCAATGTCAACAAGTATATTTAAGATAACATGCAAAAAAAAAAAAAAAAAAAAATCTGATAATGAAAAAGTTATAGTACAGGGCAAATAAAACTTAACATAGCAGACCTTACCGAAGTTCACACAATGCTGATTAAGCCTATCACCTTTAAACAAATCTCTCTGTATTTCACATTTTACAGAATTTTCAAATCTTATATTCGAATTGTCATTCCCTCATCACCAAGCTACGATTGGTGTACCGGAGCTGGAGGGCGACGCAACCGGCTACAGCGACATTAGCAACTTGGAGTGCTTGTGTGACAAATTTCATGCACACGCTGTTGATTTAAAGTCAAATCTTTCCAGTGCGCTGAAGGTTTTCTTTCAACTCGTTTTGAAGATTTAAATATTTAATTAATCAGTAGATCACAGTCAACTGGTCATGTTGTAAGTAAAGACCAATTTTAACCCCTGTGATTAATACTACTCTTCAATAATTATAATAGAGGCCATAATGTGCAGATGATTTGTATTGGTTACGACATCAGTCACTGTCCAGTCAGTGTTTACTATTCCTTCTTAAAGCTATAACTCAGCAGTGCAGACAGAAATCCGGTGAGGGGAATGAGTGGAAGTGCAGCAACTATGCATCAATTTAGCAATTAAGATTTCTCTCATGACGTATGTGAGCGCCACTGATGCAGTTGATCTTAGTCCTGACAGTAGCTTTCGGCGTGAAAGGCTTGGTGATAAGCTGTGTTGCTCCTCCTCTGTGTGTGTGTGTGTGTTTGTGTGTGTTAGGTGCAGCTGGCCTGACAGCAGTATGATGGCTGTGTGTGATGAAGTGCTCACAGCAGGCTGACCAGAGTAATGAGAAGTGCATGGCTGCAGCTGATACTCCGGGGCCTGGCTCACCTGAAATGGATACCCATTCACGCGCCCACGCAGCCACAACCTCGCCTCTAATACAATAAACTTAAAGCATTTTAGAGGACGCTCATAACACTTCATTTATCAAGCCTTTCTGACCACCTTGCCACTGTGAGTAAGATTTATGTGTGATGCTATTCAGTCTTTAAGGGCAAAAGCTCTTCTTCACTTTGTCAGTGATATTGACTGAGGTTTCGTAAATGTTGCTGTGGAAAATTGACCGGCTTAAGAGGATTGCACCCCAAGGAGATGAATTCTCCTGTATTTATCATGTCTGTTGCTGTGTCAAAGCGTGCATGTAGTGCCTGTGGCACAGTGGTTCAGTCTTCAGGCTGGCCACTCGGGCTTGATCTCCCTATCGGATCAATAAGATGTTCGTAGCTGTCTCTTGGGTGTTGTCCTCTAGAAGCCCCTTGGCAGACATTTGATCAGAGGGGGTTTGTCTTTAGTCCAAGGACAGATAGTGAGAGTGGTTAGTGTGACAGAGTGACCAAAGTGGTGGGAGAGTCCATCCAGTAAGTGGAGTCTCCTTGTAGCTTTAATGGAGCCACTATGCGGACATCAGCTGTTATCTGTCCGGTTCAAACAGACCAACAGCAGTCAGGATAAGTTGCTGCATCTCTGCGGGTGTTTTGTTATAGGTACCAGTGAAAATATGAAACAGGATCCAGGAGGTCAGACTGTAGTACCAAAGTACCACTGAGACTGAGTTTTGCAGATACTTGGTCATAAATCAAACTATTGATCTCAAATTGACCTGCTGTATGAAATGTTAAGGCCTCATCACATTTAATGGGCTTCTTTTCGAAAGACAGTGAATTCCTGTACAAATCTAACGGCAGTCCATCTAATAGTTGTCTCCGCGGTCATGCGAGTAGTGTGTCTGAAACCCTTTTACATTCTCACATAGCATGTTGTTCTGGATAATGGCAGCTTTATCCTTTAAATGCAGCGACCGACCGGTGACCAAGCTGGTAAGCGGTTTGGAGAATGGATGGCTGATAGAGAAATCACATTTGTTTTAATTTGATCTTATTGGATATCTCGGCCAAATGGGCATTTTAGCAAGAGGACGATCTTGTTCCATTAATAGCCTGTACACTACATGTGACGGCACAGCCAACATTACAAATAGCCATTTCCCAGCAAAAAAGGCTCAGAGACAGCTTGATTAATAGAGAAGTGACTTGGCAGAGGAGTAAAGCCCATCTATATCATTTCCCCATCCAAATGAACGAGATCCAACCAGCTTAACTGTGCTTTGTAGCACATTCACCCGGACGCTTACGACAGGATGTAATCACTTGTGTTTTCTGTCTCACCTGCAGACCACAGCAGCCCGCTTTCTGTCTGTGTGGATTCATTGCTCAGATACTGATGCATGACATAATCTAACATATCCAGCCGTTGATGTTACTCAACTTGAATGGGCAAAGAATATGGCTATCACATCAGGTGCAGGCCTCAAAGGACTTGTGCTGGAGTCTCATGCTTGCCCCTGTTTATAGCATAGCAGAGGCCACCTCTGTCAGCCACACCCGGATGTGTGCTTGGGTCAGATAGTTGATTGGCACAAGTGTGAAAACACTGAAACTTTGCAAAGACAGTGAATGACTGATGATTATGAATGATGCTCGCCTTTACTGACTAGTGGGCTAGTAAACGTACGTGTTCTTGTGTCTATTTCAATGTGCATGTGTTTGAGGCAGCTGTAACACATGTGTATATATTAGTTAGTATTTATAGAGAATCTGCTGTGCTGCTACCCAAAGTGAGAAGACAAAAGCACCAAGTTCTCCAGATTAAAAGACAAAATAAGTTGTTTGTCCATGAACAACTAGAACAACTTGATCAAAGTGTTTTCTGATCCTTTGCTTGTGCCTTCGAAGACTGTAACAAGCCACTGTTGGAAGATGTGCAGGTTTATGATGTAATAAAATGTCCACTTCCTGCCTTGGCTGATTGTTGGGGTCATACCTGGCTCAATCACCAATGCACCAGCTAGACAGTGTTCATTGACGATTTAATTGACACTCACTGTATGTGGAGGTTCCTCCCAAGCCAAGCACAAGCGGCACGCCTGCAGGAAAACCATTAAGACTTGTTTTGCACGTAAATGTCCTCCAGCATCAAGCACTGAAGGTACGACAAGGATGCTGCATCGTTTGAGAGCGCTGCCATTTCACCGCTGCGTCCTCTTCTTCTCCCACTGATCTATTAGTGGCTCATGCTGTTACACTGGAGGCAATTATTAGAGCAGTTTCTTTTACAAACCAGACAAAATCCGTGTGCTGAAACTTGTTTTGTTAAAAAAAAAAAAAAAAAAAAAAAAAAAGAGCAGTGTACCTGTAGTTATGCCCATGACCACCCACAGTGCCTGGCTCATTGGTTTGTGCTGCTGCTTCCTGCTCTCTTGTCCTCGTTGCACCGCAGAAGTTGGTGCCATATATTTCTGTTCATGATGTAACTGATCAGCGTGACGCCCATGCAGCGCCTTGATGTTGCTAAGCTGTTTGCAGTTTGCTGTCATGTCCTCCAGTGTCACGCGCCTTGTCATTGCAGTCTCTCTCTCTCTGATGGCGTCTCATTGAGTCTGTTGTCACTGACATCATCCAGCCCTGCTTGCAGTTCGCAGAGATAATGGAAGACACACAAACCAGATGGTTATACAATTGCTCTATGTCCATATGGTTTTATTGTTTCTTTGTGATGTCCAGGATTTATTGGCAGCAAATAAAAGGAAAAATGGACCCCTAGAATACATCGTACTGATGGTAATAATAACAATACAGAAAATATTTTTGGAGGGAAATATTTGTAAATTTCTTTATCTTATTCACATTTACTAAGATTACTGATTTCATTTCCCAGAGTGAGAGAGAATGAACTAATTGTTTTTGATACAAGCGTAATGAAACAGTGAAAATGGCTATATCGTATTACAATAAGGACCTCTGTGTTGCATTGTACTGAATTATGGTCTATTATGGTCTAATTACATGTTGATTCTTCACTGATTCTGCACGGTATTCCTACCAGTGTGATTTCGAGCATTTGTGCACGTTTTGCTTTAGAAGATAATCATGCAGCATTTTCACTTGTGAATGTTCACGAGAAACAACACCTGCAAGTCTAAGATACAACAAGTCATACTGAAACAGAAAGGATTCTCCTTAGTGGTAATTTGTGGATTTATTTGTTCAAAATTGTAACAACCAAGAAGTAAAAGTGTAAGTTTTGTTTTTTCGTATGCTCTGATATGGTGCTCTTTGTTATTTTCCTCCAGTGGGAGTGAAGTATTGGTTTGCCTGGAGGGCGTGATTCGTGTCACAATTATTATGGAGTAATGTATGTTCTGGTGTAAAAGGACTTCAGGTTACTGTGAAGTTTCACAAGGTATTCAATTACTGTCATCACAACTGGACCCCCTGGGGAAGTCGGGGGAGAACTCAACATGTTGCCCTTAACTTTTTAAGGGCAACAATAAAAGTGCCCTCTTGAATGCTCCAGTTGTAGATAAACTGTCCTGAACTGCCCTATATAAAGGCCCAATGTGCAAGAAAATGTGATAAAGTGCCCACAGGGGGCACTAATGCAGCACAGTGCCCTTCAGGGTGGAGGGGACATGATGCAGTGCCACATAAGCTTCATATATAGGCTACATGCTAAAAAAAGGTGAAACTGATGTGTGCTGCACCACACTTCACTGCTGCCTTCTGTATTCCTGTCGCCACCACTGACTGGATGCATGGAAGAGGAACAGCTAATACTCATTAGGCTCCGTCCAACAGTGCGCGTGCAAGAACGCCTATTGACTCAGCAGGCGTCGCAAAAAGATCACAGAGGAATGATTTGACAGTTGTCGCATTGTGAGACAAAGTCTTTTAACGTTCACAGGCAGGATTTGCTTCAGTCAATAGTGCATCACAGACATCAGCAGCACATGTCCTATCGATGCCTTTTCTCAAATGCTACAATAGCTAAAGTATCATTATAGTTTATACAGTCATGCTGTTTGGTTCATGTTCTGGTTATCCTTGAAGCACCTCTGCACTCTGTTTTGTCTCTTTAACCCTTGACCAACAACCTCAAATCCACCACAAGCAGAAGGTGCTGAAAGTTATCCTGGGCTTATTTATGACACATCAGGATTTGATACGATGTCAGGAGACAGCGTAAAAAATGGCCTTGCTGACAGGGTTAACATATCAAAATTATCACGAGGAGGCTCTAAATTCAATGACTGCACGCACACACACATGCAGACATGTGTTCTCGCACCTGGCAAACAAAGTTTGTGTGCTGCTTTACACGCTGTACCTATTTTTCTACGGAGGAGAAGTCTCTGGAGGACAGTGCCTATTAGCGCATGATTGACATCGGTGGAATTTCTTATGTAATCCGTGGAGGGACAAGGACATTGTTTTTGCTCGCTTTCTCTGTCATCTGAGTTTAGCGGCGGCTGTGAGTTTTTTCCCCTTTTGGTTCGGCTCCCAGGGCCAAATGATTCAGAGATGCTGTCACATGACACAAGATAATGAGTAGAGCGCACTACTGCAGCATGACAGCAAGGAGGTCTGCTCAAATACATTGCGGCAAAGTGTGCCTGAGCATCCAAGGACAATGCTTTGTCACTTAAAACAGCCGTATGCATTGTGTTTCGTCGTTTGCGTGCCTGTGAATAATATGCACAGTCTGCACGAGCGCCTGTATGTATATGTTTGTGTGTGTTAGTGTGAGAAGGTGTGCGTGTATGTGCTCTAAGAAAGCCTACCCTGGCCTTCATACATAATGCACTTTAATATACTGCCAAGAAGACCTGTCAGTGCAGCTTCAGCTTCAGAGTCAGTGTCCTACATCCATATGAAATCCAAGTTGGATGCAATTTTTAGTTTGTTTGATCCACACACCCTAGACATTGTTCGAATTGGAAGAGAATGCAAGGATAATTATCTTCCCCAACTGAATCCAAAATGAGAGCCAGCGATGCCAGATGTACACCATGTGCTCTTTAAAAACGCCTCATTTTGTCTTAAGCGGAGTGCACGTTGTGATGTGTTGTTTTGAGTACATCGCTGACAGATTATTGTCGCTTCAAAGTTCCTCCCGTGTGGATTATCATCTGGCTTTTATGGGCTGATTCATCTGACATCGCAGTAGTTTAACCTTTCGGGGAAATATTGTATAAAATTGGTGTTGCCATTCGAGGATATACATCGCATGGCTCCTTTCTCAGGCAGGCGCCAAATGGCACATTCAAGGAACAGGAAGACATGTGTTAAGGGAGAGATTGTTTAATAGAGCAGACAACAGACGGCAGCTGATTCTTTGAGGAGTAATCTAGTGATTTAGCACTCTGGTGGCTCACAAGCGGCAAATTGGAAAAAAGAGTTCAAAACAGATGCAGCAGATCTCGAGATATCCTGACTTTTAGCCCCTAATATGGGTCAAGCTGCAAACACTCTGGATCCCTATACCACCCATAATGCAATTAAATAGTGGCTTATGTGAAGTGCTCCTTTCCTGATAGACACCCATAGTGTTCAAAGTCCATGGTTCCAGTTTGTAACACAAACACACTTTTTTAAGGCGGAGAACTAAAGGAAAATTTCGAGGTCTTGTCCCAGATGTAAGAAAACCTCATTTAAAATCACACTGAATGCTAATAATATAAAATCCAGCCTCTCAGCTGCTCTGCTGGTAAATTCCATTTATGTAAATTGGATTTTTTCAGTCCTGACTAAGTAATCAATGTTTAACTTTATCAAAATCATATAGGTTTCCACTTTTAATGCCATGAACACGAACAGGCTTATTGTTATCAGATGGATAAAAGCCAGTGAAGCAGAGGCACCAGCATTACATCATTACTTCAGCTCTCTTTAAATTTGTGGTCTCTTAATGGCTATTAACCTGATGACATCATCATGATGCACTAGAGGGCTGGGGGTTTTTTTGCTCCAGAAATTTAAAGAAGAAAGACTAGCTTAAATTCAAACTCTTTGTGCTTTTATTGTGAATCAGAACAGGTCCAAACAGGTACATTTCACATGCAGAGAGCAAATTATTTTTTCTTTACCAACCACACAGCAACTAAACAATCATCATTTATATTTATTTCTCACATTGTTCATTTGATTAATACTTTTTATTCTACTGGTGAATTTTTGTCCATATTTATTTTTATTTTTTATTTCTCCTGTTGCTTTTCTTTGTCACCAGAGCTGTATTTTTCAGTTTTCAGTGATTTTTTTTTTTTTTAAGATGTGTGATGTTGCTTCCATCCAATTTCATGCAGCTGAAGTTATAGACTATTATGCAACACCCTTTTAATCTTTAAAATGCCAGCCTATTTTTAGCAGATCACTGTGGCGAAATAATGGCCTGAATGTAGCGACAAAAACAAGCACCATTACAATAGGTAAATTTCTATGAACTGAGACTAACATCTACAGTAAAGTGAAGCACCGGCTCAGCGGCGGAAGGCCACTCGTCACGGTGTCTTTTTTTTTTTTTCTTTTCTGTATTTGCCAACGCTCCACTGAACCCTCAGACAGACTATTGGCCCATGTTCTCATAAATGTACTATACATGTCTGTGTTCAGCATCTTAGCCTTTTTCAGTGCAGGAAGAGCAGGGGAAAGATCAGTCTAGCCACTCATGTGTATTCAGGCAGAAGGAACAACAGCCGGGTGCATTCTGTAGTGACTATAGTGACTTCTATCTTCCTCTCCCCATTTAGAGAGACCATGCAGAATTAACCTGCCTGCTCCAGAGTGGAGCAAATCTTCAGTTCTCACACCGGCCACATATATAAACAGTATGCGCACATGCGTTTATGGCGCCTATGCAGCATGAGTACAACACAAGGACGCATGCACACAGCACGCGCACACTGCATAAGTCTCCCATCATGAATATAGATAGTAATGAGCTTTTCCACCGTATCTGGGTTCATGCTGCTGAGAAGGGATTGTCCCTTATGGCAGCGGTGGCACTGTCACCAAATGAAGATATGCAGTTCATCTAAAATTGAATATCGCCCTGGCTGGGATCCATAATTCATTATCTAAGTGAAGACGTGACTCTCATGAAGTGGATGAGATTTAAAGGCTCAGTGGGAGGGGTTGATAGAACAACGGCCCACACCAGGTGCCCTCATTCAAACAGCAGCTGAGATCACTCCCTGTGTCTCTCCCATATCCCTTCCAGAGGTGAAGTTCAAGGCTCGTCATTCCAGGAGGTTATCTCTGTCTTCTAAAGAGCTGCCACAGTCCCTGCCATTCAGTGCTTATGCTAATGAGCACGAGGAAGCACTTAAAAGCTTTTAATTTGCGCTGTTTGACACCGTGCCATAGGTGAAATGTCTTATATATAAGCAGTACAGTAGTAAGCAAGAGAAACATGCAGAATGTCAGAGTTGGCTTTTATTTGCATTCGTCAAGGAAATGAATTAAACTCACGTGGATTTTTATGGTTTTTTTGTAGTAGTGTAATGCAAGTGTGTATCCTAAATACAAGGCAATGTAAATGTCCTCTGTCACATTATGTAACAAGCATCTACAGCCTAGCACGCAGCTCTCTGAGCCTGTTCTGTACTCAAGACACGGCGAAGCTTTGAGCTAAATGCCAGCGTCACAATTGCAAGACGGCAGCGACCGATGGTGACACTACGTCGGCGTGATCGTTAGCATGTTTGTGTTTGTGTGGATTATGACTTGTCAGTTTATTCACTCATTTTGCACGGTTAATACCTTACATTCAAGGGTTGGGGTTAGTATGTAGAGTCTTCTGGGTGGGGGTTAAGCGTCTTGAGGGTTAAGTCGTGATTGAACGTTTGACTTTCTGCTGCATCATCAAGTCATTTCACACATGCACCACCATATATATGATCACTGACTTAGCACATTAATGACTTGACTTTCAATTAGGTGATACATGGTTAATGATTATTGAGTCTGCTATAATCTGTTAAGTGGTAAGCTACTGCTGGTTTGAACCTTTACTGCTCCCGATATTCAAGTATCTAATTAAATTTGGAGAGGTTTCGTTAGCTAGGTGGCACTCGCAAAACTGATTTAATCCGTGTCACTTAAACACTTTGACTTAAACAAGTCAAATGGAGTAATCCACCCGACTGTAACTGTAACTCAGAGGTTTTCTCTAGCCCTGTAGTAGCAGCTGCATCCAGTTTACCATTATGAATAATTCAAACGATGCACAAGGCCACTTTTAATTTAGATATTCAGAGCAGCTATGTTTACTGCGTCATCTCTTTCACAGTCAGCAATTTTTTTTTCCATTTTGTGTTGTGCTCTCAGCGAGGGGAGGGTGAGAGAAAGACAATGAGATGAAAGAGGTGGAGAACATGAGGAAGCATTTATGCAGCGGCAAAGATAAGAGTGCGTCTGTGTGTTTGCGCGTGTGTGTGTGTGTGTGTGTGTGTGCAAGTGCGAGTGAATGCTCGCGCGCTGCAGCTCTCAGGTAGATTGTTGTGAGATGTGTTGCCTGAACATCTGCTCTCTGATGTCACAGTGACCTAATGAAACAAACAGGGAAACAGCCAGGGTGTTAGCATTCACACTGCTCATGCGATCCACAGCACCACTGTAGCATATCATCTGGCTTTCACTGTTGGACCCCATAATTGATAGTCCTGCCCCCAATTAGAATAGTAATTATACCTGCTGTTCTGTTGGAGCCATCTAACTCCAGGGGGTTAAAGGCGATATTTTGTCTGTACAACTCACCCTACAAATTACCACGATGATGGTATTTACTCCACTGTTCACTGGAATAAATACACATTATTTTTGGCCTACCAAATAAAACACTGACACGTGTTTTAAGGTCGAGTTATCGGTAGTTATTCATCAGTTTTTCTCACACACGCAGAGGGCAAATAACATTAGATCGGGTCCGTCTGCGTGAATGAGGTGTGCCATAAGAGACCGTAGCAGGCCAAGTTGGATACAGAAGGACTTCTGCTTCTGTGAGCATTTGCCTCTCACTGCAGGACATGTCAGCCCGCACTCACAGCTTTAATTATCCAGAAAGATGGCTTTGCTGCCCATCAGGCTGAAGCAGGAGACAGGTGACGGATATCCAGGGTAGACGCAGGTGATCCAGAAAACACGCAACACTAACCCACCACTCACCTCTCAACATGGGTCCTGTGTCAAAAGTGATTGGCCAGTGACGGATGATGGGACAAGAGGACGTCGAGGCCCTTTTGCGTCGCTTTGTATCCTCAGCCAGCTGTGTATGTTTGTACATGTAAAAACTGTCCAGGTTTATTTTCAGCAGGCCTAAAGAAAGCAGAGATGACTCATGTGGAGACTTTTTGCACTTAGAGTAAAACCATCGTGGTCTGAGGCCAGGCACTGCAATGTACTTTCCCTACTCTGAATCAGCCCTTTTATCAGGGAACGGACCATCATTATTTTGGGGAACATAAAGAAAAAGCCTATCCCGTGAATAATTAATAACTTACCGGAGATGGGTCCCAGTCTATAGTTTGTTTATAAGATTACACAAAAATGTTTACTTGCTGAATGTCTAAGTGGCCTAGTGCTGTGCGCATAGGTCAGGACAGTTTCTGCCGTGGTTTAGACAAGATCATCACATCCTCTGCTGGAGAAAGCATGAAAGTTTCTCATTTTCTTCTCTTTTCGTACGGGATCATGCTTTTCCAAAAACCTGTGTCCTCTGCCTGCCAGAGCTCTCATCATGACAAATAGTCCTGGCAAAGCCTTTGGCCCCATAATTAACACCAGTCCAATGAGGAGCCATCTCTGGCTTCGACCTGACAGCCCTGTGCCTGCAGTGGCCTCACACATCAGGGCCAGTGTGTCAGAGCAGATCTCCATTCACACCCATTTCTGTCCTGAGGAGTCTCGTCTCTCTGGCTTGCCTGCCTGAGCTCCCCTGGGTGTTGCCAGACGTACGGTTTCCACCAAGTTTCATGAACTGTTAGATCAGCGCGGTGGCCATCAGTATCACTTGCACCTGCCATAAAACCCTGATATTAAAACGTGTATTTATGAGCAAATTTTTGCATTTTTTCCCAACAAAATAAAAGGTAAGTAGATTTCGCTTTGCACGTCTTTTGGTTGTTCCAAACAGAAAACCACCATGTTGTTGTTAAATCAGCCATATCCTCCGCCGCTGCGCTGCCTCCTGTGACAGAGTGCCTCTTTAGTATGGAGGTGGGAATGGACAAAGGGGACTTGGGAACTGAGGGCTCAGCAAGATTTGTCACATTTTGACACTCGCTTTGCTCCAGTAACCCGTGTCACACTAGGTCAACGTAATCCACCCCATTTCTGCAGAGAGATATTTCCCGGCGCAGATGGGATGATAGAGGTCGATGTGCAGCTGGTGTCTTTATGTGTGAGCCAAAGCTGCACAGGTAGCAAGATCTGGCACTCGGGTGTAGTCGCACCTCATGGCCAAGGCTCTTAAATGTTAGGAAAAGTCAAAACAAGTAGGTTCGATTCATGAATGCATGAACGTATCAGACTGTATTCACTGCTGTCAAGTTCCTTTTGTCTTTTCCTCTCTCTCTGTTATTACCTCTCATTAGCAGTCACTGTCCTCGCTGGTTATTGTCTTTAACAACAGCTTGTGTCGCGCATTAGCATCCACTGCTTCCCAAGTAAAAATCTTAAAATAACGATATTCAAAATAAGAAGGGGAGTGACTTTACTCCTCACCAGCTCATATGTCCACACCTGGACCGCACACACAGCGAGCAGCAAAGCTGAAAAAGAAACTCCGAGAAGGCGTCTCAACTGCATACTCTGTGGCATTATCACCTCCCCTTGGGATGCTCTGATTAACTATTCCCAACCACAGAGATTTATGTGCTGCTTCTTTTACATAATTCCTTATCTCTGCTGCTATGAATAATTCATGGGAAACTGGAGAAGTGAGAAGACATTGTGCTGGAGAGGGCTGAGAGATGAGCGAGGACATCTTGCCTTGTCTTTGTTGTAAGTTTGTGACCTGAAGTAAATACTGGGTTTATAATTAGACTACTTTCCTGCTGGGGAAAAAAAATAGTCTTGTTCAGTGTTAAAACTGAATCATGGCAACTTTAGCCCATGTGTTAATAATTAATATCAATGATAAGTAAATAACTTAAGCATAGTATATACATGTGGACAACTTCACTGTTATATGCACAAAAGTTAATAGGTAGTTTAAACACACACACACACACACACACACACACACACACACACACACGGGATCCAGTATTTTCACTAAAAACAACTTGAAGCACCATCTCAAGTCAGGTTCAGGTCAGGTATCCACCCTCTACTGTTCATAGTGTGATGCTACACACGTCTCTTGGCTTTTAAGTGCAGTTGCAGCTCTCTGGCATGGAGCAGAACACAAAAGAGAAAGCTAGCAAAACTAGTAAGTGGACACTGAGTTAATATTATTTAATGTTGTCAAGCTGCTTTCTCTAAACTTTATTTAATTCTACAATGTGACTCAGAAACAAAACTGATCCAGCTGACAGGAGCTGCTTTTGTCTTCAAGGTAAACCTGTAACACTGTTGCATCATGTTACAGATACAAGAGGTGGTCTTGTGTCTCCTGAGCCGCTCTCATTCAAATATGCTTGCTTACTTTTGATAATGTATTCAAAAGAGTTTTGGCGAAGGCTTTTTTTTTTTTTTTTTTTTTTTGAAATCGATTCAAAGTCCTGGCTGTCAGAGAAATAGCCAACTGATTTTGGGTTGGAGCTAAGCCTTCTTTTGCCTTTATGCATTTCCAATCTCAACCTCTAAATCTTTCACACAAACTCCTTTTTCTCTCTGTCTGCCTGCCTCTCTCTTCTCTGCCTACTTTATTTTTCCTTTTTCTATTTCTCCCCTGCCTTGAAAGTCATTGATTCAGCCGTCTACCAGAGAAAATGTCTGGTAGACATGAAGGGTTGGTGGAAACCTTGAGGGCCCATTCATACATATACAATGACACAAGGTTCGCTAGGGTCTCCTGAGTTTAATGTGTTTGTGTTTAATCCCCTCAATTTATGCAGACCATGAATAGCTTTCAAAGTAAACTGTTTATTGTGCCCGTTGTTTGCAATTTGGTTTTGTTCTATTAAAGATGTAAAATGCTTGCCTAATGCTCCTTGGTTCAGCTTTTTAGGCGCATCAGCAGATCTTTTAACAACAATGTGCCTTTCACATCTTTGAATGGGGCGTCTTAATGTCACATTTTCCACACTTGATGTTTCTGTTTGCCATAGCTAAATATTTTACATCAGGTTTTAAGCTGTCTGCGTATCTGTGTTTCGGTGATTTAGCTGTATTTTAAAAATCAAAGTCCAGAAATGAAGAGAAAAGATTCAGTTGATTTAATCAATATTTGCTCAGATAGAAGGAGGACGCCAAAAATTAAAGGTAGTGCAGGAAACACTAATACATATCATGCATGAGATGATATGCACACAGCAGCTGTTCTGTTGTTTTCTAAAAGCCTGAACTATTTCTTGAACTTGAAAACTTGAAACCATAAACCTTGTTAATTAAAACTCCATGTTTATTTTTATCGACAGCGATTCAGTCACAGCTCATTAGACTCAGCTTCATGTGTTGGTCGGTGGTTTTACGTCTTCAAATAAGAATCAAATAAGCTTAGTTAGGTTGGTTTTCTCAGATCTATGATGGATTTAGTTGAGGACTGAAAAACTTGGTCTGTTTCTGTCTCAGTAGCTTGTTTGTTTAGCTTTTCGTTTGTTGCCTGGATGAAACTTTGTGTCTCACATCCTGTACTGAATTCCAATTAATGAATATTATTTATAGTGAGGATGAAGTGTCTGTCTGTTATAATAGATAAGACGGTCTTGTGAATAAGCCACATGAGTCCAGATGACTTGTCTCTGCTGTAGACAGATGTGTTATATAATCAAGCAAAATCAAGACACACAATTATTTATCCTTGAATCTATTTGAATAGATCGACCGTTAAGTGGACGCACACACTGTGGATAAACTTCTTTAACTGGATACTTGAGCACTGACTGACCTCAGCCGAAGACTGGTGTTTAAAAAACGAAATGACGCATGTGCAGGTCTTAATTCAGATGAAATTCATCCCAGGGAGATTAAGGCGGCGATCTCCGGATCTCAGTGTCATCCTGAGTGTGATGAAGAGACAAAACGGCGTGACCTTTGACCGATCGAAAGCAAAGGCACAAATGAGATACAGCCGCAGAGGCTGCGACATGTGATGTAGCTGCGTATAAGCTGCGGTTTAGGCTCCACAGAGGGTTAAATATCCGTTCTTATTTAATGCTGAACTCCAAAATCGCCTTCTGCTGCGCTGACAGACGGTTTTCCTTGAGCTGATTGGCAGAGAGGTCGGGGTTGAGGGAGCTGTCCAGGGTGCTGACCTCTGGAGCTGCTGAGGAGTGGAGCATCTCCGAGCTTTCCTCAGAGTCTTTATGAGCTGAGCAACACAGAGCAGAGAGCTATTTGAATGATTCAAGAGTGCAGTTAGATTTAGGTCAGTTCTTTCTTTTGCAATCATTCTGTTACCATGTATTGATTAAACTTAAAACCGTCTCCAGAACATTGTGCTTTATGTTTGTGGCTGCTTACCATTTCCTTTCTCAAAGGGAAACTCCATTGATTTTACACATGAAAGACAAACCTGGGTCTCCAACCAAACAGGTTTATTTATTTTATTGATAATGAAAACAATAACTTTGCAGGACAAAGGTTTGTACAGATATTTATGGTTTGCTGATGACATCACCACCTGACTTTTCCCACAGGTCCACTGTGAAGTTCACATTTGTGTTTTTTTATGGATTGGCTCCGCAACTATTTGACACTTATTCACGTCCTACTCCGCATACATTCTGATCACTGTTATGATCCTCCGATGTTTCATCTTGCACCGCTTTCAGTTTACATTTCAGTTTTCTAATACTATGGTTTTTAATCAACTTCTCTACCAATACTAAGAAGATTCCCATCGGCACATTCAGTGCACTACTCCTTGATCATCACTCATCCACATCCTCATCTGGACTGCTCTCTGTCAGCAGGGTCTGCAGCAGTGCACATTTGTTGCCTCTTTTGTCTGTTGATGCTGTTCTGTTGGTGGACTTTGATGGACATTTAAGCCCACAGTGGTCTGCGTCCCGCCATCTGTGTACTCTGAAATTTAGGAATTGTTATCCCAAACATGTCCCTGCTCCTCTGTTCTGCTGCTCAGTCTAAATTTGCATCCCCGCTTTAGGCCACCATGCTATTGTGCTCAACACAAGCTGTATATTTGAATTTGCGGACCGACGACAAAGAGGGGTAGTTCTGATCAAGCTGCAGCGCCACCGATCTTGTGAGAATGGCCTTCTGTGTTGCTGCCCTCTTGGAGCATTGTTCCTATTAATCAGAAAGCCATTTGTGATGCCGCATTAAACCCTCGGATGTCTAAAATGTGACGAATGATGATTACCTGGGGGAAATCGATGATGATCACCACACTATTAATGGTCCCTCTGCAGGAACAGCATCCATCGACGTACTATTCGGGTTTCAAGATTCACCGCCAGAGAGGGAGCTCTAATTTAGAACTAGCTTTGTGTCAGGTGATTCACTAAATCACGGAGGTTTGAGGAAGGGCTGCAGTAAAAAATAAAAAAAAAGAATACAACAACAACAACAACAACAAAAAACACTTGCATTTGCTACCTCATGCCTCTTTTGACATCAAACAGACTAAACAAAAAGAAAACAAAACCTGCATTGTCTTCTCCAGCCAGAGTGAATACAGTGTTCTGTGAGAGCAGCTGGTGAGTCAGACTCTGTAGTATTGAATTGCGCATACAAAGAGAGAGAAATGTGTGTGTGTGTGTGTGTGTGTGTGTGTGTTGTGGGGTGGGGTAAAATACTTTGATAGTATAAGGACGCTGCTGTAATACAGTGAATTTCTTCAGGGTCAAAAACATAGTCACTCATCACTTGTTACCCTTGGCCTCTTGCAGGTCAATGAGGGGCAATGAGCTCAGTGGCATTGACTGCCACGTCTGTGCAGCCATGTGTTCGTCTCCTCGTCACTTCTCTCCGGGGGGATAAAATCCATATGTCACCTGCAATTTATGGTCTGCTTCTTGCATGTTGCCACATATGAATAAGTTATCATACGAGTGTGACTCGAGCTTGGAGTTGGTTGGATAAGGGCTTTTATGTTTGTGTGTGTGTGTGAGAGAGAGAGAGTAAGATTAGGTGTATATAGAGCACACAAGGGCCAGGGGGTGGCCTTTACTTATGCATGAGGCAGCAGTTTTCCAGCTGATCACTGATTTGATTTGCCATGTGAGATCGCTCCTGAGATCGCGTCCCTCCCGGTGAAAACGTCTGCGTGGATGTGGTTTGTTCGCCCGAACACATTTGCACCTTTATCACTGAGTATTTTTCACACTTTTTCAAAATATTTAGTTTGTTTGTTTCCTCTTCTTTAGTTTGATTCAGCTGCTGTTTCAAACTGTTGGTATTGACCCTCTTTTCCTTTTGGATGTCCTCTGTTCATGCTAGATAGGGAAATGGCTACTTCTAATGTAACCCCTGCTTTCTCAGTAAATATTGTGCTTAAACAAAGAAGTGAGTTAATTATGGAAATGTTATCATCAACAGTTTTGATAGCGGATTAAGCGGATACAAAGGAACATTGTTTGTTTGGAGATGCGCAGTGCATTGCAAATTCACTCTTTGGGTTCTATTTCATCTTACCTCAGCTGTCTTTACCTTAGATGCCGGGGAGGGAGCATACAACAATATGTACTATTTTGTTTTATTTTCTTTATTGTGTCCCTGTTGTGTCCCTAAAAACACTTTGTGATCCTATGAACATTTTAAAGCCTACATTGTGCTACCAGTTCATTTTGCCTCTCCTTTGCTGATGCATTGTTGTATTTCTTGGTGCACAACTGCCACCTGTAGATCACTGGGATAACATGAAACCATTGGCAGTAATGTGTAACTTCACAGTGTTCTTTAATAGCACCAGTCTCAATTAAGACCAAGAAAGTGGTGTTGAAGTTGTAATGTAAACAGCGTATAGCTTCTGTATGTGCTTGTTCTGTTGTTGTACGTACGAAGCTGAGTGGCTGAACACCAACAAGGTGGTGGTTGAGGTGTTAAAGAGGTTAAGGTGAGACTCTCATTGTCCTTCCGCAAAGCAATCACATGGCCAGGAGAAGATTGTGTGTGAGAGAACAGACAGAGAGAGGAGAGTATGTGTGTGTGAATTTACAGTGTGTGTGTGTTTGCGTGTGTGACAAAGGGAGAGCGCCGGAGACAGAAAGGGAGGAGGAGATAAAGAGAGAAATAGGTATAAGAGAGAGGGAGGAGATGAGGGGATGGTGAGAAAGAAGGAGGAGAGGTGGCAGGCAATAAAGCGCCCCATCAATCTGGTAAATGAGTGTCCTTCCAGCAGAGGGTACTCGGCGAAATGCAGCCTGCGCCGTGTTCATCAGTCACAGGTTTAGCACTTATCTCACCCTCGGCTCCGACACTTCCTTATCAAAGAAAGTAGCAATTGAACAAACGCTTGGTCTATGGGTCACTCTG
Organism: Datnioides undecimradiatus; assembly: GCA_008933995.1. Classification (NCBI taxonomy): domain Eukaryota; kingdom Metazoa; phylum Chordata; class Actinopteri; order Lobotiformes; family Datnioididae; genus Datnioides; species Datnioides undecimradiatus. The sequence goes on along the minus strand of WARS01000071.1, from coordinate 7,233,568 downwards.
CCAATTAGACCCCATTTACTTACAGTATGAACCTGCCCACGTGCTACCTTGAAGGATCACACCAGCATCACTGAGGTTTCTGCTTAAATTATCACCCCCCCCCCCCCGCAACTGACACCATCTGCGCGTCTTTATTACAATACGTAGGTGTTCGTACGTTGTGGCTTCTATCGACCCCAGTCTGTGCTTGGAGCATCAACAATCCTCTAAGTCTGTTTACATCTGCATTGATTTCTCAAGGGCAATTGTTGCCAGTGTTGGGCAGCGATGAAGCTGACTTTCTTTTTGTCAAAGTGCTGCATGCATAAAACTGTGATTTCAACTAAATGTACGAGCTTATCAGCCTTTTTTCACAGTGTCTCTGTCACACGCGCCCTGCGGAGTTAGACTGATTCTCTGGTAAAGGTCTCAGTTGGTGACTGCTGGTAATAAAGCTGCACTAATCAATATTTTTATTAACAATGGATTCAATTACAGTGTGTAATGTGAAACGCAGGTCACTCATGGTGATGAACCCACAGAGAATTATCACCCGACTCTGCGCCTCCCCTTTGGTCCAAGGAGGGTTGTATCTTCTTTTAGCCCATTATTTTGGTTTTGTGGGTTCAGACGTCTGTTTTAGCTCGTTCTCAGTGACCTCTTCAACTAGCTGGTGAACAAAGTGAGTGAATATTGGTCTTGTATACATCAGGTGGCCATAAACACTCTAGATGAATATGAATGTTGCTGCATATTTCCTGGACTTGTAAATGAGCACTTTTTGCTACCAGGTTGTCCACAGCGGTTCCTGGTGATTGTATGCCAATGTTTTGCTTACGGCTTGTTCTGATAATGCTAAGTGGCTAAAAAGAATATATATATTTATATGCTGCTTTAACATTTGACATTCTGTATTATTTATATTATGGCGACATCCTGCCCACAGATACACGCAAAGACAGATTTATATCATTCCTTAAACCATCCGAAACAAGCTGTGATCATCGTTGATTGACCTTTTAGGTTGATATATGTTGCCAAATATTTGCTGATTTACACTTACAAGGAGCAACATATGCCACAATTAAAATATGAGGTTAATATTCACTCTTTTTTAGCTGCGCTCCACATCCACAAAGCTCCGCGTCCTTTCCCTCAGGACAATCCTCGCCTGATGCTCATCATCTGTGGGTGTATCTGCTGTTTGGTGCTGAACAGGTAGACCACAGTGGGTTTTTGGAGATTCTGACTTTGTGTAAAACTGCTTCCTGTTGTGTCTGGAAATGGCACTATGATAGCGCTGACAATGAACCAAAACCAACACTTAAAATTCATATAAAGTGCTGTAAAGTTGTGAGGAACCGCTGTTGGTGTTGGCTGATAATTCTCTGTGGGCACGAAGAACCCCTTTCAAATACAAGGAGCCTTGCCTGCCTCCACTGTTATTTTAAATATATTGATTATAGCCACTATAACCAAGAATTTTACAGTGGCAGTAGAAACAGTACAGTGTCAACATAAATCAGCCTTGAAGGGAACAGAAGGCACACAAGTGTAGCCGCAGATGGATAACTTTCATGAAAACTGAAATCTCTGAGGAGCCTTAGATGCACATTTGGAGAGTTTTTAGTGGCGTTCTTTGCTAAATAAAATGTTCTGCATATTTGGAAGCTTTTGTAATTTATTTTTGTTCAGAGCGAAGCCGAGTACCGTTGTCAAGGCCGAGCTTTGTTGGTGGAATTGCTTTGTGATGATATGATGCTTGGAGCATAAAGCGAGCCAAGCGTTTGTCATTGTTGTCACGAGCATTGTGACTCGACCACACAATCCCGTGGCTGTTAGCAGTGGTGACAATGTGAGAATCAGTAATACACTTCTGAGATGAATGTTAAGACTCTATTCTGTTCTCACACAATGATGTGAATGTTTGATATCAGTGTCAGTCATAGAGTCACAGAGAAAGAAATCATACACAGATTAGAGTTTAATGAATGGGGGATGCGGCTGTTCATGTCTGCGTGTTTTGTGTTTTAATATCAGCTTTCTGTAAGTATACAATTTCTGCACACATGAGAGGTTACTGTTAGGTGGTATTGTTTATTGTTCTCAGTCCTGGCAGTTTCAGCTGCTGCATATTTACTGTTCTTTTACCACCGCTGCGCAAAAAAAGCGATTTGCTGTACTTATCAGTGCACAAAAACTGAATGAATGTATCGAAAATCTAATTTTCCGTCTCGTGGAGAAATATTACTAAAAAAACGTCCCTTTGGGAAGTCCAGTGAATAGTAAGAGATTTGTTTACTGAGTTGTTTTTCCCCCACAAACGTGATATGGTGTTCACTCTGTCCAAGAATAAACTGGACTGTTCCCAAACAACAAAATAAAGAATAAACAGCTAAAAGGAATAATTGTTCTTAATTTGTAGGCTTAATTAGCGTCACATCTTTGAATAATAAAACAAATGGCTGTTAACAAGTGAAAATCAATTTTTGTATTAGCATCAGTAATTGCACACTTAACAGTTAGCACCTTTAAAGACAAATGCAACAATAAGAAATGAAATCATAGTGTCAATACCCAGTTACTCAACAAAATGCAAAACATTAACACTCACCATGGTCACCAGGAAACTATGGTACCAGCAGCTTCAGCCAAAGGGAAATGCGACATCGCAACAGAAAAAATGGCAGCAGCAACTTCCCGACCTTACGCTGACCTATAAAGGTTACACTGGTGGGTGTTCAGACATGTTCAACAGGGATCAAACGAAACTTCTTCAGTCACTTAGTGACGTCAGTTCATGCAGATGTCTGGGCTCGTTCAAAATGTTTCACTGATAACAGTAATTTACTTGATGCTGTGATTGCTTTTAATAATTGCTGTGATCCTGTTGCCCACACAGCTTTCTACAGCACACGTCTCTGTGTCTGCCCAGCAGCAGGCTCAGAGAGACAAGAGTGCCCAGGGGACAGGCCCAGCACAACACTCTGTCCTACAGCGTTAAACAGTCCCACAGGGAAGGACTCTCACTTCCCTTCTGTTTTTCTTTTAAAGGCTGCCGCACCGGGCCATCTGGCTGCAGATGAAGCAAGAGCAAGCAAACTTGTCCTTTGCTGTGGTCTGTGGTCCCTTCAATGTTGTTTATAACTTAAAGTCCAAGTGGGATTACACAGCTTTTTTTTTTTTTTTGTCTGCCACAGCGTAATACCTGTGATCTCTGTAGATCACCTTCAGTTTCCTTACAAACACGACCTGAAAGGCTGAAAGGAAGACCATCATACACACTGCTTTTTGGTTTCATGATGGCACTTCTTATTTGTAGAGTATCAATAGTTTCCCATCTACAAAGATGGATAACTTGTTTCCAACAGTCAATCGAATCTGTACAGCAGTCATGTTCTATCATTGGCAGACAGCAGCCTGTTACACAACACAAGAGCCACGGACATTGAAGAAAGACCCAAATTAGCTTTCCTGCTAAAGTCTCCCTCTGATCAAACTTTCAGACATGCATGCGTGTCTTGTCCTGCAGCTTAGTTTGTTGGACAAGTAATCAAACAAACACTCACAGTGGAAAAGTGCATTGCTGTCAGTTTGCAGGCTGAATAACTAATTAGCTGGTCAGCTGCAGTAACACTGGTAACAACACAATGTCGGTCAATGACTTGCAAATAACATCTCATGTTTGTTTACATTTTATGATTGTCCCCACCTGAAACTCAGCCTGCTAGCTGCTGCGGATCAAACAAGCCCTTCCAACCAGCTCAGATGAAAAGGAGCTTTTCAAATAGTTTTATCTTTTTCTTCCTATTAATAGTCTAACACAATTTGATTTATTTTTGAAAAAACAAAAGGAAAATAAATGAGACAGCGAGATCCCAGTTAGACACACTGCCTTGCAATGGCGAAACATGTTAAATATGAATTTAATGTAAGTTAGAACTAAAAACTGAATCACTAATTTCATTGCATCTATTCTGATCTTAGCTAACTCACCACAGCCCTCTACTTCTTGTGGTTTATGCTGGCCCTGACAGCTTCACTGAGCTGAATGCCAATTAAACTGCACTGCTTCACATGCACTGATCGCACATGTTTTTCTCCCTTTCAAACATTATATTGTTAGAAATAATATCAGCCAGGCTACAATCTCTGATTGCCTAAGGTGGCAGAATTACTGAAGTGATTGCTCGACTGGAGAATTTCTTTGCCAGAAGAAATTTGTGCCGTTGGGCAGTCTTGTTGCCATAGTAACACCCTGTAGAGTCATGGGTATTGTAGTATTTGATATATTAAATTAGCTGAAATGCAATTTTACTTGGAATATTTGCATAAATACATTGTATGTAGCAGTTGGACATAACATGACCATCTAAAGCAGTTCGAGCACACAAAGGACTTTTTAGCTTGTATGAATCCTCCACAGTCTTCACAATGTTAAAAATACTTTCATACGAGCAGCAATTCCCATATGTACTTTATACTGTTGACTATGGATTGTCAGACCATTTGGAAATGAAGAGTGAAATTATTATTATTTCATGCTTTTATTTGACTGTATTGTCTTCTATTCATAAAGCTTTTATTATTAAAGCCTTGCAGCTCTGCACTTCATCACTGCGGAAGTTAAATATGTAGATGCTGTATATACATATATATGTGTGTGTGTGTGTGTGTGTGTGTGTGTGTGTGTATATATATATATATGATTCAAGCTGGTGTGTGACACAGTTTGGATTGCAGACTCAGCTGTTACGAGTGCCACCAGTGTCTCTCAGCTGAAATCTACAATGTGAATGAAAAACGATGTGACCCCAGATACATGGATATGTTCATAACATACCTGCTTCTTCCAAATAATGTAAAAGAAACAGGAAATGTCAAAAAGAAGCATTATATACACTGAACATCGGGCTGTTAGGAGCTCAAAAAAATTGCATTTAAATCCACAGAATGATGTTCTACTTTCACTTTGCCTGCTCCATAGGCTTAGCAACTCATCTCAGTTGCGAGATGACAGCATAGTCAAGGATAAATTAGTCTGACACTGCTCTGGCTAAACGCTGCCCATCATGCTCCGTCTTGGTTGCTGCCGTAGATCCAGATTTATTCAGCTTCATGTCCCTTGGTGTCAAGCATGCTTTGGAACATGGACCAGCTGGAGAGCACTGACTGATGAGCTTTGTCAGTGGTGAGATGGCAGCAGCAGCTATGGAAATACTCCCAGCGCTCTCACAAGATGGAGCTACAATGCTTCATCTATGAGACATGCACTGCCCATATTGGCAAGGCAGGGTATTCAGAGTCTATCTCCAGTCCATCATTGCTGCACAAACTGTCCACTAACAGGTGTCTACAGGACATACTTGACAATATCTGAGGATGTGTGGTAGATGATGGCTGGAGCTTGTCAATCATCTGATCAGACAAATGCCAGGTACAACTGATTGCTTGGACATTCCCCCGTTGGACGGGGAGATCAGAGTTAAGGTGTATGAGATGTCGTATGAGTTGGGAGTTAACCTCTGGCCAGTGACATGGACTGGGTTAAGCTTAACCAAATGTTCATAGTGACAAAAACAGCCAACGAATGGGAGCTGGACTTTGTGTTCATCATAGAAAGACGGATGAATAATTTAATCAAATATATTGCTGTTGCCATAGACTGTGTTACAGTCCTGTCCTCAGCGTTTTTTCAGGAAGTCAGCCACATGAGGACAGAAAAAGCAGCTGTGTTCCTTCCTTCTTCCACCAACTATCCAGCATTTTGCGTTCCTCTGACAGCTGTATCCTCCAGACATCTTTGTTCTGGTCCAGAAGCATATTGTTAACGGCTAAAAGGAAGTTTACAGCCATGGCCTCGGTCATTGTGTCTCTCTCTAGCCTCCAACCTGTCCCTGCCCCAGCTCAGCTGGCAGAGCTGGTTGTCCCTATGACCAGTGCTCCCCCTGCTGAACTTTCACGGCCCTGAGGGTCCTACATTTTCACCAGGCTGCTCTCATGGCTGGTGAGAAAGACAGTCTATCTCATCCAACAGTAGCAGTGACTCTGGATAAAAAATATTCTTTTTGTTTCTGGTAGTTTCACACTTCAAGTTTTGGTTTTTTTTTGTGTAATGAACATGCTGCAGTTGTGTCCACCAAGGAGACAGATGGAGTGTCCACATCTCTAGAGTCCTCTTCTTCATTGAAGTTCTCATTGCAGATTATTTTGCAGAACATAGAGAACAGAAGAGACTGACAGTTCTCTGATGTATACCGCACTCATCTCCACTAGCACTGTGCTCTTCCAGATGGACGATTGAAAGATGAATTCAGCATCCAAACTTGACAAGTATAACCTCCTGATCAGCCAAATTAAGAAAGAAAGATCGTCGGGTTTCCAAGTTGCAGGAAAGCAGTTGGGAGAGAGTGCACATTTATATTCAGGCTTTTCAGGGCACAATTAATGACACATACAGAAAACAGGAGGTACACTTGGACTTTTGGATATTATTATCTTACTAAACGTACTATGTGTTCACATTAACAGATACTGGCAGGGAGAGAAGCATGTTCTAACCCTGGTTGTCAAGCTTAGGGCAGGACCATAATTCAAGCTTAATTCAAGTATGCTGACTTATTTTCATTTTTTATATCAGTTTGAGAATTGGACAGGGGTCATAATGGAGTTACCATTTTTGAAACTTTGCTCGTATTTTTTTTTTTTTTTTGCCAAAATTAACGACTAATCAATACGACTGTCTACACTGTCATCTCTATTGTCTGTTTACCATGTTGTGACCTTACACTGCTATATATGCAGTGCTAACAGTTACGCATGTGATCCAATGGCTTCTTCTGATCCTATTACTTTCAGTGTTGGCTAAACAAGCTTTGATGTTCGCTCTAATTAGACCACTTTGCAGCGCTTTTCAGAAAAAAAAATATCTGCGCATATTTAATATGACCTTGGTGTAATCCTCACAACAGCCTCTGCTCCTGTTTAAGTGTGGCTCTTAATGGACAGATATGCTCCTCCTCCAGCCCTCTGCGCTACCCTGCCTGAGCACGGCTGCTGCTGTTGAACCCTCCGCCTGGTCATGTGTAGTACGCGCTGAATCCTAAATCCTGATACTGTTGGATGCTCTAATCCCCTCACATTGCACAGAGCAAAACAGCATATTAATTTCATTTTGTTTTTAGTGCTAGGGCCAATTTGAGTAGCTGGGGACAGCTGCTGTACAGCTGGCCTGATCTTGCCTCCCATAGGATTTACGTGGGACCGTCTCTGAGAAATCCGTTTAATATGACACCCCGGGCTGCAATATAATGTAGCAGAAGCTGGTGTGGTTTATGGTAATGCAAGTGCAACCCCCCAATCCAGCAATATGTTGCTCTTTATATTTGAATAATTACACAGTAGGTCAACTTTCAGGCCATATTCATCTACAGTAACCTTATTTTTAGAAGTAATGGTGTTCATATTTGTAACATATCAAATGGTAATAGGAATCTTGTTAAAGACAGCACTGTAGAAAAGGATGTCCTGAGCAACCAGGATCATTATTTTACTGGATGTGATTAAATGATTTAAGGTCCTGCTGAATGTTGGAGAAAGTCCAGTCCCACTCTGGGGGTCAGATAGCACTGAAAGAGATAAACCACACACAGCTCACAATCAAACGGATAGATTTAATCCAGCCTGCAAAGAATTAACCCCAATAGTTAGAAAATGGGTTAGAAATGCAAGATACAGTTGTGCAGAGCATAATGCCAGACAGCAGATTAGTTTAAAACTCAAACAAAGCTCAAACAAAGCAATTGTACTACTTCCTATGGCGTAGTATTGTCTGTTTTGCCTTTTCTGTTTCCAGAGTAGACTGAAGCGTTTCCTCTCTAAGCTCAGGCCCCCGGGACTATTAAAGCTTTGACAGCATTTTAAATGAGCACTGGTGGAGGATTCACCCTGGCAGCTACTAACCAATAGCATGCAATAATTCCCTGGGGGCCCAGGGGCTGTGCTGAATATATGGGTAGCGTGTTTTAACAGTGTAGAGACTGTAGACACTGGGCTGAGCACGCTTGGGATGCATGACACAACAGCACATGACTGCAGAGGTGAACACGTAACATGCAGCTTATTGGGTGCTTTATGTCTTATTTTGCCTGAGACCAATACAGCGTCAAAGTCATTTTGTCAGGGAGGGAAGTTCACAGCTCACATCACCCACCCTACAGCTTCTGCCACAGTTCTGCTTCATGAGGACAGAAAGTCAGAGATACGGACATCCAGAGCAAAATCACGTCAATTCTTTTCAAACCTAAAAACTGCCTCATGCTCTAAGGGTTATTATTGCATTAACAGTCTGTTTTTACTTTGAAGTGATGGTAGTGATTTACGCATCTCTACATTCATTTGTAATTATGAAAGCCAATATTAGCGTGGCAGCTTTTTAAATTTTAATTAAATCTATAAATGTTAACCCTTCTATTCAGCACCATGCCGTGCTTTTAATCTTGTGGAGTCACTGAACTGGATCGCTGTGGTCAGCCCGTGCCAAAGTGCTGGCACAAGATGTTACCAAATGAAAACATGCAGAAAGGAACCAGCAGCAGTACAGTGAGGATGGTAAATGGCCCAAGGGAAATGTGCAACCTCTCTCTCTAATTACACTTCAGTGCGTGCAGTGGTGAACGAGGGAGAGCGGTGCAGTGGGATCGCTTTAATGGGCAAAGCACTGATGAGAATCCTACAAACGCCAAATGCTCCTAGCTCTGAATATTTCAGCAGGCTTCACATTTTGAGATCAGCATCCCCCATGTCCAACAATGCGAAAGGAGGATGCTTTCAGATTTTGGAAGGCGGGCTTGCATGCCATCAACAAAGTTCCCTCAGTTCCCTGACAAGCCAGTCAGCGAACGAGCTAAGCAGGTGTTTGGGATAGCTTCTACCTACAGTAAATACAGAGGAGCAGTATGAAAGCTGTCGGCTTCTCTAGCTACTGCTGTAGTGAAAAGCCCCCCCCCCCCCATCTGCTTAACTATCTGTTGACTATCTGCCTTCCCTATAGTCTTACCATACTAACTACAACATACTCACAACATACTCAAAGCACTTCTGAAGTCCTGCATTATTTAGAGTCAGGTCTTCAGATATCTATAATATCTGGGCAATGTTTCAACCACGAACAGCCCAAGAAAAAAACTGTAAACATCTACAGGTTCACTGTTAGCAGACAGCATAAATAGATATGAAGTCGTATTAGCCTTTTATGGTAGTCGATTCTTTCTCCAACCATTGTAACAGCCTCTGCCTCTCCCTTTAATGTAACTGAACAACGTTTGGCAGTAACATCCTTCTGCAGGGAAAAGGGTGTAAGTGAATGGTTTGTTGGATATATATAGCTACTGTACTGTACTGCTGTCAGTGTTGCTCCATCATATTTCAGCATGTTTAGCTTTCAGCTGATTTCACTGATAAATCTCGAAAACTAAAAAAGCATTTTGTCATCAAGGCAGGCTAAAACATAAATAAGTCTCCTTGTGTAACTCATATTTGTGCATGTGATGTTCATCCCTCCTGGTTATAGAGCTGGCCTTTTCAGCAACACAGAAACAGAAGAGAGGGAGGAGGGTGTTTTTGTAAGTGTAATGAATGTGCATTTTGTTGGCCTTGTTTTTTTGGTCATGTTTAAGGAAGAGTTGGACTTATTGTGAAATATGCACGTTCACTTTTTTTATTCTGGGCGAGAGTTAGATGAGAAAATATCACTCTCATCCACCCAGTTAGCTTAGGAACAGGGCTAATCAGTGCAAAAACATGATCTTTTGCCATGTATGTCATGTAGACAATTGCAAGTTTTTACTCCAGTTATAAAAGCCATTTTAACAGCAGATCACATAATATATGATTCATATTGTAAGAGTCCCCAGCATTCAGAATTGAAAGAATAGTTCAACATTTTGACATATATGCTTGATACCACACCGATGTCTGTCTGTTAAATATAAAGTTACAGCTGTGTAGCTTAGCTTAGCATAAAGACTGGAAACAGAGGGAAACTGCTAGCCTGATTCCATCCAAAGGTAATAAAATCAACCAGTTGGGATCTGTAAAGGGTTTAATCGTCTGTAAAGAGAAGTGTTAAAATGAAAATTCACAGTATTGTACACGTATAGCTTCAGACAGTCAACCAGATGCCATATGACTTGTTTTGCGTATTTTTGAGCTTAGAAACTCAGATTTAGCTATTTTTCGACAGATGACAGATCCAGGTCTGTTTCCTGTTACGGCTGCTGACTGTAACTTATTACAGACAGGTAACAGACACGTATGAGAGTGATCTTGACATCAGTCAGTGTTGAAGTATCATTTAAACACTCATCAAATCCTGGTGACACTTACATAAGTCATGTATTTTGTAATTTGCCTCTAAAATGGTTCATGTAGAGACATAATTAGAGGTAAAAAAAATGAGAGTCCTTGTTGCTCTTGCTCTCCTCAGGCAGAACAGAATAACACTTGCACCAGTAAAGAACAACACTTGCTTTATCCACAGGAAGCCCCGATGACATAACTTTGTGACTGAAACAAGCTATTAGTAGATTCTCACCAGACAGTGGGGATAGCGGATGGTGTTGGCTCATCTAAAGTGTTAATGCTGGAAACATGGAGCTTGTACTTGTTGTAGCTTCGAGGAAGAGAGACACATTTCCACTCATTATCAAAGATTTTACCTTTATCGTTTATCAATGATAGAAAGGGATAAAAAGTAGACTGATAAATTGCAGAATTTACTAAAGCAATCAGTAATTGTAGTGGATTGTGGTGTAAATGTACTGTACATGTGGCTGAAAACAGTAGATGACCAGCAGAAACAATGAGAAAAAAGGTGATTATTGAAGCAGACTGCAAAAGCCAATACCCAGCAGCTGTATATTCACCCTTAGAACAAGGAGCGAGACCTGGATCAATATCTCTCTCTGTCTTCACCGTCTCTCCCCTCCCTCTGCTCATCACCAGAGGCTGGAGGGGAAGTGCACAGCTACAGAAGACATTTATTACGGGCCTGCTTGGTGGCTCTGTGGGACCCAGCATGGCAACTCTTGGTTCTGCTTGTTAGCAGGCCTTGTGTAGATCTAACAGGGGCTGTATGTCAGCATCGGGCTACGTGACATCACCTCCCAATGGGCCAATGATGGGGGGGGGCTTGACAAAGTAGAAGCAATTTCACTGGCCCTGCGAGGATGATTGTTTTGTCAAAGTACATTTATGTTCAGAGTTGCATTCCCATTTGTTTAAGTTGAAACTGCTGTGAGCACAAACGTGTATGTTTCAGTATTTTCACTTTTTATTTTACTAAAAGAAGCTAATTAAACATCATTTAAGAGACTTTAGACTCCCAGTTGGACTATGGAGTGTGGTATTATGCTTTTTGGCCTGTCTGTCTGTTTGTTAGTCCCATTCTTGTGAACGCAATGTCTCAGAAAAGCTTCAAATTTAGCATTTGAACTATCAACTGATATAGTATTCAAAGGTCAAAGGACACTGAGACCATAACTCATGAATTCACAAACTGACACCATAACTCAAGAATACATATATAATTATGATTAATCTCACAACAATGTCAAATGGGTTAAAATGATAATATTTTATAGGTCAAAGGTCAACTTCACTGTGACCTAATGTCCAGCAGAAACACTTACACTGGCCATTATCCAGCATCACAGCTGAGGAACCAAAGAGAAAATTGTGATCATATTCCACATTTGGTATTTTACTGAACTGGTGTCACTGATCTGAATCTGTGCTCACTGTGAAACTCATCTGTGCTGTTGGGTTGGACGTATGTGTGAAACATCCACATGACATTGTAGCTGATATTGACCTTCAGGTGGTTGTTGTTGCACCATGGGATGAAGCTCTCCACCAGTCCTCTGTTCTCCTCTGTGTCTCTATATGGCGACAGCATGTTTAACACTGGAAATTATTCACCTGAACCACACACGTGAGTATAGTGACGACTTCCATTTCTCCCAAAACAACAACTAATGCTTTTTAATACAATCCTTTAAAGTCTTCGCTATTAACCTGGATAGAAACGATGTAAACTGCCACTTGACTGACGGGCAGGGGCACAAAACCATGAGGCGGTAATTCTAGTTATTGATATTTTGAAGCGTTGACGTTAAATTAATGTTTTCAAGACTAAGTAAAAGACAATTTCATGGCTGTTAATCACAATGATCTTGAAAACTCATGTAAGTGACTAATTGATTCATGTTCTGTGGCTCATGGAAAATTGGTTGCACCTTTTTTTATTTCAAACCAAATATAGCCTGATAATGCAATCAAATTACAAAAATTGAACGTCACAGAATATTGCAGTAGGAAGGAAATTAAAAATAAAATGTCTAATTTTATACCCATGCCCAGCAGCAGACAATGTCAAGCATTGTCCAAATGTTTTTATCAGTTTAGCTGGAGTGCCCCAATTATCAAAAACACCTCTACAATCACAGCTGAAAAAACTGATGCGTAGCTAAGAGGATACTATAAATATTATTTTGTTCCACTGGGCTTTTTTCAGTCAGAACAAGCTCTGGAAACAACATCGCATAACTAACAACAACATAGTTGGAAAGTTGTGTCTTTTAGCGCTGTACAATTATTCCAGTAAAGCTGCCTCCTTGATAATATTTGATAAGATTTGTGCTTTTCTATTGTTTGTCATCTGGGTTTGATTTTCCTACACAATAATATCTGAGGAAATGTGCTAACACTGTGTAGGAGCCAAGATAGAAGTCCCAAATCTCAGACAGACACATAAGCACACATACACAGTATATGTTACAGTCAGCAGCCCCTCAGCAGCTCCTCAGCTTTATAAATGTGATGAACGTACAATCTGTCGCAGTTCTAATAGATTTTACCCAGTTTATTTAGCTGGTTTCAGCAATAAAAAAGGGCACACAGACAACTAGCTGCTCTTTAAAGGGTTGCAACTAGCTGGTGAACATGGTGTAGCATTAAACAGCTGAAAACACAGCTAAAAGGAGAGCGAATGATGGACTTACATTTACCAGGTGGACAGATATATGACAGACGTGTTTATATAAGCAACTATATAACATATAGTAAGTCCAGCAGATGTTTCCTGCTGCCCCCAAGTGGCCAAAAAATCAGTTACTGTGAACATAGTATAAAATATATTACCAAATATTTTCTTTTTAAGTAGGTTTGGGCAGGGTTGGGGTTTTTTTGTTTGTTTGTTTATTTTTTTACAAAAGGCTACTCAGGCACCGCTTCAAAAGAGAGAATGTACAAAATCCCATTTCAGAGTTCAGTCTTAAAAATTCAATTGAGCAAGTAGCTAAAGACAAAATACAACAGTGCAGCTATTTAATGAATGCGTGGTGTATAAAATAATGCAGTAAGTATTCACAGTAAACGGTAAACGGTATTATTTGGCGTATATTTTCTACGCAGTTCGTGCACAGCAGCCAGGTTTTTTTTTTTATCCCTGAGTTCAGCCTTGACTGCTGCACACTCCCTCTGACCTACTCTGATTCTCCATGGAAAAACAAGTTTTTCTTGTTACATATGTTAAAGTTTTAGACATCACTATGCTCTTTAAAGGCCCAGGTGGATCATCCATTCAGTTTTGTTCTTATTAGCTTATTAGCACTGTGGTGTAGTGGAGGAGGAATAGGCAATGCCTCTTTGATCTGCTCTTATAAGCTTATAAAAAGACATTATGAGATTTTGACACTGGGAGAATTTTGTTGCAGAGAGTAGATGGACCAAACATTAAGAAAAGCATTTTCAAAAATGAAACTGTAAATAGAATGGAGGATATATTTGCTATGGTTAAGGGATTTTCATTCCTCCATTTATTATTCACCATATCTGTGTATTTCAAAGAGATATTATTTTGTGTATAAAATTAGTGAAGACAGAAACTGTTCTGATGAACCTTGTGTGCTTTAGTTTCACATCCGCATAAATTAATTTATCAAATTCCATTCTTTGTGTTGGAGCAAGGCATTAAAGCCTCGCGTCAGCTGTTTTGTTTATTGTTTTTGTTTGTTTTATATCTCAACCTGCTCTATGCTATAAGGAAAATGTAATGTGTGATACGCCACATGAACCCTCACTGTTAAGACATTCAAACACAACATGGTTACTCTTGTCAAATCTCATTTTCTGTAATGTTAAATGCCGATTGTAGTTTTCCGTCAGCCTAATGCTTGAAGGTGTATTTGTCCTCTAAATGACCCTTACACGATCAGAACACACAAACAGCTGTAAGATCACTCACCACATTGCATAAGTAGACTACAACTGCAACCAATATGGCTGCTACATACAAGATCATTTTAGGTTACGCTTCTGACGATGCCCGTGCTGTTTGCATACACGCACATGTAGCTGCTGGTGATAGAGACGTAACACGCCTGTCACTCAGTGAATGTGCAAGCTTCTCTGAGACAATATCTACGGGCAGTTATTGCTTCCCTACACATTCAGTGTGTGTGTGTGTTTGTACATGAAGCCGTGACATATTTGCTAACACCACACACACAGTCCAAGGATTCATTCACCTTTTAATTATGCAGGAGCCTGCTGGACACCATCACAGAGACTGACAGATGCACTGAACCTGTGACAGAATTACATGAACTGTGAACAGTATTTCTTTCTCATCTTGCCCCTGCGATGCTCAACAGTTGACAGGGTTTTGGTTGCGTTGGACGGGTGGGTGGGCGGTTAGCGCGTTTGTGCGTGTGTCAGTGTGTGTTGGTGTGTCAGTGTGTAGGTGTGCGTCAGTTTGTCAGCAGTGGCGCCTACAGGACGTGAACACGTGGGGCTACAGTCAGCCCGGGTGGATGAATTACAGCAGGCTGCGCCGTTGTAAAACGCTGGTGTATTTGTCAGCACACCGCTGTGCCCGTCCAGGAACACTGACTCAGATAAGTGGCTGCTCTCACACTGCAGAGAGTGTATGGGAGGTCAGAGAGACGTAAGAAGTGGCAAGCCAACACAGTGGAATGAAAATGTGTGCAGTTAACATTCCACATTCAGCTCCCAGGCAAGATTTCATGCTTGCTGTGGGAGCGGGCTCTTACCATTGACTGATCAGTGAGTCACTCCAGTGTGATACAGACAGCATCTGTTAGAGTGAATTTAATGCAGCACGGATTTGTGCTGTGTGAATTATGAGTTTTCATAACCTTGATGCAATATTACTGTCTGATCATAGTGAGCTTTGAAAATGAGTAGGTCTGTGATAGAAGAAGACGAAACAGTCGCCCTAAAATATATCACCTCTGGTTTGCTCTGCATTGTGTTTCCATACCTGTGGTCAGGCCAGCTGGGCCACCATATTTGCCTCTATGGCAGAAATATATATCATATACAGTATATGACAAAAAACAATGAAGGCTTTTTGTTAAGATGAATTATAGTGGTTTCATTGGAAACTGTGAGGAACAATAACCAGGAGGCCATATTACATTTATCCCATGAAATCGGTGAGAATACGATTGTTAGCTATACATCAGAGCTGTCTCCTCCTGTCAGCTGTAAATCTTACCTTGAACAAAGAGCTCAAATTAAAACTAAAACATCCACATTATCTATGAATTTTAAAAGGACAGCTAAGTGAACTGATCAACACTATCTATCTCTGCTTGTATCAGTATATAGATGCCACTGAAATACATGTATGAAACATTTTCTTTTGTCCCGGAGTTGTTCAGTTTTCAGCGAGGCATTAGGAAAGACTTATTGTTCCTCGTTTATTCCCACAGTAAGTGGATTCGAGGGGATGGCGAAGTACCAAAAAAAGATCTGCAGGAATGAGGGTTCATTTCCTGCTTTCGAACAAATTTCGCTCCTTAAATATAAAGCTCATTTACATGTATGAGTCACAATATCGTTCTCCTATGGACTGTCAGCGCAGTGGCTCCGAGCTCAGTGTAGTGTTTAAGATTGGACTTCTGGCTATCTGGTTTACTGCTCTGGTGGAACAGTACATGCAGTAAACTGAATGGGCTTTTATTTTCAGTTGAAATAATATGTGATTTTCACCCTCACTTCTCACTTGTTCTTATCAGTTTAGTGACATCCTGACAGTAAATTAAAGGCAGTAAATTAAAGAGAAATTGAGCATATGCATAAGTATTTGTTTTTGTTTTTGAGAATCACTTCAGACAATAATATTAAATTAAATAATAAAACAGGTTGGCGGGGCGGGGAGTAGTTTTATTAAGTCTGGTCATATTTATTTGGAAATGTAATTAAAGACCCAAATGATGTTTATGTGTGTGCACACAGAGTCCCTTGTGTACTTGCTACTGGTGCTCCACCTGGTGGTTTATTGTGTTATGCAACTTATATGGAAACTGCTCTGCTCTCCACATTATTGGCTGTGTTATGGTGCCTCTGTGAAATGCGCCACACAGCAGAGACGGTCTATATTGTCTTCTTTAGCTCAATTACTGTTCTGGAGCCTCAAGGACACACTGGGAGAAACACTTCTAAATGGGCTCTAACTCTAATGTTTTCATTAGCTTTAAGTATTGATGTGCTGAACTCTACATTTGAGCTGTTATATTGTATGCAAATGGATGTTTAACTGTTATGCACTGTTAACTTCAATCTCTATAAAGGGACAAACACGGGTGCATCTTTATTAAACATTCCTGAGAGAGCTGGCCACTAAACTGGAATAAAAACTGATTAATTAGAAAAATGACTTGAATTCCATGTTTAGTAGATCTTCCCTTTGTCTTTCTACATTGCAGGTGAAGCCCTTCAGGTCAGTAGACCCATACTGATTGGAGACATGTTCTAAGGACGACATCTCAGCCACCATGAAAGGGTTAGGAGCCAACCGCAGTCGTCACCTGTCCGACTCATGTGAACCAGCAGGATGTCCCCAGAAGCCTCTCTGTCCTCTGACCTCTGACCCTCACAGCGCCTTTCTGTTGAGCCCCACCATAAACCACTATGGCACCCTGGACCCCCATCTCCACCAGTGCCCTCCCACCAGCCCCACCACCCTGACCCCTGACTGCCTGCTGCCTTTCAGCCAGATGTCCAACAGCCGCACCTTCCCTCGTCTGCACTTCACCTCCCAGACTGACCAGGTTGACTGCTCCCAAGCCTGTATGGCTGGTGGTGGGGGAGCTGGCCAAGGCAGCAGGGCAGGTACTCTGTCCAACTCCTTGTCTATGGGCATGGGCTTGGGTTTGGGCCTCACTGGTGCTCCTATGATCACAAGTGGATCAGCTACCATCTCCTCTGCAGCAGCGGCCAAAATGAATAGGTTACCCTCCAATCTTTTGGATCAGCTTGAGAGACACCTACCCCTGCAGCGTGATGGCTTCAGTACGCTGCAGTTTCATAGAGGACGTATGTCAAAACAACGCAGTGAGAGCCCAGGACGGATACGCCACTTGATGCACTCTGTGCAGAAGCTGTTTGCCAAGTCTCAGTCCCTGGAAAACTCCGCAATCAAAGGCAGCTTAAATGGGCGCTCTGCTGGAGGAGGGACTGGCACTGCAGGAGCTGGTGAGGACGGTGGTAGACCGACCCGCAGGAGCAAGAGTAAAGACAGGGCTAAAACCGAGGGGCCTAAGCAGAGACCTAGGCCCAATACATTAGGCCTATGGAGCTCGGACGATGCCCTGGACACTGACACCACCAAAGCTGGCACTATTGCTGTAGGTTACCGCAACCCACTGACCATGATGACTCTTGGCAGAGCGGTGTCAGACAGCCAGGCCAGACATATCCCACAGGGCTACAATACCATTTCTGCACATACTCTCAAGACCTCGAAAAGCAGCAGTGACCTCAAGTTCCTTGCTTGCCCGGCGACACAGGTAGGATCCAAGGAAGAGGAGGGAAGAGGAACCAGAGGAAGCAAGGATGATACACTGGTGAAGAGGGGCTCCTGGTCCACTCTCACCCTCAGCCAGGCCAGGCAAGTGTTGCAGAAGGGCTCTGCTACAGTGAACAGGACCCTTCTTAAATCAAAGTCATGCCACCAAGACTTGGCACAACAGTTTCTTCAGGTAGGAGGGCCAGTGAGTATTCATCTTCATCATCATTCTTTGTAAGTTTGCATGGATATTTTTTATAATTTCTCTGAAATTTGTTGGTTTTATTAATCAGTTTTGAGCACTGGAAGGTAGTTCTTCCTTTTCCTGATGATTTTGTGAATGGGTTGACCCTTGTTCTGTTTATCACATGTACTTTATACTCTTTGTTTATACTCAGTTATAGATTTTCCACATAATTCATGACTTTATTCCCAGTCATATTTTCTTTTGTAAGCACCATTGCTGCACATGTTCAGATTAATATTGTGAATATTTATTTAAAAATACAAGCAATATCAGACATAAGCGATGAAATACTTACCATATCTCAGGGTAACGCCTGAAATATCAGCATTAAATGGTTTAAGAGTCTCACAGTGGTATGTATGATAATTCATAATCCAGGTCCCACTGGGGGACTGGGCAGGAACTCTGGGTCGTGGGCGGCCCAAAGGAACCGAGATACCCTGTCGAAGGATGCGCAGTGGCAGCTATGTGAAAGCTATGGGAGACTTAGAAGACAGTGAGGACTCAGAGGGAAGCCCCAAACCTTCCCCCAAATCCGCTGCCCGTCGCCACAGCTACCTGAAGGCCACCCAGCACTCACTGAGCGAGCAGCAGCCGCCCCCACCACCACGCAAGTGAGTCCCACAGCATAGAAAATCCAATTCATCACACTGGAATTATAACTTTGATTATCATGCTCATTGTTTTGCCATAGTTGTGTTCGTGCTATTTACTTTACATTCATTAAAATAGAAATAGGCACTGAGGGGGTGTTAATTGTTGGAAGTGTGGGAAGAGACATTTTTCTCATGTCCCTAAAGGTAGTCAGCAGGTGGCAGTATCATGTCACGAATGATTGTCTGGATGGGTAGCTGCTCTCCTGTATAAGCTCACAGAATCTGTTTATGAAGGTTGAGGTGTACATTGATTAAAGGGCATGGAAAATGAAATACAGTATCATCTTTATTTGGTACAAAAGCAGTAGGAGATGAAATTTTGCCATGTGTTTCACTCCTACATTCATACGGACAGGCCTCGTTGCTACGCTCTCATGCGGGAGGATTATCTGTGGTCGCCCCTACAGAGTGCATGCTCTATGCAGCATCTGAGGTCAGTGTCATCCTTAGGCAGGCAGTGTGGCCCTCCACCTACCCTCACTTGCCCCACCACCACTATCCACCACCTATTTTTGCCAAACCCTCCCAGTACTTCCTCTCTGCCCCGTGTTCCATCTCTTACCTTGCAGGTATCCTGAGTGGTGCGTTAGTACTTTACTTTTACTCACTTCCTCAAGCCCTGATTTCATAACATGCAAATCTTTCATGAAAATCACTCCACCACACCCTGCCGCTCAGTGCACGGCACACACATTTTCACTAACACCTGGCTCCAAAAGGGCAAGCCAGAACAGTGGAAACCTCTTGCACATATCATAGATCAATCAGAAGGTGGATTTAAGAAATCATGTAAGAGTTCATTTGCAAATACAGATAAAACTACACTTACTAATGAAAAATGAATAAAGTAACATCAGTTTGATTGGTATTACAATTACAGAGCAATAAGAAAAATATGGTTTTGGAAAATAAGAAAATGTAGTGGTCTCTTTGAAACAGCCCAACAGCAGTTTAATTAACATTCCCTTTAGTGCACAAAGAATTAATCACAACGGAGACATCTGCTTTTTGCAAATGAACCCTTTTCCTCATAAATCATTGTTTCTCCTGTGCTGCTATTTTAAGCCCTAGCACATATCACTATTCACACATCTCAATAAGATTTAATTTTAAAACACCCAGGGGAACTGTTTCGGAGTATGACTTAAACTTTCACCAGGATATCATGAATTAAACACAACCCTCACTTATTCCAGTCTTTGACTTCCTGAGAGGCTGATTATTACGTTCACTTCCACAGCTCTCTGCCATCCCTCAAAGAGCTGTCGACTAATCGGAGCCTTGATAACTTAGACTGCCTGGTGAGCCCGCTGGAGGCCCCTCCACGCCACAGGAACAATGATTTCAGCCAATGCTCTGGCACACTGGGCAGAGGCTCGGGCACTCAGGTAGGTTTGTTACCTTATCAAATGTGCTGCAATTACTGTCCCTGGTCACATTATTATTACTACCTGTCTGGTAAAGACTATGTCATAATTTGTGCCTGTTTATCTGGGGTGTAGATTAGAGCCATGACAAACTTATGTCTTCATGACAGCAACAACTAATGCACTTTTGTGGATATAACATAAATATTCATGCTTCATGAAATCAAGCAGCTAATTAGATCATTTTGGGTCAACTCCAATGGCTCAGCCAGTCAGGCAGCCAATGTAAAGACATTAACGCAACTTTCCAAGTTTTAAGCTACCATTAGAGAATATTTAAGTGTACATAATGTTGCTGACAGTACTGCGATGGTATATAAATGCGCCAGCTGGGAACAAGCTGCTCGGATAGAGGAGATGAGCTGAGCATGTTTGCAAAATATCAAAGTGGGACATATGCCTTGGTATAAACCTGTTGTATATCTTCATCAGCAGGATTGGACAAGGCTGCAGAGTCACACACTAGACTAATGCAAACATTCTTTTACAAAGAAGCAGCAGCATCAGTCTTTGCTTTTTCATGACTGAGAGGTTCAGTTTCTCTCAGGATTACAGTAAAGTCAATCAGAACTACAATCAAACAAAACATTTTGATTGAGATGATTTTGAGAGATTGTTATTCATGTTTATGTACCACCCACGACACATTCATATTTGCTTCTCGAGTGTCAGACATAAAAATACTACTGGTTGTTTTTGTCTCACGATTAAACATTTCAGATGGTGCAGGGTGTCACCGCTTATTCCCGTCATTCAATGGCAATACAAATCTGCAGCTGCAAAGAAATAATGAAACAATGCTATTTTGAGTATGCTGCACAGCTGCTCTGTGTCTGTTTGTTGTAGGTTTTGTCCTATTTATTTTGTAATTTTATTTTAGTTTTTTTTTATTTTGTATTAACAATTGAATATTATCATCTATAATGATTGATCTGTGACTCAGTGAATATTTTTTGTGGAATGAGTACTTTTATTCTTGGTACTTTAATTACATTTTGCTGAGAATACTCACCTGGAATTGAGTATGTGTACACTGCTGTATTGGCACTGTTGCCTCCTAGTACTTTTTCACCACTGGGTTTAGAGCTAGTAGTTGCATGTTTCACAGTTTGCCCTCTGCCCTCAGCGTGTGAGTCTGCACACGTTCTTTCAGGTATGCGGGCAGGGCTTTGGGCACTCAGTACCGTACTGTGAAGGGGAATCGCAGGCAGTGGAGGCTCTGGATCTGCCTGCGCCTACGTGCTTCCGGTCGCGCAGCCACAGCTACCTGCGGGCCATCCAGGCTGGTTGTTCCCAGGATGAAGATACGGCCTCTGTGGACTCAGACTCACCACCACCCACCACTACAGGCTACAGCTACAGCTCCAACACCAGTGAGTATCAGTGAGGACAAGGTGGGGCAGAGCTGCTGAAGATGATCTTTGATTTAGAAAATTAAGATATTCTGTCCACAAACCCATTTGCACCAATAGCAACTGAAAATTGTCTTTGACACCCACCTAATATGCAGAAATGCCCACTTACTAAAATGAAGAAAGCTCTGGAAATTACAAAATGCTGGTATTAAAAGAATTTGTTACATTTCAATCTGATCAAGGACTTCTGGTTTTATAAGTCAAAGTCACAGCCAGGCAATAACAGTATTCAGCTGAATTGGTGAGTAAATGAATGCAAGAGAAGAACAAGATAGGTTTCTTGTAATGGTAGCTATTGTGAAGAGTAGAGCTTTAAAGTTTGACTCCATTCAGCAGTGTGCATTGTTTTATGATGAACTGTGAAGACACATTTCAGCTTCTGAAAAGTTTTTAAAGTTTTCGACCATTCTTCCTTTTCAAATGTTAACAGTTTGGTTTTCAAGGCTCATCCTGTAATAATGTCTTCAGTGAGCATCTCTGTGTTGCAGATTACATAAAATGCTTTTTTAGTGTTTGTTAAGAGAAATAATGTGCACAGTCTTAAAAATGTTGCAGCATGAACTGAAAATGAATCTTTTTATTGTTTCGGGGTTAAAATTTGTTTGTTTATTACTTTTACATAGTGGATGTGCAGTAATCACACAGAGCAGTAGTTATCTTGTTGTTTATTTTATCTTGATTGGGGTTTTTTGTGTGTGTTCAAGTTAAAGTCAAATAATTTGGACTGCACTCTGGATGTAGTGAATGTATGAGGTTAATTTTATTTAAATGACAAAAATATATTAGATGTTTTTCTTCAGGTTGTTTTCACTAACAGGTGTAATTGTGTCTCTTATCAGTGCATAAATAACCTGAGGGTGGTGGCTGGTAGATCCATTTAAAAAGAAAAGAAAAGGGAATATGGCAGGATCAGTTACATTTTGTATATTTAAACAGTAATAGGATATAAACTAAAGATGTATGTTTTGCAAAATAGTGGTCTTATTACTCTATGTAAATCCACTAAATAACAAACTAGCTAGCTAACTAACTTAGTTACTAAGATGACCAAAGTAATCATGCAATATGAACACAAGTATTTTTTTTCTGATGTACTAATGATGAATAGCAATTCCATATGAGCTATACAACTGTTATGTATTATTGCTTACTATGTATAAATGCATTAAAAGGTATTTTAACTTTGGACCTCACACAATGCACATTTGCTGTTACCTTAACTTTTTGTTACTATAATTTAATTTCATGTTCAACATATTGATTATGTGTACAGTAGGCTCTGTGTTATGGTTCCTTACAAAATGGTTAGAATCATTGATGAACTATTCAAAGGATGTACTTGAGGCTATGTTGTTCATATTGGTAGGCACTGAAGGCACTCTTTTAATGTCACTATGGAAGATTAAAAAATGATGAAGTGCAAGTTAATGTGAGAAAGAGCCCTGCCCATTGAGAAAATAGGGTGCGGTGCGGTTGGCCTCTACATGCCTCTCAAGGGCTAATCGTTCCGTATGTGTTTTAATTACAGAGGTCTAAAGGTCTAGATTTGTGAATTGCATAATAAAATAAGAGCAACCGGAGATAGCAGCTGTCCCACAATACACGCATCAGAACTTTCTGTTTCTGTTTCTTCGTCCTTGTCTGACTGTAGCCCTGATCGTAAACTGACAATTGCAAATGCATCACATGGGCTTTAAACAGTAGTATGTTTGGTTTTGTGTAACCTAGGAAGACTTGTGTTTTGGAGAGATGTGAGACGTGTTGCTTGCCTTTACAAAAAACATGGGCGGAGTTATCAATGCCTCATTTAAATGCAGCTCCTTTATTTAGGTGACTGGCAGCCACAATGGATCTTATGTGAATAAGGTTTTGCGTTAAGCTTGCCGTCTGTTTCCCGCGGCGTCAGTGGCCAAATGCAACGCACCTATCGTGAAGACAGTCACAAACAACGTAACGTAAAAAAAATGACCAATCACGTTCGCGTCCGATTAGCTCGCGGACCAGAACTGTCCAATCGTGTGCAGAAAGCAGCTCCGGAGAAAACGTGGACTCCAATCCTCGTCGTCAAGGGCGTGTACTACAAATCTTTTCTTCACAGCGTCGCTGTGTATTCTTACGCCAGGATACCGTATCCCGTCTGCATCTTGTCTGCCTTTCATGAATGACCAGAAAATAAGGATTTTCCAGTCAACCACCATACAGTAAGGGTTTGTCGCTTTTTCCTCCCTGGGCGTTAATGTCCAGGCTGTCAATTGTTGTCGGTTTGCTAGCAGTAGCGAGCTAACGCGAGCTAACGTTAATGGTGTGGTAGGTTAGCTAGCTAACGTGGATGAAGAAAGGGGATGAAACCCTAATACTAGTTGTTAGCAAGCAGGCGAGGCTGGTAGACAATAATGTAGCTGTTGTTAGACTGGTGGTAACGAGGAAAAACCCTGCCGGTGGCAGCGTCTCCTTGTTGGCTCGCTTTTGTCTCTATAATATGATGCCTCCGGCTAACGTTCCTCAACGTTAAATGCCCCGTGTAATACCACACCGTATTGAGCCTTTACTGGCTAGTAGCAGAAGCTAACAGTAGTCGAGGCGTCAACTGCTCGTTACCCGGCTAGTTCGGCTTACCAACCCGTCCAAGGCTGTCACTCTAGATAGCTAACATTGGGGAATGGAGTATTTAATACAGGTGGTTTTACTTTACGAATTGATCGATATGGATGCATTTAAGCCGTAACTTATGACATGGACCATTTATTAAAACAGAAATAAAGAATGACATTTAGGAATCACTGTAATTGTGCTTGTGCTGTTAAGAGTATTTGGTTTATTACACGGTTAATCTTCATGGGTTTACGTTATCTGTCAAATGAAGTACAGTGACGTTAAACGAGACATCCCAGACTCAACATGTGACAGTGATGTGAGCTCAGAGGCACGGAGGAAGCTATGAATCACGTTGAGCTTAACTTCAGTTCATTACAGTAAAAAGCAAAAACTCACAGGTCTTTCTACCGCACCATTTTTGTCGTTCTGTGGTTTACGAAACTGAAAAGTAACACCCGGTTGAAAATTAACTCCTTGCTTTAATATTAATTATTAATTATAAAAACTCAAATTGTGGCTATGGCGTGAGTAGATCCAGTCTGGAAACTTGCCTCTCGAAAAGATTTTACCTCAACTGCAGTGGTTTATTTTGGTCCCCAGTTTCATGTGCCATTTTTATGCTGTAGCAAGCTACCATGTGTTAAGACCTGAGGACACAATCAATAATTTATCAGCTTCCTGCCCTGTGTAGTGCTTTGCACTTCAGCTGTTAGGACACTTACTGGGCTTTTATAAGGGCCACCTGACAGCAGAAGGATGTGCACACAAAAGGAATTAAACATCAGAGAGTATCGTTCACAATAGCATTACCTGTGTTCCTTTTCAATGCTCAGAGCCACTGTTGGTTGTCTTGGATGGAAGAATTGAACCTGTTGTCGTGCTTTTTCTTTTCTTTGACCTTTTTAAAGTTTGAATTCTCCAACAGACTCAGAAACACTGGCTTTAGAGGCTAATCGTCACAACGGGGTGTGTTCATTGTATCCAGCACCATATTACACAAGACATGGTGTGTCTGTGTATTACCATGCATAGACTGTGACTCATCCTCCACTGGTATTACACACTCTTCCTCTCACTCTCATTGATGAGGTAATCTCTTGACTGAATGGGCGAAGCAACTATAGTTTCACAGTAAGGTCAACAGCAGACAGGATTTCTAATACTGTGTGTGGGGCTAATAGTTAACATGAATGGACAGTATGGTCAAGGCCAGTGCCTTTAGAGCACTAATGCACTAATGCCATGCAATGAGAAAACTCCTTTGACAAAGATGGAAACATTTATTATTGCATCCATTATAGTTTGGTAGCAATCCATCACAACACACTTGATATCACATCCTGTTGTGATATTATTATTATTATATTGGCAAACAAGGTTTGTGTATTAGTGTAACGCACAACTTAATACTATGCTATGTTTGTGAAAACATTACACAGCAAAAAGTGGTCTTATTGATTAATGTAGATAAATGATGTGCTCCTAGTGTTTTCAGTGTGGTGTAAATTTGAAACAATCATATTGGGAATTTGAAAGTTTGAAAGTAATCAGCAGTTATCCAGACAATGGAATTAATTGTTAGATGTGGCCCTACTTTGTTTTGTCATTGCACAGAATGTAGCACGTAGTGTGATCTAACAGCAGTCCACTCTAGTGTTTAAATGTGATTGCCCTATGCATTACTGAGTCTGACAAAATTTGACTACTTATTACCCACTGTATTAAGTTCTGTTTTCAAGCATTACATTCAACCTTGCATAGTGGTTTGCAAAAGCCAAAGTCAAGTTATTCCAGGCTTCTCAGTGACTTCAAAGAGAATATTCTCCACTTATCTAGAGCAGTATGCTAATTAATCTGTCTGGATGTCATTTATAAAAGCAGATTGATAGCAGAATTAAATAAAAAAAAAAAAAATACACAGGCACAGTACTTTTAATTTGAAAAACCTCCCATATTCCCATTTTAAAATCCTATGGTCCTTTGACCTCAGAGGCACTTCCCACGTGTCTTTACATCATGTGATTAGTCTGTAACCTAACTTGTTGCCCCAGA
This sequence comes from Datnioides undecimradiatus, assembly GCA_008933995.1. Classification (NCBI taxonomy): domain Eukaryota; kingdom Metazoa; phylum Chordata; class Actinopteri; order Lobotiformes; family Datnioididae; genus Datnioides; species Datnioides undecimradiatus. The sequence continues at coordinate 7,207,322 of WARS01000071.1, read as the reverse complement.
CCAGCAGGTCAGACTAAGAACCACAGGAAGTCTTAAAAATATGAGACCATACAGCAGATAAGGATGCACAAACCAAGTCTCCTGCAGTGTAAAAGGTTGACTAAATTATTGGGACTCTGTCACAAATTGAATGGCTTTTCTCAAGGCAAGCTGTTCTTTTCTTTTTGTGGACAGTTTTACATTATTTCACTTTTGGCGTTCTGGCTGCTGTAGTAGGTAAAAGAACAAACTGCTTTACTGTTAACAAAATTGTAGCTGTTTGTGTTCATAACATTTTTTGTTTTTGGTGTTGCCAGGCTCTGTTTGGTATGTGAATAGTTTACTTTTTCCTATCAGTATGTCAGCATTGCCTTCTGAATGACAGCCTGCCTGTCTTTTTGTCTCGTCATGAAGCTTTGCGAATGATTTGCTGTCTTTTACTCATAGCTCTGAGCCTGTTTCTCTTAGTTACAAAGCTATTGAGGAAATCACCACAGATTCCATGTCTGATTCTTGAAAGGGTTAAACAAAATGAATTAAAAATCACATAACAGATCTTTAAATTTTCACAAAATTCCATATGCAAGCCTTGTGTGGAGCAAAAGATGTTACGTTTTTAGCTGCTCTCACAATAGGAATTGGCCTTTGTGAGGCTGACAGTCATTTGCTACACCGTTTAGGTTCAAGACTTCTGTTGCAAATTCCCTCATGTACATAAAGTATATTTTTTAATTTTGAGCATGTTTGTAACACACAATTCAAAATGTTTTCCCCAGCTGTCATGAGGTCGATTCTCAGTAAGACAGATTCAATTAAATGCCAACTTTTGTAGTTAAATCAGCACAGGCCAGTTTCCTGGTCAGATTTGAATACGCAGTATTTTGCTGAATGGTGTTCCTTGTGCTCCTAATCTGTTTGTCAGAAGTCATGCTCAGCCATGTGTCCTGGTCTAATCTTTCGCCCTAACTCCCACAGCCTGTCAGCCTGCCATACTATCTTACAATAAGACTGCTAATCTTGGACAGAGCTCCTGCTACCACATCTTTTCATGGTACTTGGCTCACATCCAGTGTTTCACAAAGGTTTATAAGCTACCGCACCGTTTAAGGCTCTCTATTTACTTTGCTTTTTTTTGTGTAATACTTCGCCGCACTTGGTGTTCAGTATTAACCAATGTGGTGCTGTCTCCCCTTACAAAGAAGTTCGCTCTGCAGCCTAATTAACACACTTGACTGTAAGTCAAAACCACTCAGGAAGAAGTTCAGCAGTAATCAAAACTTTTTAAATCCCAAACCAGACATCTAAACAGTCTCACCCATAATGGAAAATGAAGCCTGTCCTGCTTTTTTTTTTAAGAAACTGTGCCAGTGGCAACAGCATGAAAATAGTCAATCATGTACATTCAGATTTTAGCCGTGTGTGGAGGCCCATTAGTGGTCATCTGATAGCTCTCAGACAGACCTGCTGATGGTGCCAGACCATATCCTGGGTCAGAGACTACATGGCTTTCATGAGTGATGCACTTTAGTTAACATTTGATGATTATAGCAGTGTTGACAGTACTGTAATTGATTTTAATGGTTTCAGAGTAGGAGAAAGCACTTGAGCCCCTCAAATAAGTGATTTGCAGACAACTGCTATCCACACAACAAATCAGCCCGAAGATGTAAAGCAATGGGATTTCTCTTTCTCAGCCTTTCATTAGCTTTGCTGGCCCGTTTCCTGCAGTCGTTGGGATACTGGACATAGGGTTGGTTGATGCCAGCTAAATCAGGGTCGGTCTAGTGTTTCCTTTCCTGTTTGAAAATATACAGCTGCACAATATCAATCAACTTCTAAATGAAAAATTGTAACTAAAAAAAACAAAAACAAACTATCAACTGACTTGAGAATGTGTTTTCAGTTGTTTTCAACTAGAACAGTCTGTTACAGTAAGTGGCCTTGTTGATGACGATGATGTACAGTATGTAGCTGCTTCATGCTCTTATTGTGTCTTTTTTGTTTACCTGTATCACTCCTCGGGTTGTGCAGAGAGTAAGAGAGTCTGATACAAACTCTGGTACAGCTTTACAAAGGAGGAAATAGAATACATATTTAAAAACATTCAAGTATATCAATAGAGCAGGTATTGTCATCCTATATCTGTATGTTGACAGACCGCAGAGCAGCCTGCTAGACAACCTCAATCTTATGTGCAATTGCTACTACAACTTTGTTTAGTCTATTGTAGTATTTTTATATTCATTGTTATTGTAGTATTTTTATACTGTATGCTTTTACTGCTTGATTGATGCTGCTTTTACTGCTCCTGTTGCAACAATGCAACTACTTAGATGGCTGCACATGTACTTACAGAAAAAGAAATTAATGAAACTAAACAAAATTCCTGTCCAAAAAAGATTATTCTAAGGATATTAATTAATTGATGAGACAAAACATCTTTAGCACCTGACGTAAAGCCTCAGCCATTGTAAGACTTAGTAACCTACAGAGAAAAAGAATATCTCAAATGGTAAACAAGGAGGTGTCTGCACTGAATTGGTTAAACAAAGAGATGCAGCCAACACATTCAGATTGGGTAAGCGTTACTTGACATGTCAGTAAGAAAATAAGGCTTTTTGCTGTGCCACGTCCGTTGTATGATAAATCAGTTGTACTGTCACAGGCTCAGATGATCTTCTGCGTCTGCCAAATTTGTGTATCATGTTCTGAACAGTAACATGATTGAGTGGTTAATAATTGACATCTGTAATTTGGACTGATGCTCATTCATGCATTTATTGGTTAGGCTTTGACTGCAAGAAAGGAACTTGATTTAAAGTGGGATTGCAGACATGGTTTCGAATCAGTAAAATAAAGGGTTCAGCCGAAGGCTATTAGCTGTCCCTGCCCCCAGAGGTCCAGGGTCTGGGCAGCTTATCCATCTCTTAATCACCTCTTGGCACTGTGCCCTTAGGTAGGGGATATGGGTCCAGTCATCACACCACATATTGTACTAGGACAACAAAATGGACTGTGCTCTTTGCAAAGGGTGCACATAATCTGCAGTTAGCCCACTTAACTATCACTGGACTCTCATAAACAAGATTTAGCCTGCTTGCTGTTTCTCATAAATTATGCCATTGTAGAGCTAAGTGTGAATTGCACGTGTGTGATTAACTGTTGATATTTGGCATGTAAGATAATATTTATTACAGTGGAAATGTTTATAATCAGCTTTATAACTGTGCATGTGCAGAGAAGCAGTGCAGCCCTGTAGACACAACAAATGGGACAGAGGCATGTGTTGAGACTCAGGGTGTAGCAGGACTCAATAATTAACTTTGGGAATGTCATGCATGTGTGCTATGAGCACTACAAGAAGTGTCCCTTTGTTTAGAAATAAATGCGCTGTTGTTGATGAGGTTGTCACTGCAGGCCAGGGCTGCACGAGCGACTCATGAACTACACGGAGTAGATTCCACAGCCATGTTTGTGTATGTCTGTGGGATTTAATGAAGGCTTTACTGGTGCTCTGAGTCACTGGCTGATGACGGAAGTGCATTGCCCTCGCAATTATAGGGTGTTGGGTTGCTATTTACATTGAACCTACCACTGGAGAGAATGAACACTACATTTTCATTATTGATCTAAATTGGTAAGTGATGAATTACTTTGTTAGTCAGGTCATTTAGGAACATCTTTCTTCCATCATGTGACAGTGAATGCTATGATTGCAGCAAAGAATTTATCTGGTGTTTTTGCAGCTTTTTCAGTCTTGTGTCAGCAGTCATCCAGCTGTTTACATAGGATCTACACAAAACCACCTCATTGTTCCCTCAATTCCTGAAGAACGCCTGTGGTTTTTCCTTGTTTCACACTGTAGTTAAGTGTGTATCATTCACCACAACTCTGCAGTCAGGCTGATGACAGAAAAAGAGGCACCAGTCCCATTCCTTGTCCCTGAGTCAGATTGTCTTTGCCCACTGGTAATCCACTTTCAGGCCTCATTTCAGATTCTGTTGAAAGAGTTTGTGAATCCAAGGTTCAGCAACCTTTACTTCTGTTGTGAAGGATCCACTCTGACACTGAACCATTGTTTCATACATGATATTTTCAGTTACCAAAAATGGTTAGAAGTATCTAGTGACCTGAAAATAGCTAGAAGTATCTACATGAAGTTAGCAGGGCTAGGCTTAGCTGACTGGACGTTAAGAACACAATTTAACTGGATAAATAGAGTGCAGGTAAAGAGAGCTGCGGAGCAGACAAGGGAATGGGAGCAGTGTCCCAAGCATTTGTTGAAGATGAATAAACTTTTTGGGGTTGTTTTTTTTGCTTTAGAACAGAACTGCAAAGAAACAAACACAAAGATTGTCTATTCTGCAGACTGGCTCCTTGAAGTTTTCAGTCTCCTTTTCAAAGTCTACTGCTCATTGATGTGTCAGTGGTTTGAATTGTAAACGCAGAGGCTCAGTGTCAAATGTCATTTTTTTCAGCCACTGCAATTTGTTTTTTTACTTGTGTCATCATTCACTGAGCAGTGCAAGATAATAGCATGGCTGGCTTAGCACTTTACACTTAGGCTTTACTCAAATGACCCAATTACAAAACGGGTTGTAATGGTTATGGAGGGAAACACAACACAACACAACACAATCCAGCACAGCTCAATGTGTCCTCACTGGGTCTGAGTACCTCACTAGATCTTTACCGTGGCAGCCCAGATTTGATTCAAGACCGGGCCCTTTGTTGCATGTCTCTCTCACCTCTCCCGCTCTCCCTTCAGCTGTCTTTAAAAAGGCAAATGTTCAATGTATTTGCCCAAAACTGAATATTTGAAATCTGAATTCAGTGCAAGAAAACAAATAGAATAATCAACCAGAGAATAACTCAATGTTGTTTGCTCTATGGAAATGCAAACAGGGAAGCATAAAGGATCTTCTTAGTTTCTGAGTTTGGTTTGTTGAAGGCAGAGTTGTCTTGTCTGACAGTCCCCAGAGCAAAAGGACTGCAAAAGAGTGGCATGTACAGGAAGATCCCCAGAGACAGACTGACGTCAATGGAGCACAACTACCAGCAGGTTTACAGGAAACATACAGATAGCTTTAAGTACAGCTCAGTAGAGGCAGCAATAAGGGCAAAGTGCAGGTTTGTTTTTCAGATGGGTTATGTTTATGGTTTTGTGTTTTTGGCATTATATCTATGACATATTAGCCAGCTGGTGCCTACCAGCTGGTTTACATCTAATAGCACATATTTATTTTATTTGTGTTTTTTCTGAAGTCTCCAACGACAAACATCTCTCTCACCCTAAGCTCCTTCTTTTTTCCTTTTCTCCTTCTTCCACCTGCAGTCAGCAATAGGAAGGCTCCTCCTCCAGTCCCACCCCGCACCACGTCCAAGCCCCTCATCTCAGTGACGCTGCAGAGCAGCACAGAGTCTGCCCAAGACACATACCTTGACCAGCACGACCGTGGCAGCGAGGCCAACAGCCAGTCAGGACGCAGCAACTCCTCTGACAGTCTCTGTAGCATTCGCACGGGCAGTCTGGCTAAGGGGACCCAACCTGCACCAGGCCCTGTCCCTGCTGCAAACCCTGCACTTGCAGCAGCCTCTGTACCTCCTGTTCCAGCCCCCCGTGACCTCCCTCCCACAACCACTGTCACTGCTACCACCAGTTCCGCATCTACCCAGTCCCACAATGACACCGTGAGCATTTTTGTCACCCTAGAGCAGCCCCCTACTGCCCCCAAGAGGAAACTGTCCTCTATTGGAATTCAGGTAAGAGTTTTGTATTTGTTCGTTCTAGTAAAAGGCTAAGTCACCTTTGGTTTTATATGACTGGTTTTGTGTTGTCCTTTACTGTTCAGGTGGATTGTGTTTTGCCAGTCTTAAAAGAGGAACCATTGCCCCTGACTACACCCCTTAAGTTTCAGTCAATTGGCGTTCAAGTGGAAAACGGCAGGCCGTAAGTATAAGTATACCATTTACTGTTAAATCAACAAATCACTTGTGGTTGACCACAAGTGATTTGCTGGCTTATATGCATTGCAGTCTTCATACGGAAGCTGTGAAAATAGGAAAGTGTGTAAACAAAAAGCATATCATCCTATAGACATGGGAATATTTCCCTTAATGACATTCTCTTATGAAAGCACAAGGTGTTTTTGTTCTCTATTCCTCATACAGTAAATCACTGTGCGTGCACATCTGGTCATTTATGCTGGGCCTATTGCCTGGATAACTTTAACCACGTAGTGAGAGAATTTGTTAATATAAATAATTTGCTCCCTGAGAAACAAATCGTCAATGGCTTTATGTAATCGATAGATCAGCACTGCTGTGGGTTGAAGCTGAGCTTAAAAAAACATGGTTTCACTGACACATGACATTCCCCATATTTTAATACTCTGCGGTTTTAAAACTCTGAAGATAACCTTTCTTTGCGTGACACGTCTATAAGCACATGTTCAAAGTTACAATGCGATCCAGCCACGCAACAACAAAGACATTGAAGAAAACTGGAAGTGAGCAAACATGGATGTGAACAATGAATGCTTTGAAATCCCCTTTGCAAATCTTTGATTAAAAAGGAAATGCATTCAACATGATTGTTAGACCACATAATGTAATAAAATGTAATATTGTGGCTGATTCTGTGCAGTTGCTAAACCCTGGAGGAGAGAAACTCCTGTTTATGTGCGCACAGTGTAGCTCTTCGCTTGCTTTTCCCTCTATAACTCTACACTCCCTGCAACACAGTGTTGCTAAGGTCATTCAGCAGTCGGTCTGGCAGCAGCACAGCAGCCCAGGGCACTGATTGATGTCCTTTTACGCTTGTTTTGACTGTAGTGAACTGAACATGGTGAGAAACTCGCCATTTAAACTTTCCAGTGCAGTGTAATTTCCCTAAATCACATTTGTTTGACAGCTCGCTTCCTTTTCTGCTGCTCATTATCTCTGAAGGCAGCAGCCCAGTAAGAGTTTATGCTGTATCCCTGGTTTGTGGCTAATTTCCCTTCTGCTTACCATCCTCAGTACTCTGTATTTTCTGTTTTATTTGTGCCTCATTGCAATGGATGATATTGCACAGCATCAGCTGCCAGGAGGCCCTGTTAGTTAAACACACTGACCCCAAACTGTTAATGTGGAACATGTTTGACGCATGACTTTACTGCCGTATTTATTTTACTGTCTGTCAGAAGCTGACATTTATGCATGTCTCTGCAGTCTCAGCCGGGACAGCAGCATGGCCTCCAGACAAAATACAGAGACTACAGAGCCCCAGGATGCCACACCCACAGAAAACAACACAGCTAACTGCACCAATAGTCAAACAGTGAATACCACTGCGCCCAACAGACAGGACAAAGCCATGGAACAGCAGCCCCTGAAACACACCTCCCCATCCAGGATATCAACCTCACCCCCGGAGGCTCTGGACCCAGCTTTAGACCCCTCCTCGCTGCCACCGCCAGATCCCAGCCTGGAAACCGGAAACTGCAGCACCCACGGAGACGCTGTTCAACCAAGCACACCAGCTTGCCTCAGAGATGGAAACTGGTTTCTGAAGCTGCTGCAGGCGGAAACAGGCCGCATGGAGGGCTGGTGTCAGCAGATGGAGCAGGAGACCAAAGACAACAAGCTGTCAGAAGAGGGTAAGTGACAGAATTGTAATAAGTAGCTAAAAAAGAACATTATTGCATGTTATCTCAAGAGTCTTGTATACTACCACTTTAATGAGACCGGGAGGAGTAAAAAATCCAAACGCACCTTGAAGCAGCTGATGCATATTAAAACCTTTTGTGGCATTTGAAAGCAACTACTCAGGTGGGTTACTCAGTTTGTTTTTAATCCATCTTTAATGCATCTCGGATGCATTCTCACTTTGTCTAAGAAACATGCTTCACATGCTTCACGCATCAATTCATGTGTCTCAGACAGATCAGGTGAAGATCTGATCTCAAAGACAGCACCTCTCTGTCTGCTTTTCTTCCTACATCCATGGTCTTTCGCTTTTGTCCCTGTGATAGCGTCTAAAATTCTATTTAAATTAGCTGTTAATCTCTGTCGCATCAAAGCAACAAGGAAACAGAGCTCAAGTTACTGCCACACATATAGTCAAATGTAAGGTGCACCGAGTTACCTCTAGTGTTCATCTGATCCCAGTTTTACCACTGAGTGATCTGTGTGGGTGAGGGAGTGGCCTGACTTGTCTTCACAGGCTGAAGACAATAAAACATTTGTATTCTTCCTAAGTCATTAATTCATCGCAGGTCATTGTTGGCCAACTCTAGCTAAATTAATGTTGTAATTTAGCTAAAATGCTGATGTTATTCAGGCATTTGTGGCAGGTTACCAAGCAGCTTCAGAAGCTTTACTAAGTCCTACTGGGCCAGAGCAGGGCCAAACTTGATTTGCATGCAGGAAAAACACAGATGTATTGTATTTAGATTTGTGACCAGGCCAACAGAGATGCATACATTAGGATGAGTGAAAATGAGTGTGTTAATCTGGATTTAATGCAGATATGAGACACTTAAAAGGAGAAGTGTAATTGGAGCCTAATTTCAGAAAGTGTTATCATAATTACTTCATTTAGATGTTAAGTGTTTAGAGCCAAATGCCAGACGTATTGGACAGCGATTAACGTTTAGATACAAAGCACTTTCTGAGATCACATGTCAACCAGCTTCACATTAACAAACAAAAGAAAGACAAAAGAAAGAAAAACAGAAACACAAAATAAAAGTATTACATATAAAAGTAATAATAAAATACAGTGAATAGTATGTCAAGTCAGTAACATGACAAATTGAATTAGTGTCCCTGTTAGTGAGGTTTGGGGCGGGGGGGGGGTTAAGATCTTGTCTGTGCTGACTATGGACAATAAGACAAAGCACAACACAGTCATTACTGCCATTGACTCACAGTAACGCTGCTCATTAGAGTGGGAGTAAGCTTTGTTTTAGCTGTAATAGAGCCGCTGCAGAGTCCTTTCACTTTTTCATCTCCCAGAATACCACTCAGGCTTTTAGGCAGATCTATCTCTGCAGTGTCTTAAATATGAATGAGCGAGGCACAGGCTAGCTGTAGAGGCTCCATCAGATTATCATTCCTCCTGCTCTCTGTGGGCCTGAATTATGAATTTCCATTTACATGCAAATATTACACGGAAAATAGCTGAATAGAGCGTGATTTGTTATCCCCTCTAAGATTGAGTTAATATATGACTTCTAAGGAAATCATTTACAGTCTCAGCATCTTAATGGTAAATGTTAACAAACATTTCATTACAAGACAACACGAATAAACCCTACATAGTTACCCGCTCTATGTCTTCATGCAGTTGTCTGGCTTATTTTAAAACTGTCTCTCGAGAGCTCAAAGTAGCATCTATTTAATGTCCTGTTTTTCTTTTTCTTTTTTAGCTTTAAACGTTTCTTTTGTCCCTCCGCTTATTCCTGACAGCATGTCGATGATTTATCCTTCATCTCTTTTGTAGTGCTGGGGACGATCCGCAGTGCAGTAGGCAGCGCTCAGCTCCTCATGTCCCAGAAGTTTGAGCAGTTCAGAGGTCTCTGTAATGAGAACTTGGTGAGTGGCTCCATTACATCCTATTGATGCGCTGCCCTTCCTGCACCATGTTTTTGTTGGCCCCTCAGACTCTTACGACCCAGTTTTCTTTTATAATTCTCCTGCCAACATCGTTTGTCTTACACATACTGACATGCAGAGGTCTTGGTATTCTACTACATGCAGAGCGGAACTGATCTTTTCAGGCAGAAACATGAAGTCCGTGAGGGTTTAACGAGTCAGATGGACTGTGATAGATTTTTGTTCTTTTGGCATACTTGACTCAATTGTCCCACTGTTTGTCCTCGCCTGATTTTCTCTGCTAAAGATCCAGTATTTGAAATTGAACGACCTCTGTTGAAAACATGTCAAATGTATTTTCTTTCTGTCCATTTTCTTGATTGGCCTTCAAAATATTTGCGTGGGCAAACGTGGCTTCTCTCTCTGATTTGACTGGACGATTCATCCGCCACTCCTCTACGCTGTCTAATTTTCTTTTCACCAGAACGTAAATGCCAACCCACGGCCAACAGCGCAGGACCTCGCAGGGTTCTGGGATCTGCTACAACTCTCGATAGAAGACATCAGCATGAAGTTTGATGAGCTCTACCAACTGAAAGCAAACAACTGGCAACTTCCCGAGAAACCAGAGAAGAAGGTGATGTTCAGTGCCACCGTGTTTTGTTTATTTCAGTCACCAATGACACATATACACTCTGAGCAGCTGATTTTGTGTTTTTGGACTCTGTCTTAAAAACAAGCAATTTAATAAATGTTTGATAGCTTACAAATGACAGTACATCAGCGCCACTGGAGGTTGTGTTTTCAGCTAGTAGCAGCACTGTACCTTATTCCTCTTCCTTCTTGACATGATTTCCTCAGGATGAAAACAAGCAGCTTCCATCATCTGTGCCAAAGAAGCAGTCTAAGCCCAAGCTGTCAGCGGGTAAGGACAGGAGTGTGGACTCGGCTGTGGACAAGCAGCGGCAGGAAGCCAGGAAAAGGTTGATGGCAGCAAAACGTGCGGCGTCAGTACGGCAGAACTCTGCCACGGAAAGCGCTGACAGCATCGAAATCTATGTGCCCGAGGCGCAGACCCGCCTCTGAGAGCAAACCAGCACCGATCATCGAGGGGGGGGGAAAAAAATAAATTCCTGACTCACTTCAGACATTCATTGACACAAACACGCAGACAGATCTGACACGAACACACAGATGTACAACGGATGCACAGAGGCCGATCCCTCATAGCAGCACAGCTGATGACAGGAGAGACGTGGGGATCACAGGGCACAGAAACAATCCAGAGTAATGCAGATCATCACCCTGCTGCCATGGGACTGAAATAACCTTGACAGATGTTTAATACTATTGTTATTGTTATTATTGACATTATAATAATTATTATCTCCTAAAGTATATCAGGACTGTCTTAAATGTGCAAGTATCTCGGATAAGGACACCTTGTACCTTGTGAGCTGAAGAATCTTGGTATCCCAGAAGTTTACTCTCTTAAAACTCCCTTCACTGCTGAGTCTACCGGCAAGTTGTGGCTGCCTGGTTTACGAGCTGAGCTACCATCCACACACACTCAGGACACACATGCAGGTGTACTCGCTGTCCACAGAGTCTTCCTGTTCTCTATTTGTATTAGGCTGCCACTCGTTGGGTGTGGTGTGTACGCTTTACTGTGTAAGAATTATAAGACGGTGTTATGTACTCAGAGGTTTAAAATGCAGAGAACCAGAGGAAGGCAGTAGCATATATATTAGAAATATCACACTATTACAATGTTCATTTTGTAAATGTTGTATACCAGATTATTTGTTAGAAAGAGGTCAGTGTTCAGTACCAAGGTAGTTTTTTATAGATCGAGTACATGTACTGTCATGATATATTAGCACTTGATGCAATCATTCACTCCGCCTCTCTATCTCTCTCTCTCTTATTCTCTCTTCCTCTCCTTTTCACAAACGCACACTACACAGTCTGTGTCTGTGAATACCCATTGTTAAAGTCTTACATTTGTTTTTGTGAAGGGATGCGAGGAATGACTGCCCAGCCAGTGAGCTACAGAGGAATGTATGAAATGTATGCATTTACAGCTCGCGTCGACTTGATCACTGCACTTTCCATTCACCTCAGATCAAGTTTGCCCTCCTTTGTTTGCCTGATCATTCTGACTTTCACTGCATCCTCATGTGATGTAGGGGACCAAGACATTCACCACTTGATAATGGCATTCCCATTCAACAAGACTGTGTGTGATAGGGTGGGGGTACACTTGCTACTGGAAAGGAAATGGAATAGCATAGCAATAATAAAATCTTATAGAGCAAGAAATGCAGTAGGTACCAGTCTTAAAATATTTAATTCAGCATTTCCAATAAGACTTTCTTAGCATGAAGGATGAATGTTAATTTCTTTTATGAACTGACTGCCCTTGAAGTGACTAAAAATCTCAGGTTGAACGCTCAAACTCAACTGTAAAAACCACTATGGATGGATTATTTATTATGTAACCGTAAGATGAATTGGCCAAATGCTCAGAGCCATCGTGAGATAATTCAGTCCCGGACCTTCCTCAGTGTTGTTCAGTAAGAAAAATGAGTTTTGTCAAGGTTTGCCGCAGTGAAGTACAGGCTTAATTTGACTGCTACAATAAGCAGTTTTCTTCACTCCCCTTTCTAGCAGCTCGAACTCCCACCCCCCTGTTCGTTAAGGATGAAATACTGTGGTACATTTTTTTTTTTTTAATTTAATTTAAAATTTAAGGTCATTTGACACGTTTTGTGACTTTCATCCAAAATTAGGTCAACATAAACATGTCTTGACTTCTGTAATTATAATAATTAATGGTGCTGCGAGGGACTTCACGTTGTGCCAACACGGCAACGATCATCATTTCAGTGTCCTTTGATAAAGGTTTTATTTAAACTGATTTTTTTTTTTTTTTTAAATTTAATCTGCTCATGAATTCAGCTGTCTGTGTGTGCATTCTCAGCAAAAGTTTGTGTTTGCATCGGCTCACTCCAGATACGCTATGCCTTGTCTCTGTCTAAACTCGTGACACTTTGATTATGGGACTGGAATATTTTCCATGTCTCAGTTTTCTCAAATGAAAACACAAGTGCCAAGAGTACATTAGTGGAACTGGGCATAGCTGATACTCGTGCTCAAGTGTAGGTTGACTCATTAGTTTCTTCTTTTTCTTTTTCTTTTTTTTAAGTAAGAGCTGGCTCTCCCCCTACTGGTCAGTCCTTGCGTGACACTCTAGACGTCTTGTTCTGCTCCATTTTGAATCTTTGGTTAATGTCAAACAAGAAATGAAGTTGAACTGGGAATGCTGACACAACACCAAGTTGTTTTCTTAATCTCTTGTTTGTATTACATCAACAATGGACATGTGCATTTCATTGTCCAAAGAAATCATTAAACATCCCTTTGCTACATGTCCTGGTCATCATTCTTGCCGTCCTTTTTTACCGCACTCATTCATAATACAATGGTAATATTAGCTGCTAAGTTAATATTACACACAAATAGATCATACGCATTAGATTAGAACTTTTTATTGTTACTGTGTAATCTCTAAAAGCATGGCCTTCTTACATATAAAAATATACAAAGCACCTTGCTGGTGAATTTTCAGTACTCCTTTAAATGGGTCTTGCAACTGATATGAAACTATTCAATCTGTGTGAGGCATTCAGGGTATGTACTGTACCTAAGAGTTTATAACTGTGACAAATGGTAGAAAGTCTTCTCCCTTTTCATATCATTTGAGAGCCGGATCCCTTTATTTGCCCACACACACTGAACTTTTAAAGAGAGCATGACCTGATCAGGGATCTTCAGACAGTTTGTTTACCAGTACTTCCTGAGTTTTAAAGGGCTACAAAATGGACAAACGATGAGCAGAAGGTGCAACTCTGGAGGCCGATGATGTGGATGTGCTATTCAAACACCACGTGGACGAGGCAATATTCTCGGATAAAGAGATTTCCTGAATTTACAGAATCATCTGAGACACAGTTGATGCCAGCTGTCATGAATGCCTTTGGGGTAAAAATTGGGTCATTGTGCTTATGTTTGACGGACAGAAACACTGAGAATCATGGGCCCATTTTGACTTCAGTACCCGCCCTCGTGGCCATCTCCCCTCTGGCTACACATCCACTCTCTCCTCTCAGAGATCCAGCTAGGAAAATGAGCAAAAACTATGTAGTTCCAGATTATCTTGTACTGACGAACATTATTTTACAAAATAAGCACATATCTTACAGATGAAGGGTTGTTTAATGTTATGGTGTAATAGTTAGACACTGTGAGGCTAGCTTCTTTTAAGCGAATAAAAGAATTGTGACTGCAATGACTTATGTGGCATTTTTTTTCTGTATGAAATAAGCTGTAGAATTAAAGGGGAATGCCACTCAATTTGGGGATGCATGTATGTTTTTCCTTGGATATATGTTTAAAACAAATTACCTCAATTCTATTAATTGTTGTTCTTGGATCTTGGAGTAGGAAAATAGTGTCCAGAAAACTCTCTTTGTGATCCCAAAGCCACTTTGGTTTCTTTCTTTCTTTTTTTTGTGTGCTCGCTTGTTTTATTGTTTTATAATTTAAAATAAAACAAGGGACAGCAAAACACTTTCACTTGGTCCACCTTAGTACGTGGTCATACAAATAATAAAAACAGCAATTAGACATGCACAAACAGTGCCCATGCTGTTTTTGGTCGTGGGACTTTATTATAGGTCTCCTAGTTCTAATTAAAGGAAATCTTAATGCTTTATATATTTGACAACAGTTTGCTCCAGGTCTTTACCACATTTATGAAGAAATGATTTTTGCAATTTTGTATGCAACATCCTGACTTGCCCATCAACCTGATCCAATGCCATTCAAATGAACTGAATCACAAACCTAAGCACAAACTGCTGTCAAACAAACGTAGCTTGCCTCACCACCCATATGTGTACTGCTTTCTCCCACATCTCCTCGGCTCGTCCTCTCATACCCCACCTTGAAGGATCCCCTGTGTTGATCACACATAAGATCTCATCCTGATCTACCCGGCAGCATTCCTGGACAATGGTGGTTTAAGCACCATGTGTTCTACAGGCCGAGAGTTTGAAAGATACTAAATCCAAAAAGGGAAGCAGCCATTTCCACCAGGACTATTAATGCCATAGTTTCCAACAACTGCCTCAGTTTTTGTTTTTCACGTGTTTTTTACAGATGATGTATTGTAGGTACGCAGCCTTTACCACTGCTTTATGAAATGTATGTAGACCATGTATGTAAATGTAGGTAAGTGCAAGAGGTACAGCAGGGGTTTTATTTCACAATGCAGAAAGGTTAGAAAATGAAATGGAAAAGGAGGATTAGATTTATATTTCAGGTAACCTTACCTACCATTTACTGTAAAGTCATAAATCAGTTTCTCTCTGTCATAATACTTTTAAACAAACCAACACCTTATGACGTTACTTTATTACATGAACTCTGTAAACGTGTGGCCCTGTGCTTTAATGAACATGCGGTAGGATGCTGTCACTGGCGTCTCCTTGCGTCACAGCTATTGACCATAGCGCCTCCCACTGGCTTCACGATGAATGGGCAACAAGTAATCTTGAGCAGACGAGTCAAGTCAGCTGAAGAAAGCCCAAACAAGACTGCCTTCAAAATAAAAGCACGTCGTCGCTCTGACGCCGTCAGTAAGAGTCAAGGGGTACTGACCATTCAGTCAAAATTGTCTACATTTGTGGTATATAACATCCCATCATTTAATAACGGTAATATACATCTACAATTCATGTGCTCAGTGTATTTAAGTACACTTATATACATACAGTTAGCATGGAGCATTGCTGTTAAGTATTTAGTATTTAGAGTTTGTGTTACTTTGTGCTGGTACCTCATCGCATTTCAGTTGTACTTTTTGCTCTTCTATGTTTATAACAGCTGTAATCACTAGTTAGTTAGTTACTCAGATTAACGTATTATCATCTTATTATCATGCAACAGTATGCAAAATTTCCACTTCGAAAATAGTAAAATTATACTTGAACCTACTTAATTATTAGCAATAATGATCAGATAATATAATTCCTATTACACTCTGGAGTTTCCCATTCATGTACATTTTGCTACAGTACTAATACTTAATGTTTTTAAATCTCACATCCAGGACTTTTACTTATATATTTCTATATTTTTGCTGAATTGCAATGTGTTAAAAAGGCATTACATACTTGCAAAAACTGAAGTGGGTTAAAATAATAAGAATAATAAAAAAAACTTAAAATGCGTATTTTATTTTTGCTTTAATACTTGTTGGAGTTTAATAAAAAAAATAAATTCCCAAGTACCGCAGTAGATTGTGTTAATCGCTTGAAAATATTTTTTATTGAAAAGAACAACCGGAAGCTGTATGCGGTGGTGAACTTCCGGTTTCAGCGGACACCGGGGAGGAGGAGCGAAAATATCTTAGGAGAAGAAGAAGTCGTCTCCGGCGGCGGGTTGAGTAACTGATGGCAGCATCGTAACAAAGAAAAAAAATCCAATATCTCCCGGCACCTGCTGATTTGTGGTATGTGTAAAACATTTGTGTGTATATTCCCACTTTCCTCGACGCTAGTATGTCTTTTTAAACTACACCTGTCTTCCGTGAAAGCTCAAGTGATGAACTCTGGAGGCCAAAAATGAACGTAACGTTTGTGGCACACGGCTCTACAGTATGTGTTAGTTAGCATGACACAGTGACACAACTTATGCTCTTTTACAGTAAAGACTTATTCTGGGAGGAGATGCTGCTGTTGTTGGTTATTATTTAACCTACTTTGTATTTGTGGCTCGTCTCCTAACAAGGCATCACCCATAATACATCTAATGAAATAAGGGCAGGTGGAGGTCATGTGGAATGGAAATCAGTGATGAGTTAAGGCACTACAGCCAATAAAATGGTGTTAAATAACGGCAGGTTACAGCCCACAGCAATTACAGTACATGTCTTAGTCATCTATGATGTTAAACTTAATATTTTGGCTATGGTCTGTTGTCTGATTTGTTAAACTTTTTATAATATTTTGTAATTAATATAGTTAATCTCCAAAACACTCACATCAAAAGGAAAATAACTGTTAGCTGCAGCCCTAAAACAAGTGAGCAAGCAGTTACTCGTATTCGCAAATCTGACGCCAGCAAATGTTATGATATAAAACGGGTATTATAAGCTTGAACGATTAACTTTTATTTACTGTTGATCAACTAATTGGATAACTGATTATTAATTTAAGTCATATTGAGTTAATATACAGCCACTGTCCTCCAAGAGTTTCTGTATTGGCTGTGTATCCTCAGCATTCTTAAAGATATTAGTTAGCATTTGACTGTATTCCACACACATTCTTCTGTCAGCCTCTTTTATGGTAGATCTGATGATATGAAACAGCGATATCCTGTCCTCTACAGAGAGATGCTGACCTCATCTGAAAAGTGACCACACTCGCCGTCCCCAGACCAGCAGAGAAAGGACAGAAGGATTCAAATCAGACCAACCATGGCTGCCAGACCACAGAAACCTGCAGCTGGTTTGGACGGCTCGGCAGAGTTCAAAAAGACAGATCTCAGGGCCAATGAGAAGAAGTGCTGTGAGTGGTTTGTCCTTCCTCTGTGTGCCCTGAGGGTGAAATGTTGACTCATTATGTGACACTCTAACCTGTTCCACATCAATTATTAAACTCCATGCTCTTATGCTATGACATCATTTAATATAATGCAGTGACCCTGCACTGTAAATGGTTCTTGTAATTACTTTTCTCGCTCTGTTGGCCATGAGTACAGAAAGCTGATAAGACTTCAGCAGGCACTGATTGTTAAATGTCAACTACGACACACCTTTGTCATTATTAGTGTGTACTGAGTGTGGGTGTGTTTATTAAAGCAGTAGCTACAGCACCTACCTGCCTGTGACACTGTAATTAGCAAGGTCAACAGTAAAAAATGTCACTGGGCTCAGTTTGATTTTAACTTCACAGTCAGACTTTGAGGAATCTTTAATCAGGAAGGTGAAATGGATCTGAACTCAATACTCATCCGGCCTGCTGGTGCCTTAAGCCTGCAGACATCAGCTCTTAGAATCTCGAGTCATGTCTGGTCTTGCGAGGTCTTCATTTTGACTGATTTGCCTTCCCTCCCGTCTTTCGTGGACACTGAAAGAAAATACCATTGGAATTTTTTCTCTGTCACGTCTCAAACAAGGTTATAGTGTTCTACTAAACCGGGTTGCTAAGCAGCAAGCCTTCCAAGAAACATTAACCAACACTTGAGAGATCACGGTGGCATGACGGAAATGTTGAACTAAAAGTTAGCTAACAGGGATATGGATCCTGCAGGGGTGACATTGGATTATATTACCCTCCCTCTCCCTGCTGTGAGTTTATACTGCACCTTTGTGTAAACAGTCGACATATATGCCCCTTTTTTAATTACAAATGGAACCTTTTATAGTGGAAATTTAAAGTAAAAGTGAGGATAATTGATAAACACTTACCAGTCTGTGCACAGGATGTAGGTCATAAAATGTCCTTGTACGCTTAATAGCTAAAATCCCTTGTTGTGTTCATGTCTGTGTGTTTGTTGTGTGTGCAAACTGCAGCCTGGGCCTCCTACATGACCAATTCTCCGACCGTGATTGTGATGATCGGGTTGCCCGCCAGGGGGAAAACCTACATGTCCAAGAAGCTGACGCGCTACCTCAACTGGATTGGAGTGCCAACTAAGGGTCAGCACAGAAGCTCTGCACGTTTGAGCTTTTTTTCCATCACCTTTGATCCGTCTACAGGAAGCATGTTAAAGTTGGACTCAGTGTTCATGTCAGCCCTGTGAAATATCATAGTAACTGTAAAATGAAAGTATTTGGTGAAGTGGGCCTGCAGCTGGCTCGAAGCGGGGGTGCTGCCATAATACACTGTTCGCTTTATGAAGACTGTAATGCCATTCAGAGATGTTACTTCACTGAAAATCTGGTGCTCAAGGCTATGCTGTGTTAATATGGCTGTTTGTCATCGCCCCAGATTGAACATTTGGTTTTTACTTGTACACTAATGTTGCCATTTAAATGGAACGCAGAACCAGGAGAACAGGTCTGGCAGGCGCAGTTGCTCTGACGCTGTAATCCTCCTCACGGCCTGCATGTCTTCTTTGTCACTCTCTCCCCCTGTGCAGTGTTTAACCTTGGAGTTTATAGGAGAGAAGCAGTGAAGTCATACAAGTCCTATGATTTCTTCAGACATGACAACAAAGAGGCAATGGAAATTAGAAAGTGAGTTCCTCTTTGTAGTTCTCTCCTTTAGTGCTTTTGCTTTTGTTTCACGGGCCTTTCGGTCATGATTCCACGAGCTCATAAAAACATCAGGTTGCTTTTCATGTGGCGTGGCCATGCAAACTGCAGTGTTTGTTCAACAAATGTTACAGCACGTTATGTTTAGAAGACGCATTTGATCACTGACTACTTTGATTTCCTGATCAATCTTCTCATTATGATTCCACACAGACGGTGTGCCTTGGTGGCACTGCAGGATGTCAAGACCTATCTGAACGAAGAGGGAGGCCAGATCGCTGTATGGACACTCAAAATTATATCTGTGTTTCCCGTTAATAGATGATAATTGCGTTTTGATTGGGTCTGATGTTTTAACATCTGTCTTGTCTGCCAGGTTTTTGATGCCACCAACACCACCAGAGAGAGGAGGGAACTCATCCTTAATTTTGCAAAGGATAATGCATACAAGGTCAGAGATGTATTTATGATTTACTCATTTTAGGTCTAAAAATATACATTTCCACATGAAGCGTGAATTTCTAATGACTGATGCTGTTTGTTAGGTGTTTTTCGTGGAATCAGTATGTGACGATCCGGATGTCATCGCTACAAATATCCTGGTAAATAAGGCTTTTATACCTTTTTAAGCTTGATTGTGAGCAGACTTGTCACGCTGTATCACTTCTACAAATGTTTCTTTCGCAAAGGATGTGAAGGTGTCCAGCCCAGATTATCCTGAGAGGGACAGAGAAAGTGTCATGGAGGATTTTCTGAAGAGAATAGAGTGTTACAAAGTCACATACCGACCCTTAGATCCGGACGAACACGACAAGTAAGAGTTTAATTTGTTGAGGACTCAACATTGTTTAACATTGTCATTTAGGCCTTACTGTCAAATCGTTCTAGTGTAGCCTACCTGTTGGTGAGAACATGTACTTGCAGAAAGTGTCCAGCAGATGGAGACATACGCACAGTTTAAAAATAGATGGTTAGGCGGTTTAATGGGTTTTGATTTGTGGAGCTGATATACAGTAAATCTCAAAGGATTATAATTAGTCTTTTGTCAGAAACTTACATCATTTGGTTTCGGAAAACCACTAATTGAGGGTTTGTTTGTTTTTTTTTACTTTTAGCCAACTGTAGGTGATTTGTTTGACTTCTTCATCAATTAACTGATAATACGTGTGGAAAACCGCAGTGTGTGTTTAATGAAATAACTGAAATAAGAATAACCTCACTGAGAACAGGCCTTCATTTTGTTTAATTGGAGGCCGGGGAGCAGCAGATGTTGGCATTCTTGAACTGTCGCTAATGTTCTGACGTGTGTGTTTGATAAAATATCAGCGTATTTAGACTACGACTGAGGAACAAGATGTCCCTTCCCTCCCCTTTGAGTCACAGCTCACTTGTGTTTGTATGACTGAGTTTCTGTTTTCCCCCTTTCACCCTGACCCACAGGAACCTGTCCTTCATCCAGGTCATCAATGTTGGTCGGCGTTTCTTGGTCAACAGAGTGCAGGACTACATCCAAAGTAAAATTGTGTACTACCTCATGAACATCCATGTACACTCCCACTCTATATACCTCTGTCGTCATGGAGAGAGCCATCACAATCAGGAGGGACGCATCGGGGGAGACTCTGAACTGTCAGACAGAGGCAGACAGGTGCTTTAACAAAGCATCTTACATTTTAAAGATAGGAGCAAATGTCTAAAAGGAAAAGTGCAACATTTTGGGATGAGTACCACTCTCACTTCTTTGAATATGGCCTGTGGCTGTGATTAGCTTAGTAAAAAAGGCTCTAAACGTAGAAACAGCTTGATCTTTTCTCCTTTTCTTTTTTACATATTAACGAAAAAGTAACATAATGTTTTAATCAGCTAGCTCCAGTCGTCGGTGGCTATAATTTATGTAAAGTTCAGATAAAATGAAAAATGACTTCTTTCAGTGCTTTTAGATCACATTCCTGGTCCCAGTATATGCATAAAAACACAATTTCCATGTATTCTTGTATCAAAACAACATGCTCTTGCTGAGCTTTAATTAACTGAATTGAACTTGTAATAACATGACATCCTCCCATCAGTTAGTCTTTAATTTCTAGGAGCACTGAGTTACATCTTTGATGCTGTCATCAGCTGTGTGTCACTGTAGTTCCCCACGTTCGTTCTGACTCGCCCTCTTTTCAGCGTACCACCTGCTGATCCTGTTTGGCTCGGAAACGTGTCATGATACCGAAGCCGCGTACTAATAATTAGTTCATGTTAACTTCACCGGACAGATATGTGTGGTATGAGTTGAAGCAGGAAAGAAAGCAAATACTGTTTGCCAAAATGTTGAACTAACCCTTTTATGTGACAGCTTTTGCGCACTGAAATGCTACAAATCAACAGATAGTTAAAACCATTATGAGAAGAGTGACTTTAGTTGATCCCCTGAGTTCTGTGTTAAAGTCTCTTCTTTCATATGTATTCTTTGTCAGTTCGCAGCAGCACTGAAGGGTTTTGTAGAAGAGCACCGTCTGTCGGACCTCAAAGTTTGGACCAGCCAGCTGAGGCGCACCATTCAGACGGCAGAGGAGCTGGGAGTTCCCTACGAGCAGTGGAAGATCCTTAACGAAATAGATGCTGTATGTCATCTGATGTAACACAGGCCAGACAGACGTACACACAGTACGGGCGTGTCACAGAGTGGTTTTATTGCTTCTTGTTTCAGGGAGTGTGTGAAGAGATGACGTATAAGGCGATTGAAGAAACATACCCAGAGGAGTATGCCATGAGGGACCAGGACAAGTACCATTACCGCTACCCCGGAGGAGAGGTAAAAGCCTTATTTTCCCTCTGAGGTGATGTCAGGGGTGTTAAACTCATACACGTACCCAGCCCAAGTTGATGTCAAACGTACGTAAGGCAGTACGTCCTGAAAACATTTCTCATTAATCAACCAACTATTCAGATGATGAACTGTCTGAGATTTCTGATAGAAAACCTAACAATATGTCTCAGTTTTTCCATATTCATCTGGCCTGCGGTCATTACAGGTGTGTTAAAATATACATGGCAAATATTCAATAACATGTACAGTGTTTAAAACATTATATACAACATTATACTCCTTTTATAATGATAAATCGAATTTTTGGTTCTGGCCTGCAGGCTGCATGTTAGATTAGGGTATACTGGTTAGGGTCTTTGCCCTTTTGGCTATTGCGGCTTATTTTTCATAATAAACAGAAAAATGACTTTATAAAAAACTGTATCAAACATAAAAAAAACTGTATCATTTGATTTTACGCGTCTCTCCTCTACCTGCAGTCCTACCAGGACCTGGTTCAGCGGCTGGAGCCAGTTATCATGGAGCTGGAGCGTCAGGGCAACGTGCTGGTCATCTGTCATCAGGCCGTCATGCGCTGCTTGCTCGCCTATTTCCTGGACAAGAGCGCAGGTTGAATGCACAGAACAGAAACACGTGAAAAGACTGCGCTTTGCTTTTTAAAGACATTTTTACAGTATACTCTTGAGGCGCTGCTAACAGCTGCTTTATATCACTTATCTCACACCTAAATGATCATTTCACTCAGGGGATGCGTGTTTAATAGGTATTTAACAATCAGCTTAGAGAAGGAATTCAAGGCATTATTGTTCCCCTGAGTGCAGAGTTTCAAGTTGCCGCTAAACTAAATGTTTCTGAGGCGGGTGTTGAAGACACACTGGAGAGATATCTGGTACCACCTGAAGACCGATATATCAAGATAAACCTTAACGAGACAGAAGAGCGTCGGCATGCATGATACAGAGCTAACTACACATACAACGCTCCACGTCAGGTAGCAGAAGCACAGTAAAAGACTGTTGGCAAAGTGCAGCTTGAGTGGGTGAGTAGCAATTTGCAAACCACTCCTTGATTACAACGCAGACATAAGAGCTCTGTTTTTGTGGAGTGCGTTTAGAAAATCGCACGCAACAGCACAACGTTTAGGTGTTTCTGTGACCCTGAAATGTCCCTTTCCACTTTCACGTTGTCAACCTGAAATGAAATGAAATAAGATTTAAAGGACGTGCTGCACTGAAACTGCAGTTTTGTTTTAGCCAAAATAAGTAAAAGAAGTGCACTCTGGCTTCATTGCACATATATATAAAAAAGTGTGTTAATGTTTAGATTAAAAAAAATGTTTCCTGAATATTAAGTGAGAGGTTCAGGCGTAAAATACTTCTCAAAAACAAATCCACAATTAGTTATGGGCAGATTCAGTCAGCAGAGGAAGTGGTCACTGCAGCAGCATCTGTTTAAAGTCTAAACCACAGCTAAACCCAACAGTGAGGGTGCAGCTCTGATTCTTTTGGTTTTAATCTCACTGCATTCCCCCACGGGACATGCCTCGACTCAGCGATCATAGGCAGGACCTTATACTGTAAAGCACAACATTACAGCTGTCACAAGACTGAAACTGACCTGACTGTTAATTGCCGTACAGACAATTGCGATTAATGATGAAAGTAGAGAACCTGCCCAACAGCTGACATTTGAACCCGTGTGCCTCAACCAGCTGATGGAGTTGCACCTCACGTTTCTAACGTTGGCCAGATTTCCATCTACATGTAGCACAGATTTTGATTGGATTTAGAGAAAACCTGCAAAAGAAAATGCAAAGCAAAGGAGTAATCCATATTGGCACTAAATTCTCCCCTGTAGTGCAACGAAATGACGTCACTGAACGAGAACCAGTCACGCCTCAGAGGCTGGAAAGCCACATGGAAACGTGACATTTATCCAGATGTTTTCATACAGGTGATGCAAACTGAGGGCGATCATGCGATTATGACATGAGCTTTGACAGCTGTCCGTCACCCTGGTTTGGTGGATACAACCACAGAAAGTCTCAAGTGTTTTGTTTTTTGTTTTTACTGGCACAGGTGATCTTCCCTACTTGAAGTGTCCTCTGCACGCTGTCCTGAAGCTGACCCCTGTGGCTTATGGTAAGTCACTTCACTGTTCATAAGTCAACAGGAGCTGAATTTTTCCTTTCCTGTTGCGTCCTGACGTATTTCCTCCTGCCTGCCTCCGCCAGGTTGTAAGGTGGATATGTTTGACTTGAAGGTGGAGGCTGTCAACACTCACAGGGACAGAACACTGGTAAGCTTCTGACCTTTTTTCTGATTTTATGCCGTAACCAAGCTGTTGGTTTTGTTTGTCAGTAGTTGTGTCTGTGCAGCCTGAAGGTTCGGTTTAACTCTGACAGTCAGGAGTGGACAAACTGCTCTGACCAGGGCTATTTTTCCATTTCAAACCAAAATCACACACTGTTGTTTCAGCTTTTAGGAGCCAGATATCCATTCTGCCCTAAGATGTCCCGGCACCAAATCAAACTCTGTACACACAAAGAGAGATATGGATACTGATTCTTCTTATCAGATATGTATGGACGTGTTTGCATTTGACGTTTTGTAAAACTCAGTCATTGTTAAAGTAGACACAAATGCACAGTCTCTGCTATAGCCACAGTTAGCCATAAACAGAGGAGACACGTGCTGAGAGTTGGATGAGGATACCACTATTATGTGTCTCCATTAAAATAAGAGGTGGCAGCTAGAGGCCAGTTAGCTTAGCTTAGCAAGTGCTGAGATATTATGGATCTTCTCATTTAACTCTTGATGTCCCTAAAACCTGTTTGCACATCGCATGACTATCTGTTAAGGAAAGAAAGTCCAAAGAGGAGCTCCACTGTAATTGCGTTGTCAAAGTCCTTCAGACCATTCCAACCATTGTGCATCCAGCCACTGGGCACAGCTCTGGCTATGTATAGGTGTGTTATCGTCAGTTCATCACATGTATCTATAAACTTCTACAGTAGTGACACCTCAGTCATCATCATAATAAACTAAAATGTTTGTTAGAATAAAAAGAATAATGAAACTGAAACAAAAGCAACTAATGAAAAGTAAAGCTGTGAGACGCACGACTGAAACAATGAGCTGTTAAGACATTGAAATGCCTTGTTTATCACGACTAGCAACGACTTTATCATTCACACAAGTATTTCAGCCGTTGTTGATATAAAAATATTTATTCCAGCAACTTAACTGAAAGTGCATTAGACCGCGGAACTCACACTCCGTCCTTCTGTGGTTTGTTTGTCTTAATTTCCTAATCAGACGGGTCCATATCTGTTCCCTGGTTGTAGCGTCTGTGCTGATGATTGCCGGGTGTTGAAACCCAGACAGAGTGGGTGTTACCGCACAACCACATTTAGCGAGGAACCTCTCGTTAAGTATTGGTGAGAAATGCCCCGTCTGCTGAGACCAACATAACAATGGCCTTTTTTTTATTTACGGCTGTTTGTCTCAGTAGCTGTTTTTCTTTCTTGTCCTTCTCAGTCACTTATCGTAAGCCGTAGCGATTTCAGTTTCGACAGCTGGAGTTTAATGAGTATAATGTAAAGAATGTGTTTATCGGTTCACCTTCACTCTTCTTCTTCACTGAGCAGAATAAAGTCCAAACAGAAGGCGCGCTGCCAGCTTTCCACCGACGAAACAGCTTCACTCCGCTGTCCAGCCAGGACCAGATCAAGCGACCTCGTCTTTACAGCGTGGGCAACCCTCCACACGCCCGCATGTCCCAGCCACCCTCTTTACCCAGCATGCAGTTCCCTGAGGCGCCTGAGGGGGCAGAGCTGCTACAAAGCGAGGTCAGTGTGCTGTTAATGTTAAAGCGTGTAAAAGAGGTTTAAAGATGTTTTAAAGATGAAGGACCAAGTAAATAGCATATGGAGGAAAGTGCCTACAATCATGCAATCAGTATTCAATGAATGGTAAGTTAAAGCTAAAGTGTAAAAAGGCAGTTAAAGCTCTAAACTGCTCTCTCTGAACCTCCAACCTGTTGGCTATGTCTATATCAACTCCGTCATTTACCTTTCCCCCCTGTTCTCCCCAAACAACACTCTCCATATGTTACCGTGCAGCATATGTAAATGAGATGCACACAGGCACAGGAAGTACGGTTCTGGACATACACTGACATGCCCATCTCATTAATATGAAAATTAGAAATGTGATGTGGGAATATGAGGGAACTGATGACTAAATGTGCGCCAAGAGCTGCAAAAAACAGGGAAACTAGGAAAATGTAAAAGATTTGAAGAAGAGTAAAAATGAAATCAGCATTAATTTTTAAATTAAGTGTGACTTCATGTAATCATCTGTTCATCTGTAGTCTTTATTTTTGTTTTTACAGACTATAATAAATTGATGATTTCAGCTACATTTTGCCTTTATGTGGTTTTCTTACCTGATTAGAGCCATAAAACAAACTCCCTTCCATGTACAGTGTGTGGCTGTTTACAACAAACAAAGGTGTCTTTCTAGGATGCAATGGGATGGACTTTGCAGTTATTTCCACTGATTTTTGCCTGTGTTGTTGCCCACAAAGTGACCTTTATTAAGTACACTTTACTTCAAGAAACTGGAAAGGGACACAAAGGGAGTGTTTTACTCTGGCCGGTGACCTCAGAGTTTAATGTTAGTGCAAATGCAGTCTGTGCCAGTCAAAGCAAACCACTCATTCCTCTGTTGGTCTGGTGTTTTTATTAACGCCGTCTCCTCTTGCTCTCCTTTCCTCCTTGCATCCTACAGGAATCTTTGTACACTTTCAGTGCTGCAGACACAGAGGACTGTGTTCGGAGTTAAAGAGGTATTCTCAGACTCTTCCTCGTATCTGTCATGTGGAAGATGTGTACTCTGCACGTGTCTTACGCCTTTATTTTGCCATTTGTCCCAGGCTTTTCCCCACGTGGATGTATCACCTGTTCTGAGGACCAGCACTAGTGTCTCAACTAGGTTCAGCCATTAGATTCTTAAGCGCTGCATTGCGCACCCCACCTGTTTAACCCTGTATGTGTTATCTCTTTAGTTTTTGTTGGATAGATTATGTGCATGTTAGCATTAGAGCGTGCACATGCTTACATGGACACAGTGCCTTTGTACAATTGCCTTGAAATGTCGACTTTGAACCACCTCAGATATAGAATGTAGAGATATATAACGTAGAGACGGAGTTGGACTGATGAAAAACGTTCAGGCTGGTTTGAAATGATGCCAAATACCAGACTGGACCGGTAAAACCGAGGTCTTCTCAGCAAGATAATTTACTTTTACTGGGAAGCTTCTATAGCACTTACAGTACTATAACGAGTTGTTGTCGAGCAAAGCTATCTTCACACAGAGGGGAGAGACAATAGCCGACCATAAGTGACACCAAAACACATTACCGACTCTCTGAGCTGAAATGAAACGTGCACATAAATGAGGCCAATAAAAACACAATACTGTGTCACATCATCACTAATGCAAAACAAGTTGGATGTAAATGCACTATTTAGTTTGCTCGAATGTCATTATGAGGCGCCGGTTCAGTCAGTTCGCATAAAATCAAACCTGTTTAAGTTCGTGCACCAAAGCTAAACTGCTGTACTGGTATGATGCTGTATTAGTTGTAGAACATTGTGAGCTGTATACCTCATTGGAAGCGCACGCCTTCAGTTTTGGTGCAAAACTGTGCCTCTCCTGAAGGAAGCCACGCACAGCCTTAGTTTCGACTCAGATTTCGTCTTTAAATGACCTGTTTAAGCATTCCCAGGTAATGTCCATCATTTCTCAGGTGGCCTGACGAGTTGTAGTAAAAATTTTATGTGAAGGGTAATTTAAAGCATATTAAACTGTAACCTGCAGTGAGCAGACACAAGCTGTAAAAAGTAAAGAAAAGTTCCTCCTTGCCAGATTTAAAAAGTGCAGCAGCTGCGGGGCTTAGGTTATTCCCTTTTTCTCCTCTTCAGTGGCTCCTACCTGTATGTTTCGCCTTCTACTCAAACCACAGCTGTGATATACTCAGCCGCCGACTGTGATCACGTGAAGCTGATCTTATTTCAGTTCCACAGCATTGATGCAAATGCATCAGACACCAAGCGCTCAAGTGTTGAGCTGCAGAGGATATTTTGTTGTAGAGTTTTAATGCCTTTTATTTTCTTTATGAGCGCACAACAGTCACGTGCTTCTGACACAACAAGAGTACCTTTGTATATGTGTAAGTACTACCTAGTTTTCCGTAAGGATAACATCCACTCATTTGATTTTAGTATCAGGAATGAATCAACATTTTGAAAAAGTGCCTTTTAACAAGGACTTTCAGGCTGTGACAGTTGTAATAAAGATTATTTAAAATATTTTAGCATATACATGATACAAGCAAATGCATGTTTCACCTTGATTGAAGGATTGGCGATAAATTTGGAAGTCTTAAAAAGAGCTTTAATGTAACTGCACACAGTGCTGTACGTTTCATTTAATAAAGTTAACTTAATGCAGTTTTTACTTGGAGTCTGTTTTTTTTCCCTTTAAATTATTGTGACCTCAGAAAACTCTTAGATTTGGAAGAGCGTGTGTGTGTGTGTGTGTGTGTGTGTGTGTGTGTGTGAGCTCATTGGGAGTGTCCTTTCCTGTTGGCTGAAGTTCACGTCCGTGACAAGCCAGAGACACTAACATCACCAGAAAACTGTTTTGAGTGAATGTTTCGCACATCTTCGAGAGTCAAATATAGATTTGTGAATTAGGTGTTTATGGTAGGATGAGCTGTTTTCAGAATAATACACAACTGGTTGGAATTGAATTTGCACATATATCTGACAACATCAGCATCTTTGGTTTTATTGTCCAACTGTCCATCCTGTTTATTCTGACGATAAGATGTTGGCACGTCTTCTCGCACAGGATCGCTGGGACACATACTCACAAAATTTAGTGTGGCATGTGGCAAGATTCAAATACTTTAACGCACATTAAACAAATGTGATTTACTTCTCTGAGCTGCAGACTGAGTCATCGGGGAAATGGAGGAGGAAAGCGTCAGATTATCAGTTGTGTGACAGAGAATTTAATCTTTTAAGAATTTGATGCTTTGGCGCCTGAAATGATCCTTGAATGAGTGGTTTCAGATAAAAAGGCTCTTATTTAATTTCCACGCTGATTGCAAATATTAAACAAAAATTAGGCTGTGGATATTTTCAAGGATGGGATGTACGCTGATGTTGTGTTAGTCGTTCACAGCTGTGTTAGAAAAGATTACACAAACAACATGAGGTATTTACATCATTTAACTAACGACGCGTTAATAAGTCAGTCAGTCCTTTTACATTCAGCTGCTCAGGTGCATCCAGATGCACATCAGGATATGAAGGTTCAGGTCACAGAGATGACATTTAGTTTGAATGTTCCCAGACAGGGCTGCAACATAATTGGTGTGAGGAGCCAAACCATCTCCACCACGCGTCAGAGGCAGAGGGACTGTACAGAAACTGTTTTCTGAGCTGCTGAAACACTGGGAGAAACGACGTCAATGCTGTTTGAGAGGTGGAAATAGCAGTTTACTTTAACGCGACCCGCTAGTTGCAGTTTACTTTAATATCTGTGCAACTGTATAATGTCCCTCTGTGGAGCCAGACCTCTGTTTGGGTTTTCCACATGCAAGAGTAGGAATAAAAACGTTCCTCTTTGTTATAACCTATTGTGAACTTACCCAGCATCTTCTCTCTCTCCTGTAGTTTTGTGCTTTCTCTTGTGGGTCTACCTCTAGAGCCGCTGATTCTGGATCTGTGATTATAAGACACCTACCGCTGCCCCGGCCTGCCACAACTGCCACTAATTCTAAACCTTCCTCTTCCCCAACTTCCCATTTTTCGTCGTCCTCCTCCATCTTCCTCCTCCTCTTCTTCTTCTACTACTACTTAATCTACTTCTTCTACTTCTTCTCCTCTTACTACCTTTTCTCCTTCTTCCCCTGCCGCTTCATTTTCTCCTTCTTCTCCTTCTCATTCTTCTTCTGCTCCTTGTGCTTCTTTATCTTCCCCTTCTTCACCTCCTTCTCCTCCTCAATTGCCTTCCTCCTTCCTTCTTCTTCTCCTCTTTCCTCCTCTCCTGTACGCTCCTCTTCTCCTTCTCCTCTTCTTCCTGTCAGTGCATCCCCCTGCAGACATCTGTCCGTCCACAGCCTGCCTCTGTTTGTGGTTTTTGCCTGTTAAATGAGAGTTTTTGTTTGCCTCTGTCGCTAAGTGCTTACTCATTGTGGCAACTGTTAGATTTCTATATAAGGAGTATGATATGGACCTAAAAAGTGCCCTAAAATGACCCCTGTTATGATTTAAAGTGATGTATTACCAAAATAAACTGAACTGAATTGAATCATGCCGCACTTCCTTTTTGTTTATGAAAATATCATATATTTTTTACAGTTACATTTCTCTAAGGGCTGCATAGTTTTCAATACGCTGTAGATGAACGTGTGGACCTCATAAAACACAACCTAACCTGTCATATGACAATTAATTGTAAGTACCTAAATCAAATAATCATGTTCCTCTAAGGTAAGTTTTGTAAAATAAAATAAAATCATAACTTTTTAATCATGTCATAAACCCTCAGATGTATCCTGAACTTAAAAAAAACTTAAAAATACTGCTCACGTGTGATGATCCGTATCTGAATGCTCTGCAAGGCACATTGGTTTAGTACTGTAAAGCATATGCATCGGTAGCTGCTAACAGAGAATGCAGTGCTTTTACTTGTGATAAAGGATTTTTTTTTTCCCTTTTGTGGTATTGTCTTAAGTTAAGGATCTGACTGTTACTTCCACCTTACCACTGACCTGCACAATCATAGCCACAGTGACTCAGTTTCATGCTGGCAAAGCTTTGTTGCGACTCTACAGGAAATCCAACCAGTTTGTGGTGTGGATTAAAATAACCAGAGAGACGTAAAAAAGGCTGAAAACTCTCGTGACGCAGTGCAGGGCCTGGCACAGTCCAAGCAGTGAACAGCAAATGGAGACATGTTTAAACAAGGAAACAATGTAACTAAATCCTAAAATGCATCTTTGCTCAAATATTTTCTGCACATGAAATATTTTATTAGGTACACATACACCAGTACAACAAATCCATTCATGACAGTTACAATCAGTTTTGGCTGAAACTGTTTTTATGATCCTTTTGGACGCGGTGGGGTTGAAATCTGATGGGTTTGTTCTTTAATCATCTCAAAGTATATTATTTCTTTTTTTAAATATTCTGTTTGGATTTCTTTAAAAAACAACTCTTGTTTTCACTGAAAAAAAACCATCTTCTCTCCTCTGTAAGAGAAATGTGATTTTCTCGGACTTTTACAATATTATATTTTTGAATTATTTTGGATTTTACATGTACATCTTTATAAAAATAACTAATGTGACTTATTTCTATTAAGGTATTTATTATGCATTATTGGAAAATCTGTAGAAAAAAATTAATTAGTTCGGTTCGGTTGAATGATATTGTTCACAATAATCTTATACTGTAATCTGGACTGTAGTTTGTTTTATTTGTGTTTGTGCGCTCTGCATCGTGTTCGTCCCTGTGCAGTGGCGTGCTTGTTCTCGTGTGTGTGTGTGTGTGTGTGTGTGTGTGTGATAGCGTTATTTCCCCCAGCTGCCCTGCAGGGCTGTGCCACCCATCCTCTATAAATTGCTCCGTGTCATCCTCCTGTTGCCACTTTGTAATCTGCTTTTTGAGGATTTGCTCGCGCGCCGAGACACGCAGACGTCAAACATGAGGAGCGTCGGTTGGGATATTCTGGTTTTATCGTTCGCTTTACTCGCTACAGGTAAATTTAAGAAAACAAATCCACGTTTTTCATACTTTTGTGTTCGTTTTAATATTTAACTGATGGAGGGTTTTATTTTTGTTTATGTTTTGGGTTTGTTTTGTTTTTTTTTCCAAAAAAATAAACATACAGCTCGGGTACCAAAGCAATGCTCACCGCCACCTAAATACCAGAACACCAGACTGGACAGTAAATACACCAACATACTGAAGTTCAGCAGCGGGGAGAAGGTTTATTACAACTGCGACGAGGACTTCACACCAATCTCAGGCATCAGAGCTGTGCAGTGTAATGATGGGCAATGGAGCAAACTCGGGCTAAAATGCGAAAGTAAGTATTTTACACGCGTGCTGGCTATTTAGTCCTTAAATAAAGAGGTAAAGAGGGATTAAGTGTTGTTTACTGCTAGCTTCCAGGGACCTGTTTGCTGTTTCTAAAGTGGTTTAACGGGGCGAAAGTACAGCTACAGCCCCCTGGCGGCCAAGTGGGAAACCTACATGTTACTCTAAGGAGAACCGAGCATGAAATACCTAAACCCAAACTGTTGGATAACATTATTATTAAAAGCGTGAAAGCCAGACAGAAACAGGTCCCCCTTTTTAAAACAAACAAGCAAACAAACAAATGATGACTTTGAGTCCCATCACTTCGTATTCACAGTCCTCCAGTTACTGTTGTTTCCACTTGTTTGCTGGTGCTAAGAGATCTAAAAGTAAATAACTGCTGCATGTATTTAAATAAATAAATAAATAAATAAATAAATAAATAACCGTACAGCTCATCTCTGTGGACTGGAATGCAGACTAATGAATGTCATATTTTTGATTAAGACAAATTCAGCAGGAAATCTCCTGTGCTGGTATTTGCTGCTCACTTATCTCAAATGTCATGAACATCTAATCAAACCCGATATTTGCTGTCACGGGGCCTTGTAGCAGAGGTACATTACATTACCCAGCCTCATATTTAATTTCTGGCAAACATCACTCAGGCTTGCAAGTAGTGCAGCAGCTAATTGAATCTGAGTTGTTTTGCAGTGTTGCAAGATAAAGACGTCTCTGTCTTATTTACTGTTTGTTTGTTTGTTTGTTTTTTCCTTTTTGCCAAATCACATTTCAGCCCTGATTCCTGTTCTGATTGGCAATTTGCTGTCTCTGTATGTCATTTCTAACAGAGAGAAGATGTGGTAATGCCGGGGAGCTACCTAATGGGTACTTTGACTATCAAGGGAATTCGTTCATCGGGGAGAAAGTCTACGCCATATGCAATGAGGGGTAAGCTGAAGTCCTTTCAAAACTTTCAAAGCATTTGGATTTTTGTGTTTGACTATTTAGCATGTCTGCGTGTTGACAGATACACTCTGAAGGGACTCAACTATCTGATTTGCAAGAAGTCTGGCTGGACCGGTGAACTCCCGTCTTGTGAAGGTGGGAAACAGAGGATTAGACCTTTCTCGCTTATTATCCGACACCCGTTCATATTCCCAACACACCGTGGTTTCAGCACCTTGATCTCAAGTGGGCGGTGTTGCGTTAACCGATGTCCAAACGTGACGCACAATGAGGTCATTTGACTGGATCCCTTCAGTTCATTTAAACATGTTTTCAGTCACATTCATAAATTTGAATTAAGTTCTCAGTATAAAGCTTTTAAGATTAACGAGTCTGATTTGTAAATAAGAAAGTTATGTTTTTGGAGTTTGCACATGCAGACACTGTCTTTATCAGTGAGGTGAATCTTAATGCATCGCATCAAACCAGCCAATTCATCTGGAGGGAAAATATGACCTGTTAACAGAATTTTAATGTCTTCAGAGGGAGAAGTCACTTGCTCCACACCTACAGTGGCCAACTCTGTGAGCAGCAATGCCTCTGTGTACCGGGTGGGAGACAACATCACCATCACCTGCAGTCAGGGTTTCCAGCTGGATGGAGCTCAGCAGATCACCTGTGGTCCTGATGGCCAGTGGCAGACTCCACTCCCCCAGTGCCTGCCTTCACCTCAAATGACTCAAAAGCCTGTTACGGAAAGTGAGTTATTGTCTACGGGATAGCAAGTTGGACAAAAAGGGCATTTTTTTTCTGTTTATTGTATTTCTCTGAAACACTTTTCTCTCTGGTCAATCCTCAGCAAGCAGATGTGGCGTGCCCAAAACCAGCAGCAACTCCAACGCCAACCTTGCTGACAAATACATCACAAAGACATCCTTTGCCACTGGTGACTCGGTCCACTACGTGTGTGATGTTGGGTACATTCAAGCAGGTGGCAGCAGATATCGCAGGTGTATAATGGGAAAGTGGACGCCGCTGCTGCTTAGATGTGAACGTAAGAATCAAGTTGAAAAGCTTATGTCTAAATGATCTGAATTCAGTGTTAAATGTGCTTTCAGAAACCGATTTTGATTACCAAAGAGCCCCATGGCTGCAAATGACTGCTCAGAAGGTTTTTGGCAAATTTCACTCCTACTTACCATTCTCCATGGCATGCTGTAGTGATTTAGCTTTTTAAATGAGCTGTTTGAATGTTTGCCATCTTTCAGGCAGCCAATAATTTTCAAATCAACTCAAGGACACTTAATATCAGGGTTTGAAAATTGCTCTCAGGTGACCCCCTCAGAGGGAAGAGCGTCTCTGTTTTTAATTCCTTGTCAAATTTACATTCTTAATGCACAATTATTGTGCATATCACAATTATGGCAATGGTTTGACCATGGTTTGAAAACACTAATACCTCTGGTAAGTCCTGTAGAGAAAATGTTTAGTCACCATCTGTCTGCTATTATACATTTTCTAATTAATTACTTATTGATTGCTCATGCGTTCATGTCAAAGCAGCATTTACTGCTGTAGTTTTTTTTAAGGTGAAGCTAATTTTGAACTGTTTTATTGCACTGCAGCTGATGATTTCCATCATGGATTAATCCGCTGATTGTTTTCTCCATTTAATGGATTGATTATTTGTCAGAATTCTGAAAAGAATTAAAAATACTGTCACTAACCCAGAGCATAAAGTGGCATCTTTACAATGTATGTCCAGTAAAAAGTCACTGAAAAGCTTCTTGCGTTCAAAAAAATGACCAAAACAAAACAGCCTATTAATTTTTATCAGTGGACAATTTCTAATTAACTTGATTAATTGAATGAAATCAGCTGCACCTGCTACTGGGTAGTTTAATTTACAACAAAACATTAAACTCTTTATTTAAAAATCTGTAGAGTAACACGGTGCTGCTGACAGGAGTGCTGTATTTTGTCGCCTTAGAAGCACTGATTGTAAATATACAAAACATATTTCCACGATCATACTTCTCCTTCCGCCTTTATCCTCAAAGGAAAACCATGTGGCTCTGCGGGAGAGATTTCAAATGGACTCTTCACGTACACTGGAGTTGAGTTTGGAGACATTGCTACAGCTGTCTGTGATGAGGGGTAAGGAAGGTTATCACCTACTGCGTGATGCTACGTAAGATGCAGCTTTTTTTATTTATATTTATTTTTTTTCAGTTGCTGAAAATGTGACTTTGTATACATCCTCTCCCCAGGCATCATCTTGTGGGACGGGCGAAAAGACACTGCATGAGTCAAGGCTGGGATGGACGTGTTCCTATCTGTGAAGGTGCGGGGAACTATCCTTGCCATCATTTGTCAGGTGGCCCTTAATTTTCCTCTTTCAGCTGTGTCAACACTCCTACATGTATTCCAGCTATCACGTGTGACGAGCCTCCGCAGGTGGCAAATGCAGAGATGACAGGCCGCCAGGAGCCACCCTACACATACAGGAGTGCTGTTCGCTATCAGTGTCGTGTTGGAACCCTTAAGGGGGCAAGCGAGATTTGGTGCACCAAAAATGGGACATGGAGTCATCCTCCTCCTACATGCAAAGGTCCCAGATAAACTCAGTGACACAGCACGTTGTGGTGTTTATGACAGGACTAGAATAAAAACGGTGTTCTGTTTCCTCACAGAAATAACATGTCCACCTCCAAAAGTACCCAGCGCCTTCTGGTCAGGAGCACAGAACGGGCTGTATCAATACAGGGACACGATATCCATCGAGTGTAACAGAGGCTACAGAATGAGCGGCCCGAGCACAGTGACCTGTGACGGTGACGGCCGGTGGTACCCTAGCCTCCCCAGATGTACACGTGCATGTAAGTAATCGGTTATTTTTTTGTTATGACTTTCCTTATTTATTTTTTTTTTTTCAAGACTTCTAAAATTATTATTTACCACCTGTAATTTCAGCACGTCGCACCCCCTGGAGGCAGTAATATGCTAGCTGAAATGTGACTAAACTACA
The DNA here is from genome assembly GCA_008933995.1 of Datnioides undecimradiatus. Classification (NCBI taxonomy): domain Eukaryota; kingdom Metazoa; phylum Chordata; class Actinopteri; order Lobotiformes; family Datnioididae; genus Datnioides; species Datnioides undecimradiatus. The sequence goes on along the minus strand of WARS01000071.1, from coordinate 7,171,474 downwards.
ATATCCAAGCCAACCTGGTTTGCCAGTCTCTCAGCAGTCTTAAGGATGGAAACAATTGTCAAACAAAGCTACAGTGACTTCCTGCTAAAATCATTTCTTATTATAATCCACCCTTAATAATGCAGTAAAAGCAATTCTATTTTCTTATTTGCTCAAAACTTGTATGAACTCATTATACAGACATTAAAATATGTTTGAAATGAAGCTGAAGTACAGTATGTTTATTTCAATAAGTGTTTTGGGCAGCAACAAGTACAAACTTGTTTCATTCACCTCTGTACATTGTATTTTTTTTTCTTTTTTTTTTTTACATTTGATAATGTTATGTGTATCATCTCTATAGACTAAACGGTGAGTGAGCATTTCATGAACAAACAAGCTACAAGAAAATAAGAACACCAATTCCATTCATTTAAAAAGACAATACAAAATCCAGACATTTCTTTACATGAGCAATAACAATTCAAGTGCAAATATCATTATCAACTCTATGATACATCATAGCAAACTCTCGTTAAAAGGCAACAATTTAAAAAAAAAAAAAAAAAAATTTATCAGGTTGCAGGAAAGAAGCTGATTCTGAATGTTTTGGGAGCACGCTGGGACGCGGCCTGTTTGCGTGCAGTTTGTGGAGATATTGGAGACTAAACGTACTCAATCTGTGACGGACATTAGCGAGAGGTTTGGATTTGTTTGGAGGAATTTTAAACAGACGAGTTCTTCACGGCTTGGACCAGCTTCGCCCCCAAGATTGACAATGTGGTAAATATCCCTTTGTGTCATCCTAAAGTTTGGGTGCTTGAAATACCGTTTGATACACGATATCAAGCGTTTGATCACTTATTTTTATTTACACGACAATCACATCCCCGAAATATTCATTAGAGAGCAGCACTCATGTTCTTTAGAGGGCTGACGTTACAGGTTAAAGGGTGTGGGATTATATTTGAACCAATCTGACAGCAAGTGGCGGTGATGATGACTTCAGACAGTTAGCCTCTACATTTTGGGAAATGCTTATTCACTTTCTTGCTGAGGAGTCCTTCCTGTCATCATGCTATGGTTGCCAGGCAACAAGCAGGAAGTCCAGGCAGTCACTTTGTTGTCCGTGAAAGAAAAGAACCCCACCTTGTTTCCAAACTCGTCTTTACATTTTTAATTTTTGTCCCAATTTTAAATAAATGAGATGTAACATGTTAATAAGTGAGCTTTTGTTACCTTTGAACAGAATCATGCTAGCTACTTTCCCCGTTTCCTGTGTTTGTGCTAAGCTAGGCTAACTGCTTCATGGTTGTAGCTCAACATTTTCTGTAAAGATATGAGTGGTATCAATCTTCTCATCAAATTGTCATCAAGAAAGTGAATAAGAGCAACTCCCAAAATGTCAAACTTTTTAATTTTTAATATTTAACAGATCCTAGTGTTAGATTTTTATTTATTTTACCCTGTTTTGGTCACTGTTTTGAAATCACAAAGTCTATTTTTTTTATTTTTTTTTATTTTTTTTTTTTTTTTTAGACACCTACTTAGTTTCATATTTTTTTTTTACTTAGTAGATGTTTTCTCTGAACAAGAAACATCTTTTGCCCATAGTAACTGATAAATACAACTCATAATAATGAGCTTGCAGCCTAAAACACATTTCACAAGCTTTGTTGGGGGTCACATCAGGGTGTAGTGGAAATTTAGGGTGTGTTGTTTTTCTTTCATTGCACTTTGTATGACAAAGGTAGGATGACGTGTTCAGAATTTAGTGCACAAAACAAAATGACCCGCCCCCTTTTTCTTTTCTTTTTTTTTTTTAAATTCTTATCCAGACGGTCTTTGGAAGAGCTGTCTTCATTGGGACAGAACAAAATGTGAGTGGGGTGTTTCACAGGGGCGCTGAGTGTCTTTGGATTTGAGACGGACCAGACATTGAGGGCAATAAGTGATTTTTAAAAAAAAATTTTTTTTTTTTGGCTGGGAAAGGTGGGGGGTCCTGCGTACGAAAATTAGGATCAAAGAACTCAACCCTCGTCTAATTTATTTTCATTATTTACAAGATTGAAATTAAAAAAAAAACAAACAATAAAACTGGTAGTCCACAGACAGGCAATGTGAGATTATCAACTTACTGTGTTTAAGAACTAAAGTATTTCAGATGTGGAGCTTCCTTTTTGTTTTTAGACCTACAGACTATTAGTGTGTAGAGTACATCAGAAAGACAATATGAGATTGAAGAATTAAAGTGACCTTTTTAAAAAGAAGCAGCAAACATAATGTCCCTCAAAGACATTTCTCTCTCTATCTCTCTTTCACTCTCTCTGAGACATATTCCACTAGACATCACATTATCTCATTCCCGTGGCTCTTGCAATTATTAGTTTGTTATTCATCTCCCAAATGTCCACTATGTTCCTTAAATGATAAACCACCTTTCTTTGTATTTGCTTTTCAGTTGGCTTACAAAAAAAAAAAAGAAAAGGAGCAACAGAAGGTTGGAAAATGTTGGTACAGTCTAGACAGACGGAACAAAACATAGATTAACTGTTTTAACAGTAAAACCCTTGGAAACTGCTCTAAGAGCTCAAATATAGTAAGGCTTTGAATGACGTGGAATGCAGCTGCGGCGTGAAGTTAACAGCTGCTCCTCCTCGAGGACACCGCACAGACACTGAAGATGGAACCGGGGTTACACAACACTTACACAACACTTACAGTCATACTTAATGGTAGGAGTTGGAGCTCAGACCGCTCATTTAAGCAAATACAACAACAAGCTCTATCAAGCTCAAACCGCGCACACAGAACGTCACTCCTACTGTCTGAAATGGGTGTTTCTGTTGTTTGTTTTTTTGTTTGTTTTGTTGTTTTTTTTCATGGTTTCATTGCACAAGGCAATAGAAACCAAACCCACTCACATTCTCTACATCCCCACTAAATGCTTGAGCTCGGGACCTGCAGACCTGCGCTGAATGGAAACTGAAAAGAACACCCAAAAAGAAAAAACTGAGACACAAACGATTTTCAGTATTTCTCAGGTCTGCATAGTGTTTACTGTCGAAGCCTATGGAAAATAAGAGAGGATAAACATACTAGTATGTTTTGTGTTTAAGTCCTGTGAGAGTTGCGGGACGTGGTTTGTAAGGTGGAGGGGGATGTCAGGGAGGGGGGGAGAGGGGGGTCACGATCGGGCGCTTCAGCAGCGGTGTGACTCTCGGTTTTCTTTTTTTTACTTGTAAGGCCGCAGGAAAGCGGAGACTTTGCTGCTTATGAGACGTATGAAGGAGCGAGGAAGCATCTCATTGGACTCCCGAGTGGTGTACTTGAAGTAGTTGTTTGGGTGGGCCAGCACGTCGAAAAGCGTCTTAATCAGTTTTTTGTCCTGTATTGAGAAACAGACAGGTGTAAACATAAACACACCTGAACACATACCTTTGTCCTTAATAGCCGTTTAAATCACGGTTCGGGCTCTTACACAAAGCTGGAAAACGAATTAGTCACCTATCATGTGACGACATTAACAGATTTTTTCAATATTAATGTGCTTTGTGACTCACAGGGCACTAATACGCTTGTTACCAACAGCTTTTTGTTTAGCTTCACACCATTAATGTGCAGCTTAACTGCATTACCTCTCCCAGGCGATGGTATCATGTAACAATAAGTCAGTCCAGAGATAATCACAGTAACAATAAGTTTCATCAGTCAGAAGGAGTCAAACTGCTAACCTTGAGGATTTCTTGATGGTTTTCTGAGGCATAGAGTCTTCCATCTCGCACTATGTCCTCTACGAGCTGTTCATAGTCCTCTGAATTTAGAAAAACAGCACAAACACAACACAGTTACTGCTTGTCACCTCGAGGAGTGCTGAAAAGGGCAGTCTGTATACAAAACAAGTGAACTGCTGAAATATTCATACACAAGAAAACTTTCTTTGATTTAGTTTGTTATCATCTACAGGATGTTTGAGACCATTTGATGTACAAGCCACGCTGCGAAATTAAAAAGTTAGTTCGCCCAAAGTCACAATAAAACTTGTTTTCCTGTTCAGGTCCAGAGGTGGGACCACCAAAGTACATTCTTTTGGTTTTATTTGTTTTTTTTTTATCCAACCCAATATGGTGAAGGTGGTACTGAGAAATTACTTTTAGGAAAACCAAAAGCAGCAACACCTTTTTTCCAGAGGCCGCATATGCGTTACGCCACAAACCACAGCGCACACCGTCAACAACGGGTTGGTAGAAACAAGTGCCAACAAAGGAGGGCTGTGGGCTGAGGAACCAGAACGCTGTTTCGACAAAGACATGGAGCTTTTTTTTTTTTTTTTAAGTTTCAGCGTCGCATGAAGTATTTGGATCTCTTACATTAGTAAATGTACTAATACCTGTAAAAATACTCTGTTACATGTTACAGTTCTGCATGTGAATTGTACCTTTAGTGATTGAAAGTTAAAGTACTCAAACGGAGAGATGTCTCCTGTAACTGTTACAATTATATATAATATCATTATTACTATTACTCATGATGAGGTGTGAAAACAGGCCTTGATTAACTTGTCACATTGGAGTATTTTGTATTGGACTTAAGTAATGATTGATCAGCTGATTACTTCTGTTAATTGATTGATTGACTGAGTTTGTAAAAATTCTGAAAATAATGAAAAATACAGTCACGATTACCCGAAGGTCCACCTGTCACAGACTGACGCCCTGACAGTGTTTCTTTTGTCCACCCAACAAGCCAGAACATGACTCAGTGTACTGCAATTTATAGGCAGCACACCCTAACTTGAGCTATGAAACACATAGAAACGCATTTTTGCATGAAAAATATCTTAAACAGTCAATCGGCCACTAAAAAAAAAAAAAGTCACAGACGAACTGGATGAACAGGTAAATTATAGCTTCTTGCAGATGTAACAGGTCAGTGTATATTTTGGCCAATTAAGTAACAAAGACTGATTTATCTGGAGTAATTTACAAACTGGGTCAGTTTGTCAGTTTGTCCACCAGAGAGCAGAGTTTATTTTTCAACTGTAAAATGTCTCACTGAGTATTTCTGTGCCTCTTTTGCTCTTGTTTTGTGGTTTGATGAGTAAAGCTGAGGTTAGAAACCCAGAGGAGAGCAGGTCTTCATCCCCTTGACCGGAGAATGACCTGATGCAGGCGATCATGAGAGCAAGCTCTTCATCTTTACATCTCTTATCAAAACTTATTATTTTAGTAAAGCATTATATAGTGTTACAGTATTTTTTTAAATTGCTCTTTAGTTAACTCTTAATTATTTGTATTTTAAAATGTATTTTGCACTGTATGATTTTAGGTCTTTTATGAAGCCTTTTATAACTCGATTTTAAAAGTTCTATATAAATAAGACCATTATTATATTATATTTTATTATTCCTACATGTCTTAATCATAATCCCTTAACAGAATTAAACATAAACAATACGTGCTACTGAAAAAAAGACTGATTGACATATGAATCCTGAATGTGACGCAGTTTATCATTTCATCAACAAGACAGTTCATAGTGAAAGCCAGACTGTGTCACAAATGAGATACATACCATCATAAGTGACATAAGGGATCTGAAAGCCCCGGGCACTGTTGGCCTCATTGGACTTGAAGTTAATCCAGAGCCGTCTGGAGCGAGCCGTGAAGGCGATGGGCCGCTCGTACGTCTGACATGTCTCATAGGTGGTGATGGACGTGGCCGACCCTTGCATTGGCACAGAGAGGACGATGGTGACTAATCAGGCTTTTGGGAGCTGCTCCGTGCACGGTGCAAATATTTACAGTGTAAACACTAAATTCTTCTGAACCAACAGCCGGAAAAGAGAAACACTCACAGTTCTTCCTCATAACCAGCACATCTCCGCACTCATCCTCTGAGGGCAGGAAAATCTCTGGCACCACGATAAGGATCTTGCGCTTGCTGGGTGGGTTGATGTTCCAAATACACTCCACATTAGCGGGGTAATTACCGGGATAGTTAGGTGACTCAATGTAACCCATGAATTCGCCCATCTCACCACCACATTGCCTGTCTAGACGTACACAAACAAAACAAATTAGTTTCCAGCTCATGGTTGAGAAGGCTAAGAACACAAAACAGTAATTTTCATACTCACTCTTGCACTGTGAGACACTTGTGGCACCGTCGAAATCAGTGGTGGTGTTCCCAGGGCAGGAGATGCAGTAGTTCTGCCTAAACTCTGTCTGATAGGTCCCCACTGGGCAGCGGATACACCGGTGCACTGTGGTGTTGTAGTAATGACCCGGAGAGCACTGAACTGCAGCGGTGGAAATACAGATGCACATTAAATCCGGAAGGTTTTGTGGTTTATTTGAGTAGATTTTCCTTCTTTGGCTGCATAAAAAGAGCAAAAGCTCACCTTTGACTTCACAATCGTGGAAGGAGCTGGCGCCTTCCCGCTTGGTGCTCAGTCCTCCCCCACAGGGGAAGCACAGTGTCCGTCCCAAATCTGGTTGGTAAGCGCCCTGAGGGCACGGCTGACAAGGTTTGAACCCATCACTGGAGAAGTACCCCGTTGGACACTGACCTGGATTTGATTTGTAGAACATGGAGAGAAGATGGATTAAGGAGACGTCACAGGATCAGGAATTCATGTCTGAGATTGTCCTTTAAACTACCTGCACAGGAGGAGATGTTTCGCGCCCCGACAGGCCCGTGGCCGTCACTGCCCGGGCAGAGGTCGCAGGCCAGCTGCCCCTCTTTCTCCTGGAAAGTGCCCGGCGGACACTGGACACAACGCTCCTGCTCACCATGGTAGTAAGACCCCGGCAAACATCTGACTGAGAAAATATCCACAAAGGCTCCAGTCAGAGATGACAAAAATCAAGCAAGATCAAAATCAAGTTCAGTTATCAAGACAAAACTCTGGACCAAAAACCTGGACGGTCTGAAGATACACTGGAGAAAATCTGGTGTTGACTGAGCAAATGGATGGACTTCATAATTCCTGCCACACTCAAAGCATTTCAACAACAATGATCAATCCTCCACTGGGCCAACATTTTGATGAAAGAGGCAAAGCTGTAGCGTGTTTGACTGATTTGTTAAGAAGTTTCAAACTGCTAAAAGGTCCACCGTTGTTTCAGCTGTACCTAACAGAGCTGCACCCCTCCTCGTGTTGTAGTTAATGATCTCATTCATTCTCAGATCTAATAGCATCAAACTAAATCTCCAGTCCAGCTCTCCGGTCTTACCACATCGGCCACCCTCTCTCTCCCAGCCAGGGCCACAGTTCTCCTGAATGGGAGCAGCCTGGGGAAGTTTCTGGGCCACCTCATATTCCAAGCCAGCGACTCGGATCAGGAAGCGCTCCTGGTTGATGGACTTCTTCAGAGCCTTGATGTACGTCTTGACCTGCTTCTCCATGCGCTGTCTGAGGCAGCTGAGATTGCAGCTCCCTGGTCGTGGGTTAATAAAACATAAAACTGTGTTTCAGATGATGTGCGCTGGACAAAAATAATGTTTTAGCCTTAATCGTAAAATGATCAACAGAGGCAGTAACGGCTGTCAAGATACTGTTTAAAATGAAACGACTGACCAGTGGTGTCTCCAGGTTTGACCTCAGCTTCTAGCTCCAAAGTGATCCGTGTCACCTCTTTGTTCGACGGGTTGCGAGCACGTCGCCCTTTGGCTTTTTTAGAGGAGTCACATTTGAGGTTGACAAATGTCACCAAGCAGTTGCTGCAGGGCTGCCCGCCTCCTGAGGGTGACACAACATCACAATGACTGTCAGGAAACACTGTATACGATGTATCAGTAAACCCCAGTCACACAAAATAATAATAATTAGTGCAGATTAGCGCTGGAGTTAAGGTATAAAACGTCTTGGAAGGTACAATTCAACAGTAGGAGACAAATCATTGGTAGTTATTTAAGGACTGCCACTTGTTTTCATCATTATTCCATCAAATCATTATTTTCACTGTTAATCGAATACTTGTTTTGTCTATAAAATGTGAGAAAATTAAGAAACTGCATGTTTTTGTTCAACCAGCAGACTAAAACCCTAAAATACAGATCCTACATGACAATGAGCAGCATCAAATACTCACATTTAACCAGCTGATATCAATGAATATTTGACATATTTTGCTTGTAAAGATGATTAAAACAGTTAATCCGTTATAAAAGTAGATGCTGCAGTATTTTTACATCCATTTAAATCCCAATGAATAACTGCATGTGTGTGTGTGTGTGTGTGTGTGTGCTCAGCAGCACCTGGTCCAAGTGTCCGTCCTCTGTCCTCCGTCCTGCCCGTCAGCTTCGGGTGCAGGTGACATTTGGCGTTTTTGATCTTGAAAGAAGCCGTCTGCTTCACTGGAGGGGCCAAAGTCTCTACAGACAAACACAGCACAAGTGGGTAGGAGCACACTGCAACATCACACAGAAAAAGACACGACTGTCCGCGCAGCTGTGACTGACAGGCGGGGACTGTCAGAAAAGTGAATGTGGAGGGCAGCGAACCTATGCAGCCCTGACTGCTGCTGCTGGAGTTGAGCCTGGCAGGGGACTTCCCTCTGAGGATGGGGATGCCGCAACTGACTGAGTAGCTGTTGTCTGACTCTGCAAAGACGTCACACACACAAAAATGTTTTTAGCTTTGAATTAAAAATCACTTGTTTCAGTATTGCACTCCAGCTGTGGGTGACCTACCTGCCAGATAGTGAGCCTTGGAGGCACAGGTGAGAGAGCAGCTCTCTTTCTTGCCCGTCTTGCTGCAGGTTAGAGTGGCCTTTGGCGCTACAAGTCCAGGAGGACACTTCACCAGCTCTGAGGTATAATAAAACCCACAAAGAAACACAAAGAAGAAGCTGAGAGAGGGAACGAAATCAACCCGACACGACGAAATCAACCTGTGCATCATTTAATCAACCACAAGGGGGCAGTGCTGCTACATACCAATACAGTCCTTCTTGTTCCAGTGCAGCTTGTACCCTGGTGGACAGGTACACTCGTAGCTCCCCAGAGTGTTGATGCAGCCATATTTGCAACCTCCACGGTTTATACTGCATTCATCAATATCTGCCAATAAATATGTTAACGTGCAGACATTTAGCGATCATACAGAGTAACACTTACTAGGACTAACGGGCCACAATCAGACTCCAAAGTATAAAAACATACGAGGCAGGAGTGTGATATTCACTGATGATAAAATCAGAAACGCTGAGAAACAATACTATTAGTCCAAAAAGATCCGGGGTCAGTGGTGTTGAAGAAAACGAAAGAGGAAACTGTATTAAGTAAGAACACAGCTGTGAATGAGGAGTTCCTGAGAGGTCAGTTCACTTCATCCTGTCAGAGAGTCACATTCTGGGAAGATGAATGTGTTGGCCTGTAAACAGAAGTGATTCCTCGTTTTGATGTCGCCACATTTCAGCTCCCCGGTCAAAACTCCTTGTGCTCTTGAGCGCCGAAGAGTTGTGGTGAGCAGTAAATTATAATCACCTTTTCAAACACATGCTGAGCTGAAACCACTAAAAAGCATCCGGGATCCAGATGCAGGCTGGCTGCCATTGACGCCAGACAGAAAATTAGTTTTAGCGAGTGGGGCTGGGGATGCGGCAGGCTGCGGACAAGCGGCAGAGACACCGGGAAAGAGACGCAGATAATGGCAGTGATTGATGATCTGGCCTGCTGATATGAAATGCTCTTCCTTGTCTCATTCAATTATTCACCCTGAATAAAAACAGTCTGCGTGCCTCCGCACTCCCCCGAAAAGAGGATGATGACTTCATCAGCAGCGCTCTGCCGATGTGTAGCCAGAGCTGCTTGGAAATGTTGCGAGAGACGTGCTGCTTATCCTCCGCATCAAAGCACTCAATTTAAAGGACAAAGAGCTCTAATGAATATCTGATGGCAGCCGAGCTCATCTGCCAGCGACTGTTGTTTTGACTTCTTTGTTCCTCCCATATCTGAAATGTAACCAAATAGATGCACTCCGACCTCTCTCCAGATCTTTTTCTTAGCGTGCTCTTACAGAGGAGAGCAGAGATGAGTCAAGAAAGACAGAGAAAACGAGAGACAAACTGACATTTAGGCTGCACAATTGCTTTGTGTAATGGAGAGGAATTTCAGCGATGGGTTGGGGAGTTCGTGGAAATGTTAATGTTGCATTTTAATCACTTTTGTGTGCTTACTCATTGACATCAGCGACGCTCAGTCCAAACAACATAGGAACGTGAGATTTTATTGAGAAATTTTCCAGAAGCACAATCTGGACGACTCGACCGCCGAATTAATGTCTGTGTGGGTTATTTGGGACGGCGAGCGGGGTGGTCAGTAAAAACATATACTCATTAGTGCTGGAAGAAAGTTTCTGGTGAGCGATCCTGTTTAGATCAAATGAGGTAATTTCAGAAATTCTTACAAAGTATTTAGCCACAACTGCTCTGAGTCTATTTTCTTACCAGATAAGCAAAAATGAGAGGATTGTTTTGCTAGCTGAGGGGGGAGAATGGCTGGATATACTCTCACTTGGGAGGAATGTTGACAGGCCTCTGCACAATGCCTGACAGCAGGTCACTGACCTAATTGGGTTTGTTTAGGGTGAGTCTATTGTTAAACACTGAGCACAGCTTTCTGGATTGTTTGGCAGCTATATTTCGGTTGATAAACCACACAGGGAATAACATAACCTTGGTTATGGCCGGGAGTGAGAAAGTGCAACGGGGAGCGCCGTAAATCTCTGGGGCTATCTAACAGTTCCGACAGCGCCGATGAAAAGCGAGAGGAAATCATTCATCACTGGCTCTCTCAACAATGGTATAGAGAGTCATTTACGCCTGACCATCTTCCCTCCTCTCAGCAGCTCAGTGTGGCCCAATCACAGTCCATCATGTGAGTAAAAGCCTTACAAATCCAATTCTGGTGCTTCTATTACCTGAACTGACAGCTAATACAGCTGCCTTTGTCGGGAATGGATCCCATGAACCTCTTAGACCAATTCGAAATACAGTTTGTGCAACTCTAACCATACACACTGAGGGTGGAAGAAAAATAAAAGCCATTACTATATAACACCGTCCAGCATCTCTACGACTCAGTTTCAATGAAGCATTTTATGAGCTCGATCATTTTAACGGACTGCATCTCTAAGATGTTCCTGGTATTTTGTCCACCCCCAGTATGCGGCACTTACATGATAAGAAACCTTTTTAAATGCATTTTTACCTTTATTAGCAAAGGTTCTCAGACATGCATGCTGCTGCAATACGGTGTATATCTCTGTTTTTTCTTTTTTCTGTTTTCTTTTACTTTTTGATGGTGCAACTCACTGCACAGTGGTGTTTGTGCAGACACTATGATCACATACGAGCACATGTTACCGCTCTCTAAACTCAGTAACATTCCTCATTCTACATTCTGTTGCAACATTCCTGATCAGTAGACCTGTCAAACTACAGACCAAAAAAAAAAAAAAAGAAACAGAACAAATCACTGCGAAGCTATGTATTTCAACTACATATGCCGTCTCTCCCCCCTCTCTCCCTCCCTCTCTCTGTCTCTCCCTGAACTGCTGTGAGGCCCTGAGGCGCTGGAGACAGCAGCAGATTCTAACTGGTGATACACACTCCATCAAAGGGACGCTGCAACACCCTGATGTGCTCTGGCGGGCCTCTTGCTGCCTGCCAGGCAGATCTGACGCGCCCCCACACACCTCCTCCTGACACCAAAGGCTGTTTCTACTATCTGTTCCACACCAGAGTACAGTAGGTACCTGCTAATGTTTGATGGACGTGGTCATACTTCACCTTGAAGGACCGTAACTGTGGTTTTTCATGTTTTAGTCCATTAACTACAGCACAAATAGTCTACACTTTACATTACTGCCAAGTGTAGCGTAAGTTCTCAGATTGATTTCCTGCCTTCCAGGCAGCGACCTGTTTCAGCTCATTTCAGTCCATTTGAAAATCAACTTCCTTAAAACTGGCTTGAAACCAGCAATCCATCAGAGTCACTTAGTTAAATTTAGTTTTCCTTGTTTTTATTTTTTTAGGATGCCGTGACGTCCAGATTCACAAGTTAGCTAGTGAAAAGATGAACAATGACCACACACTCACACTGTGAAAACAGCAGTGCTGATGTTTGTATCTTTCTCTCCAAGCTCTGGTGTCGGAATTAAAATGAATATTATCTTTTTAGAAAACGCACCCACTCACTGTTCACTGTGATAAATTAACTTTCATGATGATTGGAGCTGAATTGTGAAGTTGACTTTCATACATTATCTCACAGCAGGAGTCCACAGACGTGCAAAGTGGCTCTGTGAGACTAAGACACAGCTGTTTCTTTGAGCTAACATGCTCACAATTACAATCAGCTAACCTGCTGATTGTTGGGGAGGTAAAACAATCGCCACGGTAACATTTTCTGATTAGCGCTAAGCATAAAGCAGCAAGAGAAAAAAAATTGCAAATCTTTTTTTTTTTTTTCAGATATTGAAAGTACCAAACAATCTAACCTGATGAAACTAAACGACATCACCAGAGTTATTACAAATCATTCTGAGGGGGTCGTGACTATCAATACAGCAGGTTCGCAGATATTTCATCACAAACCCACAAATGTTAATCTTAAGGTGGAGCTGGAAGTGAAGTTCAGTCGTCTAAAATATATTGAATGCTTTAATACAATCTGGCACGGTCCTTTAATCAACACAGAATATTGTGGCGAGCTTTATATAAGCTGTCAGCAAAATTTGAATTAACATAAATAATAATCTATGTCAAGTGCGGTAGTGTTTTTCCTGCCACACATAAGAGCAACTAATGAATGGTTTGCAAAGAGGTGTCAGATGCAGAGGAAGAGTGATGGACAGGAAATGCAGCGCGTGGAGGGAACAGACGTGCTTGGCTCACCTCCGCAGTGTGCAAGACCGTAGAGGACGTAGCCTTTATGACAGAGGCACTGGAAACTGCCGGCCGAGTTGACACAGAAGTGGTCACAGGCTCGGTCAAAAGAGCACTCGTCAATGTCTGTGGAGAGAGGAAGGCGCGCCGTTAGAAACTTCTCAAACAATTCAACAAATTGCACAGAAAGATCGATTTTTCCAAACAGGACTCTTCCATCCAACTGTCATGGCACATTTTCCTGTTTTCATCTTTTGTACTGTATTGTATTCATTGTTTGTCATGAATTGCAGTGGGTCAAGTCACATGTCGCAGCCACAAAAAAAAAAAGGCTTTTGAAAAGAAGACGTCTTCTGTTTGTTACTAGGTATAGTGGGTGACCTCCTGTGGTCCGCAGTTTTCCATTTCGATGCACCGAAATGGAATTTTCAAAGTATTTTTGAAATAACAAGCGGCCACAGCAGGAGTCAAAAGAAAGTCTGCTCTTCACCTGATAATAGGAGCTGAAGTGCTGGGTCTTTTCACTGCACATAGAACCCGTCAATCACCTTCCCCTTTCTCCTCTTCAACATACCATAGATGACTCGGTATTTTTAGAAACCCCATAATCTGGCTTCTCATTCTTCTGCTGTGAGGTCATGTAGATATGTGATTAAAATCACTTTAAAGACCAACAATCATTGTAGTATCTACACAAATATGTCAGAAGGAGATAAGCAGAACCTTGCTTTTATTGTCATTGGTCCTCCTGACCCCCTTATCCTCACCACACCTGTAAATCCACATTGCAGCAGCTCTTTCCCGCCCGTCAGTAGCCTCTCTCTCTCTTTTTGAGCTTTTCTGCTCTCTTACACGTGCATCCTGATAAGTCGCTGAAATGTCACCGGCTCAAAGACCGTAAAGATTGATACATGAAGCTATGGGAGATGTATGACATTTGGTTTTATTACGATCAAGGTTTCCTTTAATGTCAGCAATAATCTGTGTCAAGCCCGGGCAACGCACGCTGGGAGAAAATGGGGATGTGCTTTAACTTTTGCTGGGTGTCTAATTGGCTAATTTAAGAAAGGTTCCCAGGATTTTCCCTGGAATTATCATGCTTTCATCCACTGTATCTGAGCCTCCTCCAGGTTGTGAGGCAGCGCCAGCCACCATCAAACAGATGACGCAGGTATTTCACAGCAATTACAGGAGTTCAGTTAAATAATGGGTTACAGTGAAGAAACCAAGAAGACAGACTGATAAATGCCTGCTCAAATCTTGCATGGTTGTACAGCATAAGCACAAAATTTTCACATATTCACTTTGGGCATAATCCTTCATGTACGTTACAGCTGAGCTCAGACAGTGAAAACAGACATTGAGGTCAGTACTTGGCAGGCATGTTGCGAGAGCGTCAAGAAGATGAAAACGTGCTGAATGAAGCGCACAAGATCCACAGGTTGAGGTTCAACGTTTCAAATATATCGGCTCCTGCAAAAAATTGCCACAATTTGGGTTGAACATCAGAGAAATTAAATCTTGCGGAAACCGAGGAACTGGTTCCACACAGAGAGGTCAAAAGTGAGCACAAGAATAAAGATGAGCAACTTTTCCAAGAACAAACTCTGAGTCCTTGTGGTTTGTCCCCTGCGGTGGCCCCAGGAGAGTCATAAAGGCAGGGGTACAGTAGATGAGAGCAGGGCTCGCACACGCCGTATGAGGCATTGCAAAAGGGATTGTTTTCGACACATTAAGCATAAACTTTTTGCTCAGCACACTTATAAGTGAAGAGTCTAAAACCCTCTGGGAATTAGGCGTGGTGACTGAGTTTACTCTCAAAAAATGTTGCAATAAGTGACGCCAGAAGTCGATCTGCAACTTATCATTATATAGCTTTGTGTTGTGCCACGCTACAGAGTAGATGTGTGAAGACATCTGGGACTCCAGATACGACAACCCTTATTTACCAGGCGGATAAGGTGAAGTATGCAGTGGGTGGGCAAGACTGCATCATGAGGTGATGTACGTGCAGGGGAGCATGGAAAGATAAAAAAAAAAATAAGAGCAGTGATATCGCTTACGCTGGAAATGAAAAATCAGAGTTTCCATCAATTATTTCTTCTCCCTTTTCTCTGTTAAATTAGCCCACTCCCTGCACAAGACTGATCGGGGATTCAATTCATCACTTTGACCTCGACCTCGGCTCAACGTGAAACTCCAAGAGGCAAATGGGGTTGACTGAAACTAAGAAAGGGTCGCTGTTGTTTATACAGAACTGATAAGAGCTCTATCATAGATGTTCCCTCTGAAGAAAACATGGCATCTGATGAACATCTCCCTGAGTGCCCTCATATGGATTAGGAGTGCGAAAGGAGATGAGAAGGAGACTGTGGAGGGTGTTGAGGGTGGAGGAATGCTGGCAGGGGCTCAGCAGACATGCCCGATCCTGACTTATGGGCCATGGTCCACTGACAGCAGGGAAACACCGTGACTGTTTAAACCGAGATAAACCCTGAGTTCAGTTTACACATCTCAACACCTCCTGCAGACAGCAGACGTCTCCTTTAAGTGTTACCGAGCACCAACAGCCACCTACAAGCACTTCATAACTAAACTGTGGTACTGTACCATGGCATTTACTGCAGCTCAAGCTTAATCTTCTTAATCTGCCAGCTATGGATTTAAGCTCATACGAGAGATGCATGATGGGATTACTATGTGTTGTTTTATTAAAATCATACAAATTTAAGAGGGCGACACACAGATTAAATACACATGATGACTAGTCTATCAAAATAGATGTGTCACGTACAGCCGGACCAACTTACTCGACGATATATCAATATGATATCAGTATAGGCATATGCGTAAACTGGTTTATTCTGGTGTATGATGCAGAAAATGTTTTTGATAATATATTAGTGTCACTACAAGTTATATAAAGAATGTCTGAGCTGCTCTCTCAGTGTCTTTGCATTGTCATATCGGAGCAAAATCCACATAAGTAAGGTCTATTTTAACGTTACTATATCAGACGCCTAATGGGATATCTGAATTTTCCCCTCTAAAGTCAGTATCGATCATGAAAATCCCTTATCAGTCGGGCTCTACTGTAATCTCTTCTGGGGCTCTTTAGATGAGATCATACTGATTTCATATATCTCAGGGAATTTAAAAAATGGTATTTTTTTGGTAAAGGTATCAAAAGTTTTCGTGTATTTGGCTTTTTAATATTTGTTTTCCTTTTCCTACAGACAACACAGTCTATAATGGTTGTCCTTCCTTGTTTGTATAAAAGATAGACACTGTAGAGTTGCATTACAGAAAACGTGGGATTCCCTGTTTTTGCAGCGTGACCCATACTAGGGTCTAAAAGTCAGAATACCTCAGCCTCTGCTGCTTCAATTCTGACCACTCGTTTCTCAATCTGTCTTTGTGAGTCCCCTAACTTTATGAAAGTGCAATGCTAAATCCCCGAGGCAGCCCTTTAATCACAGATTTGCATACTAACACCGGGGGTAAAACACCAAGAGGCAAAGGAGAAATCACTAAGATGAAGTTAAGCCTTTATTGAGAGGCATTCTCCTTTCATTTTGGCCAGCTCTCATCCCACGGGTGAGAAAAATGAAAGGAATGAGAGCAGAGGATAAGGAGCAGACAGGTGACTCAGTGGTGAGGAGTTTGTGTGAGCCTGGCAACACCTCACTCAACAGGAGGTGAGCTTTATCACAACTCTTCACTGCAGACAAAACACACAGCACTAAACAAGGACAACACTGTTCCAAATGTGCCCCTGTGCACCCAAACAGCACATGGCTGAGTTGGTTGAGGCATGATGCCACAGACAACAAGCTGTGATTTACATTCCTCCATGCACAGGCCACATTTTCCCAGTTATCTGTGTTATTTGGGCAAAATAAACTTTGCATTGTTCGGCTCCAAATAATGAGAGAAAGGCAACATACATTTAAAGTGAGTGACAAGAAAGTGGCTGCGCAGCAAAGTGAAACAGTGTATGTTTTCATTGACCACATAGATGTTTACGCACTGTGTACAGAGTGGTGTGATTCAGCGCAGCAATTCTAAGCCCATTGCATGACATTGATGTGTACCAGGCTGGATATTGATCGACCACATCAATAAAGAAAAGAGAATTAAAAAATACCATGTCATCTGTTTTTCCACTCGGAGAGAGGCTGAGCTCGGCTCCGCAGCTCTAGCCTGCCTGTCTTCTTTCACCAGATGTTTCTGTAGTGGCTTGATTCATCCAAGAACCAGAGGTTTTAGAGTTGGAGCTCTAATTCCCCACACCTGTGTTCGGCCATGGCAAACTCTTTATTTGTTCTGCAGCTGGTCCTCCCAGCTCCTGCTGAGCGATGGCTACCACCAAATATAGCACACAAACAAGCCAGAGAGACCTGGTTTGGCTTCTCTGCAGGCACATTTACGTGCCACTCAGAGATAATTTTTGGTTTACTGTTCTTGCTATACGATGCAAAAATGGCTATCCATAAGAGGGAAAGTGCAGAGGAGGTGCTTTCTGGTAGTAATCCACAGGAAAACGTACTTTTTTCCAAGTGGCACCAAGGTTGTCAAAAGAGCAACTTACCCTGACAAGTTCTCTCATTGGTCAGCAGCTTGTAGCCTTTCTTGCAGCTGCACTCAAAGCTGCCCACTGTGTTTCGACACACGTGATCACATCCCCCGTTGTTGAGACGGCACTCATCAATGTCTGTGAACAGAAGATTATCACGAAGGGTGGATGCATCAGTTCATTGATACTTAAAACAAGGAAAGAAGATTAAACCTGAACCTGCATTTTGGCCACCTGAGACCTTCAGGAAACCAGCTACATGAGTCTGGCACATTTTTCTCGTTTGCAAACACTTATTTACAAACTCAGGATTTATGGTGCAACATTTATTTTCTTATTTGTGTCCATATGATGAATGCAAGTCCAATATTCACTCCTTTTAGCTCTGTTTTTGGTCTCCACCTACTCCTGAGAAACTGTCTCTTTAGCTTCTAAATGATCCACTATGTTCACTAGTACGTTCACTAGTCACTTAAAGTTTGTTCTGAAGCTTCTTTAGTGTAAAACCCACCGCCTGCGTCAGCTTGAAGCAGCAGAATGAACCAAAACAGTAGGTTTTGGGTGGGAAGCTAATACAACGAAGATGCTGAAATGCCTTATAAAGCTGGGAAGAACCGCAGAATGAAATCTTAAATCTGGGTCTGGGTATTCATGAGATCCCTTGTTAATGCAAATATATTGATTATAGGAGCTTAAGCATAAGTCAATACAAGGTTGTTAAGTCCGAACAGTGCAGCGGAGATGGAAGAACAAAGGCAGTTGCGCTAACATCACAGGACTATTCAAAATGGGTTTTGATTATGTGTTTTGCCATGACGGTCATGCAAAAACTGGGAATGAGCTTCAGGGATTTCCTTACTGGCCCTCAGAAAAGGCTAAAATCAGCTTGCGTGTGGCTGTAATGGGATGCAGCTCTCACGCAGTAAAGCCCCATGGCAGGAAGGCCTCTAAATCATCATTGGCCATCTCCCTCCGATTACGCTGCTCTTTATTTCTGTAGCCAATACCAAATCGATATATCATGTGTTCATCCCCGCTTTTGATGGTGCTCTGCCTTGGCAAGTGCGTCCGTGGCTCTGATTGATTCTGAATCATTGTCACAAATGAGGCGTCTGTCTCTTGAGGGAGTCTTCATCATCTGGTTGAAATAACTGCATCAGAAATGGAATAAAATAATCCCTTCTTTACTCCATCTTTGTCTCCGTTCTTCAAAAGTGCCTGGCCTGCAGCGGGCCTCTGTCTTCTTGTGCCAGAGCTGCCTGGGTTTGTTTTCCTTTTGTTTCCTCTCAAACCAAACTAATAGAAGTCGATTTACTTTTATCAGAGTTCTTAGTGTAACATTACAAGCTATAGACTGCAGACAGGTTTCTATCCCCGCTTTTCTGGATACACACATTGTCCTCATTCTCTCCACAGTCGTCTACCCTGACTGTCAGCGGTGGCTTTGTTTTCTAAATCCCCTAATATAATTCACAGTTTTGCCCTAAAGTTTGGAATTGATTTTATTAGACGTAAAATAAAAAAAAAAACTTGCAGCAGTATTCGGGTTACTTGAGTTGAGGATGCACTGCCAAAACTCAGAAGGAAGGATGATGGTAATGTAGTGGAAAAACTGTCAGGAAAAAGCGGTGGCATGACAGAAATCATACTCAAAATATGCAGCTGAGAAACAGAAAGTAGTACAAGATTGGTGGCACCAACTAAGGATGCAGACATTGTAAGAACACTTGTGGGTGCAAAACAACGTAGTCTATAAAGAGAAAATCCAGCTAGCAGGTTGAAAAGGGTGCTAACAGGGAGGGTGGCGACAATGTATACGGCTTCATAATAATGCCTGTGAGCTCCAGGTGGGCAAGAAGCTCCGCCGTGCCTGGCAACGCGACAAGCGGGAGATTAATTTGGTGACAGCTGCGGTGTGAATGGCGATGCTTTACCTTTGCAGGTCTTGCGGTCCGGCTGCAGAGTGAAGCCAACAGGACAGCTGCAGCGGACTCCTGTCACTGAATCGTGACACGTGCTATCACAGCCGCCATTGTTCACTGCACAGGTCTCTGCAGGGGGAACAAGCACTCGCAGTCAGACAAACCCCATGGAAAAATACACCGTAGACTCTGTCTTGACCTACTTATTTCTCCCCATCAAAAAACAGCACACATGCATACTGGTATTATAGTAAAAATGAGGAGGCACACTATTATATTCAGCATTCGTCTTGAGTCAGACAGGAGCAAGGAATAAGATGCAGAGCAGGCTTTCAGGTCCACAGCAGTACAGAGGAATGAAGAGGAAACAAGAACAAAGTCATAAATGCAGAAGCTGAATGAGATTAACAGTGAGGGAATTGAGGTGATGCTTGTGAATAATGAAAGGAGACAGTCATTAGGAAAACATTACAACCAACACAGCCAAATATAGGGTTTCACACATTTCTCTATGTGTGTGTACGTGTGCGCAACAGTATGTAAGTGTGTGCATGTTTGCTTCTCTTTGGTCAAGGTGAATTGCGACCTCTAAAAGTCCTTTGTCCTGCAGGGCATCTGTCTCCCCTCCATCATGAGGGCAGAGGTTTGACTTCCAGACAGATACGGACAAAACCACCACTTTTTCCTGGTTTTGACAAAACCTTCCAGGCATTTTGGGGATAAAAAAGCAATTTCAGCTACCTGGCCCCTGTGTTGGCTGGACTGATTTGAAATAGGGAGGTAGTCAGTCAAGACAGGATAGCTAAGGTCTCCTCTCTAGACAGTGACAAATTTCACTGAGACTTTCATTTTAAGCAACAGTGCAGGAGAAATTTGTTCTCACATAAGGGAGACCGGTGTGTGCTTTAACAGTTTTTGGCAGTTTTATAGAAAACCTCACACACTATAGAACAAAAACAAATGAAAAAACACTTTCGTGACCAGGAGCAATCACTTTAACTTGCTGTAAGGCAACTGGTCATCCACACAGCTCATCACTTCTCCCTAATGGGCTGTAGGATGCTAGCTGGCAGCTCTCCTAAAAAGGAGCCAGCACAGCTGAGCTAGTCGAAGACTTCACACTGGCAAGGCGATGGCAGCTCACACGTGGCACTAAAGAGGGAATGCTGCTGTGCTAGTTTTTTCTTTTAGAGCGAGAATGAGGATCCCTTTGGGGAAACACCTAATCCTCCTCACTTAAATCTAAACCTGCACTGCCTGCAGCAGCCATAATGAAACTTTCTAAAGCTCTTTCTCCAAATAAAAAAAAAAACTCAACTATAGACTGGAATTATGTATCAAAGCAAAACAGGTGCTTACAGTGATGTAATTTTATGTTTTATAGCCGTTTCACAGACAACATCTCAAAACATTTCAGTGGATGCTGCTGCCGAAGGCGAAGCATGACGTATTCATACCCTGGGACAAATTTCAGGTACATATTAATACACAGGGGGGTCGGATTTAGGAATTAGGTGAACACTTGAATATAATAAATTTGGAAAGCAACCAAATCAAG
This sequence comes from Datnioides undecimradiatus, assembly GCA_008933995.1. Classification (NCBI taxonomy): domain Eukaryota; kingdom Metazoa; phylum Chordata; class Actinopteri; order Lobotiformes; family Datnioididae; genus Datnioides; species Datnioides undecimradiatus. Next base: position 7,150,543 of record WARS01000071.1, on the reverse strand, counting down.
ATTACAAAACACAACTATAAAAAGTGGGTTGTCTTTGGCTGCATGGCAATTAGAAGAATTTGGACTATGGAACTACTGAAAGGCCAAATAATTTTCCAATTACCATTAAAAAGTTACATTTTAAATCAATAAACATACCGTTGCTACATTCAATCGACTCAAGGCTTCTACAGCCTCACTCGTCTGGTACGAGCAGCGTTTTGGTGGCTAACATTAGCTAACTTTACATAAATATTGCTGTGTAACTGACTTATTGAGTCAGTTTGAGGACTTAACGACTGCCTTGCTCTTTGTGACTCTGAACACTATATTTTGACATTTACTGTAACCCCACAATTTCCCCTTGTGTCCAGTGTGGCAGCTCGGCAAAAGTTACATGGGCTCACTTTAAAGCACTTCAGAGCTGAAGTCCTTTTCTCTGAGGTGTTTCCATTGTTGCGACTCTGCCTCTGAGCCTTTGCAGGAGAATGATAGCTCATGATAGAGTACTGGGCAGAGGGGGGGGGGCTTCCAGTTAATGCCCCGGTCCCAACCCAGGCTTGAGACTGTAGCACTGTGGGTTCACATAATTGCAAAGTGTGAGCAGAGACAGTTGGCAGACGGAGACGATAAGACAGTGTCAGGACATGCCTCCAAAACGCTTAGTCAGGCAGCCATCTCACCAAACTGTAATGATCATGTGTTAAGAGAGCAAAGAAATATTTCTGACATTATGGTTTTGTGAAGACAGGGTAGAGACACACGCTCTGGTATGTGTGTGGGTTTGTGTGTTTTGGATGCACACCAGCCACATCTACAGTGCACCGGGTTGGGACCCGCAATTACAGTAACACTGGGCAGACTTTTGTAAATATTCTCCAACGTGATGTGTCGAGTGTTTGGTCTAAAGCTGAGCCGCTGCAGTGTACGTTTCATACAGAGAGGTTCAGACAGTGTACATAATCTTTTAACAGAAGCCGCAGGATTTCTAGCTGCAGCGAGTCTTGACTTACATCACGACTGTTGACAAGCAACCTCAATGCGACTTGTCATCAGCCATTTACGACGACCGCAAACAAAATATGTCAACGGGTGAGCGGACGGGATTCACAAGGAGACGGCAGAGTTTTCCCGAGTGTTGATCACGAGCTAAAAAAAGGCTTTTTCTTGGGTGTGTCTGTGTTTTCTTGACCAAACAGCAAACATGCAGCTGGAGTAAAGTTGCTCAGAAAGTACAGTTGTTATCAGACATAAACCCGACTAAAACTCGGAGGTGAATGCTCTCTCAATAACTCAAACCACACAATAAGAAGCTAAAACCGGTGAGAACAGTTTGTTGATGTTCTCCAGAGGTGCAACTGTGAAAGTGAACCACAGAGCTGGTTTCAGTGTGGTATAGTAACATGAAATCGGGGGGGGGGGGCTGATAAAAAGGAGGATCTTGCTCTGATTAAAAAAAAAAAAAACCCACACAAACCAGAAACTAGGACACAAAAATCCTAAAATAGGTCAGACTGTTATATTGTAGCATGTGGGAAGCTCAGTGTACATACAGTAGTAACAACTAGTAAGTTAAAACACTTTTGTTTCGCTTCTTACCTTGAACAGGCTACTCCTCAGAGAGCAAGCCTCCTCCCTCTGCCTCTAACATGGTATAATTAAATCGTAAATCTCTTTGATGTATCAAGGTTTGATACATCCTCGCAGATTTATGAGTTTATTTTTCCTGGCATCTTTGCCATATCTATTATAACACAGCTCATACTGAAAATTGGGCTTAATAGCATTAGCGATATTATCAGAATACTAAGAGTTTATATACTTTTTTCCTCCAAGTGTGCTCCATTGTTCATTTTACTGCAAATGTAGTGAAACAAATTACCTTTGGCCACAGAAAGAAAGAAGAAACTGGACTGGAATAACATGGATCTATCCCCCGCAATTGATTATTTCCACCTTTTTAGGACATGAAACTACATGTTTATGATGGATGCTGTGTTTTATCTTTCGTATGAGGCGCTGCTGAATCATGGACACATTACTGGCTCCCTCACCAAAGCAAATAGGCCGTGATGATGGAGTTTAGGAACACCACGGCTGTGTGTTTGAAATAGCGCAAGCTTCATTTCGCTCCTTTCAGTCAAATCAAAACACAAATAAAACCAAAGACTTTGGTCTGCCTCTTAAAAGCCATCATAGTTAAACTGATGGTGTTTTGGATGTTTGACAAAAGGTACTTGCGCAGCAGATCAATCCAACTGCAGCAGTAAACTGCATTGACTTAAATAAGTGTACAGATGTAAAAAGATACTCCATTACTACATTCAACAGTCGTTTTGAGGCACAGATGTATTAACAGCTTAGTGTATTTGTGTGTTGAAACGTTAAAACATTGATGTATTATTATTAGATCTTCAATAGAGATGAGCCTGTGTGTAAGCAGCTTTTACTAACATACTAGTTTTGAATACTTTATATAGAGTTACATTACAGGTGGTTTAGTTCAGTAGTTCCTAACCTCCTGTAGGGATCAGGGGTCACAAGATAAAACTGAGGGCATTGTGATAAATGATGATGACTTATGTGTCAGTGTTGACAACAGGTTACTGTTACACAAATGTGTGTTTTTTGTGTCCTTTTTACGAATTTAACCTTGAGGTGTTTCTTAAATCATATGAAATTATTTTTTACTTAAATATTTGATAAATACTGGATCATTTTACCTCAATAAACATTTGAGTTAAAGTAATGAAACCAGAGGTGGAAAGTCTCTTTTAGTGGAGCTGCTAACGCCTCACTGACATCTCAAATGTACGGAGAGGGGCCTCAAAGCAGGTACTGGTTTATTGTAAGATTTCACAAGCCAAAAAGGCTTTTGTAAGTTTATCACATTCTTTAAAATGTTACATCTTAATCTGAAAGTACAGTAGCTGCCTCTGGATTTGCTTTGGTGTAGAAGTAGGAGACACTTTATAATGGAAATGTACCTCAAAACTGACAAGTAAGGGAAATGTTTCTTTTTAAACAATCCTACATACAGTAAATCTTGATTTCTTTGTGTAATGCTCATGGTGCTGAGGCTCTCTGTTTGCAGCTGTGTTTTGAAAAGGTGTGGTTTGACACGGGCAGGTTGTTATTGAGAGGGCATTCACAGAAGGAAGAGGAAGGTTGGTGGAGGGGGGGGTCAGAGGTGAAGGGTCAGAAGGATGATGCCCCTGTGGGGAGGGGAAGGGCCTGTTCAGTCTCTGCTAGGTTAGCTTCCTCTATCCCCACACCCACAGACCCCCAGAGAAAGGAGTCAGAGGAACACATATTTACCATTGGGGAACAGCTGTGGGGCTGCCGGGGACGGGACACTCCTCTCCCCTGCATGCACACGCACACACACGCACACATTGTAAAAACACCACTTTAGTTCTCTGTACACTTGAACCACGCAGCATTCGCGTGTTATGTAAATCATGAGCATGTGACAAGAACTAATCCGATGTGGTATCCTCTTTATTCCAACAGCTCCATGATACCGTGAGGGAATTATGGGCTTCCAGGTGTTTCCCCTTGTTCTTTTCTTGGAGATAAATGTGTAGGAACACAGCCTGTCACACTTTAAATGGATGTGATCACACCTGTGCTTTCTGTTACCCAAAGATGTGAGGACAATCTGAAGAAGCAGCCTTTGAAAACCTATTTAGCTGCTTTATTTATTCTGTTGCTTCTGACAGCGAACAGCTCTGGCGATAATCTGCACTTTGATTGTATCAAAGTTGGGCACATTTTCTAAAATTAAAAAAAAACTGTGGAAACAATACATTTTAATTCATGTTCCACACGTTCTTTAAACCACGACTTTAGTTTTGCTTGACTGCCGGTGCAGTTGCAAATAGCACAGCTTGTCGCTGAACTCTGTAATATTCGAGCTAACGCTAACTTAGTTTGTTACAACTATCTGAGGCCACTTGTTCAGGGAGTTGAGAGTTGGAGTATTATCACATTATATATAGTGTGACAAGTTGTGTTTCCACAGTTTAGTTCGAGGAGGAATAATGTGCCCATAATTCACAGAGCTAGGAATAAATTGGATAGCATGGTTGAGAGAGGACCATCTCTCTTCAAATAAACAAACTGTTAATGTCCACTGATGTTTGCATTAGGTGGTAATGACATGAGAGGATGACATTAAGTGATTGCAAAAGAAAAGACTCTTTTCTGGTAACAACTGAGCAGAACACCTTTGATTAATTTTCCAAAATCCTAACAACAAACTGATGATGACAGGTCTTTGTCGAAATAATGAAAAAAGGGTGACATCTCAAGGCAAAAGTGTTACCTCACAGCATGCAGCCATGCAAACAAATATTCCACACAGTGCAGACGATGCGCAGTTTTGTTGTTTTTATGTGTGAGACGAGGCTTTGGCTAGTTAGTATGAGCGCTGCGAGCCTTGACAGACAGAGCGAGTGGTGGTTAGTGCTGCAAGCTGAAAGACAGGGACAGCCAGATTCATGTCTGTGCTTTATGGTGTCTTTTATGGTCAGATAATTTCAGAATTAATGTTGTTTGGCTGTTATGTCAAGTCTCTAAGCAGTGGCAAGGGCCCAGCTGTACAATTTATGAGCGGCTACTAAAAAACAATTTCAGGAAGTGTTGGGCTATTTTTGTTTTTACCTATTATTTATTTCTTGGATCTTTAAATTGTTTGGCTGTGTAATGTAACAAAGACAAAAGTGAATTCCATTTCTGTGGCTCACTGAGTGTATATTTAGCTTCACACTAAACTGCATTGCACACTTTAGTATGCAGCCCATGCACGCTCGCCCATGATACAGCTGATACAGCTGGGGTGACGGATTGAGCCTTTAAGCACATCAACGAAATGGAAAAAAGGTAAAAGGTCTTTGAGAAAGAACTAACGTGTTTAACCCTGCATTACTTCAGCTATGTTTTAAAAAACATAAATTTAGAATAAAAAAAAATCACATTGAGTCTCTTTTATTAGAGCAAGTGCTCTCTGATTTGGTCGTTCTGAAATCCGTGGGGTCGGAGCTCTTTTGAAGGTGCCAGATAAGGAAGCAGATGCTCAACTCTGACAGTAACACGTCAACACCATAAAAGCATGCACAGTTTACATCAACTGCCACAGTTCATCCGACATGTCCTCATCCAAACATGCAGCATCCAGAAACAGCGAATTCTCAGCAGATAGAGGACAGAACTCAGCGAGACACATCTGAATACACCAGCATGAATGCGCAGACCACCCGACATGAGAGCACATGTGTTTATGTTCTGGGCATATGCATGTAGACTGCATGTGTTTACATGCATGTGATGCATGCATGCTGGATATGTACTGGAGGTCTGTGTGGTTGTTTGTATAGCTTTCTGTTTGTATTATAAAATGCATCTCTCGCTCTTTATGCGTGTGTGTGTGTGTGTGTGTGTCTGGCATAGTGTGGCCAACTCTTCAGATGATTGAACTCCTGAGCATGTCTGCATCTGCCTGCTATTTGTGAATGTTTATGATTTGCTGTGCTAACAGCGTGAATGCTTCCACATGATGGCTGCTCCTTTCTGATATCTGAACTTACTCGATACACAGAGGTTTTATGCACAAATAAACCAGATTTTGTTGGGACTGTTTCAGTCAGTAATCTGGCTTTAAAGTTCAAGTAGGCGATTGAACAAATATCTCTAAATGTGTGGTAGTGTTTGTGTGTGTGAGAGAGAGAGAGAAGGAGAGAAGAGTCCATGTGTGCTGTCCATAAAAGCCCTGCTGCCACTAAAATTCCCACCTATATTATGCGAGGTATGAGCAGAGGTGAGATAGGAAGGATAAAGAACCAACACATCCAAACAGAGCAGCATGTGGCGTCTTATTACAAAATGCATGACCGGGCCTGGGTGAGGAGAGACACCACAAAATGAATGAAAATCTGGCAGAATGCATATGAAAACACCCCACAAGATGGATTGAACAGTGAAGCTACAGCATACTGAAGGAGCCCACCAGACTAACAACAAAGCCACTGACAGTGCGAAAGCTGTTTTTGTAATCATGTGCCATGTCCCTTTTGGATGAAGTATGCAGAGACTCAATGAATCATAAATACTTCCAAACAATAGCAAGGCTATACAAGAGTGTCACTTTGTGTGGTTGCTATGGATACTATCTACACTCTATATATCATTAACTATTAGCAAATGTGTTGGCTTAGGAGTAATTATCACTGCATGCCATACAGACAGGCTGTAAAAATATGAAAACCACAGCATTTTTTTCTTGTTTGTGATATTCAAGACTATTTGAAACTTAATTTGGGATTAAAATATAAGTTGCTGCTTTCAAGAGAAACCATTTGTTTTAAGCCCGTGAAATAAATAAAAATGAAACTTCCTTCTTTAAAGCAGAGGTAGCTGTTGCATCTTGTAACGAGTCATATTTATCAAAACACAGCAGTATTTTTTTGGCCAGAGATAGGCTTTTTCTTTTTAAATATTGCACACCAGCTTGAAACATCAGTGTACACTTCCAAAGCTTTTAAAGCAACAGAAGTTTACTGCTTTTGAATATTTTCTTACGGCGTACACCTCGCACAGTTACACCCAGTGCACGGTGATGGTGCCTTGCTGAAGGTCTTCCAACTTTCGTGTCACTCACTCTCCCTTCAGTGGTTCATTTGGCAGATTGTTTGTTTTATTGAGGTTTTATTAACTAATAGTGTGTCTGGGAGATGGAGCGCCCCCATGTCGACCGCAGAGCAGCCCTCCCTCCACCCCTGTAACCCCAGACTCTGAGGGGGAAATCAAAGATTTTAAATGGCTGACTGCTTCCTAATCTGGCACACCAAATGTGCTTTTGCTCTGCCTTGGGAACAAGACAGGCTAAGACATATAATTTGGTTGCGGTCAACTTTGTGGCGTCCCCCTGGCCTAGCGGGGTACAGCAATAATGACAGGTTGGCTGACCAGGCCTTGACATAGGTCTGGCTCTCATCATGGCTGTGGTAACAGAGGGGATCCAGAAACACTGAGCTAATCAGCCACTGCCCAAACCAAGCTCTCAAATTTAACAGCCACTGAAACCAAGCAGCCACCTTACCAGGCTTCTCGGCAGGCGTAGCTTATATTTCTATTACTACGTTTGTCTTCCTGACAATGAAAATAGGCTCTACTCAACTCACTGACGCTTCCAATAAAAACCCCAACTACTAACACTGGAAGGGACACACTAAATTTGGTTTAAATGGGTTTGTAGTGCATACAGAAACTATTAATGACACTTTGGTTAAATGCGCAGATAAAATTAAGGCCTGTCTGCGATAACTGTCAGTCTCAAGTTCACACCTGACCAGCTTAATTGTTAATCTTCCGTGATCGACGACGAAATGTCTGTGCAATTCTGCATGGCTCAACGCAATCTGCACACGTTTATCGAGACCTGCGCTTTGACTCTCCTGCACCTGCAGGTCCCATCTGATGGGAAACTGCCCTTCAGAACGGTTCAATATGCTTGAGTAGCTGAATGATTTTTACTCAACTTAAGTCAACTGAGGCAAACACTGATAAATGCCAGTGGAAGGTTAGGTCAGGTGTGTGAGTTAATCCCCAATGGGAAGCAGCGGAGGAACTGACCCAAGGGCTAATAGAAGGTGTGTGTCTGACTGCATGGCTGAGAGACAGGGCGAAACGGGGAGAGCTGTTGCATAGTGTCCAGTGAAAGAGGAGGAGGAGGGGGAGGAGGAGGGGGTAGGAGGAGAAGCCAAAGCAGATGCAGGGACTGAGAGGTTACTGGAGCAGCAGCAGCAGAAGAAGAAGGGAAAGCACAGTGGGCGGTAGCCTTTTGTCCTTGTATGTCACAGATCAAGAGAAAGGGCTCAGGCGTACGGCTACTGTAACCAGGCTTGTATTTCAACTCACGTTTTATCACCATAAAGCTCATTTCAAACGTTAATTAAATTTGCTGTTGGAAATTGGATGCTGAGTTAATCATTTGTGGTGTAACATTTTCTCATTCAAAAGCCATTATTTTCTTGCCCTCGGTAGTTGAAACGGTGTGAGATGACTCACCTACACAAGTCTTTCCATCGCTGTGCAGGACGAACTTCATGTGGCACGAACATTTGGGCCCGTGGTCTGTCTCCTCGCAGATGTGCTGGCAGCCCCCGTTACCGTAGTTACATGTCACTGTCGAAAAGCACACAGTTAACATATATCTATAAACATATATCTATATTTAGTATCTGACAGCTATTTTATGCTTTTTAGACATGAAACAGAGGTCTCCAGCTCAGGACGGAATAATACACACTCCTCCTCTGAGCTGCACGCCTTATGATGCAAACATTGACAGCTTAATTCAGACTGCGTTAAGTCCTCCTTCGGACCGCTTCAAGGAGACATTCTTTGAGTAAAACTTCATTCTGCAGAGTTCCTCCAAATAAGCGAATTAAAAAACTCATAACCTTAAGCAACGTCATGGAAAAGACTCTCACATTACTGTAGACAGACACTATTGTTAGCTTGTTTTCAGCAAAATGACACAATTCAACACAATTAGTGCAAACTACAGTGTCTGGACATCTTTCAGTGTTTTTGTTTTTGTTTTATAAGCTGTGTACAGCTTTGCGAAGATTAAGGTCATGAAACTGAGGTACCATAAAGTGAAGAACCTCATGCACCGATTAATATGTTCGACCGTTTTAATTATAATAATCACTACCATGGTTTCATTCATTTATTGTTCTCTAGACATAAAGGTTTTTATCCTTGACGACATAAAAGGTACTCTGTAACTCCAATGAAACCAAAGAGGAGCTGAGAGGCTGCATTTTTAAACTTTCTCACAGCCAATGATGTTGGCCTTGAGCAAGACGCTGAACTTCTGGATGAGAGCATCAGCCTGCGAGTTTCTGCACTTTAACGCACGCAATTAATCCTGCAGGAGGCGCAAAAAAAACTTAAACCGAATACATTTTTTATCATTTATGACGTGTCTAACATAAACATTAAAAGACTCAGTGACGGTATGCATTAATGATGGGAAGGGGAGGTTTTCTAGATGTGTGTGTTCATGTGTGTCTCTCTTTGCAAATGTTTAAGTGCAAATACGTTTATGTGCAGGCGGGCGAAGGGAGCATTAACCTTGGCACTTTTAACACACCTGTGATGACAGAGTGAAAAAGAGCACGAGCGAGCCGAGGCTTCCACCGCCATCCTGTCTGCACCCTACCATCGCAGCGCCTTTTGCCCTTTTCCTGGGCTGTCACAGAAAAACTATAGAATAACACTTCTCCAATCCTTATCCAAACACAGACAAATCCCCCATCAGCCCTGGCCCCAGCTCTGACAGGATGATCTCCGTTGCACAGCAACAGGAAGTGTGCGCTGTCCATCAGAGCGGTCCCCTTCGAGTAACCTCCACACTTGCCCTCGTTGTGTAAATGATCACTCCTTATTTGATAAACATGTTTTTCTTTATGAGAACTACTCAGGCGATTAGTCACAGCTTGGTAATGCAACATAAATGTCAGCGGCCTACTTCAAATCTGTTGGAAGGCATTTGTGGAATGAGAGTAATTATCCATCATCGGCAGGTCTCCAGCCCCGATCACCTTTTCATGACGAGCCTATAAATCCTCCTTCTGGTGTGTTTCCCTGTATGTGCGTGCGTGTGTGTGACTTTCGCCGAAGGGGAACTATGCTTGAGGTTGACATGACTTACATTTGCAGTCCCTCATGTTACGGGTGAGCTGGAATCCAGGTCGACACTCACAGGAGATGCCACCCTTCTGCGTTTCCCTACAGATGTGTGCACAGCCATGATTCTTGTCCATGCAGGTGGGTCCCTCCTTTGCGTTTTCTGGTTGCACTGTGAAGGAAACCAGGAAATGCTGTTTATTTCATAACCGTTGCACTGACTACACACAATTCTTAAGGAAAGAAAGCATTCAGTAAACAAACAGTTTGCAGTTTTGAATTAGAAATCATATTAAAATGATCAAATGCCTGATATGCAGCCTGACCCTCAGTCACATATATGCCTACGGCTGGTGGCTGACATGCCCAGTACCCCTTTTACAAAGATTGGAGCACTTGTTGGAACATGTTCACTCTGCACAGGCTATAAAAAGGAGGCTGCCAACAGAACGGATAAAACTCCCAGCAGGAGCTGATCCCATAGACCTGTAATTTTAATTGAGGTAATCCCCCATAAAGAAAAGAAAGGAGGAAGGCGCTGAAAAAAAAAAATTAACTCCTTGTTTGAGTGCTCACTGCAGAGGCTGAGATCAAAAGGGACTGCACTAAAATAAGGGGCGTCAGTGCACATTTTTCCTGAGTCATCAAGGTTGAAAAGCTTCAGTATGAAAGTGACAAACTTTTAGAGACAAAAGAGATATTATTGAAAAAAAAAAACATGGCCTTTCATTATTCAAAGCATCAGTACACATGGCACACAAAGATACATTATTTCTGCGTGTTGCATAAATGCTTGATGAAGAGGCACAGCAGACGCCTTTGCTTTCCAATGACTTTAGACCCTCGTGTCGTGAATTATTGCGCAAACTGAACGCGTGGCTCCCTCTGCTTTGCTCTGCGCTGTAATAACACCGCCGCCTTTGTGGGGAGAGGACTGATATTTGACTTATTCGTTGTGAAACCCTGCCGCCACTACAGATGCAGTGACAAACCCCAGCTCTCTGGCTCATTAAAAACCAAACAGCTCTCTCTCCTTCTCCTTCTCTTCTGGCGAACAGGGAGGCAGTGAGCAAGAAGACATCTCCATTAATGTCTCATTAAACCTGCTGTCGCACTGAAGGGTGTTTGGAGGTCTAACTTTCTTAATTAGCCACTTTTTTGGCTATAAATTTTAGCATTTGCATATGTGTGTGGAAGTGTCAACACCTAGTAAAGCACATATAACTTTGTGCACTCTTCCCCTATTGTCCAAATGTAGTGTGTCAGTCTTGACAACCGTGTGCTGTCATACTATGTTCCTGCCTCGAGGGCTACGTGGAAAAAGCAATCTCAGCCTGACAGAAATGTTTTTTTTTTTCTTTTATATAATTCTATCTTTAATTACTTATTCATGTACTTTAACTCCTGCCACCACAACCTCCTTTAACTGTGCCCTCTTGTTTTCCACATGTTTTGCCAAGAACTCAACCTGCCCTTTTATGTATTTCCACTCGTGGCTGAAATCTATTTTGAGTCTTACTTTTTTTAAGTAGCTGACGATGCGCGTGTGACAGACAATTCTGACCTCCTGGTTAAATACTTTCCATCACTTTAAGTCTGTCAACAAGTGTCACAAGGTCATACAATCCTCTCAGACTTTGCTCTGCCTCAGCTCTTGCAATTCTTGCAGACACGGTGAGCTATCAGACTCAAACTGCAGCGACAGCCCTCCCAAAGACTCTGAGGCACTGAGCAAACACTGGGCCGGCGCTTCAGCTCAGGAGGCGAAAAAGGGAAAAAAAGGAACGGCAGGACTGAGTGAAGTGACCATGAATAAGCATCAACAGAGCAGCTGCTGTAAAGTGCTGTAAATTTCACAGCAAGTCATGAGGATATTTAAGTACGATGCGGAATTCAGAGGTCCCTTTCCTTGACTTTGTGTCTATCTGAGGCCGGAGCAAGAAATGGACATCTATGAACGTAACAGAGGATCGACTTTCCAACTAAGTAACCCCGATGGACTAAAGATTACTTACTAAGGTTGTATTATGCATCCCAAAACTCACTTCGGTCCCCCTGTATTTTTATGCAGCCCCTCTACTCAAATGCTACAGACCCATCCATCAATAACATGTCGGTCTGGGGCCAGAACCTGGGCCTTCATCTCTCTGAGGACCAATAAAAGCCAAAGTGTTGACACAATGGCCCTTTTCTGCAGACCAGGCTCAGCTATCATCCACCCTCTAACTGGCTGCCAAAGGCCTCCAGTTTTTATCATTACTAAATGATGGGAAGCAGAGGGGAAAAAACATCCTTACATAAGGAGGTGGAGGGGAAAATGAAGGAGAGAAGTAACATTTAAAAAGGAAAGATCACATGTGCCATGATCCACTAAAACAATCTGCTGACACATAAAACATAACTATATATGAGGAAACTTATAAAAACGATCACAGACCACTTTATAGGCAGAGAACTGGACAGGAAATAAAATCCAAAGTCTTGGAATTGAGGAGGAGTCTTTTGAAATAGCTACTGAGGGACTGACCAGGGTGGATTTGTGGTTTTCACACAGCTCCACACGGACAGGCGTCATCAACAGAGCTGCACTTGTGGTACAAAGGGAACACTGCAATTAACCAAGAAAACAAGTAGGAGTGTTCCCTGTGCAAAGGAGCCACAACTTTATCCTCCCAGCGCAGGTCGTGACCTCTGTGCCCAGCACTGAGAGGTTATGCTGTTGCCACAAACCAATAAATCTCTTTTTTTCCATCCTGTATATTGTGTGTTAAAGGAATAATTTTGAAAAATATGTCTAACTGCTTTCTTGCTTAGAGTTAAGTGAGAAGGTTGATACTGCGCGTGAAATATGAAGCTGAGATAGCTAACTTAGCTTAGCCTTAAGATTTGTTTGTATAATCCGTGCAATGCTTTGCAATAAAACACCATGTTGTTTTTACTTGTTTCTGAACAGCGTAAACTAAACAAGACACATTCAGTCCATATGCTAAGCTAAGTTCTAAGCTAACAAGTCCTCATTTTAGTCATTAGAGTGGTATCAATCTTCTTAAGTTATAGCAGGAAAAAGAACAGGAGAGAGAAGAGAACACGCCTACTTCCCAAACTGTCCAACTATTTCTTTAATAGATCCAAATATTCAAATATCATATGCTTATATAAGCAGTAATTACTCTTCTAGGACACTTAATTGAATTGAAGAGCAATGTGATGTAGTAGTTGCCATTTTTTTTAGTTGATTATCAAACTAGTCATCAAACCCCTGAATACGTGGCTTCAAACCAAAGCATTTCTCAGTAACATTAACTATTCAGGGCTAAATAAGCAAGAAGCTAATTATAAAAACATAAACAATACCTAGATTGTGATTGTAAATTGTGACTGGCGCACAAGAATCAAGAATCAAGAAGTTGGTTAAGAATCAGGTTCCTTGATGAAAATGGTATGACGGCAGATACACTCTGTAGAAGAAACTTGTTTCAGTCGGTAGTTGGTAGTTTCACTTGGATCTTGCTACGCATGCCGACTATCGGCTGCTTACTTTTCCTACTCTGATCTGAAGAAACAACAGCATGGCCCTTGGGGCTAAAGTGACCACAGTAAATGATCTTTTAATCTCTTGAAGCAGAATCAATCTGTGTGTCTGTCATTGAGTCACTGGAAGTTCAACTTAATATGTAGGATCAGCTCCAGCGCCTGCAGGACACGGCGAGTTCAGGTTACAACACACAGCTGCTTTTCTAAAAACCAGCAGGTCAGGACAACAACAAAAAAAGCAAAGGTACATAAGGATTTACTGATGATAGCAACTCCTGTGGGCAAGTCAGTCTAAATGGATGGCTGGGTGGAGAGATTGATTGGAGTTCAAATCACTATCTGAGCCAGTGGCTGGCAATTTAAACTCTATAGCTTGTGAGCTACAAATGATCAAGCTGTTTCTCAGAACTGTCAGAACCTGAACAGCTCTTAAAAAACCTCCAAAAAAAATAAAATTCGACTGAAAACACATTTTCTGACAAAAGTGAAACACTTGCATCATAAAAAAAGGTCTCCGGTGGACGTGGTGCTATGCATAGAAACTTCAGGTTCTGTCCTTTTTAACTAAAGCCTGCCTGCCAGGTTAACAAACAGTAAACATTCAACAACAAGGTATGAGTTTTAACATGACGTGGCGCAAATGAGGAAAAGTTAACGCGAGTCCTTCAGCTAGGATGTGGACTCCTGTGATCCTGTGACAAAAGACCCAAGGAGGCCACAAGTTCTTCACAGCAGCGCTGCAAGCTCTCTTAAACCTGAGAACCATGTAGTGGAGAGACTGAAACAATGGGGCTGAAGAGGTGGAAGGCATGCCAAGGGTTTATAGTCTGCTATGAGTGTTTGGGGCGGTGAAAAGAGGGCTCATGGTCCGCGCTGAGCTGCTGTCCTATGTCTCAGACGGGAGACGGTCCCCTCTTTGCTTGATGCTGGCTGGAGAACATTAAGCAGCTAGCCAGTGCTGGTTGGTTACAAACTGAAAAGAAGGGGCCTAAGCATGGAGCCACCACACTATTAAAGCAACATTCCTTCCTCTTAGATAATAGGCCCTTAAAAGTTTTAATAGGAGGATAAAAATGTCAGCGCATGAAAAGGAGAATGGGAAAAGGAGCTGAACCGGATTGGGTTGGGCTGAGCTGCGACGCAGATGGTCAGACAGAGCAACAGGGCAACCAGCCGGGTCAAGGAAGTAACTCTTCCCATCCGACGCCGTTCATAGAGAGCAGAGAGAATCCATCCAAGTGCTACCGTTTGGTCTGTTGTGTGAGTGCTGATTTTCTCCAGCTCCCCGAGGCCTTGTTGAGGCTGCTCATTTCACTCTCCTTTTCAGAGAGGAGCCACTGAAAACATAAACAACCGGAGAACGGAAGAGAGAGCGGAGAGCATTCTGGACGGAGACATGTCACTGCGAAAGGACTTAAAGGCACAGTTCAGGGTTTTTTTGAAGCGAGGTTGTGTGAAGTACTTATCCGTATTCAGTGTATTCACTACAGTGGATGGAGGTTTCCACACCCTCAGGAGAAGCAGCAGGAGTACTGGTGTAAGAAGCAATGTCCTGCTGTGGATGGACAGTCAGTAGCAAAATGTATTCTAGCCACCGAAAAAAATTATTAGCAATTTTATTTATTAAGATATTTAGAATATTTTCACCAACTTGCCATCAGACAGCCCTTTGCAGTGGGCGAGCCATTCTGCTCTCTCCAAAGCCACCAGACTCCTTTCAACGACGACAGTGATTTCACCTCACAAAACAAGGGAGTCACTTGTCCACCTCAACCCCAGTTGTTTAGTTTGTTCAAGTTGCTGTGTGACTTTGGTGAATCCAAACTAACCCTTTAAAACACTGAAGTCACACAATGACATGAACAAACTAATCAAGGCAAAGGAGTCTGGTGGATTTGGAGAGAGTGGAGCTGGATGGACCGTCAGATTGGCCAGTCTGATGGCAGGATACAGCAGCAAAAATATTCTAAACATAGCGTGCGCTTAAACTGATCTTTATTGGGCTTCTGCTGACACCGCCCACAACAGTACAGGGCTATGCTTCCTACGCTG
Source organism: Datnioides undecimradiatus (assembly GCA_008933995.1). Taxonomy (NCBI): domain Eukaryota; kingdom Metazoa; phylum Chordata; class Actinopteri; order Lobotiformes; family Datnioididae; genus Datnioides; species Datnioides undecimradiatus. The sequence goes on along the minus strand of WARS01000071.1, from coordinate 7,135,282 downwards.
GCACTCCTGCTGCCTCTCCAAAACAGGACCGACTGCCAACTGCTATCTTTTGTAGGTGAAGCACTCCACTGATGAGTATCTCATACAACCCCACTTAAAAAACTAAACCTATCCCTTTTATCTTAACTTTTATTGCTATATTGTGCTTCTGAAAGTGAAACAAAGCACACACAGTTACCATATGCTCCAAAACAAGTCAAGCATAGTCAGTCTAAACTGGTTTACAGTTGAGAAATACTTTAAGTGATGCTTAAATAACTGGATAGGGATACATTAAATAAATGTATGAAAGGCTCATGAGAATCTGTGGATTTCCGCTGCACAGTGTGTAGCGGCAGTGAAACACAAATTTGTGTACTGCAGGGAAGTGTGTGTGTGTGTGTGTGTGTGTGCGTGCAGGTATGCATTAATGTATGTGGTAAAGGTGTATTTGCATAATGTATGCATGTTGCACTCAGATTTGTGTGCGTCTGCCCATCTGTGTCACAGACAGTTGTGCAGCACCTGCTGGGGACGTGCCACTCTCCCCTTCACTCCTCCTCTCATTCTATCAAGGTCACCTCACTGTGCAATGTCCCAGAGGAGCCAGGCATCCTCCCAGCAGCACAGACAGCACAGCAGCAGAGCACAGCAGAGCTTTCTTTAATAAAGAGATACAAAAGATATGAGATACAGTGGGTTATTACAGAGCCGCATTCTTTCCAAAATCAAAGGGAGAGGCAGCTGAAGAAGGCATCTGTCTCTGCAGAGCTCAGTCTGGCCCTCTGGTTAAAGCCATGACAGCCAAGTGTTAGTGGAAAAACCCCACTGGCACTCAGGCAGTCCGCAGCAGCATGCTGGGCTGGCCAGCTTAGAGATGGCCTTCAACAAACCCACGAGCAAAAGGGATGCCCGTCTCAAATGAGGTATGGAGAATTCAGTGGCAAGGCAGCCAACATTTGCTAAAGCCTAAGCCACTGGTGTATATTTGTTCAAGGGTGGGGGTGAGGGGGTGGGTGCACAGGGCTTGGTAAAGTCTGGACAAAGAGGGAGGATGAGGGAAGATAATGTAGGAAAGAGACAGCAGGGAGAGAAAGAACAGATGAGAGCAATGGTGGACAAATACAGACAGGAGGGACAGAAAAGTGTCCCTCATGTCTTCGTCTCTGCTGCAGGACTAACAGGAGGGACTTAGGTAGCAATGGGAGCACGAGGCGTTCCCTTCGCTCCACTTCCCTAGAATAGGAAAAGAGCCTGGTTATACGGTTGGGCTGCAGAGCAATGGAGCAGCGACTTCTGCACTTGTAAAAACAGTTCTGTGGCCAGTGCACAGACAGGCAGGCAGGCCTGCTGAGAAACAACAGGGGGGACATGTAAGAGCCATGTCGGCTTCTGCGCAGTGGGACAACCACACCGCAGAAGACATGAGTATACATAAACATCTATAAAACGTACTTTCACAAATACAAATAGACATATATTTGACTTTTCAGTTTTTAACACTGCATCACCGTAATGGTGGAAACTGGCTTTGTAGCAGGGCATTACTTCATGAAATTAAAATGCACATCAGTCTGCTTAATGGATATTACACTGCAAGAGAGTAGGTTATTTTATCCATTTACGATAAGAAAAAACAACAATAAAACAGGGTTCAATGACCCTTTGCATGATTTCATAAAGTAAGAATGCCTTGGCTGGAGAGCAAAAATAACTGAGAATATGATGCGACCATTTATTATGGATTTGATCACATTTATTGGAAAATTCCTCGCACTGCTGCAGTTCTGGCCAGCACAGAAAACACATATCCTGAAGTCAACATGCCATGGTCTGCATCTAAATGTCATAACATGTCTGAACGTGCCTCCAGCGGGATTAAATTGAAAATTACTGGGCTGTGTGGTATGTGCCGCGTGCACGCGTGTTTGTGTGTACTGTTAGGCCCATCATGTCCATCGTGTTCATATTTGAATTTGTGAGGCGGAGAGTGAGGAAGACAGAGAAAAGATTGGCTGTACAAGGGGGTAACAACCCCTTTGGGAAGCTAATGAAAGCTGTAAACACAGGAAGAGGTTCTCATTGACAAAGTAAACATTTCCTGGAAAGACAAGAGAAAAGGAACGGCGCTTGTATCCTCGGTCAGGTGACTGCTAATAAAAAAACAACAACAAGGCTGATATAATAATTCATACATAAAATAGAACATATTGTTTTTTATTGGCCAACCTGTATTTACACTGACTTGTTGATTGACAAAATGTTTGTCCTTTAAATTTCTGTCACTTTTTGTTTAAAAATGTCCAAAATCTATTTTCACAATACACTTTCTTCTTGCAAGCAAGCCTTGCCCGCTGTTCATCTTTGGTCATCTGTTTGCGCACTTTGGAGGCTTGAGTGCAGTGGCCTATTAACAGATTTCGTTCAGGGGTGAGAGGTGACCATAAAGCCTCAGGGGCTCATACAGTAACTTTTCTCGGACGCTGCAATGTAATCATAGGGCCAGTGTGAACTTTCAGACTCCTTGCTGCAACCCCGCATCTTTCCACACAATGCCAGCCACACTTATGCCATATTGATTGGCAGAGTGACAGGAAGTTTGATCCACAGGCCTCGACTTCTTGTTACGAGCTCCATCTCTCCTTATCCTTGTGCTGGTTCAGCCGTGCTCCCTTACACTGAATTCTGCAGAGATGATAATTCGACTTTCAAATCACGTAATCAAATTTGGTGTACTCTAACCTGAAGACAACAGGAGTGAATACAAAAGTTACTATATGTGACTTACATAACAGCCCATCAGTGCACACTTAAGGTAATTGCCTTACCGTATATTCTGAAATGTACAGGACTAAAATTATGGATGTGTGGGTTGACTGAGCCTGAAATTCCAGAATTGCAATGTGCTGGATCCCGTCTCACGCACATACAGTACGTCCCTGTTATCCTCCTATATAACAGAGACAATAAATCAAACGCAAAGCAGTGGAACCCTTCTTGACCTAAATGGCATTCCTATCAACCACTAAGCACCTTGGCTGGCCTTTCAAAGGCTTTATTTCTTGACTGGGGGAAATGTTTGGGGAGAATAAATGAACTGTTACATTTTGTCCAGCTAGACGGTGGAGCCTTGGCCGGAGTTATTCCTGTTCAGGGGGGCAGGGGCAGGTCTAATAAGAGACAGGCCAGCAGCAGCCTTGTCATTAGCTGAGAGGCTGGCAGACCCCTGCTGCCTAATTGGCACAGGCTCACTGCTAACAAGGGCTTCCTACCAGCGGGGGAAACAGACTGTTAGTGCCATACACTGCAGTGACCAGCTCTCCACTGTCCCCAGAAAGACTCGCAGAAGTTGCCCAGGGAACACCTGACCCATTAACGAAAGAAATGGAAAGCTGATGTCTTTTTAATGAGAACAATAAAGCTCATGAGCAAACGGCACCCCAGGCTTTACTCTTTAAGAAGAGCCTTGGCAGAATGGATGAAGGGTTGCGTTTAAACAGGCTTGGCTGGGAGATTAGATCAGTTTTAATTTTCTGAATGATTTTTTTTTCTCTGAGCCACTTGTGCATAATTTTTCAGTTAGCGAGGAAAGTGATATTTGCAACAATTCTGCAGGGTTATTGTCCAATAACTCGGCGAGCCACTTCCTCACTACTTCCATTTTCCTGCAGACACACACTGTTGTAATAAGAGCAGTAATAATAAGCAGATGAGCAGTTGTTCTGTCTGTTAGCCTTTCAAAAATAATGAAACAATGACAGGGTGGCTATCTGATGAGTGAAGGAAGTTCGTAGATTTATGGCAGCTTTAATCTCTTGATCCAAATGGGTCTCATCTGGAAGCAATAAAGACAAAATTAATATGAAAATGGGAGATTAACAGGAACTGAGGGCATTTATCAAGAAAGAGAGGAAGTGAAAGAGAGACAGGGGAAGCTTGGCGAGACCAGACCGGTGCTCACAGTCTGCTTCTGACAGCACCAGCACAGTGCTTTGAAACACATGATCCAGCTTTTCAGTCCACTCAAATAACACTGCGTTTATGAAATGTAAACATTGACAGTTCACTAGGCCAGACTGATCTCATAAACCAGACTTCCAAGATCGTCAGTTCACTGTTCAGGGGACTTAGGAACATCGCAGTCTAATGACTCCCAGCATGAGCAGTTATCTTACAAACGAAAGAGGAGAGACGAGGAGGGCGAGAGATGAAGAGACACTCAGATCCTGCAGTACATGCTGTCATGGCTTTCTGAGTGAAAAGTGCTACAAACCAAAATATCTACAGCGCAGTCCTAGTGCGGAACTGGCAGAGCTGAGAAATCTGTAGACAGCTGGATAATTACTCCTTGAATAAATGTGTTTGGTGTTCGTGATAACAGCTGCTCATTTTCTCTAATGTTGCCTTTCTGAGCTATGGATCTATCTAACAAACAAAACAGAGGCGTTGTGATGAACCGCAACCGCACAACACAGACCGGCGCAGCGAACAAAACCGAGGATATTTTTATTCCGGAGTCAAAATCCCAATGACCTAAATCTTGTGTGGCTGAATGTGAAATTAAAATGTATGTTTTTGCAAAGAAATCAGTGGAGTTTGTTTTGATTTGTACACACATTTAGTCAAAACTGTTATTACCAAAAAGACAAAGTATTCATTTATTGTCCTGCATTGACAGCACCACCTACATAATTGTTCTCAAGTGGGACTGAGCTTTTGCTACAGACCGGCAATGGCAGGACAGTAATTTGATGAATTGAAGATCTATGTATAGTGTTAGCGACTATAGTACCCAATTATACAACATTACTGACTTCTGGGTGAGTCAGGTGTTCACCTAACTCCATATTCTCCTGTCTACTTCATTATACATAGTTTTTAGAGAGGGAAGAAGAACTCAACATCTCTACTCTGCTATAAGCTACGGATGTTTTTCTCAGTGAGCAGACACTTAGTGAAAATAGGGTGACAAAGGGTGCAGCAACTAAAGATGCATGCTCTCGGAGGCATGCATGAAGCAAGCTTGCAAGGGCCCGGTCAGACATACACACAACAGAGAGAAGAGGGGAAAATTAATTCAGTTTAAAAGTTTTAAATGTTTGAATCTGTCAGTCGCCAAGATGGATTTGACGACTTGAGAAATTCCATGTTGTTGTCGTGATTAAAAAGAAAAAGCTAGGAATATCATTCATTCCTATTTTTAAAAAAAAGAAATACAATGCTGAATAAAGCAGCAGCACTGTGTAGGAAAACACAATGTAATTGTTGAAAGAGCTCAATTTAACATGAGCTGTCAAGAAGAGGCAGAGAGGGCAGAAGCATTCATCACTGCAGCACACAAGTTAGTGGGAGATTGGAGTCCTGGAGTGCTTAAAATGATCTTAAGAGGGACCAAATTGTGGCTGGGATAAAACAAGTGGAAGCTGACTCAGAACTTACCCTTGCAAAGACATTTTCACAAAACAAGATGCTGCATCTAGGTTTTTGGCAAATCCTGATGATACCAGAGTGACAACCCAAAACTGGCTTCGTCACTAAAGAAACCTCTTCAGTCTCCTGCTCTATAATATTGCATTGGCTCTAAAACATGTTACAGATGAGGGCATGTTTGTCATGCAGATGGGCTGAAGTTAACAGAAGTGTATGGACAGAACAGACAGGAGTATGACCCAAGACAACACTGTGTCCTTAAGAAGCTGAACAAGAAAAGCAAGTTTGCTTAGGACCACGGACCAAAGAAAAATGAGTTGTTTTGCAGAGAACCTGAGTTTTTGAAAAGCTGATGGAAGGACTGAGCTCACCGAATGCACTCACTCTGTTACTTGAACACAGCAGAGTGTTAGAAGACGCATCAACATAAGTTATAGGTGCTGCTCTCACTCAGAAAGAGACAGATGACTCATGGGAACCTGTGACACACATCGCAAGAGGACAGACCATCTACATGTAGACTGAGCAAGAAGCACTAGCAGCAGTGTGGGGGTGTGAAAGACGAACCTCTTGTTACTTCGTACTACTGACAGACCATAAACCCTGCACTGGAGGTTTGGATGACCTGTGACCTAGATATTCTGACGTTACGTCTAAGACTCTTGAAATATGATTCCAACACTGTCCATGTCCCAGCTAAACATCCAATCACTGCTGACACATTGTCAAGGGTCTCCACTTATTGGCACTCCATCCTCTACCAACCTACAACTGGAAAAAGATGTGCAGGTGTTTGTGGATCCTTTTGCGGCTTCACTCTCTGGTTGGAAGCAAGTTGGCACAATATGAAACAATGGCACCCTGCGGTTCAACACATTGGCTAGAGAAACACGGACTGAGACCAGATGTTGCACCATGCTGATGTATCTTGCAGACCAGCTTCTCATGAAAGGGGTGAGGGTTGTTATACCTCAGGTGCTCAGAGGAGAGATGATATTTAAACTTCAAGATCTCCAAATGCTGTGCCAGAACTAAGGAGTCACACTAAGGCGGCTGGGTACCTCTGTCGAGACCAGAAAGACAGTAGACAAATGTGACCAGAAATACAGACCACATTACAGGTAGCCACTGATCCAGACAGAAGTCCTGGACCAGTTGTGGCAAAAATGTGGGGACAGACTTGTTTGAGGGGCCAGCACACCAAGGTCGTAGTTCTTAAAGCCTGACACAGGGTTTCTAAGGAGAAACAGAAACCAACTAAGAGCCACAGGGAATCCTCCTGAACAACCACCAGTCACTAGATCAGGCAGTTTAAAGGCTCCTGAGAGACTTGATTTATAAGTGAAAAGTGAATGTAACCTGAGCTCATGTCGGTACAAAAAACAAAAAAACAAAAAAGGACTTGTCAAAGACATATAATACTGTTCCTGAGAGTCTACCCTCTCAGGAACAGTATTATATGTCCGGCTTATGTGGAGAAGTCTGTTGCTGAGCACTGTTGAAGAGTAGGTGTAGTGGTAAAGACTACATAACCCACAATACTGTTGACCCATGGCGTTCACATGCTCCACAAGTGGACTGCTTAAAGTACAGATGTGAATGCATCTGAGATGCAATGTGAACACACGAATGCCGAAATGCTAACATTAGCAAGCTGTGCTAACCGTGAACTTCAAGTTTTCATAGCTATGGTTAGCCTAGCTTGCGTGTTTAGTTTCATTAAGTGACAATCAGCTTAAATCATGATTTAAGTTTTTTGAGAAAGGGGAAAAATATTTTGCATCACTGTTTGTTGAATTTTGACATGCTCCAATCAGTAGCTCACCACGACAATTGAAAGTGTGCACCATAGCAACACCAGCAACTGTGCTGTCAGTCAACGGTTTCCATGGGAGACACCCACCCAGAGGCCTGACACTTAGTTCCTGAATATGTTCACAAAAGGTTTTTATCTTCACTTGAAAGAATACATTGTGGTATCGTTATTGTTTAAAAGAATTCAAATTTCAGTACTATAAGTTGGCATTTGGTGTGTACAGGATGATAATGATATTTAGTAGCACCAGTAGGAACAGAAAGGCTAAAAACAGAACAGTTTACACTCTGTGTTCAACAGGTTTCAGAAAAAAATGTACATGACGATGAAAAATTGTACAAACACTCTTGACTTATCACAATTTAGTAATACTGTAAAGTGCACTCCTAAATAAAAATTTTCATCAAAAACATATGGCAAAGCTAAAGAGATGGTCCTTTTTATGACATAAAACACAATGGTTTGCGTGATTTAAACAAACTAGATTAAAAACAACCACTGGGCTGATGTTTTAAAGGAAAACAAGACAAAATGCATTGCTGAGATATTTTGGTGACAGCTTACTTTGCTTTAAATGCAGCAATGACGTTATAAATATATGTATGTCCACAGTGCTTCTGTGTAAGCCTCAGAGCAGGTTGGTTCTGTACCTTCTCACGTCTCCATCCCACAGGAATGCTCTATAAACAAGAGGTGTGTCTGCCCCAGGCTACACCTTTAATTGTTTTCTCTGCTCACCGTCCCCCGCAGGCCACTCTCATACCACTGATACCTTAAAATGCTGCCAAGCACTAGATTGGTTCAATTTGAAAGGGTGGGAGAAAAACAAAAAGAGATTTATCCCCGTTTTCTTTTTATTTTTTTTTTACCCTCAGACTGGAGACACTTACCTTTGCTCACCTTCCATTTAGGCCTGTTAGGGCCGATCCCGCTCTTAGTTTAAATCTGCACAGCTCATCGTATTATTCAAATACACCCAGACCCGAACATTTGCATGTTATCTCAGTATTTATCATCATCATCAAATCACAGTTATAACCAACCTAAAGTCAATGCACCACCACTGAACAACATGTGTCCTGCTATTTTCCATCAATCATAAGTGTGTGTGTGTGTGTGTGTGTGTGAGTGATTAACCTTTAGGTCGTTGGATACAGGTATGCTGGTTGTCACTCAGGAGAAATCCTTCTCTGCAGCGGCACTCGTAGCTGCCCATCATGTTGACACAAATCTGTTGGCATCCGCCGTTGCCTTCTGAGCACTCGTCCACATCTGCCAGGAGACAGACGCACCAAACCAAATTAATAAGATCACTTCAAGACGGAACAAATACTACACAGATTAACGTTTGTCTGAAGGTTGTCTGGGATCAAATCATGACTCATTTAATGGACAAGTAGCTGTAAATCATGATCAAACAGAGGCAGTAGGAACACACACATGTTGTACCCATTTAGATGCATAATTACTAAACAGAGCTACTGAGAGAGCTTTTAGAGATTTTAAGGCATTGCTTTTTGTCTTATGTCTTGATGTTTTTAAGTGAAATGACGCAGGACGCATTAACATCCTTTATACAAGTAAGAAGATACTAAAATACTCTGTCCAGCATTTGAATATCACTTATGTATTAGGACATTTGTATTATTGGCAAAATATGTCAAGTATCACAAATAAAAGTATTCATAATTATATACTGTATACATATATATATAACTGTTGCAGTGAATTAAGCTGGAGCACTCCATAACTATAAGTTAGGTTCACTATTTGTTTGTATATAAACTCTTAAAGCAAATGTAGTGGAGTACAAGTACATAGTAGTATGGAATTAAAACACTAAAGTACAGACAAATACCTCAAATTAATACTTATCTGCAGTACCTGAGTAAATGTGGACAGTTACATTCCACTACATTAAAAACAGGATGAATTTTATTTGTGCAAGAGGCACAAATATGCATCACTCGTGGACTTCAGTTTGATACCGAACTGAAATTTTCCATGAAACTAAAATTGATCGACTCGTTTTCCTATCTGAAAACATTTAGATTCAAACAAATGATTCTTTTATTCTTTTTTTAAATGTTTTAGAAAATTATCTAAAAGCAAGATTTGAACAGGTAAAGAAAACACGGAGGTTATGGTTTGAGCGCAAATGTCACACAAAAGGAAAACACGGCGCACAAAAGAAGTGTTTGGATATTATGAGAAGCATGAGGAGTTTGTCTTAAGCTGTCTGAGGAGGCAGCGTCTGTCTTAATGGTTATCGGACATGGCAGCGCACCAGAGTTGCACTGAAAACCTCCAACTGTGCAGCACTAAGCCATAAAAATGCACATGCAGCACAATCTCCTGGCAAGTGGGAAACCTGATCCACCTGGGCCAGAGTACCTGCTGATGACGAGTGTCTGTCAGCCCCATGACGGCAGGAATGCAGGGAGAGGGAGGAAGGAGGTGGGGGGAGGTGAGGGGGAGGAGGGAGAGGAAAAGAAGAGATGGAAAGAGAAGAGAGTATGAGACATGGAGCAGGGGGAGGGGGGTAATAAGCAGCCATGTGAATCCACCTCTAGAGCGTACAAAGACAGAGTTTACAAAGGTGTCGCCGGAGGCCTCGTCCTGCCACAGGGCAAGAAAAGGGAAACTGACCACAAACCAGAGTTGCTGACTTCATTCCCACTGATAATGAATTGGGCACTTCTAGCTGTTCTCTCCCAATGGCACCAAACTTTCCTCCAACTCATTGTGCGACTCGACAAAGCACAACAACAACAACAACAACAAATGAACAGCTGTAGAACATCTATAAATCTTTTGATATATTTGTTTATTTTCAGAAAGAAAAATGTTGCACGCTGTCATTTTTTTTTTTCTTTTATTTGTGTGGCGTGCTGCAGAGCTCAGCGGCCCCGGCCTCCCCTGTGCGTGACTGCACTGTGGCTCTGGAGGTGACTCTCCATATTCCCTCTTCCCCCAGAGAGCTGGGCTCTGTCCCTCACTACCGACCACACTGGAACCTTATCCATCCCTCTGCTCAATGCATCAATAATCTGCTGTATACACAAGGCTTTTTTTTTTTAATAAACCGTCATGCGAAACTAATTTACTGTCTATTTGTCCAGTCTGAGAAGGCCTCTAGATTAAGTTTCCTTTCTGGGGAATTCTCAGCCGGCAGAGTTAGAAATTAAACTTCACTCCATCCTCTTCTTTTTCCACACAAAAATGCAGAGGCATGTGGATTCACCAAAGGCATAAACACACACAAAGTGTGCTCACAAAGTGGCACCTGGCTAGACAGAATCCTCTACGGTTGATAAGTGGGTGAGTGGCAGGTAGCACTCATGACCCTCGTCGTCACGCCAAGTCCGCTGTCCTGTTCTCACATTCCATCAGCGAAACTGTCTCTTTCCTCTGAAAACAATGTGTCATGTCAGCTGAGGTCGAACGGAAAAGCATCAGTCTGCAGCCAGGCGAAGCAGTGCACTCGCAGAAAGAAAGGAAAAAAGTTAACATTTAGACTTTAAGTCAGAGTAAAAGAGAGGACAGTTTAGAAAAAAAAAAAAAAAATAGCCGGGCCGGCTTTCATTCAACTGCGTGGCCGCCTTGGTGTTGACCTCATGCTCTCATCTCTCCATCATGAAAGCGGCAGCAACAGAGAGCAGACCTTTGAGCTGACAAACGCCGCCACCAACCTACAGCTGCACCTTTGCAGATAAACTGTTAGCAGGCACCAAAAAACCCAAACTCCACAACTCGTATGGGAAAACATCCTAACGCACATATAGAGTCCCTCTCTTTCTCGGTCTCTCGCGCGGCCTCCATCACACAAACCCCAAAAATTCAAACACGCAGAAGGCTACATAAACACAACAGTCCCGGACGCATGCACAAAATGCCCATGAGAACTGCAACCAGCCTCAGAGGGCCCAGGGGAGTTCTCTTTCCATACCCTCAGCGCATCAATGAAGGTTTCATTTCCTGATTCCTTCATCCCTCCAAATGAGGCGTCGCCTGTCAGTAGATCTCTCCTGTTTAAATAGCTCCTATAATTGCCTGTGTTGTGTGCTGGGCAAGGCTGGCGTCCAAAGCAAATATTTCCAAGCGGAAAGGGGTTCTGGCATGGCCAAGAGAAGTGCTCATGTTATTTGGACTTAAAACATTTTTTAAAAATTCTCTTGAGAGGATGGAAAAAAAAATGTCTTAATCAAGTTAAAAGGGCTGCCTCACTTCTGAAAAATGAGACATGTCTCTGCTCTATCCCCGCTTCACTCGAGGAGACGAAGGGAAAAGGAAGGTTCAAACGGAGAGAGATTAAGAGATTGGTTGTGTTTGCAGAGGCCATGTCCGCTGGTTTCTCAGATAGCCTTGACTGTATATATAACATTTGGCCTTGCGCAGAGCTTTAGAGCCATGTAAACACGGTGGTTGCCTTACTGAAACTCCCAAACTCTTATTTTGGAGAAAAGCACAACTCTTTTGCTCTTTTTCATTTTTTTTTAAAGGTTCAGCGACTTTGGGGGCATTTATTGCTGACCCAGAGGTTTTATTTATAAGGGGGAGGAGTGAAAAACTACTGATGTCTGTCATCAAAGCTGTCCATGCATCCATCCCGCTGCCTGGCTTCTGTCTGGATCAGACAGAACTGTCTCTGTGGTCTAGACAGACCAGAGACAAGGAGGTGAGTGGACGGACATTGGCCTCTTTGGGCATTTCATTTACAGGACTTGAGGAGGCACACACTCTTTAATAAGGCAGCAAATCGGAGCCATGTGCAGCGACAGGCAGCAAAACAGCTGGTGGACTGCAGGGGCCGATGGTGCTGCTCTGGTAGACGCGTCTGCACCAGTGAGGAAGGAGTGGCACATAAGCAGCCAGCTCCGATTAAAACAAGATCCATTCTTTTTTTAAACGGGATTATAGGATTTCCTCTTTTTCTCTTTTGCTTCTGGAGTTCAGTGACACAGCGCATTTCTGCACCCACTTGAACGAGCAGTGAACAAGGTGCCAGGTTTGAACTAGCCAGCTAGGACAGCTGAGCACACGGTTAACTGCCTTAGTCTGACACACGTCAGCTGAGGTTGTATAAATTGATTTGTTGCAGGAAGTCATTATCTTTCATCTGCAGAACACGCACTCTTTTAAGTCACAGAAGTGTGGGTGACTATTGCAAACTGGAACCTGATGCACTAAGACACATAGAGTATTTAGCTTTGAACAGTTTATTAGTTCCAGCGCTTCCTGTCTGCCTGACCCACTGTGTCTAATACAGTTAACTGATTCACATCTGCTAAGCAAACATAAATAAAATCTCTGCTTACTGTAGCATTTCATTTTTAAATCAGCAGTGTGGGTTGATTTTTATGCTATTACATAAACAAAACTAATACAGCTTTGATTGAACTCAGACTTTTTTGACTCGTCGTCTCCCAGGTAACCATTTTGGTAAATAAGCACAGATTCTGCATCCAATCTCTCTCCTGAGTTCTTTCCTAAGTGAAAAACTATGGGCAAAGATCAAGCTAAATGGTATTTCTCTATTCCTCCAAAACAAGTCTGGAAGTATTTTAAAAACAAAACCCCAGGATAAGTGTTTGGGTGGACAGCCTTATGCCAAGGAGACAAGGGGCCCTGTGCTGACGTCTGATGGCTCCCAGTCTGCTAGATGCTTACGTCCCTAAGCCCAATCTCAGGCTTGAGTTTCCCCCAAAGCCCTGCCAGTGGGCTCAGCTGGAATTGTTCATTTCATGGTGGATGGGACTGAACAATCCTGAGAGAAGGGAGAGGGAGAGAGTGTTGATATAGTCTTCAGGAGCCGGCTAATGCACCAATCTCAAATCCGTCCTTTAACTCATCACCACAGCTCCTCTCCTCTGAACTGTGGAGAGAGTCTCTTGTCCAAACCCGATCCGTGCATGTCACAACAAAAGCAAAGAGGCTGCTAACTGGGAAGGCAGCGGGGTGTTTGCATCTGCAGCGGGGGAGCGAGGAGGGTTAGTGCTAAGCCCCAGCAGTGTCTGTACAATCCTGAACTCCTCTGGGTTTGATGGGAGAGAGAGTTAACCAGATCATCATTTCTCTGACTTAATCCTACATATTCACAGAGCTCAAGGTGGTAGTTAAACGTGCCTCTTTCAGGCTAAAATCAAATGTTTTCTGCAAAAGTGAAGGGTGCTGAGATTATCATCAGTGCCCTGGAAGAGTGGCCAATGCACTTAAAAGGAATGCATTTAAGAGCGCAGCAAAGGCTGTGGAGCAAATCAGCGTGACGCCCTTTGATGACTACTTTTTTCCCATCAGGACCTGGTCAATAATACATCAGTTTGAAACCTCCTGTTTGATTAGCCAACCTTGCAATATGATCCCAAAGGATTACAAGAAGAGGGATACATGCTCAGCCAGGCGACAACTCTGGGACTTTGTGGCAGATGACAGATGAAGCTTTGTCTGAGGGACATTCTCAAAGTGCAAAAAAAACCCCACAAAAATAATGTCACTAAACAATTAAAGCTATTAACAAAACAATAAACAGTGTTAACTGGCGTGACCTTTTCTTAGTTGCTACTTCAAGGCTGTTCTTCAAAAGCCCATTTCAAAGCTGTAATGACATTGCTTTTGTGTTATAGATCATGTTCTGTCTTTGGGGAAGGTTAAAGTAAAAGGGCATCCATTTCCCTATAGATTGCACAGGGAATTGAGCTCTGCAGAATCAATACAAACCAAATCAGTGTTGGTCAATAGATATCAAAGGAATATGGCCCGTTAAGCCGCGTGTGTGGAGCCCAAGACCCCCAGATCAGTACTCTGGCAACAGGGAGCAACATGTCCGACTAAAAGAGTAGAGCATGATGAATATAAGGGAACAACGCACTGACAAAAGCTTATCCTTTACAGCACCGTGGCACTCTGTTGAACATCTCTAATATCTATTTAAAGTCTGCTTTTGTGTCTCCCAGTGAGCCACTCTCGGGCCGCATGCGACTGTGGCATTTCCACTTTACGGGAGCCTAAGAAACATCCGTATGTGTTTCTTTTAGCTCCAGATAGAAGTGAAATGTTGTGATTTGTGGTTGTAAAGAAAAGGAGTATTTGCGCACATGCTTATGATATTAAGCTACTTGAGCGGGTTTAACAAACTAGCAATGATAAGAGGGTATTTGGGTTTCTGCAGGACCTCAAACAAAACACATAGGTCATAAATGTGGGGATGGTGGTGCTACAGTGGGGAACTAATAGCCTTCCTGCATCTGGTTTTCATTCGAAAGAGGATGTGTGTTTTGGATTAAATTGACATTGATTCCTCTGTTTTTCCTAAGACTCTAAAAATCCTTTAGAGCCTCGGCATGAAAGAGGTGTGGTGATTAAATACCATCCCTCCCTTACCTCTGCAAGATAATAGTCGTGACAGTTATAAAAGATGTAATCAAGTTCTTATATGCTTCACTTCTCCTCTTCAGTGAGTTTTGAGAGGGTACAATAGCTCCCTGTGAGGTAAATTATACAGTGAGCGACATCTCACTCCGCACAGACAGAAGCAGTGTGCTGTGATATTGCATTGCTTCCACCTTGCTGACTCCCTGACATCTTTGTGGGGTGTAGGGCAGACCTCAGAAACCAGAGCGCCCCCGGTGAGGCGCACAAGGCAGCGTTCTGCTTCACGCACCGCCGCCTTCTGCCACCGCCCAATGTCATTATGCTGCCAACACATCCAATTACAAGGAGCCGTGCGGCACGTGCGGCAGCGAGCAGACAAAGAAGACATCGACAGTGATGCGCGTGCGCTGCCCTAACTCGTGTCCCTGAGCTGACAGTCACATACAAACACACATTCACACACACCAGTGCCTACTGGCCAAAGAAAAACCTTGGAGAACCAAGAGCAGGAAGCTGTGGACGCCACTGGGATTTTCTGCTGCACTGTAACCATGAAAAGCACAGGAAATAAAACAAAATCACTGGAGCTCTGTGGAAAAACAACATGGGGTAAATCCAAAGAGAAGCACCTTAAAGATCTCAGACTCTAAACTCAGTGTGAACTTTTGAGGATCAGGTGAACGTCTCCTCCTCTGCAGCCTCGGGCACATCTGGTCTATAAGGGCTCTGAGGGTCTGACCTCGTCTGGGAACCAGCTGCTTAGCTGCTCTCCACTCCAGGGCCAAAGGGACTAATCTTTTCTCAGGGGCCACAAGGAGCTTAAACCTGGAAGAGGAAGCTGGGGCCTTAACATGAAACCTTGGCTATACCTCGTCCTCTCCTCTCTTGTGTTTGTGCTGTGGATTATTGCCTTAGAAGAGCAGAGCACAGGCATTAGAATGAGTTAAATTCTCAAGAAAAAGAGGTCTTTAGACTACTTTTAGGTCTCCAGGCTAGAGTTGGATTTGTACTTGACAGCTACAGGTATGCCCATACCATTCTGTGTGCCTTTATGCACCATTTGCTATGTAAGGATAAGGAAATATTCCCTATGCACGTTTTCACAGGCACTTATGAGAATTTATTCTTCCCAAACAGTCTCTTTCCTCTTGCATACAGGTCGATTGCGGGAAGTTAAGATGGCAGAAGAAGTTAAAAAAAAAAAAAAAGTTTGTTTGATAGTGTGTGCTTCTCTATGCTGAATTATATCAAAGGGATCGATGGATGCAACTCTGTTTGATGCAACAGCAGCAGCCACACAACCATATTTTGCAATTACACACCTGCACGCAAGGCAGGAGCTGATCCACGGCACAGCAAATGATCCACGCACAGCTGAACGCCGTTGCTAAATGGCTTGGAAAATAGCCCCGCTTTACACTGTAGATATGAGCGCATGAGCGAGAGACAGACGGCGAAGCAAGAAAGAGAAAGAGACAAATACAGTAAGAGTGGGAGACTCAGAGGCACGGGGGCATCGTCAAGTCAGAACAAGCTTATTATCGATCTAAAGATGTGTGTGTTTTCCATTCCAGTGTGCTTTAATCCCACTCCATCAAGTAAAATGTGGGACTGATACAAGTGTGTTGCCTTGTGTGCCCACATGTAAAAGCCCTTTCACAAAGAATCATTGTTAAGTGCTGATAAGTTTTCCTGTCATCGCTTCACCTGAATGTGAAACCCGCTGTAGCAAGTCACCGGTTACTTTCCTCTCCTCTACAGCACAATCACAGCAGCTGCGAGGGTGAGCCGCCTTTCGATATCAAGTGAAATGCATCATGCTGGGGTTGCAACCAAGAGGGAGACGATTTCTGAGGAGCAGCAGGATCTGACTTGGGGGTTTCAAAACAAAACAAAGGAATGTAGGCTGGGTGAATGGGGGAGAAAGACAGAGAGGAGCAAGACAGAAAGACACAAATGGGGGGTGGGTGGATGATGTCTATGTTTAGCAGCTCCCAGCAGCAGAAAGTGTTTTTCCTCCTTCATTTCATAACTTTTTAAGCGTAATACGCTCTCTGTGAGGTTAATATGAATGGCACACTGGTGAAATATTAAACCATGGGAAAGTATGGTCGGCTGACAGCTCAGTCAGAGCTCCCAGCTCAGGGTCAAGCTCTTCATAAATTCACCCCTTTTTTCATCAGACTTATTAAAAAAATGGTCTCCTTTGTTTTTGTTTTTTTTGAGAAAACACATTTGGAGTCTACCTGCTATGTGAAATGAGGAAGTGGCTAATATCAGATGCAGCAGTCTAATAAGAGCCCAATTCAGCCATGAAACAAAAATTACCATCTATGATGTGACATTAGACATGCAGAGAGACGAATTTATGCAGGCACATGGGTTATGTCAGGCTGAGTTTGAAACTTGACACATGCAGTTTAATGCACATGTTCTCCTGACAAAAGCCCCTTATACAACAGTGTTGTCCTGCATAATTAAGTCAGCTGCGGAAAATGTCAAGAAAAAAAACAGAAACACACAGAGACACACACGCACACAAACACACGCTGGATTAAGTGCATACACACGCCCAAACATCACACACTCACCTAGACAATTGTGCCCATCATGTGCCAAGCGGAAGCCATCATAGCATGTGCACCTGTAATTTCCTGGGATGTTGATGCACTCGTGGACGCAGCCACCGTTGTATTCAGTTGCACACTCGTCGACATCTGCAGAGTGAATACACAAAATGATGTGAGAGCAGGTCCCGCAAAACCTGAGGCAACGTAGATCCAGTCAGGAGATCTGAATGCAAGAGCAACCTTCAAAGAATAGTGTAACATTTTGGAGAAATATACTGATGCAAACAAATCTATGCATTGAATTTGAAGCTATAACTAGCAAGACGTTAGCTTAGCTTAGCAGAAAGCCTGGAAAAAGAGTGAAATAGCTTAAAGCGCACTCATTTAACCTCCTAAGACCTAAACTCTTGCATGGCATGCTTTATTGATTTCTCTTTGTTATTTGGGTTGATTGGGACCTGCTAAGTGTAAAAACAAATAATTATCTTTTTGCATTCCCATGCATGTGTTGTCCACATATGTGGACGCCAGGTCCTAGGAGGTTAAACACATCTAATTGGTTTAATCTGTAACAAAACAAGACCGTGGGATTTCCCCATTTTGTTTTCTGTTGGGGGGTTTTTGTGAGGTGGTTTTGAGCAATGACAGTGTCATGATATGACATCCACAGACATATCCTGAAGAAGAAAACAACATTGAAAATAATCTATATTAGACATAACAAATAATAACTAAGTATAAAGAGAAACACTGGGGATTGAAAAAAATAAAGATCTATTCTACAATGAAATGTTATAAAGTTACAATGTCGTATTTAGATAAATATCTTATCTTAAATATTTGAGTTTTTACCAGATGTGAGGTAAATATCAATATCAGTTAGAAATGCCCTAAATTAAAGTTTTTTCTTGAGGCATCTTAAGGATAAATTGCCAAAGAGATGAGAAGATTTGCCATGAAATTAATTTTGCAAGAGCGTACAAGACAGTATCCGAAACATTAGGGTAGATAAAGACACTGAGTCTCTTTGTGTGTCTCTTCCAATCTGTAGAAAGTGGTTCCACTGACAAGTAGTGTTTCTAATATTTTTGCAAAAGCTACATCCTTTCTGACATCAGAACAGCACTTGGAGACATCTTCATTACAGGGGGCAGCGTCTTTCCTAAATTGCAAAGTAAACCACTTTGACTTTATTAGTAAGAACAAACTTCTGTGGTGCTGCTCAACTCATGTTGTGTACCATCTGACAGTGATGGTGAGTGGGCCTTTTGAAAACAGCTGTTGGGGCTGACTTCCTGTTAGGTCACTCTTATAGTTTTATTATTAAAACGTCAAATACAAAATATTAACGCCATTCGTCTCAATGCTCTCACTGAAACTAACTTAACTTCAACTGAGCATTAAACACAAACATTTTCACTGGGTTTTACAGGGATTTAGGTGCAACCGCTAACATCATGTCACCATGATGACAAAACTCCAAGCCAATTGAATATATAACAATCCCACACAATTACCATGACAAGATATGGTGTTTATTGAGCTTTAGAGGTGCTGATAGATGGAATTTGTCACGTTTAGAGAAAACCTGGCTAACTGCCTAAGCTAAGCTAACTAGCCACTGGCTGCAGCTGCATATTTGCAGTATGAACATGAACCTTCTCACCTATCTCTCAATGAGAAAATAGATGAACGTATTTACATTTTGAGCGCAACTGAGCCTTTTGGTGCAATATTAAGAATTAAAATGAGCGCTTTTGTTCCATCTTTATTTCGTGCTCTTATGAGGTAAACAGGGATGAGATAACAGCTGTGGCAATTAGTTGGTTCACCTGTTGCTGATGTAACATGGGTATATGCCAGGGCTTCAGGAATACTGTTATGTTTTCAAAGCCTAATACTGAGATTTTATACCATATTTCATATCCAAAAATTTCACCAGTGTTATTCCAAGACATTGCTTTCTCCCTTAGGAATTTTATTGTTGGGAGGATGGAAACAGTACGAGGTACTAAAAGCTTTCTACTAAGAGCAGGAGAATGAAGTCAGTCGTAACACTTGCAGCGTTAAGTACGTAAATATCCATTTACACAGAGCACATACTCGGACATGTTGTCCAAGTTGTTAAGGAGAATTCACATCATCAGGAAGGAATCTCCATTAAGTTAGCGCTGACATTATTGACATTACAGGCTGACTGGTCCAATACTTAATAAAAGGTGAATATCGACCATCAGATAAATCAAGCCGACCCTGAAGTTCATTAGTCCAAACATCTAAAACTAAAGAAACGTGACACATGAATGAGAGAGTAGAGGCAGAAAGATAAAAAGAGGCTGCAGATTGGCATGACAGGCTGAGTGGAGTTGTCTGTTATGGTTATGATGATGGTTGAGGGACCAGTACTGAGGAGACCCAGACAAGGTGGATTGAGAACGCAGCGCACTTCCACTCAGCACTTACTGGCCCATTTAGGGCCGATGATCCTGGTCGTTCAGCTCCTCTTTGAGGCTGTCTCACTCAAGGCTTAATTGGACTTGACAGCAAAGGGGATGGGGACTGAAACAAAGAAACACTCTCCTGCTCACTGCTTCTCCACTTCCCACACATCTCTGTCATTCCCCCATCACTGCACACAATCACCCATCGCTTCTCTGCTCCTCTGGAAACCTGAAACACCCACCACACGTTAACACAAAAGTGATTTTCCTGTTTTTATTTTGATGCTTGTCACGTCCTCCTAAGTCAACAAAGTTTTGTCTCTTTATATGTACAAGATGTGGATTTAGTTTTTTAGGCAGATTTAAAAAATAAATCATGAACTCTGAGGCTGTACTGGAACAGATATAATTATAGGGAAAACTGTTTTTAGTTTGGTGTACTGACATAATAAAACACAATGCAATCAGACTTTTTCCAGGGATAGAAAGATAAGATCCTAGACTTACTGCAATGAATTAAAAAAAGTAATAAAATCAAATGACCTTCGAAACTCCTGGGTGTGCTTTTGGTTCACAGCCATATTTTGCCAAGTGAAGCGCTTCAGAAAAGCTTCAAAGATTAGAGAGATCTTAATTAAAATTCCCTGTTTTTGTTACTGTCGCTCCACTGCAGCTCAACAAAAAAGCACAGTCCAGGGAAACACAAAGAGGGAATTCTGTACTAAAGAGACGGCGAGTTTGGGTGATAAAATCAGACTGCTCAAGCCTCAGTGGCTTGTTTGGGATATATTCTTGCACAAAAGCACATTAGGAGGGGATCTTTTATCTGTGTGAGCAGGAGGAACGTTTACAACAAGCAAAAACCTATTTCAGTGTCCATATGGGCACCTGACTATATTAAAAATGACATGAAAAATTGTTAACTTATCCTTTAACAGCAATGGACAAATCAGGAGTGTCCCCTGGAGATAAAAGATTGCGCTTCAACTCACGTAGTCATAAAATCTCAGCTTTTCCGATGGGTTACCTTGAATCTAGCCTTTACATCAACTAAAACTTTAAAACAAATCTGTAGGAGCAGTTTAAGGAGTAATAAAGATCAAGCCAACCAGCCTGGAAACATGAGAAAGATTTTCTTTTCCATTATCTTTGTTGCCTTCTGCTGCCCTCTTTGAACACTAATAGCGCGCAAAGCTACATTTAGACAGGCAGTCTTACAACGCACTACTCAAATGTCACCACCAGTTATTAAAACGCTTTTTTCTTTCTCGTTTTATGAATGTTGCTTTTGAATTTTGATTTTTACCAGTATATCGGCCTTGAGAAGCAGTCAGCAAACCTTCAGTTCAATGGAAACCTCACCTGGCACACATTTTACAATAGATTCAAGAAAGCAAACTTTTATGACCCACGGGCAGAGGGCCATGAAAAACACTTGGTCAAGTAAATGAAAGAATAATAATAGTGAGGGAAAAAAATGACATTGTGAAATATGGTTTTGTAATAATACTAATAAAAATTGTGGGATATAATGATCCGGAGGCTTTGGGCACATTGAAAAAGGCTACAAAAACAGACTTGTGTCTGACAGTCTACAAGGTCTGCCTCTGGCTGTGGAAATATCCCTGACTGTTTGGCAGGGCCTCTGACTGCCGTTTCAGCCGCTATCTTAATTCTCTCCTCTAACATGTGTAGGAAATTTACTGCTTCATTTCATCTTGTCACAAAGGAGCACTCTGCACCTGGCTTTCCCCTTCCACCCGTCCACTGCTCTCTCCCTCGCCTCTCCTCCCTCTTCAGGAGAGTCTTGAAACTAATGAGTTATGTTGAGTGAGACAGAAGCGCTTATCGAGCCTGTCACTGGCCCAGGGGCTTACGTTCAGAGAGATAAGACAAATCAACATGAGAAATGTGGCTTTTACTTCAATGTACTGTAATAATCCTCCCTGTGCTCCCACAAAGGGGAGCAGAAGTTTGTGCCACCAACCACACGTGAAAATGAGCGCATTAATCAAGTAAGACTTTTACCTTCACAATGTTTACCATCCCCTTTATAGCCTGACTTGCAGATACATTTGTATGACTTCAGGGTGTTCTGGCAGATGGCATCGATGCTGCAGTTGTCAAGCGCCTCTGCACACTCGTCCACATCTAGAGGAAAGAGGGAGGGGGTGGTTAGTTGATGAGACTGAAATGTTCTTGATGATGGAGTCACAGTTAGTTACAGATTTTCAAAATGTCATACTCTGTGCACTTGATTGTGCTACATTTAGCCTACCCAGAGTAAAAGACAAGGTACAAACACACATAAAAAGAACATTGAAGATAAAAAAAAAAAAAATCAGATTGCCATAATTGCAAGATTAAACTTTGTTTAACTGGTGCCATTTCCAAAGACCATTTATTCCAAAATTAGGGATGCAAGCAATTTCTATGTAATTACAATAACTATATCCGTTTATTGATCACAATGAAATGACCTTTAACTGATCGATTGCACATTTGTGTCTGAAAAAATGGTCAATAACATCATGAGCAAAAAAATGTACAAATGGAAAAAACACCACCAACACAATCATGTCCTGGGGAAGATGCCTGCTGTCAGATAATGAGTAACGGCAAAAAAGGCAATAACATACATGTATTGAGCTTTTGGCTAACAGCCTTGATTGGTCTCACAAAACAGGACTATGGGTCTACTCTGTGTGGTACACAGAGGCTTTGACCTTTTGTCATCGCTAAAAGCATCATGCTAGGACAATGTAGATGTTTAAAGAGATTACATTCGCCATGTTCACCCTCTCAGTTTTGTGTGTTAGCATGCTAGCATTTGCTAATTGGCACTAAATACAAAATGCAGCTGAGGCGGATGGGAATGCCATTAGTTTTGCAGGCCAATATTGAACTGATTGAAATATTATTTAACTAAATGGATAGCACAGTGTAAAGTTAGAAAATAACTTAAGTCCATCCCAGAGTTCCTAAACTACCTTAACCAAACCAAATATATCAACCTTATGGGGAGATTTTTAGTTGCTGAGATGTTTCAGTGGACCAACTGACAGTCAAACATGCTGCGAGCATCACTGAACACTAAGACAACAAAACAACACGAGCAGTCTTCACTGGGTTAAACACACATTTTGGCTTTTAATATAAAATATACGGTACAGGTCAAAGCAGGACATTCAAACCCAGACTAACCATTCACATTTATACTTGACTAGCTCTCAGGGCTCTGTAGAGCAGACGAAGTATAAAGATGTTGTGTAACTACTGGTTTGAGTTTGAATTATAAAAAGGAGAGAATGTGAAAAGATAAGAATGGAAATGGATTTAACCAGAAGCATGATCAGGTTTGCCTCATGGAGCCCCTAATCCCACCAAATCCCAGTTAACTAGCCCAGGTGTTTAGGATTACCCCCCTGCACACAGGGGAAGGGCAGCTTAACAAGGTTTACATAGCTTCCAATATCCACTCTTATCACAAGCCCTCTGCAGGAGCTGGCTGATCCCACTGGGAAATGACCTGCAACCTAAACCCCTGAGCTTAGCATATTGGCTATATCTGCCTATTCCTGGAGGACACGAAGTCTGCTGTGGAAAGGAGGACAGTGACAGCGCAGAATGCACAAAACTCTATGGAAAGAAAGGTCACAAAATCAAACCTAATGCACCCAATACAAGGGTTTTGAACAACTTTTACTTTGTGGAAACATCACAACAGCAGTTTGTTAATGCTGGTATCACTCGAGCAAGAACACAAAGTCACAAGGTCAGACTTTAGTTGGAGAGATCTACTCATCCAGCTATGCCTGGAGTTCAACTTATCACTAAAAAGTTTGGAGTTAGTTGATAATTGTGTGAAAAGTTTTGAGTCTCTGAATGAAGTCGGTGCAGCTGGTAGCAGCTCCATGTAGCTGCAGTCACACACAGAGGTGCTTTGTGCTAAATGCTAATGTGAGCATGCTAGCATGTCCACAATGACAACTGGGCATAAAATGAAAACAGAGCTTCCTGGTGTTGTTCACAAGGTAACACAGTGGTAAAAAAAAAAAAAAAATCACAAAATAAGGTTTGACAAATAACTATTCAGCAACTTAGAGAGGTTTACTTGACAGTATATCATGTGGTTCACTTCATGAAGATGAGAATGGTCTGTTCTAAACTTGTTTATTCAGTATTACAGTCTTTAGTGGCTTTTACTAAACAAAAGTTCCTATAAGCCCTAAAATTGTCAGGTTAAATGTCACTGTCCATGGGCAAGTTAAAGGGCACCAAGACAGAGAGGACTCTACAGCCTAACATCAGACAACAGTGATTACAGCTAACAATTGGAAATATAGACTTAACTAAGTTTTCAGTAACTTAAAGGGGAGACAACTAGACAACTCCCAGTTTCAGGTTTGCCTTAAGCAAACAACCAACTACATCAGGGGTTTGTGTCGGGCTGAAAAGTTGGGATAAAAAGCGCAGGTTTATTCACTGAGTTCATAATGGAGACATGAAAGCAGCAGGAGGAGGAGATCCTCCAGGGAGATCGCACCAGGTGGCAGACAAGAATTGTGCAGTGAAAGCAAGTCTTTCTAAACCAATCTGAACATTGATGGCGTCATTATTCTACAGCCATTACAGTTTGCAATCAATCATTATTCACAATTACAAAATAAAGCAAAAGACTTGCCTATTGCCAGTTTAAGTCCCCAGTGGATGGCAGCAAACTTTGAATATGGTGATTAGGATCAGAAACAAGCTTTTTCACGTTAGAACGTGTGGTGAAACGGATCACCAGCGCGATTCACCAACTTAGTTTAGCGTGTTAGCATGCTAACATTTTGCTAATTAAATTTTGTCGGTAATAGATAACAGGTCAAAGATCAAGTGACAAAGATGTCTGTGTCCCTTTGCTTAATGTCTGAGACAGATTAATTCATTCATTAACTTTATAAAAGCTAGCTCACAGTCACTGCATCAGCACTGAGCTGCCCAAATAAAGTGATACCAGTGAAGGTGTTTTCCAGCAATACCTTCAGTCTTGTAATGATTTACCAGGGTTTATGGGCCTGTATAGTATTTTAGTTTCTGTGCAACAGTCAGTAAGGAATATAACATTTGGGACAGTTATGGCTCCTCTCTTGCTAAGTTTCCACAAAGCCATTTAGTGATGCAGGGGCTCCCCGAGCCCTGTATTGATTTATATTATGTGAGAACAATATGAATTCTCCTGAGGAGCGGCCTGGGTCCTCTCCCCTCACAGACAGGATAAGAGCAGGGGAGGCTGGGTGAAAAAGTGTTTTTCAATAGAGGAGGCATTAATCACAACAAAATATCTGTCTTATTGTCAGGTTTCTTGGTGCCAAGTCTCTGTAGTAATTAATATTCATTATGACAGAAACTCAAAGAATCCCTCTTTTCATCTGGTTATTAATGTTCCCATCTGGAGCATCAGTTCACTTTATCTTTCCAGTCTGCAAGGTTGCTCACTCTTTTACTCTGAGACACACACACACACACAAAAAACATACACACACTTAGGCTCAACACACACACACACACAGTCTTTTCAATCACACCTCAAGTTGGAAATTGCGATTACAATTCAAAGATTGACAGAGCAACGCACCAACTGAACTGCTATAGCATATATTTTTTCAGAAGGAAGAACCTAACACACGCACACACGCACTTAAATATACACAAATAGAAAAGAAAAACTGTCAATTATGCATTTCCACAACTGTGTTTTTGTCAAGTCAAATTGACAGCCAGAGCAGTTTGATGCTTGTTCTTGTTTCAGGCAATTGTTAAGTGCAAAAGAGCAGCACCAGATACAGGCCTTTAAGTATCTCTAATGTTACATAACTCCAATGTTGTGATACACTTTAGGGAAATTTTAAATGATGACAGAGTGCAGCTTTTGCTATGCATTTAGGGCTTTTAAACAAACAAAACTGCCTCTATGTTTGGTAAAAACCACCTAAACTGGTGAAATTATGTAACTGCGCAAAAGCTGCTCCCTCCTCAAAAGTCTCCCTCTGATCTGTAAAGGTTGGAAAATCTGCACTACAACATCATCTTTGTGTGAATATTAGTTAGAACGTCTTGAGCATTGTACAGCCATAGCACCAGCCATTAATAACGAATAAGTTGTGCCAGTGAGAAACTTGTTTTTTTTCCTTTTTACAAAGATCTGGAAATTAACTGTGACACCATGAGACAAGCAGACTTTGATGATTAAACATTAATGTCAAATGAACACATAACAGTCTCACATTCTCACTGCCTTTGGTGTGAGCGGCCCAAAATGAAATAAACACAAATTAGGAAATCCTGGCCCACAAACTACAATAGTCCATGTCTGTCAAAGCATTGTTTAAAAAATTCCATCCATAAAAGTTACTGGGAGCGTTCCAACGGACACATGGACAACAAAAGCTAAATGCGCTGGTCTCGTCTCTGCCATGGAAATAAACATGTCAGAATCAATACATCCTTCGCTTGAGTCCAGAGGACAATCCTCTGAACGTTTGAGGAAAAAAAAAAAGTGCAGCGTGTTCAGTAATGCTGCCCTGGTAATTGACTCATGCCGCAGATGAAAAGATTGTGTTTTTCATTGAGAGTTTCTTTCATTCTTTTGTGTTGAGGAATCACAGTTGTTGGGAACAAGTTAAGGCAGCGGAGGATGAAGCCGGCGCTTCCAGACAAGGATGGATAAACAAAGTCAAAACAACAAAACCAAAGAAGAAAGGGATGTTGGGCAATGCTAAGATGTTTAAACAGTTTCCTCCGGGGGAATGTGTCATTTCGAATATCGCTGCTGTTGTAGCTCTCCACTGGTTAATGCACATTCAGCATATTTAAGGCAGAAAAAACTAGAGTCTCTGTTTAAACCCACTGACATTCTCAGAATACTGAATTCAATGATTTTTGTTGGACGTAACCAAGTTGTGCAATAATGAAGCATGTTTTCTCTCCCCTGAAACCGATTCACGTCATGCTCTATTGTATGCTCAATAAAACTTTAGGCTTTGTGTGTCACTTCTAAATCCCATTGTGGCTCACTCTTGACTCAGCAAGGCAGACTGTTCGCTTTCTGGAGGGTGAAGGTAGGAGGGCTGCAGAGCTAGGTGAGCACTGAAATGAGATTTATTATAATTGCATTAAATTTGCCAGATAAAAACATATCCTCAGAGGTGGTTGTTAGGAAAGTTACTCTGAAAAGCCATTAGTCCATTTATTCCAAAGTAGTCCCTATATGTAAGTCAGAGCTGCCGGCTAAGGGCTGCTGGCCGTGGAGGTGAGACCCTGTCAGAGGTGCTTTTCCTCCCTGATTTATGGGATGGTCCTGGGATAAGCAGTGTATTTAGCTGGGCCGGCTGAGGGGGTGTTAGCAGGAATAAGACTCAGAGGGGAGAGCGCGAGTGTGTGGGAGAACTGTAGGGCCGAAGGTGTGTAGTTCAAACATAGGGTAATGTTTACTTTGAGTGTTGAGACCCTCACTGTTTGCTTTGCCCCAAACCTGCCCCCCTCCAGCCCATCACCTTTCCTTCTGATACAGAAATAGACTGAGTGGAGCTGGGACACCCATAGGTGTAGCTTTACTCGCGCTGCCTGCAGCCAACTTCAAAATAATAGTCAAAAATATGGACCAAGTGATGCGTTCAGTCAGCAAGAGCAGTACAGTGCTCAGCTGCGTTTTCCTGCCAGAATGATTTAGTGCAACATTTGAACAGATGCGGCGTCCCATTCGAGACAAAACACTCATTCTTGACAAAAGCATTTTCAGATGAAATGCTTCATTTTCATGAGCCCCTCGCGGCAGAGGAGGAAGGGTGCCGGGTTCAGATCCATAAAAAGGTGTTCTTGGGATCACAGTGTTTGTCATACCATGTATAATTACAAAGGAACAAGTATTGTAATTATCCATCTTAGAACCACACTTACACTATACTTAGGGTTGTGGTTGAGCAGGATGGGGTTAAGGTCAGGATAATTACTTCAGGTACAGAGCAGCAGAGAGTCTGAATGGCTGCACTGTGCGAAAACAGACAGTAACACCTCTTCCATCTATTTGCTGTAATTGACCTATATGATGACATGATGTTCAACTCACGCACACACACACACACACACACACACACACACACACACACACACACACACACACACACACACGGACGCACACCACATCTGCTGCGAAGCAAAGTGTCACATTGGAAAACTAGCTAATTTCCTCTGCGCTGATTTGAGGTCAGATTTGGATCTAAAACAAGAAAAGGCTCCCAGATTAAAAAAGAAAAAGTAAATTCTTTTCTATTTAACTTTTTCTCTCAGTAAACACTTACTGTTTTCTACTGTTAAGGTGCAAAATGGTACGAAGGAAGCAAAGTTCCCTATTTGACTGACTTTGCAATGTCACCCTTCCCACAATCCTTAGGTTATAAAATGTGATTTTAAAGGACATATATTTAAAGAACATTTTACCTTTTCAAAATTAAAACAGCAACCTATATTACTTTGTCTTTATTACTATTACTTTTCTGGCGGGCCTAATCAAACCTTTTGACCTGCCAACCTTTGCCTTCATGCCCCACTTCGGGCAGCCAGTGTTTGCTCAGTGAAGCTCAAACGTCAAAAGTAGAGCCAAAGCACCTATGTACTGCCACGCTGCTTCAAATGTTGTGTAAGTACAACACATCACAAAGTTAAATTAGGATACAGATTGCTACAAATGCCTCATACGGTAACGTGAACTGCTCTAATCTTGTGTCCTGTGAGGCAGGCGGGATGAAGTTGTGGGAAAGACAGGAACTGTGGCCGGTTGTCGCAACATTATCACAGCTTGCTGTGAAAATGTCATTGATTTTCAAGTTGTGCAGGGCAGCAGACCCAAAAAAAAAAAAAAGAAAAAAGGTTTTGATGAAATGCAGACGTCAACATTAACACAAAATTTAGCATCTCTCCCCCCTCTCGCCTAGATCCCCCTCAGCTAATGAAGGGACACACTGTTGGCTGTCCAGCAAGCCTCTAAAAAGTTGTGAATAAAAATATCAACTGCTTCCATTCGGGATATTTACACTCATCCTTCACACACTCTAAATGTTTAGGAATCATGACCACTGACTGATCCTGTGCTTTCAGAAACTGTGATCACAACTTCAAAACCCTGGGTCCCTCCCTGCTTATGTCCACCAACCATGAAGCCTCAGATTAATCTGAGGGCGACAGCAAAATGAACAAGAACATGCAAGTTGAGTTTAAAAGACAGCCATGCCATGTTAATATGGACCTTAACTCTGTCCAAATGCTTTTAGCTTGTTTATAGCCACGTATGCACAGGACTTCACATCTTTTCCTTTTTATTCATTATCATAGGCTATTCATGTCTGCAAACTGTATAAGACACTCACAGCACTGACTGAACTTTGTTGTGTTACTTAAAGGGGCACGTAGCCAAGTTTACACATGAAGTTCAGTTGGCTCTTATAATGGAATAACATGACAGATGCTACAGAGTTACATTATGGGAAAAGTAGGACTTTTTGCTTCGGTCTTGCGTCAGAAAACATGTAACTTATATATTTTTGGCGTCTTCCTTTACAGAAGACATCATTTGACTTTTAAAAAGTATTAACAACTTATTGCAGCTCTGAAACAAATTCCCTTCAACCTCACTTGTCGTTCATCCGTTTCTGCCTTTTGAGCTTTTTATTAGCAATCAGTCGATTCAACCACATTTTACATCTCAGTGCAGAAATTTATTGCACTATAGGGAGAAGCAGTCACTAAATTAGCAGGTTAATCACCTTATCTAATATATTTGCCCTTTCCCAGCAGAACAAAAATGGAAATCACACAAACAGTGGAACATACTGAACACTGTAATGGTAATACTTTTTGTGAAGCTCTTTCTCAGTCCAAATTTATAATGCCTTCTTTAATTTTTTATCCTTTATTTTTATTCAAAAGTCTGCTTCTGTATTACACAAACGCTCGTATATATGTAAAATTGATGTGTATTTGGGGTAATGAGTCCGAATAAGTCAAGCCAGCACATAGAAGTTCTCTGTATCTGCTTCTTCAGTCTGTTGATGCCTGCATGGGCATTTTATATAGTGTGTGCTTTCCAACAAAACTGACAGCGACAAATGATGAGCCTGGAGACTGCAGAGTAAAGAGCAAGTGCGACTCACCTTGCATCATTTATAAAACATTTCTCAGGCTCAAACTCTGTGAATAAATAATGGACATTCGCTGTGATTTTGATCAGAAGCCGAGCAGCAAGCATCTGGTGCTGTGCCTTTTCCTTTAGCATGTGTGGCCTTAATAGACTATGACTCACAGACCTCCGGACTACCTCCAGAAGAAAAACACTTATTACAGTAATTAAGGAGTGAATCATGGAGCAATACTACTAGAGTGCAGAGAGAGGCTGACATGACATGCTAAGTGTCGGGGGTTTAATACATACCACACCGAATAATTACGCATAACTTGTAACCATTTCCTATTAGGAGCCGAAGTGACAAGAAATTCATTTGTACCTTTCAAGGGATTTTTCACCCTTCTTGGCATGTGTCCTCCACCGTTAATGACTTCTTGGCCCCATGCAGCATATTTTATATACGGGAAGGGTGGCACTTAGTCCAGCTGTATACCTTATATTTATACAACCAGAGCTAACTGACATGACACTCTCCCCTCTGCACACAGCAATTACATTCATTGGCGGTTGCTTTAACCAGATACAGTACCAACTATAAAGATGGCAACATAGCAATTACAGCACAAGTGTGATATTTTTAGTTGTTTCCTGTCAAACGGAGGTATAAAGTGAATGGTTCTCTGTGTAAGCTGTGAAGCAGGCATTAACTATACTAAAGCTCAGAAATGTGAAGTTCAGTGGGCTGGAACTGACGGGGATATGTGCTTCATTTAAATGCAGTGAGACAGCACAATCACTTCATGCAAACATTTCACTCAGACGGACGTACCGAGTGTTTAATGGGCTCTCAGTCACTGCCTCTACTGTACTTCAATCCAAGGGGGAGACCAGAGCAGAAAATAAAAAGTCTGAAGACGTTTTACCGTCACATAAAGAGCCATAAATGTAAGGGCAAATTTAGGGCAAAACGATTTTCATAGGAAACTGCTCTGGTCACTGACATAGGTGGTTATAATGTGATTTGCCAGGCTGCAAACGATGATTATTTGCAATATCACATTATTTTCTCGATTTACTATTAATTTTTATCTATAAATGTTCTAAAATAGCGATCAATGGTCTGTATGTTTTGGTTTTGTTGTTTGCTTTGTTCAACCAACTGTCAAAAACCCTCAAATATTAAGTTTTATGATCTCATATGACAAAGAAAATGTGACATTTGAAAAACTGGAATGATATATTTGCATTAAAAATTACAATTAGATAGTTACTCGAGAACTTTCTGATAATCAGGTGATTAATTAATAATTCAAGCTCTCTCATGTTATGATTATAATGACGAGGGTTGTCCAGCCATCCATCCCTGTAACAGCTTAACATTTGCAGCGTCACAGGGCGCTGGAGCTGATCCCAGCTGACACTGGGCAAGAGGCCTGGATAGGCTCCCAGTTCATCTCACACTGGCAACCAGTGGCAACTGACACTGGTACACTCAAAAATAAACAACTATTCATGCTCACATTCACACCTACAGGCAGTTTAGACTCACCAATTAACCTAACCTGCCACCAAACCTGTGGGAGAAGGAGCCACCGGGAGAGCACCTGCAAACTCCACACAGAAAAGCCCCAGATGGCTAACAGCGCACCACTGTGCCGTTGTTATTGCTATTCTCATCACTAAAAACTATAATAAATGACGCGCAGACATCATGACCTTGGTAAATGGATTTGCAGCATTACCAGTCATTTTTTCCATACTCATCGCTCAGTTTGTCAACTTTCCTGCTGCCCATTTTCCCTAAAAACTTGATTGTGTACCATCGCCTGAATTATAGGCTAAATTCAAAGAGCACCCTATAATTAATCAGCACAGCACCGTGTCACGTCTGGCAAATCTGAACAGACTTATATAATTATAAATATATAATTGTGCTGGCATTTTGTATTATTTAAAAGAAATTAAAAGGCTCATGCAAATGCTCCTGCTTCACATTTACACCAACAGACACCCGTGCACCTCGACTCTTAGCTGATGCAAAGCATGACACTGTTTATTTATTCGCCATCTAAACTTCGATGCAACCAATGAACTAACTAGGTAATCAATCAGTTAATCAATGATTTTACTTGTTAGTTTACTCTTCTATGTTAATAAACTGAATATATTTGGGTTTTGGATTGGTGGTCTGACATTTCAACATTAAAAAGGACTCTGGGAACTCGTGACATTTGCTATTTCTAAGACTAAATGATTAATCAATTAATCGAAAATATAATCTGTGATGAATCAATACTACAAACAATTCTAACCAGAAGCAAAAATGCCTGCATGATGGATGGTGTAATGATTTAAAACAAAAGAGCACAACTAGCACTTGCTATTAATCTGCAGTATAAGCTATTACAGTCTGCAATAAATATATATATGGAGTTCACCGCGGGTGATTAAATACCACAGAGGGTCATATGGTTTTTCCCATGCCTCTGTCCATTGAGGAAGTCTCAAATTCATCAGTGAAGTCATCCCTCTCTCTACCCAGAATGCATTGGCCAGAGCCCACCAAATAAATAACTTGGCTTTTTTCATCTGGATTCCTTGATGTATTGGGTTGGATTTTTCCATTACTAAGCAGAATAAGAGCATTTCCTTTCACTTCCAGCAGTCTCTAAAGCTGGCGCTCACCATCAGGAATGTAAACACACACAGTCTGTAAACAAGGCTCTCTCTGACCCCCAACCCCCCTCTGACAACGCTGACCACCGCAGACCAGCCTAATGACGTCCCTCACTGACCCCCCCCTCAACGCTCAAAGAGAGACGCAGGCCCATTATTCAGCAGAGAGGTCACAGGAGGGAGCGGGGAAGAGGGCGAAAGAGGAGGAAGGATGGTGTAGCGTCCGCCATGGGCCTAAGGAAGTACAGAGACCGGGATGACAGTCCCACTGATACCTTCTCCTGAGTCACAGTATCCCCAATCAGTGAGTAATGCAACAGAAAAACAAACGTGGGCTCTGCGGTGGGGGGGTTAGAGGATTAATGATCTAAAAGCCGCTGCAGCTGGCTGAGGGACGGCACTGAGGTTCCTCAGCAAGCCATCAGCACTTGTGAAAGGGGGCTCTGGAGGTGAGTTTAAGACTGGGGAGGGGGGGTCAGAGTGCCGTCAACACTGACTCCATCCTCCCCCGAAACCAACAGGGATGTTGTCAGCACAGTGCCGCATCTGCACAGAGAACAAAGGCCACTGACAGGGTGAGAGGGGGAGAGAGAGAGAGAGAGAGAGAGAGATGAGAGCAGGAGAGAGTTTTCTAATTTTAACCACAATGCCACAGTTGAGAGAAGTATCACAGGCCTCATTTGGAACATATTGTTCAAATTAAAGCCTTGATAAATAAACAAGCCCTGCACTCCTGAGTGCGAGGGTTCGAATGTTGGGTTGGTTTTTTTTTAAACTGTTGGACACTGGTGCTGCATACAAAGCAGCCGCCCCGGTGTCCTCGATAAACTTTTGGGCGATTTAAACTGCACTTTTTGCTTCCTCAGTTGCACACGAAATCTACAGCTTTGTCAGCCCTGCAACCATTCTAAATGAGGTGACAAATTGTGGTCACAAGGGCCTCGCTAGCTGCTGATAAAGTGATTTTCTGCTTGAGGAAGGGAGAAAAGGTACCAAGGCAGAGGGATCTCAACAGCTGATGGGTTCCCCTGGGGAGTGACAGGGAATCTGCAGAGAGCACAGGTTAGGGTTTTGTTTGGCTGTGACCTAACATTCGTACTGCATACGCAATGTGTAAAACAGGGTAATGTTTCAAATTCAGCATATGCACGCAGATGATGAGGTGGCTGTTAAACAAATATGACTGACGCAAGGAAGGAAGAGGACACACTGAGAAAAAAAACACATTTCCAGGATACCTTAAAATAAATGTTTGACATTTTGGGAAACAAGCTTAATAGATTTCCATTAGAGAATGTGCAACTGCACCAAACAGCCAGTTAGCTTAGCATTACAGCAAGAGTGGAAACAGGAGGAAACTGCTAGCATGATTCGGTCCAAAGGCAGAAAAAAAAAATGAATTATGATTTTACCCAAAGTTTATACTTTAAATTATTTCAGAAGTGGAAAATAACCAAGTTCATTTACTCAAATTCTGCATTTTTGTTATACTTTCCTTGAATATCCCCATTTTCTGCTACTTCACACTTTATATTCCCTTAGAGTTGAAACAGAAATACTGTACTTTCTGCTCCACAACAACAATACTTTGAGTTTCTAGATCAACAAATACAATAAATTATTCACACCTGTGAATGTGCGATGAACACACTATCAGCATCATTAATAATCATTAATCATTCTGCATGATGCACTTTTGGTGCTTTACATATATATCTTGATGCCAGTGTCCTTGCAGTTCAGTGTAATTCTGAATGCAGGAGTTTCGCTTGCAACCAAGTATTTCTACACTGAGCTACTGGTAAATTTACTTAAGTAAGAGATCTGAGTACTTCTTCCACCGCAAGATCATTTTCTGGCCCTAAGCAGTTGCCGGGCAACCAGCACAGACTTCAGGAAGTCACAAGACAGAATACACAAACGAGCTGTAATGTGTTAATTAATGAGTTTTGGAGATGCTGGTAGGTGTGTTTTGTAGCCAATTAAAACAGCCAGGCTAGTAGTTACCCCCTGCTTCCAGTCTCCGTGCTAAGCTAAGCTAACCATCTTCTGGCACACATGCTTAAGATAGCACCAAGCTTTTCATCTAACTCTGCACCAGAAAGTGAATGAATGCATTTCCAAAAATGTTTAACTATTCCCTTAAATGAGTGCTGTAAACCTTTGAATCCCCCCCATGCAGCAGAGGGGAATGATAACCCATTTCTCAATTTTTCTTAACATAGAAAGGCATTCTGGCAAATATGCAGCTCATTATAGAAAAAGAAATTACCAGGGGAAATAGATTGATTAAATGATAATCGTTTGGAAAGGGCACTCTTGAGCAGGGAAGTCAGATTTCTTGAGGGCAAAATCTTTGACACTCTGTTGCAGAAAGGAAAATGTCTTGGTTTTACATTCCAGCGGTCAGGATGAAAGTGAGCAACTGTCCAGAACGAAGGCCCACTGAATCGCCTTGGGTCACAGCTTGTGCCAGACAGCTTCGACTTAACATGTCCCTGTAAACATGGTACTCAATCTGTATGAAGCTGCGGCCCCGGAACTCGACTAAAATGTTTGTATTAAGCTGCAAATTGGCCGCACTGAAGCCAGGGAATTAGAAAAAAGGGACACAATAAACCTGAACCATTCCCCGTTTTTAAGAGGATTCTCCATCTACAGTATAATGGAGACTCATTTTGGGAAGTGAAAGCACTTCTGCCTGCTAAGTGCAATCATTAATATCCAGTCTAAAATCACTCATCGCAGCCGTACACATTCACTTGTCCTCGCTACACACCCACAGATCAAAGTCGTTTTCATGATTCATACCGCATTGCTCTTGGACAGAATTGTTATCAAGTGTTTTCACCACTCAAGTAATGCCAAGATAATAATCTCTCTGCTCTCTCGGCTGCTCTGCAACAACATGTACAGTGGTATCGGAGCACCACTTGTCAGGCAGATGCTTTCTGAGAGTGTCTGCTGAGTGGTAAAGTGAAGCTGGATTGATCCCCTCCACCCACTCGTCAGCGGGTGACCGAGGGCTACCCCGAGGCTCAACCTGCCTCAGAGACTCTGATCATAACGAGAACACAACTATCTGACACTGCATGCCTGCCGCAGAGAGGGAGAAGACAGACCGAGACAAGCTTAGCGCCGCAAGAGAGTACTTTTTGTTTGGGGGGAAAAAGGCACTTAGAGGTTAGGAGCTCATCTGCTTTAATTGGGCTTAAATGGTGAGAAGAAAGGGATGGGACAAATAAAAGGATGACATGTCACTTCGGTCAATAATTGATCCAAACCACAGGGTCCTGACTCCCGATGTCCTTCACTTCTTAAAATCACAGAGCATCCCGATGAGGACAGAGGAAGTGTTTTTTTTCCCAGGCTGACCTGAATACATCTTCCATTCGCCGGCTGTTAAAAATTACTTTGCCAAAAATTGTGCTCCGGTG
Organism: Datnioides undecimradiatus; assembly: GCA_008933995.1. Taxonomy (NCBI): domain Eukaryota; kingdom Metazoa; phylum Chordata; class Actinopteri; order Lobotiformes; family Datnioididae; genus Datnioides; species Datnioides undecimradiatus. Next base: position 7,099,397 of record WARS01000071.1, on the reverse strand, counting down.
CCTTGGCAGACAAATAGGGACTTTTGCGTCTGCCTGTTTCAAGGCACATCCAGTCTCTGAGGGGAAAAGTGTAACAGCTCAACAAATACCACTGCAGGAGCTTGTGAGGGCTCAGGGGCAACGCTTAAACCACACAGCCTGAGAAACGAGAGTGTAGGTGATGAAAGAGGAACGCCAAAGTGGTGTCAAAACGTTAAAGTGAGATGACAGTGCCACACTCTCTGTCTGTCTGGGTTTTTTTTCCACCACTAAACAGAAAACATTTAGAGAAGTTCAAGGCCAAAGGGATGAGAGGTAATAAAAGCCCCGTTTCAAATGATTCTCTTGTGCGAATTCACATACAGCTTCAAAAAAAAGCTGTCAAGATTGAGCACAGACACGGCCCACGCACTCTCCCACTGCCCCAGTTACATGGATGCACCCACATATGCCGACACTTGTATCCAGCTGTCTATCAAGTAAGAAAAGTGGGGTGGGCTGGGCTGGACTAGAGAAGGCAGCAAAAGGGACAGAGGCGAGCTGTGCACATCTTTTTTCTGTTATATATAATATATATAAATAGCCCATGGGCTGACAGCTAGCTAACTGACACGGTGGGTGTAATGCAGTCGTTGCTTATAGCTGACAGAGAAAAAGCGCAGCTACTTCATTAAGTGCAAAGGAAAGGAAGCGGGGACAAAGCAAACAAAGCAAGAGTTGGGTGAAAAAGAAAAAGGAAAGGGGTGAGTGAGTGTTGGGGGTAGGTGGTGGTGGGCTGCTGGAGGGAGGGGGTCTTCTTCCTTTCCATCTCCTTCATAGGAGAGACTTGGGCAGCATCTTTAGGTAAGCCTCCCCGTCACTTGGGCCTCATATTGCCAAGGCTGCTCGGTTCCCACAGTGTGTCCGGGCCTGGATCTGGCCTTCCTCCCCGCTCAGGCAGCCCTGCGTCTTTAGACCCCCAGGCCCCGGAGCAGAGGTTACACCAACATAGCCAGCCACAGCAGCATGTCAGCCCCACACCAACCGTTGCCTTGGTGCCGCTGCATTAACGAAGAGCTCCTGACTCTGTTCGAGGGGAAAGTGATTTGCCATGACGTCTGTGGCTCCCCTCTTTCCTTCTCTTTTCCTCGCTTGTTGCTGCTCGCTCACTAAGAAACCTCCTCTCTCACTGTCTGTCTCGGCACCCTTAATCTCTCCTGTTTCTCCCGGTCTCATTTTTCCCCTTCTTTGTCATTCTCTCCACCACATCCTCAAGTCTTCCCTCCCTCATCCCACTGCTCTTTCGCTCTTTTTTCTTCCTCCTGGAGTAGTGACGGATGCCTGAAACACAGTGCCGTGATTAGACTGACATTGATGAAAGACGAAGACTCTCGTCGGCAACATCTGCGTTGAATAAATATTGAGCTGACAAATTGTGCTTTTTTTGGGGGGGGGGGGTCATTGTTCATCTCCCCGCTTCTCCAGTTTTCAAAATTGTTCCCAGCGTGCAGACTTGCCAGTGCCACAGAGTTGCCACCAACATCAAACTCAATATTTATTTTCAGTTAGGCACAAAATATGCCCACAGAATAACTTCAGAGGGCAAACGCAGATAATGTGTCACTGCAGAGTTGCTTGGCTTGCACTGACAAACAGGAACCCGGAGGAGAAGCCTATCAAGTGGTTGTCCGCGGCGTTTCACTTGGTGACCAACAAACAGGTGCATGCCATTACAGACCGCCACTCATACAGCAGCATTCCACGCTACAAGGAAGTGTGTAATCGATGTTGTGGAAAATAAAGTGAGAAAAAAGTAGTTCTAATTGCAAAATGTAAATATTGAGTTTTCCCACAAGTGGGGGCAGACCACCCAGGATGCAAAATAGTCACCCACCCCCTTTCTCTTTTTGCCTTGTCGACCGCCCGAGAGATGTCTTTTTGTGTGTGCGAAACATCACCAACCACAATCAACACTCACACAGAAACCATGATGTGTCTTTGCATGCAAATACTTCTGGCTGCTCGGGCTTGGCATGTGTATTGTGGGAAAATTAAGTGATGAAAACCTGCAGGAGAAGGCTGAGTGGATCAGCAATCCAGTGTGTAGCGCCGTGTCTTTCATGTTCCTGTAAGGTGCCAGAGTTTTTGATTCAGGCTGCTTCTTGTCTGGTCTGAATAATTTCTCACAAGACAAGAGAGCAAGAGGGCAGCCGGCTGGGCTGGACGGCACTGTAGCTGCAGTGTCTGACAGACAAGAGACTCCCTCCATGTGTGTGTTACAAGCCGGTGTCAAATACTTGTCTGGGCTGTGACAAATACCTCCTGGTAGTCTCACTACAATTACCTGCAGGATTAGCTATGAAACATAACTGTTCACACTGCTGACACCGTTTGAAGATCAAAGACAACTGGTTTTTTTTACAACAGAAAGCTCTCAGTGAAACTTAATTCAGGCCTAATTACACCTCCTTTCTTCATGCCCGTGTAGCTAAAAGCATCTCAGCGCGCTGATGTTACCAAAAAGATAATAGGTGACTGCAAATGCAGTCAAAGAAGGCGCCCGCCTGAATCAAACAGGGAGTAACTGATGCATCAAAGTGTCTCAAAAACTCCACTTTTACACCCTACCTTTAAAAATACTCTTGTTTCAATGTGTTTCAGTACATATAAATTCAAGCTCCATCTATTTAGACAAGTGTCATCATTAACAGCCTTTCAAAAGCAACTAACAAGTCTGTTAATTGGCCACCAAGTACTCTGGGAAACGCAGCACATTCCCCAGCCATAAGGAGTAACATGCAAAAAGAAGAAGAAGAAGGAAAAAGAAGAAGGAAAAAGAAGAAGAAGAAGAAGCTATTTTGACGTGAAAACTTACCTTGAGTGGTTTTACTTCCTGAAGCTGACTGTTGGACAAAGGCGACCAAGCAGAAACCTACAAATCCAAGGCTCGCGCGTATCAAAGCGTGCATATACATGTTAACTTTCACTGTAGTTGAACACGAGCACTTTCTAAGATCTGCGATGCGCAAGAGCACATTCAAGGGTGCGTGTGTGTGTGTGTGTGTGTGTGTGTGTGTGGTATAAAGGTCTCTTGTTATTCCCTCTGAGCACCCGCTGATAGGATACTGTGCGATCCCTTTTCCTCTTTGCGCCTGCTTATTTGAGTTTCAAGTGATCGGGGTTGAGGACAGCCCGACAACGCGGAGCGGAGGAAGGCTTTTCTGTTATCATGTTTCGAGCCAGACCAATGTCAATTTAAGAAAGGGGGAGAGAGAGAGAGAGAGAGAGAGCGGGAGAGAGAGAGGGAGAGGGGGGGAAAGAGAGAGGGAGAGATGGAGTGGAGCGGCGGGGTCTGAAGGGGGAGGAGAGAAGAAGAAGCGTCCGCGCTGCGCTCCGGACTCCTCAGCTGCTCCCTCTCCTCTCTGACTGGCCCACACGGTTTCCTTTTTTTGAGCAGGAATTTACACACAGGTGCTGGTTGGGCTGAAGGTGGAAGGGTGGCGGGGTGTGCTAGCACGTGCACGTGCACGTTGGCTCGCGCGGTCACCTGGCCGGTGCCACCTGCGCAAAAGAAAGAGTGTGGTCCGTCACGGCGTCGCGGTGAATGCGTTGGCTGAAAGGGGGACAAGAGGGCGGATGGATTTATAAATGAGTAAGATGGGGAAAGTAATAGCCTGGAGATTGCATTTTGTTCTTAGCCCAGTGGGCTGTGCGCGAGGCTGCAGCTCATCCAGTCCGACTAACAAACCAATACGCGCCCATTTTCGGCGGGTCGCGGGTGCAACATTTGCGTGATTACATCTCCCATCTCCCTGACGGAGGATTAACGTTCTCATTAAGATAGTTTGGCAACAACACATGTTGATATTTAGAATAAAACAACAACAGTCAGATCAACAACTAAAGAGTAAAGAACTACATCTAAGAGTTTGGAGTCTCAGCACTCTTCAGAAAATAATTTAATTTAGGAAAGAAAATAACGTTGGACTAATTTTTATCCCCAGTTCTTGCCTGGAGTTAAAAGTTCAACTGACAGAGCAAAGCACTAAATTGCAAAACGTGTGTGAAAATGGAAAATGAAAACCTACAGTTTTTATTTTATGCCTCAGCTGATTTGCCTGCGTATCATCCTTATACCAAGGTCAATTGGGGGCCCTAAGCAATTTCATATCCCTGTTAGAGCTGGAGCTGGACCTGCATGGAGAACTGAGAAGCCAGCCGAACATGTAACTTCAATAGAAATGTGCACATGAGTTGAATTATTTTATCTAATAAAAAAAGCCCTGTTGATATTAAGTTATTATGTTAAATGCATAAACTGCACCAGCTGTTCAAAATACAGTTCAAGATGAAATCAGTTCCTCGGGTATGATAACTAACAATCAGTAATTGTTTACAGGAACATTGATGAAAGCATTAGAATAATCAGCTGGTATAGAGCCCAAAAACACACACAAAAATGAATACAAATTATATTTTGTGTCATCTGGTTCCAAAACCATAATCAACACCACATTATCCGCTCGTCAGTATTGAGTATCGGGTTTTTCCCGGCGGGATATTCAGCTCAACTGCCACATTTCTCTCATTGATTTTTGCTCCTGGCTTTGAATAACTAAAGCCCTGCCTGGTGTCAGAAATCAGTAATACGGGCAATCACTCACGCATGTGTGGGGCGTGTTGTTTATTCCTCATATAAAATAGGGATGTGAAGAGATTTGAAGCCGAATGCGTTAAAGACAGTTTGCGTTTTTAACCGCCGCCATCAGCCATCAGCCATTGCTGCGAAATCACCGGCCATGTGGCACTGCGTGCACACCATTACCCCCAAGACCTGAAGAGGAATGAGGCTTGAGGAGTTACATGAATCAAAACAGACCTCTCTCTCACATTACCAGGAGCGCAGCCCCACTGAGCGACTGGGCCACATTTCACCAGCAATGACATATGAAACATTTGTTTTCAGGAAGCGTTCTGCAGAGGAAAAGCATCTGTATCCCAACACCTGCTACCTCCTCCCGCATTATCACCTAAATTAATCAGCTGTGTTGATGCATTTGTGTTTGCATTTCAACGTACGGGCAGATTCTACTCTATAATTATCACGCCTGCTCCCATGTGTGCTTTTTTTTTTTCCTCAATCAAATATAATTAGGCCCTTACAATGGCACTGATTGGAGATAACAACTGTATACTTTGCTCAGCCGATGCAGAGAATTTGAAAACACGCGCACAATCGGAAAATAGAGTTACGGCTGATGTCAGAAAGGGAAGTAAGAGCGTAATTATTCACTAGGTTGCATCTCATCAGACGTCCGTCATTACCTGTTCTTTGAAGGTTATGTGTCAAAACGTAGCTACCTCAGATTCAAAGACCGATTTTTCACAGACAATATGATTTTTCTGGTTTCCCATGCTTACCCTTATGTTTTGCCAGAGACTAGGGGCCTCAATAAATAAGATATTCAGTACAACAGAATAACCTTCCGAGAATCCCTCTTTGCATCCACAGAAGAAGAAAAAACATGTAAATCCACAGCACAAAGTCAGGCAGGTAGTTCAGTGTAATTAAAATAACATCCGTCAGGGATATGGAAATATCCCATGTCCCTGTGTCCAAATCTCTGGGTAATTGTGAGCACTTGTATAACCAAATGAGCTCAGAGTCACTCGGGGAGTTTGAGAAAGTCAGAACACGGTTGCCACAGAGTCACGCTGGAGGATCAGTACACTTTTCATGGCAACACTTCATTAAAGACAGAGGGCTGGTACACGGGGCATCACACTGTGCACCAAACCAAGCTATTTTTACACCGACAGACACACAAGGGAAGCCGAGGCCATGTTTAATTTATGATGCTCGTCATGAAAAGGACTTCAGCAGCACACTGGGTGAGGAGGAGTGGGAGAGTGTGCAAGGTGTCGGCGGAGCAGCAAGGATCATTCAGAGATATGTCAAATCAAGATGTACTACACGACCCTTTTTTCAGAGCGAGTGAGGCTGTTCTCATACAGCGTGTTCACGAGTTGCTGCTGCAGAGTAACTGACCGCAACCTGCCACAGTTTGTTTTGCGGAGTGCTGCGCTGTTTTCATTTTTATTTTACTGGAGTTTGAAGGCGATGTCGGTTTGAAACTTTATGTTTTGAACAGTTTGGATCGATATAAAAAATGTATGACTATCAGAGATGTACCGCATTTAACAACTGGCACAATGGTAACGTCTCCAGCAGCAGATATTTTGGAGCCTCCAAATTTTCCACTTTTTCCAGGCTAAATAAATAGATAAATAAATGTTGCAGCAAATAGTTTTAAACAGCGTTGTCACAGCCTACTTTTTATTTTGACTCGGAAATATGTAAGTCAAACGATGCTCCAACAGCTGTTGCTGTAAGATAAACGCAAGATGGATGCACGTTGGGAGGCGTCTGTGAAGCCACCACTGTACTATACCGCATGCTAATGAATCAAGGAGTTAGAAGCCCTGCGGAGAGCCTAATGTTCTCCTCCAGATGGTCATACACAGGGACACATCACCTCGGCTCCTCATTTACTTTCTTCCAGTCCGACATTTATGCTCCCCAATTGTCTGAAAGATTTATGTGTGAAAATGCCAAAGCTCAGAGCGCAGAAGTTTTGCCTCTTTCTTCCCTTCTTTTTCCTCTCTGCAGGGGCTTCATATGCGAGGTTACCAACACCACCGCAGGCCCAGCAGGATCTCTTGGTACTCACCATGCCAGCACCACAGGGGAGCAGAGTGGCTTGCAGAGTTCCACACTTTAGTACAGGCATCCCAGCGAACGCTGTGGGCTTGCCCCAGGAATGCTTCCTGACCACAGCCTCAGTCACTGGCACTAACAGGGGAGCAAGAGGGGGAGAGGGAGAGTGGAAAAAGGAAATACAGTTATCAAGTCGCATGAAACAGGGGTGTCACACACAGCCACGCTAGCTAACTGAAAGACTTACTCTTGCCTGTCAAAGACTACTTTGGCAGCATTGCGGATGAGCACGACCCCAGTGGCACAAGAGGCATTTAAGTTTGGCTGTGTTTGTAACATCACACCACTGGAAATGTCAGATGAGCTGAAACCTTCTAATGAATGTTGCCACCACAGTACCCTCAGGCTCTGGGTTATGAGGGCTTGTTTTTCCTTGAGTCCTAGACATATTACCTGAGTCTTAATGCTGCTGCAGGAGCAGCAGCAGCAGGGAGGCAGACAAGATACGGACAGGCTTGTTACCTGCGTGAGTGAGCATGCGGGTGCTGGAGGGGATACAGGCCTGTGCGCGTACTGTATCTGCTGTGTGTGTGTGTATGTGTACACCTGTAATCAAGTGGACCTGTTAAGATCCTAAGTTTAATCCTTACTGATGAGCCCGTATCATTCAAAGTATCAATCATCATCATACAACTAAATTGTATAACAGTACTTACCGCCTATCTGAATGCACACACACCCACACAGAGGAGGAAGATAATACCCGTATATTTTAAGTAAACTCTTTTGATGACACAGAACTGGGCCGGGCATGCTTAAACCCCAGCACACTCAGCAGTGGCTCTGTGCCACTTTGTCTCCACTAATCCGCTATGATCAACTCATATGTGGAGAAAGGGACGAGGCTTTCGGCGGCCTCTTTCAGACAGACACTCTGTAAGTAGGTAAGTACAGAACAGGACCAGGACGGTGGGGAAGTCCCATGAGCTCACTGTCTAGCCTGATAGCGCGGCAGCTACGCCTACCTGCTCCAACTCCCCACACCAGGGAGTGTCTCCAAGGAGTTTTGTGGAGGTTCAGCCAGTGCGTGTGTGTGCCATAAAACACCAGATATTACTAAACTTTCGAGATTTTGTCCTTATTTAATTCCTCCAACCAGTGAAATATGTGATGATTATGTTTAAGGCTCATTGTGACACACTGATGAATACAACCTTCCCGCAAGTCGCCCACATTCAGCTCTTACATTCTTTGCTAATACTCTGACCTGAATCATTTCCTCTGGAAGGAGCGAGACAAAGTGATTTTGTTTGGAAAGATAAAAACTGCAGCTCAGAAGCAAGCTGAGCTCACAGAGTCACGCTGGTTCAGGCCTGGTCTGACCTCATAAGCCGTGCAAGGAAAAAAAAAACCCTACTTATTCTCTCCCCAAACTAAATGAATAAAAGTCTGTAAGGAAAATCCAAAAATCTAAAATGCAAAAGGTCCTGTTTCCCTTAAGAGAGCCAGTTTTACGAGAAGTTTCATGGATCGACAGCTGAACCAAATTTATTTTAATTAGTGAACCAATTTCATTATTGCAAAGGCAAAATCCCCAAATCTACCCACATTTTGAATGACTGACCTTCAAAAAGACATGGAAATGTGAGGCAAATAAAATGGAAATTGAGTTAAAGGCATTGATTTGGTTTCTTTCTTTCTTTCTTTCTTTTTTTGCTTTGCATTTTTGGCAGTAATGGACCTGTTGATGCAAACATATTTCCCTTTGGCTGAACTGAAATGGATAATACAATTATTACTTTATAGTTTATTGTGCATTTGTGAATGTAAAAAATTTTACAGCAAAAAAAAAACCAAAACAAACTTCAGCAAATACAGTTTAATCCTCATTAGCGTCCTTTAACAACAAATTATATGCTGTTATGACCTCATATGATGTATAAATGAATGTGATAAAAGACTGCGCAAGTTTCATAATGAATCATCTTTAAACAATTAGGACTCATCAAGAAAACATAAAAGTATACAAACAAAAGACATCTGTTTGTTACAACACTAGATGCTTCATGCACTGCTTTCAGCTTTTCTGTTTCCAATTTCTACTGATTTTTGGATCCATGCAGGTTGTGATGTGCAGAGGCAGAAACATTTAAATTCATCGCATTTTCTCTGTGTAAAGAGTCGTTTGCTGTGTCTTTATCAGCATGTCACGTGATAAATGTCTTGCATGCACGTTATTAAATGCTGCATACCATATGAGCCCCCACCCACCCACCCAGCCACATTGGGGGAGGATCGGTCAGAGTATTAATGGTTTGTACGGGTACACACACATACACACACACACACACACACACACACACACACACACACACGAATCTACAGTGCCCTCTAGTGGTCAAACTGTTTTTGAAGAACCGAGGTTTTGAAAGACACCCTGTCACACGCCCACCAGAGGTTTTCAACACAGGCCTCATATCTGTGTAACAGTGGATGGAATAGACTGGGGCTATAACAAACGTGTTGGTGGGCCATTCTGAGTCACTGTCAAGGTCATTTTGATTGTGAGACACACAAATAAAGTGTATAAAAATAAATCTTTTAAATTCTATTATCATTATTATTCGTCTTATTTCGATTTTAGATGGTAATTCAAAGCTTTTAACTACAGCCCCCATAATCTGGGGCTCTCAACAAGAAGTAGGTTGCACAGTCAGCGCATAAACCGTGGGCTAGATCTTTAGGCCCACTTATCTTGACCTATATTTGTTTTTGACACCAGTTGCTGTTCGCAACGCAGCCGTGGCTGTACAGAAATCATCACTGGATTACTTTAAAATGAAGAAAACTGGAAAAAAAAGTGATGATTCTCAGGCATCTTCTGCGGAAATACGCAGGGGCACATTGTTGTGTGGAAGTTTAGTAATTATATTCTAATGGTATCCTTAGAAAGTGCTGATCACAATAAATTCAGAAAATATACATCATGCCTGTGCTCAGATCAAATTTGACTGAGTTATCGCGAGAAGATGAACGAACTTTGCAGTCGATGGTGGCAATATGGCGTTAACAAGGAAATAACACTTCCTTAATTGCCTCCATTAGCTGTGCATCGCATCCACTGCTGCAGCCCAAGCTGTCGATGAGCGCTCCGGATCAGCTCAACAACTTTTGTTGCTTTACAAATATTTAAAACATCCCTTTCGTTGTGTTTCGGGTGGTGTCCTCCTCCCGAGTTTTGGATCACGATTTAGGTTGGATTGTAATTGGGCGGATTAAATATAACTTGCTTCAGCTAGGTTAGGCGCAGGTTAGGGTGAGGGGAACACCTTGCTGTACGTCTACACAGCATTATCATGCACCTGCCCTTCACCCTTCAAATGTACACCTTCGTTGCAACTCTCCTGCGCCCCCTGCAGGCCGCACATCACAGTTCAAAAACCTGCTGCAGAATCATGGACACGTGGTCACACTGTCGGGTTATAAACCTAAACACCATCTACATTGTTCTGACTGCAAGCACAGTTATACTCTACTTTGTAATTTGTCATTAAGTCTTTTTGCTATGTAAGTCTGAGGAGAATGCAGAAAATGGTATGCAGACTGATATGGTGTGTTATTCATAGCAGCTGATCTATGATGCCTGCCAGGGTAACAGTGAAAGTGACGGGAACTGTCACTGAGGCTCCGTCAGTCAGTTCTGCTGGCAGCGGGACAACAGACAGAGCAGGTAGAGAGGAAAGATAGTTCACATACCAACATGCCACAGAGCAGCACAAAGCAGCCTGTGTTGGATCAGAGGGCACATAAGTGCTTCCTCCTCTTTTGGCTTCACAGTCAAAGAGGATGTTCGCTACAAGCCTTACTAATAATAACGCAACATACCAGTGATAATTTACTTACTACAAACCTTTTTTGTCTTGAAGGTACAATGAATAGTGTCTAACTCATCTGTATTGCGAACTATGCACTTGTGCTTGAACTCTGAAATATTCAAAACAATATTCAAATCCTCTTTCACTTGGCTCATGTTAAAATTTTCCTGACTGATACTGATCAGAGGTCGTCTTCCTTTGGAAAAATGTGTAAAAATATCCATGTAACCTAAACATATGAAAATGTTCTGTTTACAGGCCATGGAAATTAGACGAATGGGGGTGCCTGGGTGTGATCGAGACAAAATTAAGAAGGAAAAAAGGGAAAAAAAGCACGCGGAGCAGGTCTGGCTTTAGTCACAACACAGACAAATGAAGAGGCACTTGGCACTTGATGCAGGCATTCAGACACGACACACCTATGTGTAGATCTAATTACATAATAAAAGATAAGCGCGACTGATTAAATGATTAACACTTTGGACACACTACGATGCTCCACAATGCTGGCTACTTTTAGATGTGGCAGGTTTCCAGGAAAGTTACGTCTGCAAAGTTTTGTTCTAGTCCAAAAATGGAATAAAACCCCCAAAACAACGGTTGATTCAAACACTCCTGCTGTGTACTCTACAAACTCTATAGCACAGCATCTGGGTGTTAATACCCATTCAGAGAAATATCTTTCAAATTGAGTTTTATTTTCACAGCAGTAGGTGACCTTAACGGCCAATTGCAGAAAAGAGCAAATCTATTTGTCTCTAAAAGCCGGCAGCAATGATAAAATGTTTTTCTGACACACTGTCAGCTCTGAAATGTGCAGCAGAGGTGTTGCATAAAGGCTAAAACAGGAGGTGAGAAAACAGGTTGTGCCAGTTCTCTCGCCATCACATCAGATAAAAAGGTGCTGAAGCTGAGCCAGAACACCGGTGCCTCAATTTGTGATTTGACACGACACGAGGACCTATGTTTCACAAGACATGTGAGGAAAACAAATTATGTACTCCAAAAGGGAAATTTGTGACTTGTGGGCACCATCAGGACAAGTGTATGAGCAAACAATTATAATGCTTGTAATAAAAGTTCTTCGATTAGCTTGAATACAACTTGAGTACAGCTGCTGTGAAACAACCCTTTTGACGTGTGCGTCACTATGCAGCCATGCAAACCACATTTTTTAGATTATTACCTAGTGGCTACTGAGTTCAACTTATAGCAAGGTATGTTCTAGCAATGCAGGGCATACTTTCTACATTTTTATTCATACGATCAACACCCTGTAATTAGGATGCAAAACCTGCTGTTTTGACAAACTGCACTGAGTGAAAAGGTCCGATGCAGATCTTATTAACACTAACAAATTGAATAAGCCAGTGTTAAAAGGTCCTGTGGGTAACAAAGCCAGTAATTTCCAACAATATTAGGAAGTGAAAGAATTTGCAACTGTGACATTTAAATGTATTTGAAAAAGGAGAACTAAAACGGGAACTAGCCTCACAGCAGCATCACTGTGGCTAAGAATAGCTTGTGAAAACAGACTGTGATGCACAAATGGTTCATACCTGTAGACCAACATATTAAAATGACTCATCATTGCCTCGTAACAGCATTTAATTTACAGCAAACATAGCTACAGAGAAAGAGCTGGTGAACATCCAAAATCCAGGTTTGCCAGTTTTGTGGGAAATAACGCACTACACCTGGCTGAACGATATGAGTAACAGTATGGGCATGACAGTCAATGTATTCAAGTCATGTCAGGCACTCTGGTTATATATATAGCTTAGTGCAGTAAATGGCAATGAATAAATGTGTGGTTAAGCTGCTCCCCAAAGGCTTTGTTTAGCAGGTTCCTTTAAATAGTATCTGAAGTGAGTCTGTAGCTTTCAGATGAGGTATAAGATTCATCAAAGGTGGCTCAATCCCTGAGCAGCCCCAGCCTCTTAAGGGCCTTGCGGCGGTCATCTCCGTTTTGTGCACGAGGGCAGATCAGCACACTGATGCCTTGCGATCGAGGCAGCTTCTGAGAGTCTCCGGAGTGCTGAACGGCAGGCAGGGACCTCCGTAAGTCAGGTGCGTTGCTGGAGGCACTGCCTACCTGTGAAACCTCTCCCTGTGTGCCTGAAAATTCTTTGCCACTCCCCAGAGATGCAGGTCGCGGACGATTGTTACGCAGCTGGCTGAGGCTCTGCTTGCTGCTGATGCCCTGGTCGGCCTCGTAGTCTTCAGTAACCATATAGCTGCCAAGACCCAGGCCTGAGCGTTCCAGGGTGGCTGATTTCACGCTTTTGACCTTAGGTGGGGTCAGCTGTTTGACCAGGGAAGGAGGGGTATGAGGAGGCATATTCGCCCATGCATTTGCTGTGGCCTCTGAAAGATCTTTGACAGCAGTCGGCTCATCATCTGACAGCAGAGGGCCGTCTGGGTCACTGAAAGCAGGGGGTGCTGGGATAAAATCAGGAGGTTCAGCTGCAGGAGCTGTAGCAGGACCTGATGGTGAAACTGCTGCAGGAGCTGTAGCAGGACCTGATGGTGAAACTGCTGCAGGAGCTATAGCAGGACCTGATGGTGAAACTGCTGCAGGAGCTATAGCAGGACCTGATGGTGAAACTGCTGCAGGAGCTATAGCAGGACCTGATGGTGAAACTGCTGCAGGAGCTATAGCAGGACCTGATGGTGAAACTGCTGCAGGAGCTATAGCAGGACCTGATGGTGAAACTGCTGCAGGAGCTGTAGCAGGACCTGATGGTGAAACTGCTACAGGAGACTGTGGCGGGATGGACACAGGGGATGTGTTGCTGAGACGGGTATAAGATGGTGTCATGGGTGGTGTCTGTGGAGCTGCTGGGCTGACTGGAGAAGAAGGAGCTGCCCATGACCTTCTTGTTTTGGGAGAATGTTTGGGGCTCAGGATAGGGCTTGTATCTGCCTCAGCGCTTTTAAGGAGGCCAAGCTTTCGGAGGGCCTCGAGCCGGACCCTCTGAGGGTCCAACAAGAGCCGATCACTGCTAGGAGGCACTGGAAGTCCCGAGTTGCCTTCAGCTACTGCCCCAGCCTTGTGTGACTTCAGAATAATGCTGGCAGGAAGCTTCTTGGGCTTTGGGGCCACAGCAGGTGGACTCCTGGGCTCAGTGCTTTCAGGAGGAGGACTCATTTGCGGAACAGAGCTGAAAGCTACGGGACTAAGCTCTGGAGGCTTGTTTGGAGGCTCCTGGGTCACAGGGGAGGTCACTGATGTTCTCTTTGCAGAGGCTCTCTGGCGTAGCTGCTCCAAGTCAATAGTTGCCCCAGGCTTACTACCGGATATCCCTGCAGATGGAGGACGGTTTTTGGCTTTCTCTGGCCGTGGGGGAGGGCTTGGCTCATCCCTGAAGTCTGAGGGTGGAGGAATCAGACCCAGATCTATCTCAGGGGCCTTACTAGTCTGACTGTGGGAAAGCTTGTTACTTGAGATAATCTTTATATTACCATCTCCATCCTTGGATAAACACAACACCTCAGACTGAGTGGCTGGTGGGTGGATTTCACAACCAGTGGCTGATTCAGTGACTGGAGGTTTGGGTTGAGTCATGAGGTTCACTGATGTTTTGACATCTTTCATGTTGGCTGTAGAAGCTGGAGAAGACTGTAGGTCTAAGGTTTGATTGAGGGCGTGAAGCTCAGCTTTGTCTGGTTTCAGATCACTTCTGGACTCAGACGTGAAACTGGAAATGTCTAAGGATCAAAAGCACAGTTGCCAAAGTTAGAATTGGAGTTATTTTAGTGTAAAATGCACACATACATACACATATTCAACATAAGAATGCTATTCTGAAGATATTTTGACACACCAGTTGCACTCATCCGACCCATTTTTTCTGCCTGCAACACAGAATCCGGTTCATCATTGGATAACCCGCTGTCCTCCTGCACCTCCAGCGCTTCGATCGTCTCCTCCAGATACATGAGACACGCTCGCTCCTCTGCAGATAAGTGCTCCATACTGTCTTCACTCTGTGCACCAAACAAGAGACTGTAAAAACGTATTACAGGCATGAGAAAAACAACAGTTTCTCAACTCTTCAGCAATCTATGTCCTCCATTTAACCCCAAACACAGCCCCGAGAGACAGGACAGGAACAATAGGCCAGAGTTGTTTAGTGTTCAAACAGCTGCAAAGAAATGACTAATTATACCACTCAGGCCCTGTTCTTGGCCATCTTTCACTCCATATTGGCCTGTCAGAAGAAATTTATTTCAGGTGACTGCAGGTGCCTGTGAACAGCTTGAGATCGTCTCCCCTTTGGCCACTTTTAAAGAAAACCCACTCAATAAAATCACTTTGCAGCCCTCTTACTAAACAAACATCAGTGTATTTCACCACACGCACAGATTCACTTCCTCTGATTACACCTTCTCATGTTGACTGTAAATGCCCATGCAACCTCATGCACAAATCTAAGCGATTTAGTTTCGCAGTCCAACGGTAGCAGAGTCATGGTCATAAGTAACGTTGCATCAGTGAAGTGTGCCAATGTGTTGTATTACACAAGGAACAGATATGCTACAGAGACAGTGGGGCAGAGACAAGGAGATCTACAGCAGCACTCACATAGCCAGAGTTCATGCTGATTACACTGTCGCAGCTCCCAGCACTGTCCATATTACTCAAGGATTCCATGGCAACGCCGCCTGGCCACGTGTCACTCTTCGGCATTGCACAAGGAGGAGCACGAGGGCAGGACCTGGCCTTCACGGTCGTCTTTTTAAATGTGTAAATATCGCCAAGAACCGGGCTGAGGGAGAATCTGAAAGGTCAAGGAGAAAACGTAAGAAGAGGACAAAGAGAACCCGGAATCAGATGCGTGCCACCGCAATTAAAAATGTTTCTTACACTTTGTGCAATTAATCAAAGATTCAACCACTGAACATGAGAGGGAGCCTTAGTTTGAGGCTAAAAATAGTTCACAAAATTAGTTTGTAAACATCACAGCAACAACTATTAACGTCAAATCTTTCCATTAAGGTGATAAATGAAGGCCATAAATTACAGCTGATGGCTAAATGATCCCCATAATGTAATAGCTGTCCAATTTCAGATGCAATGTGCCGTCACAGTCACTCTGATATATTAAACATAACCAGTTACGCTAATGAGTCGTCACATAAATGAATTGATGTATTTGTAAACATTTTTATTTACACTTTAGACGTGGCCAGGATTAGTACGAAGTCCGCAGATTAATGGGGTTTTGTTGCGTTAAAGTGAAAATGTGCAATTTTGCACAACTGCTTTGACAGACTTATAAAACTGTGAATCTGCCCTTTCACTGCACTTTGTGACTTGAATGTTTTTTGAGATGTGTAACATTCACAAGTATTGACCTCCTTTCATACAAACATACTGATATACGTACTGATGTCATTTTTCTTGGACAATTGTGAATTCAGTTCTCACTTTTATTCCTTTATCTGTTCCATTTTCAGAAAACTATGAAATTTTAGCCTTTTTAGTTCGATATTCACGAGGAAAAAGTTGGAGTTGTTAAAAAGTTGTAAGGTATTAACTTTGGGGTTTATTTTAAATTAAAGTCAGACTGTGATATATCATTCCACCTCTTGCAATTTAAAAGCTGCATTGATGAGTAATAAAACACACTGTTGCTCAAATACAATACAAGTGGGGATTTAGCAGCGGTCTTGGTCTGGTATGACCGGTAGTTTTTGGTGACTAATGTGAGCTCACACAAGATCAATACCGCTGTATAACAGACATTACTGAGTCATTTCACCGACTTCTCTACTTGTGGTGCTTTTATAAACCAGGCTTTCAGTATCGGCTGCCGCTTAGCAAATGTAGCCCCATCTTACTTTAATGGCTATTACGCTAAACCTTAGAGTTGCAATGATACACCAAACAGCTATTTCAGTGATTGAGCACGTTCTCAAGCAGAAACGGTTCACGTCCCTTTGTTGCAGCTTCAGACTTTGCTGCTTTTCTTGTCAACTTAAACTGAAAGTTTTGTGAATTAGACTCTTTAATTAATTGAGAAAATAATACGGCCCAGTAATGAGGAAAAGAAATAACTGTGCTGGTTGCAGCAATACTATATCTTGAACAGAACTGTGACCATGAATTTACATTCTTAATGATGCAAGTTAAATGGTTTATTTTAGTAACAGCTGTGTAGATATGCTTTCTAAATGATTCAACAGATAGTGAAGAGAGGATATTTTGCATTGTAGCTTATGCTGAACACTGGCAGTGCATTAAGCAGTTCATTTTTCGGTTTTCCAGTCACTAGGAGTGAGTTATCAAGACAGAAATGCTGATCTTTGTCTGTGAATACGCATGAGATACTTCACATCATGTACGATCTTTGTACAGTCAGCTGATATGTCCTGTAATGATGCAGCACAACACTTCTTACTTGTGCTTCTTGCCTTTTATCCTGCACAAATTACAACTGACAGGCCAGGCATGAGGAGAGCATGGCAGCCAAATACTAGAGGAGTCATTACCGGCATCTGTTCTGCCTCAAAAGCCTCACTAATAGATGACTCATTTAGAAACACGGGGCACTCAATGACCTCATGAGACCACAGGGGAAGGGCCACTCAAAGCCAAGTTCTTACCTCCTTACTTTCCCTTTTGAGTGCTGAAGGCACATTAGCAAGTGCGCGAAGCAAATACCATCGACGACGAACAATGGTTGAGGCACGGCAGGGATAATATTTGATCAACTCTGCTTAAGGCTTAAGTGGATTTCGACTTAATAGGTCACACAAACACAATATGCAATATTCCAAGACAAAGGTTTTATAACCTGTTGTGTGGCTTATTCATCACGTAGCCACAGCCGCACAATCAGGTTCAGGTGTGTTCATGGAAGGAGAGCAAAGCTAGCTCTATTGTTCTCTTATCTCAGACAACTTTTGCTTAAACATATAAGAACAGAATTGGCATTGTCACTGTTCGTCTGTGACTTAGCCTCTAAACGGGTCCCTACTTTGGCACAAAGGTTGTGAGTTATCACAGACAGGAAACGCAAGACACATCCACCATAAACAGCAGGTCAGTCTGCCAGTAAGTACGAGTGATACGAGAACTGTTTCTAGAAAAGACAAAACTGGGGTCGGATGCTGGAAGGTTTCTCGTAACGGACTGCATCGCATTTCATGACAGAAGTTTAAACAAGGAGAAATATTTATCAGTGCTGATGCAAAATAATGATGACTAAACAAAATGTCTGAGTTTCATCCAGGGCTGTAGCGATGATCAAGGACTGAGAGGTCCTGCCTCTTGCATGTTGTTCTGTGAATTTGTTTTAATGGAAAAAAACAAATACATGACGGGACTTTTAGAGGCAGATTAAAGGATTTTTGGATTACAT
The DNA here is from genome assembly GCA_008933995.1 of Datnioides undecimradiatus. Taxonomy (NCBI): domain Eukaryota; kingdom Metazoa; phylum Chordata; class Actinopteri; order Lobotiformes; family Datnioididae; genus Datnioides; species Datnioides undecimradiatus. The sequence continues at coordinate 7,081,476 of WARS01000071.1, read as the reverse complement.
TTATTTAAATACATCTTTCACATCTACTTTTTCCAAATATACTTTTCCCTGGGACTTTGAAACCATTTTTGGAAAACAAAATGTAAATAAAATGTCTTAATCCACAATTAACTGAATGAATAAAACAATACATTTCAAATAACTGTAAAACATTTAGAGATTTTATTCCCAGAAATAATCTAAATCATCTGAATCATCATCATCTCTATGACAGTCTTAGCTTTTTTTGACTTATCTTCATCTCAAATATGGGTAAACTTTCTAAATATGTCAAAAACATCAAAAAGAATTATGTTTTTTTAATTTCCTTTTGATTGCCATTGTTGAATATCTAAGTCTTTTCTATAATTAAATCCTACATTAACAATAATCTGGGTGATCAGAGGATTTTAGTCTCAATCATACCAAATAATGTTCTGTGGAACTTCTTTAAACTCTTCACAAAAAAGTGTAAAACGTCTGTTTCCAACAGAAAATAAGCATGAAGCATGAAGACTAATAAAACTTCATTTTAGAAAATATTAGTTTTCTAAACGCTTTTGAAATATTCTTATGTTACTTTGCAGATTTATTTATACTTGTGTCTTCAGAGTCTGAGAGTTTAAAGATTCAAGTAACAAGGAAAAGAATGAGAAAGAGATTTTGTGATTGCTCAGCTGCATCCTGGGATATACCCTGGGTTGAAAACCACCAGAGCAATGACATTTTGGGTTTTGTTGACATGAAGGCATAGCGAGGACAGTTGGGGGGGAAAACCTGATCACCAACACCCACATTCACACACGTTTTCTGGTAACAAAAGCAGGCTGACAAACTGGTGAGAGCTTTAATAACTGCTAATTACTGTCCCTCCCATTAGCCCATTCAGATCAGCAGAGCGAGAAACAAATGTCCAAGCCCGAGCAGCCAACACCTCTCAAACCTGAACGAGGCCACAAACCTGTAGGGCAGCAGGAGGAAAGCTCACTACACCCACAGCTGAGTCAGGATTTAATAGTGACAGGAATGTCACTTTGCTTGCTTCCATGTCTTCAAGACGACACTTTAAATTCAGCCGAGTGCTCTGATGTGAGCATGTGAATTACACCCCGGCAGACAAAACTCCTTTAAACTATAAAAAGGGGGAGGATCGGCTCCAGGTCTTTAATGTGTTTACTGTGAGAACAGCTGCACAGTTTATGAGCCAGACTTACAATCCAAGAAATCATCATTTACAATCTATGATGACAAATTATAGTGTGCTAGTTAAAATAATAAGGAGAGAGAAAGAGATGGGGGGGTTGGAAGTGGGGGGGGGGTCCAAAAATGTGAAGTATGTGTTCAAGGGCAACCAGAGAACTGGTTTAATGATTAACAGTAAACAAAGGTTCATGGTGAACTCCGGGTTGTGCAACTCACAACCTGCTGGAGTGGACAGAAATATTTCATCAATGTTTAGCTTGGCACATTGTCCCACTAAAATCACAATTATTGACATTTATGTGCAAATATTTGTACTTTCCCTGACTCGAGCTGTACTCACCCAACCACCAAGTATTCCCTGATCAAACACTAATAATCAATGTGTCGTCGAAAGATATATGAAGTCTCACAGAGCATGAACGGTGATTAGTGATGATGGTCATATGGTGGGAATATTTCTTTGACACTGGCAGGAGGACTTAGCTGAACTGATGGGAACTGACACAGGATCGGTTTTATTCGCACTCATAAAACCTCGACGATTATATGGGGAAATGCAATAAAAGCGTGGAAAAGACAGATCAGTCAAAAGAAATCTGATTGCACGTCCAAACGAGCACTGCTGCGGGGTTTAACATAACCTTTTCCTCACAGCTTGCAACACCTCTGTACCATGAATAAAGCAGAAACACGCACTCACTTCAAGCGGGGTGATTTCCTGGCCACTCGGCGGAGAGGTGAAGTCTCGGGGTAACCGTGCAGCTGTGCGCGTGTTTTCGCGTCTCAGTCCATCGCAGCGGAGAGAGCCTCACATTCCCCCCGAGTCCTGCAGCTGCTCTGACGACGGTTAGTCACTGACTGAACCAGGTGGGGAAATGATTGCAGACAGGTGAGCCAATTAGCTTCCGGACAGGTGGGTGTGTGCAACCAATCAGCGAATGTCTGATGTTTCCAAGGGAGAGCCCATTAAAAAAAAACACAATGAACGCAGATGACGTATGTAAAAATGAATGTAATAATAATAATAATAATAATAATAATAATAATAATAATAATAATAATAATAATATATTGTATCTATATATTATATTTATAATATTTAACACATAAGCTATAGGAAATTAGTGTTACTGAAATTCAAAATACCCTTAAGAAAGGGCCTGAAAGTAGTACTACATGTCTTTATGACATGTATAATAAATGATTTATTAATCTTTAATTATTAGTAAGGACCCATTAATTAGAAACACTTTGCGGAAATTTGTATTGCCCTTTATTAAAATCACATATGTGTGTAGCTTTAAGTAGTATTTGTCAAGGACAAGTTAGGAAGTTAATGTAATTAATGAAATACAGTAACTTACATTAATGGGTAATAGCCAGTCTAGAATGATTATAGGTAATAAAGTTACTTATAAATCCTTCATTACAAATCCCGCATTGCGTCTCTTTTTATATTTTTTCCTTTTTTATTGTTTGTGGACTGGATGCTGTGAGGGGTCTGTGTCCAGCTGGAATCTGAGGACAAAGGAGGCCTATCTTCAGATATCACCATCCACATCAGCAGTGCAACAAGTCGATCTGTTTTCCAGGAACAGCAGCGTTGCACCCTCTTGCACATCTATGAAAATGAGCAGCACTGTCAACTCATATTCTCATCTGCCCCAGATATTGTCATCTGACCTGTTGTTCTGTTCATGTTTTCTTGTCAGCCGGTGACGTCACTTTACAAAAAGCACATTTTTAACATACCAGCAGTGAGTTTGTGTCACAGATACGATGCAGGGCTAAAGGTAGTGACACACATTTGTCCACAGGACAGATTATACTCACCAGCAAGCAAAACATTGAAGGTAGTGGTGGTTTTCTCTACTAGAGTGATTTCTAAGATGTAGCCTAAAGCAATAAGCTATTTTAGATTCATGGGAAAGTTTTAGTAAAGTATAACCACTTCCTGTTTTCCAAAACAAACATTACAGGCAGCACAAACCTTTTTATGGCTTTAAGCCCCATTAGTGAACAAAATATGAGTGATAAAATAGACGAGAACCATTATTTACTTAAATGTTGCGTTAGTTTTGTGATGCATTGTGAATCCAGCAATCAAAAATCCGAAAATGAAGTCTGCCACTCTGAAATGAGTCACAGGAAAAATTGTGCCGTTTATAAAAACAGAAAAAGGACTTTTTAAAAATCAGTTTTCCCGTTCAGAGACTCCAGAAGTATTTTGAGGCGAGTGTTAAATGAGTTACCTATTGTTGACATATTTCACAGCTGTTGGCATTTGAATTATAGCTGCTGTCATTTTCTTCTGTCAATTCATTTCCCGTCTTACAAAGATACAATTAAAAAAAAAAAAGCACAACGCCGAGCGAGGGCAATTTGAAAAATGTTCACTATTTAAATTAATCTCCGCTAACAACAGCAAACGCAGGCACAACATCAACACAGGCTGTTTTTCTCCAATGGAAAGTCTCAGACTGGTAAACAGCATTTGAAGGTTTTCACACATCTGCATCAGGTTAAATGGACCTGAGTTGGCAAAGAAAACACACAGACTACAGATAGAATGAATCATGTGATGTTGGACAGTGACTTTAAACACACATAAATACACTGTTTGTCCTTATAAACGTGCCTTTCCAGACACGTAATGTTATTGCAGTCGGCTCCTGCTGCAGTCACAGGTTAGTTTTCGTCTGACAGAAAGAAGCTCTGATGATATTTCACTGTCAGCCTGGGGTCCTTTTATCTCCTGTTCAGTTACACCTTCGCTGAAGCTGAAGCTGCTGCTGTCCATCTCCCTGCAGAAATGGAAGCTGAGGGTTTGAGACCAAACATTTCATCCTGACACATCCACTGACCATCCATTATCATCTGGTAATCAATCAAGATTGAACAGCGGTCGACAAAACACATTATATGAAAAACAAGATCAGGGAATGGACGAATAAAGAGTCAAGAGACAGCATTTCTAATTGCGCCATTTATTAGTTGTACAATTATGAAAAATAATCATAAAAAAGACTGGAAGCCCAAGATTATTTACAATCTTTTTTTTAAAGTGAGGTCCCTCTTCTGAGTCATTGTTTTCTCAGCCTTTTTGTTTTTTTGTTTTTTTTTTTTAAATCACAGGGTTTTTATTCACGATATGTTTAAGTTTATAAGACATAGTCCTTTTCTCTCTTTTGACAAACGTCAAAAAAATTACATACGTACATACATACATATACATACATATATATATATATATATAGATATCTATAAAAGCAAAAATCATTCAAGTATCAAAATACAGACCGCTAGATTCATGTACAATATCATTCTCATCATTGCTTGTCATCAGATTAGTCCCGAAACATCTCTCCTGATCCTTAGCAATGTGCAAAAGCAGAACGGGACCAGGCTGATGGCTGAAGGCGCCGACGCCACCGAGCTGGAGACAGTGTACCGTAGAGTTAACGTACTGGCCTGACAACGTACCACATATACAACAGTTAAATCAAAGCCACCTGACTATGTACCCATATACACATCAGCTGATCAAGAAGTACCATTAACAGTCAGCATACTGGGAGTTAGCTAAGGAGAGAAACATGCTGTGCCCTGTTGTTCTGTTCTGCAGCTAAAATCTAAACCACATCCCAGCCGGCATGGCAGGTTTGGTGAATAATCTTGGCGAGATTAACTGAACAAAAGGAGCAGGGAAGGTACAAAGAGAGAACTGCAGTGAACCACACCTGATCCAGTTCCAGCACTAGGACGCATAAATGTCCTATAAAACAATTAAAACATCCCAAAAAAAAGAAGACAGAGAAAGCTTTCAAATCAAATAAAAGTCACCCCCTGTTATATTATTATTATTATTATTATTATTATCATTATTATTATAAAACAGTCTTTGTAGTGTCAGTTCCTCTGCCCTTTGAATTTGGTTAGAAACTTCCTCCCGTGCAAGATTAGGCTGTTCATCACAGTTATACATGTACAGTATGAGAAGCTGATGATCACCATGAGACGCTACAATGTGGGAGGAGCGTGTGCCTACAGTGTGAGGTCTCTGTCTGATGTACCTTTGTGTTATAAACACACACACACACAGAAAAAAAAAGGTGATTTCCTTATCTCAGCCACTTCCTCTTTAACTACCAGTTCTGCATTGAAACAGTGCAGGTACTTTTCCTGAAACAGTTAAACAGTGACTGTCTGAAAACATAAATAAAAAAAAAAACCCCATCTGACCGGGACAGCCATCACTTTCTGACGGACAGGAAATGTTTTCTGGTGAAGTCGGTGAGGTCAGATGAAGCGATGGACTGCGCAGCGTCTGTTTAGGTCTCTGGGCCCCCGAGTGTTACAGTGGCGGGCGCAACATCTTGATGCATGGGCTTGTGGGTCGCTTTTCCAGCAACAAAAACCCCCCCAAAAAAAACATCCTACCCACCATGCAACAGGGGCTCATTCCTGTCCTTTCTTACTGGCTGGGAGGGGCCACAGTGGTCAGCTAAAGGGAAGGGACACACAGACACAGGCACACACACAAACAGAGCAGTGAGGTTAAAATAAAGTAAAAACAACAGTGGATGGTGACAGACTGCCCCCCCCCCCACCTTTACAATGATTAACTCTTAACTCTCAGTGGCTGTAAAATATTAACCTGGTGTGATTGGCAGAACAAAAAGGCAATGGTGACAGGACGGACGTAGAAGGCATTTGTTGTGAAAAGAAGAAGAAGAAGAAGAAGAAGAAAAAGACGAAAAGACGGGACAGAGGAAGATGCACTGACTCGAACACACTTAGGGATTTGGTAAAAGTGCTTAGTTTATAGTTAGTTCACTCCCGAGGAAGCAGCAGGTTTAAATCCTGGTGCTCTGACTGATTGACAGAGGAGGGCGCGACAGTCTTAAGAAGGCTTGGACTGTCTATTTTCTGGACCGCTAACACGCGGCTCCATATCTGCTCCTTTGCCCCATCCTGTTCCCCCTCCCACCCCAACTAGAAAATCCCCCAAAATGCTTACTTCATTAGCTCCGAAAAGGACTTTATCACAGTGCTAAGATCTTAGCCTCCTTTGGCTTGGAGCGGACTGCTGACGATATAAAATACCCTCTTAGTTAATCCGGCGTACCCTCTCTAACACCACGACTTCTGAACCCCGCTGAACAGAAACGGCCTGCGACAGTCCAGCACAGAATTACGGAACCAGTTTCCTCGGGAAACATGTCCATCCAGGTACAGGATGTGTGCAGCCGTGTGCGGGGTCACTCTTGGCCTGTGGTAAGCAGGAGTGTCTCAGCACTCGGAGAAGAAGTCAGGAGTTGAAAGGTCAGAGCGAAAAGCCTCAGAGTGGCCGTCGCCTAATGGAAAGCAGGAAAAGCACCGAGAAGAAAAAAAATAAAAAGAGCTTATCACCAAGAGTCAATAGTGGGGGGGGGGAAAAGGGAAGCATTGTACACAGAGTTCAGGAAGCATACACGGTAAACAGAGAAAATAAGAGTGAAGGTGAGCGGCAGGCTGGTACTGTGAGTGACACCAGCTGGAAGAGCGCTGACGAGGTGAAAGGGCTGCAGTTACAACCAATAAAAAAGGTGCAGAAATGGTTTGTGAAGGTGGAGCAAAGCACTCGGTTAGCTGTCGCAGGCTGTGTGGCGTTCAGGTGAAGACACAAGTGATGGCTGAAGGGGGACACGGCGCAGGGAGGGCAGAGTGGGTGGGTGGGGGTGGTCCGGCCCAGAGAAGCAAGAGTCACAGTGGAAGGCACACAGAAGGAGGGGAAGGAAGAAGGGGGGGGGTGAGACCAGGCCCAGAGGTCAGAGGTCAGGAGGAAGAGGGGTCCACTCAGAATATGGTGGTCTCGTACTTAGTGCTGATAGTGCGCTTGGATTCCTTGGGGTCCACCAGCCACGTGGCGCTGCCCTGGGACTGAGAATCCCCCTCCTGTTCCACGACGTCACCCTGTAAACATAAGCAGAGGGTGTCAAACGGTTGGCCTCACAGCAGCAGTGGACATAAAGGTGCAAAATGCAGGGTCTTCACGTTTTTTGCAAAGTTGTGTTTCTTCACTCCAGTTAAACTCATTAATTAAGAGTAAAACCAGTGACTTTCCATTATATTAGATACATATTAGATCTGGTATCAGGTATATTTTGCTAATTTACTTCATTATTTCATGTTTTCTGTTTCTCTTTTTAACCAAAGATATTACTCTCACTTCTGTCTTTTGAAGTCGCATTGAAAAAAATTAAGTTTAACTTAAAATAAAATGCCATTCTGGCTACGAGTCTGCTCAAAAAGAAAATATTCAATTTGTCCTTTCCTCTAATCACTTTTAGGACTTTCCATCTTAAAAGGTTAAGCCTAATTGTTTATTCTTCACTCTGAAAACAACAGTTATGATGCAAATAAAGGAATATCTTGTCTTAATCGTCAATTAGGCGGGGCAGCAGTTGGACTCCTCTGTGAATGAAAATATTGCTGTGTTACTGCCAAACTGCCACCGGGGGGCGCCTGAATCATTAGCAATATTTCAAGCGTTCATCAGTCCACATGTGGCTAAGTGCAGGAAAATATACAATTTTCAAGTAAACCACAGTAAAACAAACAATAACAACACTAGAAATGCACAGGGGCAAAATGAGTGAAGGACACAAATGGAGGCTTGTAGGATGTTTAGGGCAGTGAAATGGGAAAAAAAAGCAAAGCAAAACAAAACAAAGGAGCAAAGTGTGACAGGGATGGGGGTGGGACAGGATGAGACAAGCACATGAAGGCAGCACCTGGGCAGCAGGGCTGGCAGAGTGCAGCGGGAGGAAGGAGGGACGGTGGGTGGTGCAGGTGTAACAGTAACAGCAACGACTGTCGAGAGGAGGAGAGTCCTGGGAGAGACAAACCGCCAGGAGGAGACAGGAGGAGACGAGGAAGAGGAAGGAGAGGGGGGAGAGCACAGGAGAAACAGGCAGGAGGAGGGGGCGGAGAGAGAATTAAAGAGAAATTGACACAGATTTGAGTAGCGTGAGGCAGGAGCAGTGATCTGTGGCCACAGTGGGCAGCTTACGGGTGTGGGCGTGTGTCGCAAGTCAGGAAAGGCGTTTCTGGAAAACTGCGTTTCGACCCCCCCCCCCCCCCCCAAAAAAAGGGCAGAAAACCAACAATATACACGAAAATATAACAGATGAGGGAAACACAGGCAGACAGGATGCTGCTGAGTTCATTAAGCTGCAGTCAGGAGATGTGTGACTGGTCCCTGAGGTGTCGTTAGCTCGTTTATATTCAGCACGGGCTGACTTCTTAATAGTTTAATGCAAATGGCCAAACAAACATCAGCACAGCGTGTTCATAATGATGTGAAACGCTGCGGCGTGGTACAAATGGTCTCCGACTTGCCTAATGTGTTTTGAGCGTTGGAGTCGAAAACGGGCTTGAATTGTGCCCCCCCCCCAAAGAAAACCTGAATTATTACACAACGCGTCGCCATGGCTCGGTGAGGCTTTGGTTTAACATGCAATAAAGTTTTCTGGCGCGACTTCACCTCCTTCTGCGGTGCGCGGTGAAGGAGTCTGAAACTTAAAACTCCCGAAAGCACTCGCAGTATAAAGAGCTTTAACGCGGGACCAAAGTGTTTCAACATGTGGCTTTCATCGGAGTCCCTGGCCGAGCAGAACCACGTTGGTCTCACCATAAAACGGTTCTAGATAAAATATATTTATAAATAAACATTTAAAGTGCGCTGAATTACCCGATAGCAGTGCCTGACTGCGATGTTCCCACGCACACAAAGAAAACCATCCCTGGAGTACTTTGATCCTAGTGAAAACTTTAACACGAGCTGGGTTGTACAGGAAGTTTTCTTTCCGTGATTTCTAACCAGATTTGCGGATGCTTATTCGCAATCAGCGTCGAAGATAATGACGTCCGTGGGGAGCGTAAGTCCCTGCGAGTCTAAAAATACGTGCGTGACGTCTGCGCGCTCAGATCTGTCTGAGTTACGAGCGCGAGGGGGAGACGGACTGTTGATGCAATAGCTGTGCAAATATGCCGCTATTGGTTTTAAAGTGTGTCGACTGCCTGCATGTGTCGTGTGTCGCATCCGCCGCTGCAGCTGCTGACCGTGTCGATTAGTGGGCGAGGCTACAACAGCTAACTTCCTGTGCCATGCCCGACTCACCGCTGACTTCCGTACACTGCCTCGCGGTTTGGGTACGGGTCGGCTGGACTTCGTCTCAATCACCTCTGAACCGGGTCCCACTGGGAAGTTCTGGTGCTGTTTGGTCCTCTGGGCCTGGAGAGCCAGCTGATAGGCGACCTCGAACGCCTGGCCAAGCGTCAGTATAATCTCATACGTCAGGTTCTGTGCAGAGAGGGAGAAGGAGGTGGACCCTTTTTAAGTATTCTGGACTTTGACTCTCCCCAGCTGAGAGAACAACACAACACCGCGAGACAGCAAAAAGATATCAGACTAAAGTTTCTTCTGCCTAAAACTTCTTCAAAACAAAATTGCATAACAAGGAGAAGTGGCAGTAATCTCAGGAGTATTTTGCAGCAGCAAGCAGCTCCCTCCCCCTCAGCACCTGAACTGGAACACATCCGCTGTAGCTTAGTATTAAAGCCGCCGCTGCACTCTATTGTTATACCCTGACAGCTCCCAAATATGAACAAGCACCTCAGATTAAAGACAGAGGATTCAAGCTTCACACCGCATGCCTGGGGAAGCTGGGGGGAAAAAAAGAAAAAAAAAAGCAATCACATGGTGGGAACAGACGCAGAACACGACGCAGAACACGGGGCTCGGGAAATCATCTGCACATCCTTCGATGAAGAACCTGCCTTGAGACAAATACCCTGCCTGTTTACCTCCTGATGTGCCTCTCGGCTCTATGTTCCCCGTTGGTGAGACCGATAGCAGCAGTTTGGTCGATCTGGTTTAGAAAAACCTGATCACATCTCACACCTCTCTGCTGTGGCCTTGGGCGGTTATCAAAACCACTTTAGCACTCTTCCTGCTGTGGGGCAGCCCCTTGTCTCAGCCCCGCAGAGGACATCACAGAGCTCGCAGAGCCACGGGAACCCAGAGGAAGCTGTGCATTGTTAGCCTGACTTTAGTCTGGTATGACCCCGGCTGTATTATGAGCCAGATTAGCAGGATAATCATCAGATCTCAAGGGGGGGGGTGGGCAGAGTAGGTAATGGAGAGCTCGTTATCATGGCCAGGGGGAACACTGTGCCTACGAGGAGGCAATCAGCTCCAACTGAAGCGTGACACCTTGAGGAGATAGGTCAGGCTAGAGATAACGGTGTTGACCGTGCAGGCTGTCACATCTCCTCAGCGTAAGGAGGAGGAATTCAAATTTTCAACACCAGAAATTCTCCTCGTCGTTTTTTTTGTTTGTTGTTGTTTTGTTTAGCTTTATAATTTTATCCTGAGATCTGCAAAGCTGTGTGTTTTTCAGTGTGACTCAGAGAGGGTTTACTTACCACGTCTACTGTGCTGAACACATGGCAGTAGTGGTGGCTGGTCTGCAGGTCCTTGGTGATGTAGGCAAACGTGCACAAGTCCTCCGGGTCCTGGGCCGCGCAAGAGATATTACGGATCTCATGCTCTGCGATGATGTTCTGCACCAAGAGCAAAGTCAGCATGAGACTATGAATAATGAGCTTCTGTCTGAAGGCGTTGATCGCAAATAGAGCATCGACCTATGTGTGACCTGAGCATCAGCGCTCTAAGTGGTGCATTATGAGAAGAAAGGATTTATGAACATGACAAGTAAGGAGGAGACGTCGAGGCGTAAATCGCGTTTCACAGCTGTCGCAGTGGTGAAGGGCGGCCACACAAAAGTAACGCCGTGCTGAGCTTTCGAGGAAATCTTTTTCTTTTTTTTATTAATGTTAAATAAATGTCAATATGTGCAGACTCGCTCCCCATCAGGAAGTACAAACAGGAACACGTCTGACAGAAACTTCACACACACGGCGGAGCAGCGTGATGTTTGACGGCGACACTCTGCTGCACGCAGCCTCAGATGACTCAAATCCTAACAAACAGGCCGTTATTTGCACTCAGTCTGATGCATAAAATGAACTCTGAAGACACGCGGGGTTGAAAGCAGCGCGCGGAGCTGGTGGCTGACCTTATTGGCGGCATCGATGAATTTCACACCCTTGTACGTGATCGAGAGGACGATGGTGGGGACTTTTCTCATTTGCTCTGTCGACCTCTGGAGGCAGAAAGCACAGAAAGGTGATTAACGGCGCACATGTGGCATTTGTGTGCTCCCTTAGATAAGAGACGCCACTTTTAGCATACCCGCATTTTGGCACAGGCATCCTGCGTTGACTCGGTACCCCTTAGGTCCTTGATCAGCATGGAACCAAGGTACTGCAAGGTAACGGGAGAGACGTTGGTGCGCAAGTTCGTGTAAACTGCACCACGAAGGAAGGAGAAAGGCATGAACGTACGCTGGCTTCATAGGCGCAGGATTCAAAGATGAGCTTCTCAGGCTGATGATGCCAGTTCTGGACCGGGGCATACGGTGCAGCCAGGCTAGGCGGTCGCAGTGTCAGACGGGGCTCCCGATGCCGCTCTTCGTACCGCTCCTGGAAAATTAAGCATTGTTAGAAGACTGAGAGAGGCTGTGTGTAGTCAGTACGTCACACACTGCTGGAACGAGAGGTGCAGCTAAACCCAGGCGTACGTGCGATCTGTGGTGTTCGCTGCGATATCTCTGCGTGACGTCGTAGTCAGTATCTGCCACTTTCTTCCTCCCCGGCTCGCTGACTGGCAGCAGAGGATCCATTGAGCGGCCTGTGTAGGAATCCATCTGACTGAGCGGAGACGAGGTCTGGGATCCTGGCAGGTCTTGGCACTGGAGAGAGTCAGAGTCGCACCAGGTTAGTTTGTCCATCGTCTTGCACGAACACCTCTGGAGGCTCTCGTTACTACGGCTTGAACTTTAAAAGTTGCGGGTAAAACAGGCGAAGCAGTGTCCTCACCCTGATCTGAGACAAACGGGGAGGTTTGACTGGAGGCTCCTCATAGGGCCTCTCTGCTAAGGAGGCAATGATGCGTTTCCTGTGACCAAGTAGGGAGATCTTTAGCACCTGGAGGAAAGAGGAGATTATTTGGTGAACTCGAGGAAGCAGAGGCGCCAAAAAATTGGAGGAAGACAAAAACACATTAGACGCCGCTACTTAACTCGTCACTTTGTCTTCGAGCCTCTGAGACCTAATGAGATCCTAAATGTTTTATCTTAGAGTAACACTAATCTTACTGGTTTATTTCCTGACCTTTAAACCTTTAATCAGGGGAAGCCTTTGAAACAGCTTCTTCAGGATTTAACCACCAAACGTATTCGTGTTTCACCTTCAAAGTTTGAGTTCCCTGCCTCCTCAAACTGAACCTGGAGTAAACTGTCAAACCTGTCCCCCCGGATTTTCTTTGGCGCACTGTAAAACTAATTTCACCCTCTGATACTCCTCGTAGTCCCTGTACGTCACTGTGACTCACGTTGACAATCTCCAGTTCCCACAGGTTTTTGACACAGTCTAGAGAGCGGTAGCCGCTGGCCAGGAAGTTTTGCAAGTACTCGTGCAGGCCCAGATTCTCCAGCCAAGAGGACAGGGAGCTGCTGCCGTCACAGCCGAGCGCTTTCACCTGTAGGGGAACACTTAATCATTCACTGATCCTTTGAGGGCTTCGGGACAACGTCTGGGCCTGTATGCTGCCTTTTTAACCAATATCTTGAGAAAAGCTCATCACAAGTGAAAATCCTGCATTTAAAAAGTAAAAGTACAGAGGTGCAGTCATCTAAATTCACTTTGAATATGAACTCTGCAGAAAGACGGCCCCGTGACTGCTTTCTTATTACGTGATTTAATTTTAACGTTGTTGCCACAGTCGGCAGGCAGCGTTTTATTGTTTCAGCTAGCTGAGTTGGATCTGGTTCATCTACTTTATTTGCAGTTAGTTTAGTCCACTCAGATGTTATCCAGCCCCAGGAGAGTTGGATCAAGTCGATAAATCTGGGGGTTCGTGAGATGATTGAGAGAAGAAAGAAAGATTTTCATACTTTTTATCTTCTCTTTTCCTTTTACAATACAAAATAATCCCAAAGAACAGAAATTTTGGTGCAATTGTGACAGAGAACTGAAGGGGTCGGTCATGTATGATATAACTTGGTACTAAGGGGAGATTAGCAGCTTGTGATCTATAATTAGATGCAATGCAAACGCTGAATAAGGTCACGCTAGGCTCAGGATAAATACTGAAGTGGTAATCGATGATTTGTCACCTTTGGTAACGAACGTGCTGCATGCAGGATCTTCTTTCTGTGGCTTGGGTCTGTGATCCCGATCTCTCTCAAGTCCTGGTCCTCCATTACATTGCTCCCCTATAGAAGAAAGTACCAAAACACTGTTTAATGACACGAGCCAATCTAGTTTAGACAAATCCTGCACGAGAAGAGCCTATGCTGCAGGTTAAGTATCGATCACAAGTAATGCTACCATTGCAGAACAAAAGCGGCAATTACTCTTGAGTGAGATCTTCAAAGTCTTCCCTGGGACCCAACCTACTGACTGTAGTAAAGGAGGCCACGTCGATAACCTCTTAAATGAGATGTGAGTGTGTGTGTGTGTGTGTGTGTGGGGGGGGTGCTGACAGGGACGTGTGTGAATGATGGCCGAAACCGTCTTTGGTTACACACGGTGCCACCGTCGGGACAGCGCGGCAGGTAATGGATAATGGAGAGAGGAGCGATAAATCAATGTCAGAGCTGCAGAGTGGTCAGCGATACGAGATGGAGGGGTAGAACACTACTGCAACGATGGCTGACTGCAACGGATGCTGCACGGGGAGGAAAACACTGTGGCGCGTAAAAGCAAAGCCTGTGTTTCTGCAGTGAACGTCAGTCGTTAGCAGCAGTGTGAGAGTCAAAACAGGTTTTGACACATCATTGCAACCCAGGTGACGAGGAAGAAGACGGTGAGAGCGCCACGTGCACCTTATCGACTGTAGGCTGAGCAATAAATGCCAGCAGTGTAGCTTCTAAAGACCCGGTCAGCAACTAAATCTCATGTGTTAAAGTATCATGATGCTGCTGCCTCAGGAGCAAATTGTGACGGCTCAGGGCACATGTGGCTGACTCCTCAGTATGAACCTGGAGTTAATCCTATGGGGACACACACACACACAGACACAGCAGTAACAGGACAGAAGAGAAGCCGCCTGTAGGTCAAACCTGACAGCCTGCTTTTCATGCAGACGCTGTAGATGCAAACAAGGGGCGGAAAGGAGGAGCAGGGGGGAGGAGCGAGCCTGTCAGTGAGAGTAAAACTGCAGAGTAATCTGCGTAATGCTGCCTATGGAATCACAATGCTAATCACAAGAGCGCTGAGTGCGTCACCGATATACAGTTTTACAACGATTCCACACGTGGGTAATATGAGCAGCTTGGAGTTTACGGCGGATGCTCTGTGGGAGTTTTGAGAACAGAAAGAAAGAAAGCTGGACAGACAGACAGAAACGCTCAGACAGACAGATATGGTAGGGAAGACAGTAAGTAAGAGAAAAGAGAAATACTGAAAGACAGAAAACTGACACTAAGACAGGCGCTAAAAGGACAGAGAGACAGGCGGGCCGTCATCTGAACTGAAATGCAAACAGACAAAAAGAAAGAGAGACTAATATCCTGAAAGACAGACAGACTGGCAGAAAGAGAGGAGGAATAAAATATGGAAAGAGAGGCAGACAGAAAAAAATACAAAGCGGCAGATAGAAAAAAAGGAAGGACTAAGGAAAGACAGTAAGAATGACAGAGGGACAGACTAAGGAAGACAAAATGAAACAGAAAGACGAAGAGAACATTCACACTGAGACAGGCAGAGAGATGGGCAGGCAGCCGGTCAAACAGAAAGACAGACAGGCAGGCAGGTAGGCAGTAAGAAGGAGAGACACAGACAGAAATAAAGAAAAGTTAAGAGTGCATGAGCTCTCTCAGGAAGTCACGTTGGTTGCAGCGCTGCAGAGACGCAGCCCCCTCGTCAGAGCTCGCGTTGAGCACAAGGCATCGTGACGCAACTCTTCTGCTTTCTTAATGCCTCGCGATAAACTGACAGCTTAAAGCCCATCATCTCTGAGCAGCAACACGCCGGTCGCCGCCTCTGCGGCCGAGCACTGAGGCTATTCGGTAGAGCCGGATGGATAATGGTGCTTTCACAGTGCATGGATCATTGCATTACTGTCCCACTGGAGATGAACTGATAAATGGTTCTGTGAGGGGAAGCAAAGCCGCGACTGACTGAAGCTACAGTCTTTGCTCCCATTTCACAGCTTGTCTTCTGCACCTTTACTGTTCAGCAGGTGTGTTTTAATGCAGCGATTTTATTCCTTTCCCAGAATTACTTTGCCTTTCCCGGACGCACGTTTTATGCCCTTTTGTATTCAAAGTTATCTGTTTATCGAACTCTATAGAATTGTAAGACACGGCTAAGCAGAGGAACCGGCCAAGTGCATCTGTTTCTCACTGCAGAGAACAAAACGCGTGTGGTGTGTTGTGAAACTGACCTACTGGGTTTGTGGGTTTGGTGGAGACTGACATGATGAATCCATTCATTGATCATCTGGTCAACTGGCAAAAGATTAATCACCTAAAATTTTAATAATTGATTAACTCTTCAAGGCATTTGTCAATCAAAATCAAAATGTTTGTGTCTTGACTGATTAACTTCTAATGATCAAATGACTTCTGATCATAAACATAACACAAATCAACAAAATAATCTTTAGCTGCCAACCTAACAGACATGACTAGCAAACCCTGGCGGTGGATCTTCTTGATATGAATTGGTGGGATTTGTTCCAATCCACACGAGCAGGAAAGATTAGTCCATTACTGGACTGACTGATCATTTTGACTGATTAGATATGATTGTTCCAGTATTTTTTGCTTTTAGTCAGTCAATATTTTGTTGCTTCTGGACGGTTGTGGTCAAAACAAATTGGATGGCAGCTGAAGACGTCACCTCGAGCTCTGTAATATTAAAATGAACAATTAGGCGTAACGACGTAGGAGGGCGATATGATCAAAATCACCGCATGCACCCGCTTAGATCACAACACGGTGATGTTCTGGGATCCCTCCTTCTCTGCTTTTACAGCGGCTGGCCAAATCAGGTTACTCTGCGAGGCGGGTGAATTTGTGAGACCCTAGTGAAAAATGTATTAAACAAATGAGAAAATAAAACGGGCCAATTAATTGATGAATGAAAACTGGTTGTTAGCTGCCGCCCCAGCCCTCGTTTTGCTTCCCTGAAACAGCCTCTCCTGAATACAAACGCAGCAAACGTGAAGCCTCATAAGGTGAGAAATGCTTGAAAGGGATCATCTCGTCTTTGAACGGTTGCCGGGCTGATGAAGCTCCCATCTCCCTCAACATAAATATTACATTCACCTCTGCTACGTCTTGATAAGCCATTTATCACCACGCCGGGACTCTGAAAACACAGTGACTTGGTGACAAATTCTGACTAATGCTGGTCCCCACTTTCTCGCACCGCGGGCTCAGCGGGCCTGAAAAGTGAGACTACATTAGTCGAGAAAAAGCTTGCATCAGCGAGGCGCGGGTGAGAAGAATGCATCTAGATTGGTGTGAGCTACGTGGTTTTGTGGAGGTGAATGTGCGGCCCATCCGTCTCTGCTGTTCCCCCACTGTCCTCTCATTAAAATGCTGCACCCTCCCCGGCCTATCCAGAGAACAGACACAGTGGTCCCCCTGGTTTAAAAGCACTCTGAATTCAGGCCGGGGGCTCGAGGGCATGGATCACTCATCCCGACCGTCTAAAGGACAGCTCACCGACAGAACTGAAAATCATAGTTTGTCC
The DNA here is from genome assembly GCA_008933995.1 of Datnioides undecimradiatus. NCBI lineage: Eukaryota > Metazoa > Chordata > Actinopteri > Lobotiformes > Datnioididae > Datnioides > Datnioides undecimradiatus. The sequence continues at coordinate 7,064,421 of WARS01000071.1, read as the reverse complement.
TCCTAAACAGGCTGTCACAAGACCACATGGGCCTGTGAAAGAAAAGCTGGAAACTGTGTCAGAGGAAAAAAACTGACCATCTATTCGATCTGACTCCCGCACAAATGTTTTTCAAATGGGTAAATGGACAATACATCACCACCGCTGCCCCAACAGAAAAATCAATCAATCCATTTCCAATCGTTGCGCTTTTTAATGCACGAAGCCATTACCGAATTTCCAATTTGTCTGCGGGCTTCGACTCTAACCACTTTGCATTTGTTGCAAAGCCATAAAATAACAATGAAGACTGAGACAGGGGGGGGGGGGGGGCCGGCCCTGTCACAGCTGACGGTACAGCCACCAGAAGCTCAGAAGCAGACTCAAGAGAAAGGGCGCAGTTTTGTTTCAACAAGCATCAGTTGTCAGTGCCGGCGAGCTCTGGAGAGCTGCACGGCCGCGCGGAGCTTGTTTCATCGGGGCGTTTGCTCCACGAGTCGATAAAAAAAGCACCTAATTGGTTTCAGGAGAGGCTCGTCTCTGCTTCGGTGCTTGAACACAACACAATCACTGCTGGTATTGATCCAATTCTAGAGCGAGCCTGCAGGGTAGACAGAGATCACAGCAGTCCAACTGGCAAAGTAAACACGGTTTAATTAGTGATCTTGCTGCTACAGCTGACGCGCCTTTTCTCAACCACTGTTTTTCCAGTGCCTTTCACACTCACAGGAAGATTTTAAAAGGCCTTGGGTTTGTTTTGGAGAGACCGGTGCGTCGTGCCGCTCAGCGGACGCTAAGTTCTTTCCATTTCCCGATGAAAAAGGATACAAGTGTAACTGATACGGCTCAGTTATAGAGGACGAGCGTGGCTATATTACATTCCCATTTGATTCTCAGGCAGTAGAGAGTATCTGCAGCATCTAAGTGAGCGTCACTAAAACACTGGATCGGTTTGGTGATTATGTGAATGGGTTTTGATTTTCAAATTAACAAGTGACGTCTGTATGGTGCACCAAAGTGTTTAACATTAAGTAAAGAAACAATCTGGACATCTAATTAGATGTTACAAATAAAACTATAGAAATCAACAAATAAATTGTGAAATTAAAAAAATATATAATTTCCATTACCACTACTACTTTCACAATGACAGTGTTATTGGACTTTTGTCGATGATACATGGATACAAAATATGATAAAACACAAATAAAATTCAATAAAAACTATGAACATACGAATGAGGAAAACCTTTCAGAATAATGCATTATGTATTTTTAAAACTAATTAACTGATTATAGGTTCGCTGATATATTTTACACAATTTATTAATGCAGTAATGTATTTCCTAAATTCTTTTATTCATTTATTTAACATTAGACAACTCGGGCCTCTGTAAGTCTGTGCCTCAAGGCAGGTGCGACTAATAAAATTAGATAAAACATCTGTCTGCCAGCGATGACAACAACCTGTTCTCCTTCTATCCACTCTAACGCAGGAGTGCATATTAAACACATTTAGAAAAGTTTAGCAAAGACAAGGTGACTCAGAGGCTAACCGGCGTAGGCCAAATTATGAATCTTAAGAAAGGGCTTCATTTACTGAGGGAAGGACGCGCTGTTTAAAAAGGTTACAGCCTCTTTTCTAAATCCTCCAGCGATTTCTGGAAGCCAGGTGGTCTATAAGCTGCGTTTAAAGATAGAAAAGTTGCCGGCTCTCCGCTTTGAAATAAAAAAAAAAAAGAAGGAGAGGACTCAGGGCTAAGAGAGAGGAATGTGAAAGACTAAAAAAAGACAGTAGGGAGATTAAACCTAGGGAGCAACTTCAGAGGGTTCACACAGAATTAAACATGGGTGTTGATGACACCGGGTGAGAGGCAGGGAGGCAGGTAAACGCAGGAATTCACCACTCTCAGGTTTTGTAAAGTACATTAAAGATTATTCACGCAAGGGTGCAGAGCAGGCGGCTGCAGCTGTAGGATAAAGCCATGTTATACATTAACATGAGGCATTTACATTTAACTTCAGTGTAAAGCTTCTAGCTTTGTTATGCTTTCTGAAATGGTACAATATTGTTTTTGATATTAAAGAATATTAGAAATGAGAAAAGTTGGGCTGATACTTTGGCCCATTGAGGCTCAATCAGAGGAAATCTGAAGAAGAAAATTAAATCGTGATTCACAGACACTGAGGCAGTATTGTCACCTGTGTGTGGTTTGGTTTAGCATGCGATGGCTGTGATTTCTGAGGTTGTTACTCTTAATTTAGTCACGTCACTTAGCCTGCCAGTCGGTGGATATATGGGATTTAAACACCCCGGCAACCTCTGATCTCTGATCTTTTCCAGACATCTTTCTGATCATGTAATACCTTTGAAGGTACAACCTGCTGCTGGATTGCAGGTGAAAAAAAAGAAAAAGAAATTTTGATTCTCTGACGTAGTTAACACGATGTGACCGAACTGAGAAGTAGCGCAAGAAGCGCTGAGGTCTCAAATGTGTCCACGTTTCACACTCACGATCAAAAATGACATTGCCAGCTACAGTTTACCCTTCAAACTGAATGTTAATTTGAAATTATGAACACTAAACGTCTGCAAAGCAACACAAGATTTGTCAAGAGCACGAACATGTGATGCCTGGATGTCTGGCTTACAGGAGATCAGGATGTCCTAATAAAAAGAAGGGAACATAGCTTCACTGTATTACCCAGCAAATGTTCTTACTTTAGGAATTTATGGGGTTTTTTTGGAGTAGTGGTTGTTTTTCCTCAGTTCTGGAGCTACTGGATTTGCATTGCCTTCAATCTGGATCTGGCACGTCTGAATTTGTGGTGTTTTGTAAGGATATAACGTGTGGACACAGGTAAACAAAGTACACGTTCAGTTTTTCTTACCAAACACACGATCAGTTGATTAAAAAAAAGGGTGCGTGTGTTTTGTGTTTGCATGGGATGACAACCAGCGAGCACATGTGTTAAACAGAAGGGGTATGATGGCGGAGGAGGGTTTCGTCTCGACACGCAAGACGGCTGTCTCGTTTCCAGCATGCCCAGTGGCTCAGCCCACCAGCTGGGTCTCTCGTTCTCTCCTCCATCAGTCCTCATTACTGACAAAAGCAACCGAGCCAACTCACAGTGGCGTTGCACACCGTGGGCTCTATAAACTTGTCAGTTTGGCAACACCATCCCATTGCTCACCGAGATGCACCTCCATTCTGGCCAGGCGTCAGGCAGCCAGCCCACTGACTGTAAGTGAGAGGCCACGACAGCGGCCTCCCGAGCTGGAGACTGTCTGTCTGCGAGCCTGAGAGCGTAGAATACACCTGATTCAACATGCACGGGGTGTAATAGTATCAAGGCTGCTGTGAATTGCATAGTGTCTTGTCGAATGGTGTACGTAACGAACATCAATGTGAGCTTGAGCCCAGAACAGGAGGAAAGGTTTTTTCCATTTGATCAAGTAGCGAATATTGTAAATCATGTGACGCACAGTGCGATATTAAATCATGAGCTGAATCCACGCAGAATAAATGCTTCCTATAAAAAACTGTGTAGCTGTTCAAAAACAAGTCAGACTCGAGACAAAGTGAGTGGGGTCATTACAGGATTTCAGCTAATTGAACTTCAGACCGAGCTAATGGGATCATCTCACTGCTAATGGAGGCCGGCATCAATTGGATTAATGCACAAAGACACAAACTTGAGAAGGAGGTGAAAGACAAGAGAGAAAAAGATGACAAAAGCGAGGAAAGGCACGAGCCGGGCGTGCATTCGGATTAGTTACGGTCAGTTGGACGCACAGTAATATAAAAGAGGGAAGGGACTCACCATGTAGTGCAGGTCGTCGAAACCATTCAGGAGTAGTTTGCTCTCGTACTGCGGCAGCCCCACGTGCTCCAGCCAGTCTCCCACAGGCTGGTCCAGCAGCCGGCCTGCAGCACCTGCTGACAGGGGGAAGCGCTTCAGGAGGGAGAAACCTTTCAGCCGGTAGCAGCGGCACTCTGAGGAGGAGACGTGGCATTGCCACATCATTCTCGGCCAGCAGAGCCGAGCGCACCAGCAGCAGGAAGGTGGGGGAGACAGTGTCCTCTGTGGGCAGGGTGTCAGCTCCCGCAGGGCAGCGGGGGCTGAACTACAGTCACCCAAGGTGGATTCAAGTACCCCTGATCTCAGGGGTGAAGGGGGGGCGTAAAAAGAGATGCAGGCTGGCGGACCACCTCCTAATGCTGTGACAGTCAGCCAGGAAGATGCTGATGTCCTACTTAATTGTTGCAAATGAAGCAGAACAGTTCATATCCAACTTGGACAAAAGTCAAAATGTTCCAGATCAGGACGCAGAGTAAAAGCTTTCAGCTGATTTAATTACACTCATGTTTTGTAATGATTATAAACTCAGAGGGGAGAGCAGCAGGTCACAACAGAGAGGGACTTTATTCTAGCAAAGGTAACGCCTATCAGCCACGCGGAAACTTCTTTGGAAACTTGTAATCAAGCAACACGAGACAGTTAATTAACAAGCCGGGCTCGTCCCTGATTCACAGACCCAACCTACTCTGCATATAGTCCACCCCGCGCAGTCCAGACGGGAATCTACCCGAACGTGACCGAGTTTGCACGGACAGACGGAAACCTGCGACACGACTCTCTCAAGAGCCAAGATTGATGGAAGAAAAAAGCTGCACTGACAGCTGTCAGCAGCCCGAGCCGAGAGGAGCCTAACCTGCACAAGGACAGATGACTGCCTCCACTGCAGCGAACATATCACTTAATGCCTTATCCCGCTTTTAAAGCCAAAAAACCCCCCAACCCCAACACAGACTTTCAGTCAGATCCAGTTATTTTCGAAAATGCGGTGCCTTTAACTTGTTGTTTGTGACCACATCCCAAATACTGCAAAAGTTAACAGAGTAAATCATTTTCCTGAGTTACACATCAGCTAGATTTGTTTTACCTCGCTCAGAGAATCACACAAGAAGAGAGCCGACAACTTACGACAACAAGCGGACAACGTGACCTGAAGTTACTGCGAAAGATGCACATTTTAAAGCTCCCCCCCACCCCACTTGTCACAGTGTGCGGTCATTATCTAAACCAATCCTGATTTAGAGATGATTCCCATGACATATATCCCATTATGGTCACTCCAGAAGTGGTGTCAGCTGGAAATATGTCAAGATTTTTAAAAAAAAAAGAAAAAAAGAAATCCAGTAGAGGATCCAATCAGCTATTTCAGGGAATACTTTGGTAATTGCTGCCCTCCGGGATGAACTCCTCTGCAGACAACAGAGTGCTGAAGCTGTCTCTCTCCTCAGTGTGTGAGATGCCTCCAGCAGCAGCCACCTCTACACAAAAAGCCCCTGTAGTCAACTCCTGGCTGAGGACCGGACCACCTAATCCTACAGATGCAGAGGTGGCGTCCTTCTATTGTCCTGGCTGATCACAGTTCTGCTGCCTGCAATTCCTCTCTCCTCCCTCCCTCTCTCTCTCCCCCCTCGTTGCATGTGCTTCTCCACTCCTCCCCTCTCTCTCTCCTCTCTCTCTCTCCCTCTCTCTCTGAAACACTGCAGGTGGCTGTTCTTTGTCGGTGCGAGCTCCCGTTTCAGCTTTCAGACCTCCCACCCCTCATTACTTGCATTTGCACCGGGAGTTTCTGCAGCTTCTGGGTCTCTGTCCTTTTATTTCCTCGCAGTTTCCCTCTTTCCTCCTTTTTTGGCTCTGATGTAGAAGTCGATCAGCAAAGGGGATAAGAAAGTACGAGACACTGCAGGCACAGAGCCAATCAGCTGGAGACACCGCTGCTCTCCAGTCAACACTGAGAGGAGGCAAACACTGGACTCAATCAGAGAGTGGGGGAGAAAAAAAAAAACCTGATGTGGCTCCTCACATCTCCAGCGAGTCCCTTGATGGCCTCCTGACAGCCGCCTCATTGAGCTGGAGCCGTGAGCATGACGGCTATGAGATTGAGGCTCACATACGCCGAGGAGTGGATTCAGACTTAAGAGCGTGTTCAAACCAGACAGCCGGCGATGGGGCGCTAACTACTTTACTGCAGTGGTCTCAGCTTTCCTCAAGTCTACAAAGCAAAATGAGCTCTTCCCCTGACATACGTGCTGGTTAATATTTAAACAGCTCCCTCCAGTGCATGGCATAACAAACAAGAGGGGTAAAATAAGACGACGGACAACTTCTTGCAAAGGCATACTGGAGTGGTTCTGCTGCATTTCTCAAATATATTAAAGTGGCTTAGGCAAAGTGTAGACTAGAGGTGAATGTTGAGTAATGTGGAGGCTGAAGGGAAGGAGTCGATTGTTCGGCTTTGCTGCTACAGTCCCCGGGCGCCATCCATCAGCCCTGACGACAGGCTTTTGAAAAAGAATAACAAGAGAGCAGGTACAGAATCCTTAACACCAAGACGTCACGCTTCAGAGTGAGAGGCTCGATCTAATAACGGGTCTCTCTGGCACTCTGGTGTTAAAAATAAAAAATACACCAAGGTCGGTTTGGAGAGCAACACTTGGCCTGGCCCGGTCTGGCCCCACGTGGCTTAAAGAGCGAACCACTGCCCTTGAAATAAAGACAAGCGAAATGAATCCACAGGAAAAAACCGACTGGCTACCTACCAGCATTAAACTTTCGTACCCGACTCTCCTTGGTTAACTTATTCGCAATTTGTCTTTCGGACGCCTCCTTCATCTCCCAGGCGTGTGTTTGATTTCCCTCGAGAACACCGATAAAGATCAAATAGCCTGATAGGCGATTACGCGGCAAATCCAGGTAGGCGTGGTGTGGACTTCGAGGCATGGGGTATCAGTCCACAACCAGCTCCCTTCACAGTAAACTCAGGTGTGCCACACTCTTGGAAAAAGGATGATTTTGGGAAATTGCGGGCAAAGAAATAGGCGTTGAATCCGCCTACTGATATTTTGAAATAGCACACTCCATACCCAGGTGTCGAACCCTGGATTAAAACTTTAACAGCATGAAAAGGCAATAATGATCGCACCCTACCTGGTGTCGCGTATTGCTGATCTCTGGAGAAATCGATGCCGGCGCCGATCAGCGTCATGATCTTCTCGATCTGAGGAAGGGGAACAGAAGACAGATATGAGCGCCTGAAGTAGCTCGTTGGGAGTTCAGCCTCCACCTCTCAGCAGGAAAACGCACGGAGAAACGGCCCCACGCCTTAAACAATAAAACACCCGACGTTACAGTCACCCTGCGAAAGCGAATGGCAGCATTAAGGGTACCTTCAGCAAGAGGACAGTCAGTCAGTGTGGTTTAATAAAGAGGCATAAATAAAAACTTTGAAGGGTATTTTAAGCAACTGCATCATGGTTGATTGCCTTTATATCCCTTTTTATGGCTGCAGTATTACAGTCACTCATATTGGTTCTTGGCTGCCTGCAGCCAAAACAATACTGATTTACACGGAGACAACCCTATCTCTCACACTGACGTAAATGATCACAAAGAGAATGTTTAGTCAAGCTCAGAGAGGCAAAGATAAAGAAGTAACATCAGGAAATTCATGCATTTCATGTATTTATACGGCAAATAAAGCCATCTACGCTGTAGTGCTTGACACTTGAAACAATTACTCTTACTACAAAGCAAAGACAGAGCTAGATATGCAGGGATCCCGAGAAGAAAGAGGTAAAGAAGCCCCGATTCCCAAGTTTCATGCCGCAGTTTCATGCATCTTTACATAATACATGTGAACATGATTGGGGTGCTGTCTCCATGCTTAGTCGCTGCTGTCCAAACGTTACAAACACGTGGACGACACACACAATCGGACTGATGTAATTTCCTCCAAATGCACTGATGCAGCTGACAGATGCTTGAGTTGCAACATTACACCGACAGCACCACGGCACAGAAACATGCCGGGCCCTTTCAACCCATCCGGGGTGTGCCTAGACATTGGGAAAATGAGAATGAAAATGAAAAGGTAGAGGCTGACAGTGCTGCTGTCACACCTGTCAGGTACTGTCACTCCAACTCCGGCTATCTTTAACGTGCCTCTTTGGAAATATTTTATCTTTAAGTGATTGCTGCACCACTGTCTACACAGCACAGGTCTTGGCTGCTGCTCTGAAAGCTCCCAGACAGGTTACATGTCCCCATTAATCTGATTATTTCAAAGTGCCATCAGGAGCCCAAAGTGTACATTTGCACTCATCAATCACATGCAACATAAAAGAGGATTTTTAATGATGAAGAGCGATGCATCTGTTTAAGTGAATGAATAATCACTGAGATTATATCATTCCAAGAGGGTTCATGAAACCCGAAAGGATCCCATCTACTTCTACAGAGAGTACTCCCGGAGAGGACAGAGCCAAACCAAAAAACAGCACCACGAGATATTTATGTGGAGGTGGACGTCTTACGCTGTCAAAGGAATTTGATCTTCGTTGTTTTGTGGTGGACTCTGTCGTCGGTTTCTGCTAAGAGAAAGTTCAGGGTTTTGTTTTGCCTTCCTTCTGTGCACCTACCTACACTGTGCCAGCTACTCTCTGGCAAGAGAACGTTAAATTATACATCCCCTTCACATTTGATACAGGAAACAACACAATGAACTTAAACATTTCAAATGGAAAACTGTGTAAGGAAGCAATTTGTGATCAGGCGATCACACTCTGCACTGCAGTATGTAGCCCAATACATCATCTTTTACACAGATGTCTCTGTTATTTTCAGGTTTCCACATTAATTCTCAACGCCACAGAGGAAAAACACCTATTTTCTTGTAAAGAAAGGAGCAGAGTGGAGGTGTGAGACGAGGGGGAGGGGAGGATCACTTTATTTTGTTATCCATCTGCCCGATGTTACCTCTCCATACTGTTGATTAAAATACTGCATATTGACCAGATGGTACATTAGCAACACAAGCTTGACAAATAACCTCCATCACTCAGCACCACATGTCCACTACATCAGTCATTAAACATGAATGTTGATGGGGAATCGGCAGTATGTCTCCTACCTGAACAGAGAGATGAGTCAGCAAAAACAAGCGGCTGCTGTTTTGTATGAGTCTCTCTGCCTGCACCAGTGGTTTTCATCGGACTTTAGAGAAGAGAAAACTGGATTTGACCAAAGAGAAAATATTCACTACTTGAGGAAGAGATGCTCAAGAATAGTGACACGCATTGGCACTTCCTCTCACAGATGCAGATGATCACACGAGGTGTTGCATCATGCTGAGTTTAACTATATCGCTTTATAAAACCAGGCAGATTCAGGATAAACAGCTGGGATACAAAGACGGCTAAGCTTCACCATTTGAATAATAATGAGTGACGCTGAGTGGGAATTTGGGAGTGGGCACAGGAAGTGATCAAATCAAAGGAGTAGTTACCCTTTGTCGGAAATGGGCCTTTTCACATTCTTGCATTATTCTTGAGAGTTAGCTGAGAAGATCAATACCAATCATGTCTGTAAGTTAAATATAAGGCTAACACCACTAGCTGGTTAGCTTAGCTTAGCAAAAAGACTTAAACAAGTGGGAAAAAAGCTACAAAGATTGTAAAATCTGACAAAACATGCCAATAAGTTATCTTTAAACAGTGTACAAAGCCAAGCTAGCTACTTATTTCCTTTTGCTAGTCTTTATGTGACGCTAAGCTGGTCTGTCTGCTGTTGTCTGTAGGTTCATATACCATAGAGACGACAGTAGTTTTGATCATCTCATTTAATTCTCAGCAACAAAGTCAATTAGAAAATATGCTGAAATGTCAAACTCTTCCACTGAACCTGCGATGAAACCTTTTTTGCAGAAATAAGCTATGAACACAACGTTGACATATTAAGATCTTTTAAGTGGCGTAGCAAACCGTACATGTCTATACATCTATTGTTACATCTATAGAAATAGCATTCATTTGTAGCCATGTACCTGGGCACTTTATGGATATAAGTTCAATTATCACCCTTTATTCGTTCTAATTTTGGTTTCTCACAACCCCTGAATGAGCTTTTTAGCTGTGAAATGCTCGACGACGTTCCCCAGCTAGTCACCAACTGGGTCTGCCTGCCATTTTGTGCTGAGCAGGTAGTGTACAGTAAGTTTTAAAGCCATTTTATTTAAAACAGCTGCCCGTGCTGGAAGAAACCTGTAAAGCTGAGGGGTGTTTCAAGGAACCCCTGTCTAATCATCACATTGTTTACACATGAATGTTTAGTTTTTTTACAGTGTAAAAATGTATTATAGCCACTTTAAGGCTTATTGTTTCACACAAGTTACTGGAATGAGGTGGCTGACATTTCTCTTTTAGGGATGTGAAAGATGAATGTCTCTGTATTCATCTTCACCGGCAGCTACAAGTGTGTTTAGCCTCTTTCCTGTGTTTTATTACAAAGTCTCAAGGTGTCGGGTTTATGTTGCTCTCATAACAACCTGAATTATTAGGCCTCAGCAGGACAAAGCCAATTAAAAAGCTGCTGATGAACACTGGTATTAATCAGGGGTCTGAGGTGTAAAATAACACACACACAGAGCTGCTGTAGCTCCTGTGATAATGAGGACGGGGCAGTGCTCTCCTCTCTTAAAGAGGCTGAAGTCCGTACAAGAGGCGGTATAATGCTCCCTGCCAGTGGCACCACATCTCAGCAATGAGCACAAAGGGGACCATAAAGAGCTGTGACCCCTCTCTGACATGTAATCCAGCTGTCAAATGATTTCTTTAGCTCACGGGAGACGAGACATGCCTATGAACTTTTAAAGAGAGGTTGCATTGTTACGTCCCCCTATTGCGGCGTTTGCAACATCCTCGGGGTACCTTTCAGAATGCGTTGAGCTTCGCCGAGTTAGAAAGAAGAAATAAGAACGACTGGTTGCATTTTAAACACATGCACACTGCGGGTAAGGTGAGCATACCGAGGTCTTTCGCTTAATGCAAGTGTGCGAATGGATGCGAGAACAAAAACACACACAGCTGCGTTCAGTCTTGGCGTATCGGCTTCACCTGTCCAGCATAATGGAAAAGGGAATACCAGCCGGTCCAATGAGATTTAGAAGCATCTACCGTGAAAGGCAGGTGTGATATAGTGTTGGAGCTGGGTAAATATATCCTTATCAAGGGACGCGGCCCAGTGATTTCCTCAAGGTAAAACACATCCACAACAAGGAGAAGCCTCTGAATTTCATGGCCGAGGACGAAGAAGCTCAGTGTCATGACAATTAATGGAGGAGGGAGAGAGGAATGTGTTTTTGTGCTGCAGGATCGAATCAATACGAGAGACCTGAGATGGAGAGGCGTCTATTGTGAGATACAATGAGAAGGGTCAGAAGTCAGCGGCGAGGGTGGAGGGTCAACAGCTGAAGAGCTGAGCAGCAATGAGAGATGGTCAGGGTGTGATTAAAGACACATGAGCCCATTTATCATGCTTATCACAGCGGGACTGGTGCTCTAGGATGACCGGGCAAAATAACTCGACTGCTATTTTACTGCAATTTGAAAACATAAAGTGTTCTTTCATTATCGGCCTCGAGAATCTTGAACAGTGTGCGACAACAGCTCGGGGGGGCGGGGTGTTGTGGGAGAGCTAAAGGACGCCTGGCAGAGCTTGTTCAGGGTGAAAACAAAAGGCTGCTGCAGAGCGTGTGTGCCCGGACCACCGGCCTCAAATTGGCGAGCTGGCACCAAAACAAGGGTTGGATGAAAACTATAGACTAGTGAAAGGCATCAGGGGGAACACAAGCGCACCAATGCCTACAGCAGGTGCCAACACCTCAATGCCACAGTGGGACAAAGCACTGTCAGCACTCCCATCAACATCCTCCTGAAATAGCCCAATGTCATACTGGTGTTTTTAGGAAGAATGTCCCTTCCATACAACTTCAAAACTTTGCAAGCTCATCCCCAAAGGGTGTAAAAATACACTGCTATAGAAAATCCCTTCCAATAAGTTACAACTGGTTGAAATCCTTTGTAGAACGTAGAACAGAAAGGACAGCGTTTCTCTCCAATGACCAGACGAGAGGAACACTAAGAAGTGCCTGCATGTCTCAGCCTCCCGTGGCTCCCCTGTGTTCTCCCCCTGGTGGGGATTAGAGAATAGATTTCCCCTGCTGGCTGCACCGGGCCGTGACACACACCCACAGTTTTGGTTTGATCTCAGCAGGTCAAAAACATGAGGCTTCTCCGCTCTACTCAGAGAAAAAATAAAACCCGACGCCAGATCCGCAATGAGTTCATGAACACAGCAACACGGAGAGGCAAAAAGAAGAACAAAGAGACGCTGCATGAGTTTAAAATGCCACAGAGCATTAACTTTTTAAAGACAGCACTGAAAAGTAGAGGGACAGCACTGAGGGTGAGACTTGAGCGTTTCCCCATCTCACTGTGCTGTATTTAGCAAATGAAGCGATGAGCTTCAATCAGCGCACGCCAAACAAACAGGCGTTACAAGAAACATAATAATATCCAAAGAAATGTTAGAAAGCATCAGTTATTTCCCATTCAATTCATTCATGGCAGGTAGACAAGATTAATGAGCCTCCGGTGGAGCTGCTGCCTGTAAGGGAATCAATACTCACAAAAGCTGGTTTCATAGTGGCTACTGGATCTGAGGAGTGCGTATCGAGAATGAAGTTAAAAGTGTAATGGGGCTGAAGATGACGGCCCTCTCCTTGTGTCTACAGCTCCACGTCTCCCTTTCTCTCCTCCCATCTGTGGAGCTCAGCTTGCTGGCCCACACAATGTGCCCCCTGGATTGTCATCTTCAGTCTGATCCCGAGGACCAAGACCAACCCGCATTAGCATGCGCTTTACACACCAGCACACACACCCTGCACGTAGAGCACAAAACAGACACGCACACACGCACGCACACACACTCAGAGCTCCTTAAATGGAGAGATGCATAGGCCAAGACCTCATGCAAGTCAAATCTCCTTGTCTTGAAACCAGAGGCAGTGTATCCAAGGGTGTGTGTGTGTAGCTCATGTGATGAAAAGGATGGGGGGGGGGTTGGTGAAGAGGACAGATATAGAAAAGAAAAGGGACGAGGGTGTGAGAACGAGAATATTTAGCAAACCAAATTTAAAAGAAGAGAAAGATATTTTGTGTGTGTGTGTGTGTGCACGTTAGGGGGTGGGTTTGGAAGTGTCCTGGGACCCCTCATCCAAATGCTGTCACACAGCTCAGTAGAATATTCCAGTGCAGCCAGTCGTGACCGGCAAGATGGCTGCACCTCGGAGAGAACAACAGCGTGGAAGGGCGACGCAGGCCGAGGAGAAGGTAGAGGCGAAGTGAATAGAGAGGGGTGTTTTCAATTTTCAGAGGACACTCCCAGCGTCATTAAAGAGAGTGCAGGCTGGGTTACGCCCAATCAAACTTTAACTACTTTCCCCCCCACACTCCCTCTCATTTGCTATGCACTTTACATCGGCAGTGTGAATATTTCCATTTCAAGCAAACGCAGGCTTGTTCCCTGAAAGGCAAAGGAGAAGAAAGATTCGGGACTCCTTCCTTTTGCTCTCAGCACAGAACTCCCAGGCATCTGAATCACTATTCAAGTGAGAAGAAACAGGCTTCCGAGTTCATTAACATTAACCACGGCTGCTACGTTGGACAAAAGAAATTGCCCTCCAAAAGTAATATCTGCTCTAAGAATCCGAGCAGGCTTTCAACCGGGGCTTCTGATAAACACATCATCGTCAACCGGATCAAAAACGCTTCATCGCAATTGAAAAAAAAAAAAGTGTCAGAAATGCTAAATCATGCTAAATCATGCAATCCCTGCCGACGGAAAAGGTGTGCAAGCTGCCGCCTGCAGTGGGGCTTGCATTTTGTATATTGCAGCTTCAGGTTTTACATTACATATTCATTCAAGCTGCAGTGTGTGAATGTGAATGTGATTTATTGGTTAGGTTGCTTCACGCACACACACAAATACAGCCAATGCACGGTCCGGCAGGGAAGCATGACGAGAAACCTACACATACACGAGATCCATCAGAGGCAGAGTTCATGGTTTGCAGGCTCCTCCGAGACATTGGGGGGGGGGAATCAATTTATTCTGAACCGACAGTGCTGACAACTGGAGGAAAGTCGTGCAAAATCAAGGTCAAACACATTCTTGGTATTATCCCCAAACAATTTCATTTTGTGGCTGACCAACTGCAGAGTAAATAAAAAGAAATCCCATGGACGAATGAATAATTAAGGATGAAGTGGGACGCTCTTTGCCAGCAGCCTACTTTAGGATTTCAAAGAAGCTTCCAGGCATTCAGAAGAATCTGACCAGTTGACTCAGTAACACACACACACACACACACACACACACACACACTTGTATGGTGCATACAGTAAATGAGGCCATTGCCTGAAGTGTATCTCCTTTTCACTGATGAGATCTCTTCTCCTGCTAGTGGCCAATAATGCAACCTGTTCTCGCGCCCCATGGGAGGGCCTGCCTGTGCGAGAGGACAGCGATACCTTCTGTTTTGCCCCCTCCTCCACAGCCCTTTTCTTTCCTTTTACAACCAGATCAATTCTCAAGCCCGGTCTCTTTGCTTTATCTGTGCAGAAGCCCCGGGAGAAGACAAGAGAGAAGCTACAGGATTATTACAGGCTGCTGAGGGCACCGGGGAAGAGCAGCAATCTCCAATAACCAAGTAATGTCATGCCTTCCTTAATCCTGTCACGCTCTCCGAGGCCACATCCCTTAGACTCAGTCGGAGGAGGTGAGGTGTTCGTTAAACTGGATAATTAGACTGTACAGTGCCCTGCTGGCGACCGGAGAGTCTGAAAGGCGGATTTAAAAGATTCAGAGCACTAAAAATGTTCCCTTTTATTGACCTTATCACCCACACTGTTCTGCAGAGGGACGACGAAGTCTCTCAGGAGCAGCATCATAAAGTTCCTCTATGTCTTTATTACAGAACTGTGACTGAATATATTGTATTTTTGGCTTTTGGAAGGAAAGATTGGTAAATTATATCAATAACACATCAGACTTTGGTTCATCTGATTGGAAGCTGTTGTTATTCGTGATAAAGCAAGACCAACAAATCAACCAGACTAATGTCAGGATGCTGCAAGTATATCAGCTGGTGTTGACGGAAGATTTGGTTTGTCCACTAGAGAGCGCCGATCAGGTTGATATTTCACCTTTAACATGACCGCCTGAATACGGGTCACGATTCCTCGAATCACATTTTTTAAAACCCCCAACATTCCTGAAATAGCTGGGCTATGATTTGTGATATTTGACCATAAAATAATCAATAAATACATAATTAAAAGTACACTGTAAACAGTCGTAGGCCTAGGCACTGTATATAAACACAGTATAAAGTATTTAAAACAGTTTATTGCTACTGTAGGCAGACCGATACTTGATATTTGAAACCGATATTGACATTTGATATATCTACATTAAATTTCTTTCTGATCACTTCAGTGTCCAGGAAGGCAAAGGTGACTGTAGAATAGCTTACAGAGAAGCCGTGAAGGTCAAATTTTGTAGTGACTTTGGTCAAACACCACCTTCAATCTTCTGTGAGTGCGTCCTTGGCAGCCTTGGACAAAACTATAAACTGAAGTTATGCTGCTTGATGTTTGCTAACGTCTGGCGACGCCGAAGCAGATCAAGGCGAAAAATCCTCCTCGACGTGCTCGCAGCTATAAAAGCACAGAGACAAGGTTACACTGTCTGCTCACGAGAATGAATGAGTCACGCTGCCGAGGTGTTTCTGCTCTGCCTTCAGGCCAGAAAAGTGTTTCGAACTGAAACGCTCCTGTAAGAGGCCTTGTGTTCCGGCCCCTCTCCGTCTGGGAGTTGACGGGGGTATTTCAAGACGGAGCACACGTCGGGTCAGTTTGCTGTCATGCACAAATGACCCTCAAGTTCAGCCTAATATGATGGGCACCGCCCTCAGTCGGTCAGAACAAGAAGCGCGGCAACATCGACAGCTGGCACAGTTTACGGCCGCACGTAACTGAAATAAATGAACTCAGTCAAGCTTTCAGAGTAGAGCAGACAAGTAAATTAGCTGTTCTGAGAAAAGATCTAGCAATAATGACAGGTGGGGAGCTCATAAACATTATACAGCCATGCAAAATGCTGCAACAACGATACATAACTCAGGTTTAGTCGCGTAGTCTCAAACACAGCTCAGAAAATGTATATTCTGCAACATCCACAAATCACACCTGCCCTGCCCTCCTCCTAATACCGAAGAGGTTAAGGAGGTGATCAAACGAGCGGACGACTCCGACCACCCGCAACCCAGACCGCGGCCCAACGAGGCCAGGATATCGACCTCAAAGCCGCTATTAGCTCGGCTCTCCGTGGCTGCTCTGACAGGGTCACGTAAAGGAACACTGAGCAGCAATACGATCTCCTGACTGTGGAGAGAAAAGCATTGGCGCTGCTATCGGAGCCAATGATCTGCTCCATCTGGCATCAGAAAGGCGACGTGTAAATCGTCTCTCGCGGGTAGGGAAAACGTGGAAGGGATGCACGTCCTGAACAGCAGACAGGAAGCAGAACAAGTACAACATGAGGGAAAATGAACGAGACGCTGAGCCCATAGCTCAGACTTAATTGAGAAGCTTGGAGGATATCATTAATCCTACTAACAATAAGAGGATTGTTGTAGGAAAAGAGCATAAAGAAGAAACCGTGTTAATTGCTCGGGCTTGTATGACTGTATTTACCTCTGCTCCATCATTAAATTGCCTTAATCTCACCATAAGTATCTGTAAATATTCATGTAAAATAGCAGAAAACTGCAAATTTGGGGGAAAACTTTTCTTCTGCCTTGGAGTAAATATAGACTTTTCATCGGTGTGTTTCGTGCGTTGCGTTTATAGACACTCTGGTTTGTTTCTGAAGCCTCTGCAAGAGCGGGAGACAACAGCCGAAGTGAGACAGATCTGCAGCTTGTACATTCTCTCTGAATCTCAATTTCCAAATCTCCGTCTTATGTTTTACTCTCTCAGTTTCTCAGCGGTCTGATCCCCACCGTCTTGTCTCCTCTAATCTCTCCTCTCTGTGGCTCGACTCGGCTCTTTATCTACGTCCCAGACAAAGCAGTGACGTGCTGAATGGAGGGGTATATTTAGTTATGAATGCCCAACGTGATAAACACGAGAAAGAGTTGAGAAAACAAAAAAACCCCACCAATTTAAAGGACGAGTACAAATGTCGTTTTTTTGGTAGAACATAAGCAGCAAAACAATAAATTCTCAAGAAAGGAACCAAACTAATCTCCATAGCTTCACTATTTACATGTGCAAACACTTCTCCATCACGGTCACTGAACAGCAAGGTGGAGCTCAAACTGCACACACTTTCAGGAAACAGGTGGGCTTTGTGTGTGTGTGTGTGTGTGTGTGTGTGTGTGTGTGTGTGTGTGTGTGCCTTGTCTCATTTATCTTACAGACGTTTGGATAAATGCTCCAAATCTGCAGATGAAATAAGAGATTTAGCATTTGTGCTAAATGAATGACTGAATGCGTACCACATAGCATTAATGGTTTGCTACAGTTCCTGTGTAGTTTTTCATTTTTGTAATCGTTTCTCCGGCTTAATTATTTCGTATGTTAGGTTTCTCGCTTGAATCAAGCTTAAACAAAAGTTTTATCCCATTTAAAGAATTAATTAAACCCCAATTAAAGAAACTTGCATTTGAACGCCTTGAAAAATAGCTTCCATTAGTCGGTATTGACCTGAAGCCTGCAGCGTTGTTTTGAACAGCGCGAGCCAATGCTAAAGCACCAAAGAGTTACGCACGCCTACGTTGCTTCGTGTTGCGAGCAGGGTGAGCGCAAACACTTACCTCGTCCCATTCTGAGGTGAAAGAGGGAGATTTCTCAAGCCTCTTCTTGCCAGTGCTACAGTTAGAAACGGACTCGCTACGGTTTCCCAGTCCTCCTTCCTCCTCACTAGGAGGCGACACGAGCAAGTCGGAGTCAGACTTGGAGAGGCTACGTGCCAGCTTCAGGTCCCCGGGAGGACGCATCCTAACGGCAGCGCCCGAGTCCCTGGGTTCCTTGTTCACAGTTGCGTAAATTGCTTTTGGATCACAGTCTGTCAGGATGGCGGCCATGCTGGGACGGCTAGGTGCCGGCGCGGCTGCTGCTCCTTCCTCCTTTGCTTTGGTGGCTTTTCTTGATTCGGGCTGGCCCTGGCTGGGCGGCTGAACACCTGGAAGCCTGAAGGGCTCTTCGCGGCAGTCGAAGACCGGGGAGGATCCGTGCAGGAGGCCAGTGAACTGCTCCGGGACACCTGCTCCTTGATCCTGGCTGAGCTGGGAGTTATCTAGACAAAGAAGAAAAAGAAGGGACAGAGTCAGCGAAGAGCGAGAGAAGTTTGTGAAGGCTGCAAAGTGGACCTCTAACTGAGGGGCAGATCTTTAGAGCAAGGCTAATAAGAAACCGCCCACACGAGCCCAGAAACAGATCTGTAATTGTTTCCTACCAGGAGTGACGGAGAGAAAAAGAGGGAGAGAAGGAGCGAGAGGGCGTATGTTGGCTGGAGAAATAACAGAATTCCAAACCCAGCTTGCAGCCGTCTGACGACTATCTGCTGGTGCCTGACTGTATGTTGTAACACAGAGCTGAAGCCAGTTATCTTTGCGACAAGTTTCAGCTCACTGGCCGAACTGACTGCTAGCCATTTTCTTAAAATGACACGACACTCTGAGTTTCCCCCCAAGCTGCTAACTAAAGGTTCAAAACGCTCACATGAATAAATACTGCCGTCAATCACAGGACGCAGTAAAAACATACCAGAACATGCAGGTGTGAATCAGCAAGACGACTTTGACCAGGAGGAGGGAAACTTACATTTGACGTCTTCTCCAACGAAAACAACTCCTTAACGAGACTGAAGGTGATTAGAAACAATTAGATTTTCCTCCCCCGCCTCCCCGAGGGATCGCCGCCCCCTAAGCCTCTTTTCCACAGTCAAATCAGCCACGGGATGACAATGTGTGCTCCTGCGGTCATCTTCCTTTGCGCTGTGGGGATGCGTGTTGTTGTCTGCCGTGCGACCAGCAGCCCTCTGTGTTTTTCTGGCTTCTAATTCTAGACCCTAATGGTGGCTCAGGAATGGAAATTTGAATCACCCTATCCTCCAGCAGCCAGACTCCTGATAATTAGCTCTGTGACACATGGTGAAGGAGTGTGTATGCGGACTGCCTGTGCCAGGGTGACAGGGTCAGGGTGTTTGGTGACAGGGGAATCTGGGGCAGCGACACCACAGGAAAAGTAGTGACCTGTTGCAACACTTTGTTTGCCCTTCACAGGAGAGCCTGTGGCTGCCGGCGCTATGCGGACCATTTGTGGTCGCCTCGGCTCTGTTATCTCTCAGCCTGCTGTTCAAAGCCTGAAAACATCAAAAGCGCTGTCTGCAAAGGAGGCCTATCTACAGAACTCAAGGGGAGGAAGTGTACAACTCGACTGTATGACACGCAACCCTACTCTGACTTCGCCACAAAAAAAAGCCCCATTACCATTTCAGGGGCTATTTGAATGTGCCAAACAACGCCCTGAACTGCCTTTTCACGTGTTACTAAACACTTGAACATGTAGAAAGTGTGTGTGTGGGTGTTTGTGTGTGTGTAATGAGGGGTGAGTGAGTGTACTGAGCACATGTGTCAGGACCGCAGCCAAACACCCACCCTTCTCCTTGGCAGCTAGGGAGTGTGAACGCCCAATGAGCACATCAACGTGGCTCCAACCATCTCGATTAACCCTTGCTGAGACCACTGCGGCCCCTGCTCGTGCAGTTCTGCGGTGGACAACGTGCATATGCGCAATCTGATGTTATTGCAGCTCTTACGGACGGGTGAGGTCACTGCAGAGGTGCGTATTTCATTTGGCGTCGACAGCTCCATGTCTAGCTAATGATGTCATGTTTGTTACGCACGCGCTGCAGCGCCGGTGCTGGCTGTCACTTCGCCGTCTACACAGTCCAAAGTCAGTTCATGCGCTGCCTGTGGAAACTCCGCTCTGTTTTCACTGTAGATTCAAAGACACCTTTAACTCTGGGTCATGAACTGCACAAAGTCAATAAGGAACTAAAGCTTGTGTTATTGATATTCCAACATTTACGGTAAAACGGGTAAACAGATACCTCCACTGACAGCTGTGGTCAATACAGAACAACAGTTATAATATTCTACATATATTTAAAATAATACTAAACTAATTAACTAAATATTATGAAGTTATATGATGGTTGGTGCAGTTTGAATCAATCAATCCAAGCGACTGTACATTTCTGAAGCTGCTATTCAAAGCTTTGGATTAATGATGGAGCAGTTTTTGGTGAGAAAGGGAACTGAAACTGTTGGAAGCTGCACATCCGGTATAAAGCAAAGTGCAGATGACTGTGAGTGACTATTTAAGAGTGTTAAGTAAGGAGCCCCATCGCCACAGCCGTTTATGGCCGTGTACCATGGAAACCCCAATGTTTATTATTATCGGTCTATGTTGCTGCTCGTGAGAAATATCCCCTGGAAGCCCGATAAAACACGTGCCACAGAGGTGGAAATCTGTCGGGAAACACTATATTCCTGCTGAGGGCAGCAAAGGGTTTGGGACACATGATAAATACCCCTGTACCGCTGACCATGCATATATCTGCTCCACCTGCCACAGATCGCTGCGGTCTGGTCACCAAGCGCCCACACAGGACCTTGGACCCCAGATGGCTCAGAACACAATGAAAAACCACATCCGCGTGGACATTTAGGCTCCACGTTAAACACAAAAGGGGGAACCGACAAAGCCTGTGGTTTTCGTGGTTTTGAAAGAGAGGTGGAGGCAATAACTTTGAAGCCACGAAACACAATATTCACTGAAAAGGGAAAGGAGGACGTTTGTATCATTTCCCCAATTCCACAACAACAAAAACAGTCAAACTGATTGCATCGTGACATCAAGATGCATAAACCACGGCTACGCGTCAGCTTTTGCCTCTAAAGCAACTTCATAGACGGCTCGTCACGTCCCTGCAGTAGATCTATTGATCCTTTTGGTACAACTTAAATTCAAACTTATTCCCACAACCGCAGAGCAAAAGAGCTAAACAAACATCACGCACCTAAAAACAAAAACCAGCCACCTCCTGCTATTAACAGTGCCGTTAAATCAGCCCGCCTGCGATGCTTTAGTCAACAGTTCCTTTTGCAAACATGCTCCGAATAAAGTTGTTTAATAAAGATATGTGGGCCATGCTCCTTACCTCCGCTCCATTCTCGGATGACGTGGCTAATCCAGCTTTGAGGGGGGATGTGAATCTGAGATGGGAATGTCACAATCTGATCAAGAATGCTGTTGCAGATTGGAAATGAATCGAGTCTTTCCCACTTGCCAGGGAATGCCAATCAGCCTGTTCCCAACGAGCCAAATCCGCTCTGCTGCTTGAGAATGCCAGTCATGCATTTCCCTGGCAGCGCTAATCCAAGCCAGCCCATCTCGCCCCGCAAACTCAAATGCATCTCTACCATTTCATCGACACGCTTGGCTTGTGTCTTTTTCCGAGTCTGATGTGTCCAGTCCATCTTTTCTTACCCTCGCAGCAGCAGTTGTTGTTCCTTATTAGGTCACTAAAATCTGAGCACAGTGACTCACCCAGGCCTGGTGCCCGTGGGCCCGTCCGTCCAGGAGGGTGCAGGGTGTCTTTCGTCTTGCTCGGGCCTCTGAGGTCGTTTGGGGCAGTGGGTTTACGCTGAGGTGACGAGAAAGAAGAAAAGAAAAGACTTTACTCGCACCTGCAGAATGAAACGCACATCCCAAACACTTCCTGGGTTGTCAAACAATCATATCTTCATTGGTGAAACCAATTAATAACCCGGGCTAATTACTCAGCTAGCTTAGCACGAAATGAAGATGCTATCCGATGGATTGCCTGCATGGCATGGGCGGTGGCAGGTTTGCCACCTGTAATGTGGCTCGGCTCACTCGGCTGCAGATTAGAGCGAAGGGGACACTATGCTGCTCGTTTATTATGATTAGGCAGCTGAGCAGCACCGCTAATCCAATCGGAGCGTGATATAAATGATGTGAGCAGATATTGTGGGCAGCAGGTGGGGTTGCAGGAGGGTGCCAGCAATAATAAAAGCTGCTAACTGGAATATAAATTGAAAAAGACCATAAAAAGAGATATGGTAGGACAATAAAAAGAGCGGGCAGGTTTGCACATGGGGGCTAGTTTAGGGCGACTTCTTCCTCCTGCTGACATATGACTCAATCTGTGACTGCGACAAGACCTTCATCTTCATTATATAACCTGCTGTGGTCATACAGTAACGCTCCAGATATGCAATCCAAGCTGCAGCAGCAGTACTCTTCCCTGGCTGACAAAACGCCCTTCCATATGGTTTTTAAACAACTTGCACATGCGGAGGTTTCACAAAAGGATTTGGCAACTGAGCTCGCACTTAGAAAGAAGAGACACTGCCAAAAAACCTGCGCATCAAATAATAAAGATGTTAAAGATGTGAGATGGATGAAAGGAGGAATGTTATATTTACCTGAGGTAGGACGCTATTGGAAGACTGTGTAGTGGCATTCTCATCTATAAGATAGAGAACACAGAGTTAAGACACAGATAATGAAAGATTATCTTCATCCATCCAGAGTTCAGTTCCTCAGTATATCTTCAGAGTTAACAGACAGCCTGCTGCCAGGTCTGATTGTCAGGAGAGATATTATGCTAAGAGAAAGTGATGTATAATAAAAACCATGTATTATGCATGGCGACTTACTGGACTACAAGTTAGACAGGCTTTAAATTAATCTCCCTGCCATTTAAGCGGCACCGGGTATGCAGCCGTGATAAAGCAGTTTTAAAACAGAACGAAAACGAATCGTTTAACGTTTCTGTCCGACTCACGAGTGGAAGCAAAACAGTGAATAATCCATTTTTTTCCCCCCCGCAAACACCCTCATTTATCTACATACGGGCGGCGCGATGACATCAGCGATTAAACTCCAACCCCTTCAGCTCGGTGACGTTTTCTAATGGTGCCAGTGAAGCTGACTAAGCTGGAGGAGCCCGAGGGGATGGTTTTAAAACATTCACATCAACAGCTCGGGATCCAAACGGCCTCCTAATTTAATCCCATTTAATCCAATTACATGCAGTGCCATTCATCAGACACAACTAATGCGCACGCAGATATGACAAGGGTTGACCGCGTATGTGTGGAGGCTTCTCTAGCTGGTTAGGACAGGAATGTATTCGGACTGCTCGAGCTGCATCGGTGGAGCCGAGCTCTTCACCAACTCAATTTCATGTGAACAAAGAAATCGTTTTTCAAACTTCCTCCCTCTGGATTCTACCTAAAAGGCACCGTTTAGATATTCTGAAGTGAGGTTGTATCTTTCTACAGGAAATTTGAGCCATTATGTTTCGTGTCTCCTCAAATCCACCAGATTTCTTTGACAAAAGCAGTAATTTCACTCCACAGAACAGGTCTACAGCTGCCTTCACCAGTTAGTTTGTTTGTGCTATTGTGTGGACTCGGTGAATCCAAAACTCGTGCTTTAAATCACCAAAGTTACTGAGAAACAACCAAACTAAACAATAAAAGCAGCTGCAGACCAGCACTTCCTGGGTTTTGGCAGGCAAAATTAGTCTGCTACTGTTTTTGTCAAAGCAGACTTGCGGACTTGAAGCGGAACCGTAGCTGGACAAAGCATTTTCAGTTTACTATCGGAAAGAGCGGTCGGAAAACAAAGCAAAGCGGTGAAAATATTGTAGATGTAACATAAAGTTAATCTGATATTGACTTTTTTCAGGTTTCTTGCACAGCAGTACATTGCATTGCTTCCTACACCGTTACTCCTGCTGGAGTGACTGGAGGCGTGCCAGCCACCATCTACTGTAGGTAACACGCACACTCTGGAGAAGCACCTCACCTCACCTCACAACCCCACTTCAAAAAAACCCTAAACTATCCCTTTAAAGCACACACTTGCCTTTATTGGATTGGGACTCTTGGCTGGGCGGTGGGACTTTGGTCTGTGCAGTCAGCAACAATTCATAAGTGTGATCCTCCTCCTCCGCTGGCTCGGCTCTCTCATCAATACTGCTGTTAGTATACAGGGCCTGCAGAGAAAGTCGCAAAGAGACCAGGGGCGAAGGTGAAAAGAAGGTAATGCGCACATGAGCCACAGTAACTTGTTTAGTCGACGTTTAGCAAAATTACTAAAATGGAAAACTGGACGGTGTTTTTGGAGTAAACAAACTTCCGTAATGTTACTCAGAGACAACAGATGCAGCCTTTATGGTCAGCCACAGCTGGGGCCAGACATCCTCTGACTTTGTCTTCACAAACCCTCCCCCTCCACCGCCCCGCTGCCTGTGTCCCACGCAGCGCTCGGATGAATATTTATGACGACGTCCTTTGAATTGAGCCGTGAAAACAGCAGCCATGACGGAGTCGTGGCAAAACAGCACTGGTTTCCTTGTCGGCGGGTATCGACTTTCCAGCAGCCCCTGTCGCACTGTCAACTCTCTTTTTAAAGAGAGTCAGACTCTGCCGTGACTGTCCTACCTTAGCCTCGCATGCACTGTGCTAAAAACATATGATTCATATGATAATCTGTGGTACTGCATGGCAAAACAGTTTCTTTTGGCTTTATGAGTTTAGCTTGTCACCTGTGAACTCACCTCTTCTTCATGACCGGGGCCAGGATGTGACGAATGGACCAGGCGATCTTTCTGTGAGTGATCGAAAATGTAACACATAATAAATAAACAGCTGCTAATCAATCTAATCAATCATTTTGTTTATTGCAAGTAAAGACGTGTGTCACAGGGCTACGCTGTACTATAGTGTAATGCTGGAGGGGTTTGAGGACCCGCCATGTGGATAGAGGACCACTATCACCCTCTAGTGGGAGTTCCTTTATTTCATCTCCTATTAAAGCCCTGAGACAAACTCCCACGTTTTGCCCGTGTGTCTGTGTTTGTGTGTCAGGATGTGTTTCAGCTCAACTGACACAGACCTTGCCAGCTTCGCTATCCGGCCGTCCAGAGTCCCTGTCAGAGGACTTGCCGCTGGTGAGGCTGTCCAGAGAGTGACAAGAGGTGGCTTCAAACAGAGCCTCGTATGGGCTCTCCTCCTCAGGCCCCGGGGCCAGCCCTGAGATCAGCTCGCTCACCTTCTCCAGATCACCTATAAACACAGATCGGGATGTAATTAGGGAATTAACCTTGGATTGAATTTGTGTGTTTCCTGCTTTTCTAAAATCTGTTAAATTTTACCCTTTTTCCGCGGGCTGGGACTCTCCTGAGGCGGAGGGATTGGTGGAGGGGGGAGGTCAATGTCCGGGGGTTTTCCAGTCATGTGGCCTGCAACAGACAAACAGGAGATTGTATCAGAGCGAGTAAATGTGAAATCAAGAGGTTATTTCCAGTCGCAGTTCTCTGTTTTCATGCTTTACCCAGAATGAGAGCAGCTATCTCTCTGCTCTTCTGGGAGGGCATGTCTTTGACAATGTCCAGCGCCGTCAGGCCCTTCTGGTCGACGATGTTCACGTCGATACCTGGCAAACGGCAAATAACAGTCAGGTGTTTTGCTAAGTGTAGCGGCGTTCAAGCGATTCAAATATTGCAAGACTAACCGGCGCTGAGGAGCTTCTGCACCACGTCTGTCTTCCCAAACAAGGCGGCTTCGTGGAGGGCGCTGCCTTTCTCCGTCTGTGCAGAAAGAGAAGCCAGGAGCGTTAAGAGCCGGAGGAACAGAGAGAGTTTAGACAAACGCCCATGCGAGATAAGAACGTGATGATGAAAATTAAAGCTTGTTTCCTTCTATATTTGCCAAATAACTCAGACTGAGTTAAACCTGCAGCAGCCCGGCTCCAGCACCCACATTTTTTAGTAAAATAAACAGTGTATTGCGTCCACCACCCGGCCCGCTTTGCTACAGACAATTATGTGGTTGAAGAATCAAAGCATTTTCCAGCTCACAGGGCCATGCTAATTGAAACCTGCAGGATGCAAGGCCTGAAGGACGCTGGATAGTCTCCATCTCTTCGATTTAGGGGAAGAGAGGATAGAGTAAAGGGAAAAGCATCTCCAGCCAGATGGATGGCACAGTTTGGTACAGAGTCACCGCCCTAGGGCCCACCAGGGGGAGCAAGTCCAGCTCTGCTTTGATAACGCAGCAGTTCCTTTGCAAACTGAGAGACTTAAGAGTTTTGCATTTAATCTCATAGCCTTGGTAGGAAGTAGCAAGAGGAAGTGCTGCAAGAACAGATTAAGTTACCCAACATGATTTGGGCCATGACAGCATATTTAGAAACACTTGCAAACTGAAGCTTTTATGATCACACACACACACACACACACACAGAGAAAAGAAACACACCTCGTAGTTGATGTCCATGCCAGCGTCCAGCAACACCTCCACCACAGACAGATGTCCGTTCCGGGAGGCCAGGTGCAGCGGTGTGTGTTTCTTGGTGTTGCAGCTGAGCAGGTTGGGGTGGGCGCTTAGCAGCAGCTTGACGACCTCCAGGCGGCCGTACAGCGCAGCCAGGTCCAGCGGAGTCTCAAACTTGTTGTTCCTCATGGTGGGGTCTGTCAGCTCCTCCAGCAGCAGCCGCACCACCCCTGAGTGGCCGTACTGGGCTGCGCAGTGCAGTGGCGTTTCGTTGTCATTGTTCTGTTACGAAGGGGGGCAGATGAAGGGGTGAGAGGCAGCAAAGGAAGACGACAACACAGAAACAAGACACAAAGAGGCGAGTAGATGAAACAAAGGAGATTGATAGAGAAAGGACTGAGTCATGGTTGTTAATAAGTAAGGAGTGATGACTCAGTGGAGTTAAATTGTGAGGTTTAACGAATCACTCAGGGCCCGCCACATTTGCAGATTAAAAAGGTCATGAAAAAGCACAAACCACGGTGAAGCACAGAGTGAGGCCTGGGGGTGGGGTATCTGGCAGAGTGGGGAGGGAGGCCATGCCTGACTGGCAGACCTACGTGGACTAATGAGGACAGGTGTTGGGGATGGCACTGAGTCCCAGGGGCAGCAGGGTGCCAGTGGAGGGGCAGCGGCACCAAAACAGGTGGGGAATTAGCAGCAGACACCGTCCGCTTTGACAGGAGGTCAGAACGTGGCTGATATGGCAGCGCGACAAGCAGCGAGGCCCGGCTCATTAGTTTAATCCCGTTAAAATGGGCCGTCGCGTCTGAGCGGCACTATTGTTTCTGCTCACACACACCGGAGCCCAGTGACGACAATCGAGGGACATGAGGCGATCAAAGGGAAGAGACGAGTGTTGGTTTCACTGTGACTGTTATGTTTCCATAATGGATATGAGAGGCAGAAGCAAAAACAGCGTTTTGACATTTAGTAATGTCAGCTTTAAGACGCGTGCTGCAGGTAGGAATGATGTTCGTCGTCTAATAACAGAACAATTACTTTCTTGATTTACTGTCTGTTTTACACAATAAGGCAAAAGAGAGAAAAGATTCTCAGAGCCCATCGAGACTGCATGTTGTCTGAAACCAAAATTATATTCAATGTACATTCATATACAACGAAGAAATGAAAAATGCTTATATTCAAGAGGCTTAACCAAACTAACTGTGCTAAACTGAACTGGCTGTTCCAGCAGTGGATTATACAGCTACAAGCATGTATGCCAATCTAATACTAAGTGGCCTGGGTAACAGCTGACAGTAATGTAAACTCAATATAATGAAGAGAGGGCTATGTAAAGGTTAGAGTTATAATGGATCAGTGTTCTGCATGTTAAAAAACTGTCCACGTGTTGTTCAGTCTGTGCAAAAGTGAAAATCACATCATCTCCTCTTTGAAATCCAAAGGTTGGCCCTGTGTTTTCAACAAACCTTCAGTGCAGAACAACGACAGACGAGAAAAATCAGTAATTACAACGTAAACCCACTAACTGGTGCTTATTGGATCTAATGACTTGCACGCAGCAACAGGATCGACGTCTGACAGCCCCCTCAACCCCCAGGGCCGCCGGGTGGTTTCTACCGTGAACGCCCAGCAGGGGGCGCACCGCGCAACCCGAGAGCTGAGTGAAGATGATGGCGTGGGAAAACTCTGTTGAAACAGTTCAAACAGCAAACACACACTGACAACACGGATAGCCCTAATTACGGCCGCGCTGCTGCGGATGCGACTGGATATAAGGGAACAGTGGCACTGTGAAAAAAAGTAAAATCCTGCCTGTGGTAGTGTGACAGAGTGGAAAAGAGCATTAAAAATCACTGCCATAAACCTCTCGAGGGAAGGTGTGACAGAATTGCAAACATGTGATTCTCGGGAATCTGCAAATAAAGCCCGTGTAAGCCCACAGTTCTCGCACATTGTGCTTAAATGGGTGGGGCAGATAATGGCAGCTATTGTGGAACCACATGCTCCGAGAGTCAGTCATTCCAGACACACACAGCCACCTACAAAGGCCTGACAGCTGGCCCGAGAAGCCCCCCACATGGACACGCGTGATGCCCGTTTTGGGTGACTCCCAGGGGGAGCGTGCCAACTGTGCCACCGTAGGAAAGGATATCATGAGGGGGGAGGGGGCAGTGTTAGACAGGTGTCAGTCGCGTCATCGGTGATGCTTTCGCAAAGACGTGGCGCCAGATGGGATCAGCAGGTATCTCCCGCATTGTTAGAGGGTGAGAGTGGGATTGAGAGTGTGAGAGAGAGAGAGAGAGGGCGTGAGTATTGTACTATACAGGCAAAGCAGGTCACAGCTTGAGCGGAGAGAGTGAGGAGGTGGAGCTTAGGGAAACAAAACGACACCTGCCTATCAAAAGAGGGGGCACAGAGGCTGGTTCAGGGGAAAACACACACACACACACACACACACACACACACTTTTGTCTTAACCGAACAAAAAACATGAAAAAGCAGGCTTTCTGTGAGCAGTAAACCACAGCGACCTCAGTTTTCACTGCCTGGGTGGTTTCGTCAGTAGGATTTGAGGTTTTGTCTCCTTGCTTTGCAGTTTTTCTCCTTGGCTCAAAACAAACTCACATGTGCTCAAATGGCCGGACACTAAAAAAAAAAAAAAAAAAAAAAAAAAAAAAAAAGGGACACGTCGTCTTTCATCCGTGACGCAGCATGAAGCGCTTGACCCGGCCGACACACACGGAGATTTACCCTGCGACTACTCTGACTGCAGCGGGCAAACATATACGCGCTGTGATTACATCAGCGTGACTCACTTCCTTAAATATGCAGGTCCGCTGCTCCGGTCCTAATCCAAGCAAATCTGCCATACAATGATTTACGCAAAGAATCCAAAATAACCGAATGTGGCAACGGGACGTTTCTTGTGTGAACGTGTCAAGGAAGCATAAGACACCGGGAAGGAGTGACACCTTGAACTCGGCGCTTATGCTCAGGTTTAGACCAAGTGTCTTCCCTGCCGCTGTGGTAGCCACTGCTCTGCAACTATGTGTCAGCCAGCATCTGATCGCACAACACATGGCTGACCGGCCACCTGACTCACTGATAGGAAAGAAGCAGCGATGAGACACTGAGCCCCGCCTCCTTAGATGCAAGTGATTTTATGTGTGTTATTCTCATTTTGTTGTTTTTAAATCTGCTTTTTTTTGTGAAACCTTACCTGCATAGATGCTGGGTATAAAAGCCAAACTCGCTGGATTAGACCATGGGCATCATTAGATTATGGGTGTGATGATTTAAATGGAGGAACTACGAGGATTTAATCCAACTTTCAAGCTTCTTGGTCAAAAATGTGATGTTTTCAAATTGCCCTGTGCAATATACCATAAATATGTGCTGCTACATACATACATCCACTATATGCATCCATGCACATTTTGCATTATCTGCATTTTATGAGAGATCATTGTATGTTTTGCATATTGATTTGCCACTACAGCCATGTCACTATATCAGCACCAATGACCAGGCAAAATCTCCTGTGTTGCGCAAACAACTTCAAGACTTGGGACATTTGTACTGATTAATTCATTGTAAGCCTTGAAAAACCCCCCACTTCAAAGTCAGTCTAGTCGACAGCTGCTGCAGGCGCCGGGGTTGCATGGTTTGATATCGACATAGCAACACAATAATTCTGATTAAAGTGATTTAAAAAAGAGTAAACATGGCACAAAGGAAAGCAAAAGTGGGTAGCCTGGTTTGAAACTAATTTTAGCAGACTGATAGCCCTGCAGCAAAATTAAAATTCCCCTTTTAAAACATTGCTATATTAAAGTAATTTGTGATTTTCAGTGCAAGAGGAACTCATCTGACTCTGCAAGATCAAGACCAGCCACGGTACTCTCCACGGTCCGACTGCAGCCCACGTGAGCAGTCAAACAATCATGTACTAACAAGCGAGAGCTCTGAAGGCTATTACACAAAATGGCACCAATGTCTAGCAGCCGCGCTGGGAGAGAGATTAGGATTCATACGGCACAGCCAAGACTTCCTGGACAGTACATGTTTTTATGAAAATCCTGTCTTTACTGTGGTGCAGACGGCATAAAAGCTCATCCTGATTTAGACCTCAGTGCATGTCAAACAAGAAGAGATTAAGATCTCCGCTGGTGTCTGCTGCTGATTGATAAACTCTGCCCCTAACCAGGAACATCTGGAGATTACACTCCATTGTGTGTTCATGCTGCAGAATATTCAGAGAAAGGGGGGGGGGGCAAAGGAGGCGCACGTTGACAGAGAGAACGGAGGATGTTGTGATTCTCACAACCTGGGGCTGGGAGATGGTAACGTGGTTTGACTGGCGACCTCAGTCACGTGACGTGCCGGCTGGCAGCAGAGCGAGGCAGCGGTTACGTCACCCTGGCCCCTGGTAGTGGTAGTAGTAGCGGTGGGAGGGTGGTGGTGGAGGGGTGGGCTGAGCAGCTGTTGCAGCTAGTGTGCCAAAGGGCTGCCCGCGCTCGCTGCGTGCCTGCCTCCACTGTCACAAACTGAAATCCTGCTAGGTTTTGCACATTTATACGAATCATGGATCTCATACACACGTGGGCCATGTTCAGCTTTGCGTTGGACAAATGTTTTTGGAAATCCATTATCCAGCTGTCAGTTGCACAATCTGTGCCCTTTAAAGCCCTATGTCAACATTTACTAACTTCATTAGCGATTTGTTAGCGAATACAGTCTTTTTTTCAAGTGTTATTAATACATGAATGTACAGGATTTTTTAACAGCCTTTACTTCTATTAAGATGTATTATCACATATTACCACAACTGCATCTTGCTATATTGCATATTGCAACTGCAAAGGGGGCCACAGCAGTACAATGACAGCTGATGGCAAAAACATACAATAATCCCCCGACTACCCATAGTATTTATATAACTCATTACAACTATATGTAGTGTATTACCAGCCATTTAATAAATCTTTAGGGACTGCTTTTGATGCTAAAAAGATTAAACAACAAGTAAAAAAAGTCATAATAATTAAACTGTTTGAGTTATTTACAATGCAAATTTTTGGCCCGTTTGCTTCTTTATTCTTTTTAAAAATCATTTTAAATGGACAACACCTGTACCTATACGCGTGGAAATCTCGTGCAAATCTGCTGATTTCTCTTCAGAAAGCATTAATCAACTGATTGTGGCCGTAGTATTTTACTCAGTGTGCCAACAGCCTTGTAAATACTCATCGGAAGTCTCGAGGTGGTCTTTTGCTTTAAAACTAATATGAAGGCTGAGTCTCATAGTGGATTTTTATTTGGACGACAGAGTCAACAGGCCTTGCTGTCCTGTAATGTGATGAATGTCTGACTGGCTTCCTGCCACAGACTGTAATTCTCTCTTCAACGGACAGAAATATTTAGCTGTTGTTAGCTTTAAAGGAGCAAACCAAAAGAGAGCGTATTAAATAAAACAGACAGAGATTAAAAAATGGTCAAACCGATTTCCTTTTACAGAAACGATATTCATATTCCACTTGACAAGAACACAACTAACCTTAAAACCTTCAACATGTTAGATCCCATCGCTCCTCCTCCACTAACAAATGGCTCAAACTGCCACCGAGGACACACCCTGGGATTTGCAAATGTGAAATGCATGACAATGGAGAAATCCTGATTCTTGTGTTAAATAACAACACATCCCCCGAGGGACTCGTCAAATGTGCTTCAGCCATTTCTTGGCACGACAGAGACAAGAACGAGTCCTGGAGGACGCGCAGAGAGCAGAAGGTAAAACGAGGAGGGGAGGGGGTGTTGTTGAGGGAAGAGCTGGACACTGAAGTGACAGACAGAGGGGATAAATGAGCGCGCTGGCAGACTGCGAGCCGTGCGCCTAAAGGAAGGAGGGGAAACTCTGCTCCACTGATAATGAGGTGACCGGAGTCTGAAGAAATTACTTCTGCTGCTGCCGTCAGAAACTTTTCCTGCGTCAGCCCTCTGAGATACCGCACGCCAAGCCTGACAGAAAGACGTACGATCCATTCCCACTCTTAATATGAACGTAAAAGACGTCCCAGGCCTGAACATCTTGCTTTTATATTTCATTAAAGGTCACCTACTTCACATCTCTTGGGCATCTGTTTGAGTTGTTTTTTTAAGGTAACATACAGCTCATGATGTCTTTTGAGTGCGGGTTAATGGCAGAGCCTGGGTCAGAGGAACTCATCTAAACATATATGGTATTAGACATGTGACCTATATAGGATGATGAAGCCTGGGTGAGAGGTAGCGTGATGAGTCCGGGCAGACCCAGGGCTATATCCTATTATGGCGCAATACACAGAATGTATGGTAATTAATAAAAAAAAGAGGTCAATGAAGGCATTCATTAAAAAGGTCTCTGCTCAAGCCGGGGCTCCTTTGTATTAATAATAATAACGGTAATTAGTTGATGTTACTGATTATATAAGTCCTAAGACCATCCTTTATTAGATGATATTATTATTCACAACAACAACAAGCCTAAGCTGTGCAGCTGGAAGTAGAAAATATTTGAACTTATTTTTAAAAAGTGCCTGAATAAATACAGTTTAGAGCTGAAACGAGTCAGTTGAGTAAGCTTTCAAGGTTGCGATCATGTTCTGTGATAGGGCGCTGCCAACTTGTTGTTTTTTTATAATAAAGGAGCAAATCGATGAGATCAAACATCAAACATTTGAATCAGAAACTGTTCCTTAATAATAAACCTTCAGCTCAGAATTGTTAATAATGGATCATATGAGCAGAATTCACTGAACCTGTGAATCCCCGATACGATCAGGCGCCGGGGTCAGTCCAGGTCAGGTGGTTACTGCTCAGCTAATGAGGCGTTTGAAACATCACAGTGTCCGACTCACTCAGGATCCTTTCAGTAAGACAGAACGCAGGGCTATAAGGAATAAACTTTGGTCTGGCTGGTTTCCTGGACCAGGATGACAAAGAACTGGATCCAGTCCAAAGTGATTCCTCAAGTGTCCCTGAAGAGGATCATTGGATCCCCAATCAACCACGAGTCCTGGACCCTCTCTTAATGCCTCATCACACACCTTTCACGTCTGGCTAGCTCACTCTACATCTCTCCACTAGGTCACTCACCAACGCTGTACGACCAATAAGCCGTGACATTGTTACTATGACAACGTCCCACCTCTTCCTCTCCTCAGCAACGTGAGCTCTCAGGCTCAAACTGGGTGGTGGGGAGAGGAGGAGGAGGGGCAAATACACCCTTTTACACACTCACACAGACAAACATGGCATGGAAGTCTTTCTTTGATGCTGATGCAAAGAGACTGGTACACTGAAAACCTCCCATCCTCCTCGTGAGATGGCTCTCTGGTCCTGGAGTGTGATGAGAGGGGAGGCAGGACGCACCCCCCCCCGCCCACTCAGTCACATGATGCCATCAACCATGACCACAACCAGGGCCAGAGCATCCACGCTGAATTCTGATTTATTCATAACAAGGCTTCAATTATTCAGGCTCGTGACCAGGTAGTGGCCCCCAAACTATCCTGAAAGTGTTTACATTAAGACACCGTTCACAATCTTAGCAGACTCAGTGTTAAATCCATCAAACAGACTAAATGGAAAAAGACAGAAACAGCACTGCAGGAAAATTCACACTCCAACATATAGCAGCATTAAAGAAAGCCAGGCTTCCCATCCAAACGCTAAGAAGATTAGTCCAGGGAAAATGTGACAACGTTCAAAAATAGTGTGGAGCTTTATCTGCAGGCCCTGGGTGGGTTTCCAGCTCTGCCTGCTGAAAATGCAATCATGGAGCGACCAGTATGTTTGTCGCACTGCTCACTGCTCTAACCGTGAGGGGTGACGCTGTCAGAGTCACTGACGGCTCAGCTGCAGAGCCGTCCACCTCATGTAGACAGGCTGCGAGTGGGGCTTCCCTGTGCAGCTGACTGCAGTGAGCCTGGTGCTCAAAATGAAATATAAAGACACCGAATGGAAAGCTGCACAAACTAAGACACGTCATAAAGATGAAGGATTAAGAGTCAGAGTTCCTCCTGGTGTCTCCCCAGTTGTTGATTAGCTTATTAAGTGCTTTATTCTTAAAAGGAAACAGGGTAAGAAGTGAAGTTTGTTTTTTAGTCTGATTTTTCTTCATCACTGAAGTAATACAATAAGTATAAATAAGTAGAAACTGTTAATAAATAATTAACTCCTGATGATTTGATAAGACTAAGAGTCTATAGCCAAGCTAGTGGCTCTGTGACAGTGTACATAGGCACATAGGTGCTTTAACTTTAATGCTAATATGACCATGCTAATGTGCTAATGTTCAGCAAGCAGGAATATAATCAAAGACAAATAAAAGTAATGGACAATCTAAAAAAATAAAAAATAAATCTGTTCATAGTGCAAGAAAATTAAAAAAAAATTCATGTGAAAAGAAATTAAAGTCACTAAGGTTCATCATCTGGCAACCACGAACGTCTGTATGACAGTTATGGCAGAAGGTGAAATTGTCTCAACTGCGTCTGGACCAAAGCGGTGTGCCAATCGACACGGACATCCCCAAAGCCACGTTGTGGGCTTGGTAAAAACCAGAAGCATACACCGACTTCCCACAGTTGCTGACTGAATTCTTACGACTTTAAATCATGAAATTAAAATACATCAACAAATGTGCTAAAAAGAAAAATGCCCTCTGACTCACATATTCTGAGTAACTATGAGCAGATTGAGGAACACATCATTTTACCCTGACATCATTTCACAACTTCTCATAGTATCAGCACAATGAACATGCAAATGTATGTATGGCAACATCTTGTTGGTCAGAAGAGTTGGGTGCTTTTCTCCCTCGTGCATTGTAACAAACTGATCCTTTAGGTTTTGAAGCCAAAAGTCCAGTTAGACTGAGGTAACTTACATATTTATTACAGAAGACATTATTAATATATTAATAAAACATACTTTATCAGTGATGAAAATAACCATTAATTCATTTATTGACCCACACTCTGTAGTAATGTGCAGTCTACCTGTATCAAGTAGCCAGTATTATAGAAGAATGGATGTTGGAGCTTAAACGAATAGTCACTATTTTCTTTTACTGCTGGCTGCGTGGCGCCAACAACTGTACTGCTTTAGGCAGCATATAATATAAGTTTTCATACTAAAGTGGCTAAGTTTTGAAAACTTATATTAATTAATTAATAGATTGTTATATTAATTTATAAAATACCCCCAAAAATAAGTAACATTCAGACTCACAAACTACAAATTGCAATTGTGGCCCTTCGGGGACAGTCATTTACTTAATTTTCAACAGCAAAACGCTGGTACAGCAGCGTTTTAACATGTTGCATTGCAGTGCCACTTTTGTGAAACATAACATCTCAAAGAAGTTGGACACCAGAAGCAAACGTGAGTAGAAAAGCCAGGGAACAAAGATCTTCTGATAGCCGGTGAAATTAAAAGCCACCCCGTATCTCCGCAGCAGACTGGCCCCACAAGCAGCAGCAGCAGCAGCAGCAGCAGCAGCAACAAAACCAAACCCAAGCACAGCAAGCCAACACAGCAGGAAAGCAAAGCACTTCAAAAAAAGAAAACATTGTTTCAGCAGCACTGTGTACACACCTTGGCATTAATATAGGGGTCAAAGGGCCCACAGCGTTTGAACTCTTTATGGTCTACAGAGCTCTGGGAGGGAGGAAGAGAAGATAGGCCGATGGTTTTGGTTCAGACAAGCAACAAATGAATGAATGATGATCACAAATGAGTCAAGCTAAATGTAAAAAAGGAGAAAAAAAAATCAGAGTTGAGTTAATGAACAATCAGATGTCATGAACAGGCAGGGAGAAATGACACAAAATGAGAAAAAAAACAACATTTTGTTATATTTGGGGGTGGCTCGTTCGATAAATATATTGTGTTCTGATTCGGGCAACATTCGTGGAGCTCATAATGGGTCATTTCTCCTCATCCCAAACAGAACAGGCCAGAGATGGTGCCATTCTGGAGGCTGTCTGTGCAGTGAGCGACCGAATAAAACATGAAACATAATGAGTTAAAACAGTGAAAATGGTTAGGGCAAACAAGCACTTCTTACACTAGCATGGCGTCAGAGCACTTCAAGTGTCACAGCAGAAGTCAGGACGAATGATGCACTGATGTTAATGAACTCCGGTCACGATCTCGTTTGACATTCGCTGTGTTCAAATGGAGTAAAGTGCATGCCATGCTGATGTAGAATTTGAAATATCTCCATGTGGCAATGCGGCTTCCAAGTGGAAAAACGATCAACTTCCTGTGGCTGCCGGGCTAAACCGTTTGTACTGTAATTATGAAACTACTAGAGGTCAGCAGATGTGCCGAGAGTGTTGTGGGGGGGTTTTGACCCACATTTTATTTGCTTTAAAAACAGGACGAATAAGCTACTGCTGAGGTCGTAACATCATATCCTCTAATAAGCTAAAAACAGACGGAGGAACAAATGTATTTAGAACGCACGTCATTTCTGAATGATATTATCAGCACGGTAGGAGTGTTTGAAAAGTGGAACCTTCAGAGTAAAACCGAGAGAGCAAACCGCGCGAACACGCACGCGAAATGAGTAAACGCGGCGCCAGACCTGCTCGTTGAGTTTCGGGTGCGAAGGTCCCTGGTGAATGAGCAGTTTGACGATGTGTTCGTCTCCCTTCCACGCAGCCAGGTGGAGAGGGTAGCAGCCCTTGTTGTCGGCGATGTT
Organism: Datnioides undecimradiatus; assembly: GCA_008933995.1. Taxonomy (NCBI): domain Eukaryota; kingdom Metazoa; phylum Chordata; class Actinopteri; order Lobotiformes; family Datnioididae; genus Datnioides; species Datnioides undecimradiatus. The sequence continues at coordinate 7,027,325 of WARS01000071.1, read as the reverse complement.
GGTCAAGGCCTCGTTTCGTAGCAGCGCCTCCACCACTTCGCTGCAGACGAAAGAGGGGACGGGGCAGGTGAAGAGAGGGTTTAACGCACGCTAATGAATACATGCAGCCTTAGCAAACGGCCAATCAATAGCTTTATTTTCCCAGTGGGACGACTGTCTGTGAGGCCAGACCTCATTTAATACAGAGTCTCAACAGAAGAGCTGAAACAGGCATTTTCACCCATTCATCACTGATCTACCTGTGTCCATTAAGGGCGGCGTGGTGCAGAGGGGAGTATCCAGTGCTGTCCACACAATTCACATTGGGGCCTCTCCAGATACTGTTGAGAAAAGAAAAGACTGTAAGGCAAAAAAACACAAAACACACACACACACACACCAAACAAACACTGGCAATCCTTCTGTAAAGTCGCTCACTGTGGGTGTGACAGGTTCTGTTTTGATCGCTATCTCAAGGCCTCATTTTGCAACAGTGGCTGGGTCCACATTGCAGCCCAACCCCACCTACACACAGGTGGGGGCACACACCCGTACACCCTATCTCCTCGGATGGTGATGGGGGGGAAAGCACGGGCCAGCAGCGGCATCGAACCAGAAAACCAGGAAGGAAAAGAAACACTATCACCACTGAGCAGCAGCTAAGAGGAGCTAATTACGTCCCTTTTACAGTAACTGCATGCAACCACAGGCTTTTGTTATGCCGTGCAAGCAGCAACAAAGAAAGCATTCGGATGGAGCCAAAAAGCACAGAAGAGGGTAAAGTGTAAGGTAGGCTAGCACTAGCCCAGCACTCTCATTCACTTGAGCTGAACTCAGCTGTCAGCTCAGATTGGTTTGTTTCTTTTAATTTGCAAAGAGGCGCTGCGGCGAGGAGGATGGAGGGCGATGATAGAGCGGGGGCGGCATACAGAGACGGGGGGGGGGAGTAATTTAAGAAGCTAAAGGATGTCTGGTGAGACGGAGTGCCAGAGAGTGGGATGCGAGGCTCTCTGAAAGACCTTAACACATCCTAAATAAATCATGTGACGAGGAAATCCCAGCACTAGTGAACCAAATATCTGAGACCAGAGTCATTTGGCAAACAGAAAGGGAATGGGAGCAAAACCACTGGGCCTCACAGAGAATCAATCATGAATGGGAGGGAAAATAAAAAAGTAAAGAGAATACTTACTTTGCTATTTACTTAGCTTATGATATATTATAGAGAAGTGTCTGAAAACCAATGCAAACTACTGAATTGGCAGGAGGAGAGCTTCATAAATTATGACCGGCTTGGGTTCGGATGCAAGCAAGTCATTTCTAAGAATAAAGCCTTTGAAAGGCCGGCGGAGGCTGTTCGCAAACATTTTCGTTGTAGAAAAACCCCCAAAATAAAATCTAAACTTCAGCTCTGGGAATCGAACGCACTCGCACACAGACACGCACGCGCACACACGGAGGGTGAATTGATCCATGATAGAGTCGGCGTGCAGAAGGTGCAGCAGCCTCCTCATATCAGCTTCAGTGTGACTTTGCTTCACACACACACACGTTTTTGTCGCAGTAATGGCTGTTTTGCCCCCCTAAAATACATCTCCCATAATAGCTCTGAGAGCAGCCTGCAATTACACAGTCAGAGCCGTCTCATTAAATAAGTGTCTTGGAGGGCTCTATAGCCTGCAGAACAATGGGCCTGACAGAGCACAGACACACAGGGATGCGCCACTCTACTACTCATAACCTAAGCCGTTTATTTCTTACAGCGAGCCTTCTGGGTCTCATCTTACCAAGTCAGGCACCCATGACGACACGAGACATCAAAAGGGTGTGCCAGAAGGAAATGCTCCCGAAAATGTGTTAGGACGGAAATGCCGGGGATTGATAAATTTGCGTTAGAGCGGAGAGGGGGAAAATGTGCGAGCTGCGATTATGTCAGCTCTTAAGGCATCAGGCGTGCACACTTCCTCTCCGTTCCTGCAGAACCCAGTGACAGAATTTTTGCAGTTAAGAGCGCAGCAACGCGCTGTCTTGTGCTCGGCCGCTCAACACATCAAACGGGAAAGCTGAGACAGAAACAGACCTCTGGTTGCTGTCCTAGATAAAGAGTTATGTAACGGCTTACGGCGAAAAAAAAAACCCCCATAAACAAATTAACATAAACATGAACAGAGCGGCGAGTACGACGGGAGAATTAACAAATTCAGGCGTGGGGATATAACGACTGCAAGAAGGCGTGCCATGGGTTTGGGAACATTACTGACATGGCGTGACTTTATTGTATTGATTGTGGTGTCACACAAATAAACATCAGGGCATTTATTCTGCGCTGTAAGAGATCAAAATATATAATATCCTGTGTTGGACGTATAGTGGGGCCCAGTATTTTAAAATGAATGATTCTTGGAAAAGTTCGTTTATTCAGATGTAGCCTGGGACACGCTGCAAGATTTCTCTTTCACCTACAAACCCCTGAAATTTGTAAGAAAAGCTGCAGTAAAGGCTAAAACGTATGACGTCTTTGCACACTGGCCCCGCTCAGCAGCCGCCGTGACTCTGATGTGTCATTGCCAGAAGTTCTTTAAAAAAAAAAAAAAAAAAAAAGGCCACACAGAAACACAAACGTTGTGTCACGTCAGCCACATGACCAAACAAAACCCAGCAGGACTGTAGTACAATATGATGTCGCTCTCTTGTTCCATTATATTAGAGCTCTGAGAGGGACACAGGTGTTAATCAGTCAAAATCAGAGGGAAGGAAGATGTTCACTACTAACGTGTTTTTCCACTGTCAGCGTTTAAATGCATTCTAAGCAGAGCTGTCTGTAGGCGCAGCCTTAAGTGCAGTCCAAGTGTTACGTCCTCTGAGCATTTTGGCAGCATGGCACTCAAGGGCATGAGTCAGAGTGGTGCTCGACAATCCACTTCATCCTCTTACTACGGCTCACAACCAACCTAACTGAGGGACGGGCTTAGGCCCGTAGCAGGGCAATGGGCAAAACAGAGTTGATTTGGTTTGGGAGGGGGCACATTCATGCGAACTGACTGAGGAATTCCTGTTTGAAAGGCTGAGCTAATCCTTAATTTCCCTGAGGGAATATCAGCGGGATGAAGCCGCAGTTTGAAAAAGATTCTGGGGGGCTGTAATTCTGTGTTGTACAAAGCCTGGCCAGTACGAGACGAGGAAGGATAATAACATTTCCCCTCTTTTATGTATTCTCTGCATTAGTCTGCAGGCGTTAGTCACACATACTGAAGGCATTAAAAAAAAAAAAAAAAAAGAGTCATTTGCAAAATACGTGGGTTTAAACATAAATCTCCAATGTTTTATTATGGAGCCCAAATGTCATGGAGCTCAGTGATCAAACGCATGAACAGAAGACGCTGAAGTTAGCCTTGATTCTTGTAACACACGAATTATTAACTTTAATGTAAGTTAATTGATGCCTTTGAATGGATCCATCGGTTTGATTTAATCAATTGCGTGTTGGTAATCTCTCTCAAACAGCGAATGGGGTATAACAAAGCATCATATTTTAAATGCTTATCTACCATTTTGCTAGCTATCGTGATCAGGATGAACCAGAATTACTAGTTAGTGCTTGCGTGCTTGAATCGCCCATCAAGGTATTCAAAGTAAACTTCTTCTATCTCGACAACAACCGACAAGGTCCAGTGGAGTCCTAATGTATGATTGCATGTTTATTTATGGAGCCCTGGGGAATGGACATGGCAAAATATTCAGCCGTAGGTTTAAGCAAATAAGAACCCAGGTGAGCGTGAACCCGGTGTCAAATAAACAGATTTGTCCTCCAGCCTATTAGTGGTGCGACCACACTGCCAGGGATTAGTCTAGCCCAGGGGCACTGAGCCCAGCAGTGACTGGCGCATGTCAGCCACCGTCAGGGAAATTGGGCTTAATTATGCATACTGCTGGCGGGTGCTGAAACCAGATGCCCCGCAGCCAAACAGCCAACCTGAGCATCTCTTCTCCTCAGCAGAGAGAGAGCGAGACACTGAAGTACCTGCCAGGGTCCTCCTGGCCTGCTGAGGGATACTCTCGCTGACTTAACGAGCCAAAATCTCTGGCATGACACCATACGGGGACCAAAGACCTACAACTGTTCAGAAGTAGTGCACACTCACCTTGAAGGTTGTTATACAGATTATTAAAACAAAGAGCATACACAGTATATCCTTTGGAACAAATTAGGTGACCAACTTCTCAACTATGACAAGGCTTCAGTTCAGCTGCACCTGATGGCAAAGTCATGAGTTTATACATGTATGGAGTGGACATAGTCAAAAACTCTGGGGATCAAGTTCATAGATCATATGAAGTCCATTCAGTAGTTATTAAAAGATCTAAACCAAATCTCAACCACAAATCTCAATATTCACTAAAATCAGTAGGATTTATCCTCTGGGTACCATGAATATCTGTGCAAACTGGTAATATACCCAATAGTATAAACCTGCGGCACATTAAAAATAAATGTTATTACTGAATGCTTGAGATAACCAGCCCTCAAAATTGATCAAAAATGAAAAAGGCTTAAAGCATTTCATAGACCTTTTTTTGAATATGTGACAAAAAAAACACTTTAACTGAATTTTATTTTACAGCAAAGAGCTGAAAATGGGCAGAAATTGTTGACATGAAGGCTGCAATATTGCATCTAATTTGCCAATTCAGTTGCAGTGCACAGCCTTAACAAAGCCTGATTGAGTCTTCATGCCTCATAAACACGCCATAGTGAGCATTTCACAGTGCAACTGTGCTGCACGCGGGAGGTGCGAATAAGCTGCATATGCCCACAGACTACGATCAGAGCGCTCAAATGGGCTCCGGCACAATCGAAATGATGGGCATGAGAAACGCTGGTGGCGTGCTGAAAAGGTGGGACGAATATAGAGGGAAAGCAGAAAGGAGATGCGATGGGGCGAGACAAGACAGAAAACACATTCGATCACAGCCTGTCTTCCAGCAGGCTGGCATTTCCCACGCTGGCTCCACGGCAGATGCTATCGTGCGACGACACAGATCTCACTGTTTCACACCAACATCCCCCCCTGAACGTTTTGCCTGAAAGAACAAGCTGATGTTCGGTTCCAACTAAAATCTTGCCGGACAGATGGGCAGTTATTTTCAGTTATGCTGACAACCCACATTCTGGAAATAGCACGCGACTTCTGTCTGATCTAGTTTGCACATTTGAGGATTTGCTCATAAAATTCAGAAGCAAATTGATTCTTTAACTTCAAACGGGCATTTGTAAGGCTGTTAATGTGCATTTGTAACCACAACGCTCACACTACACCTTATTAATAACATGCTGTATGTGAAAGTAGGCGTCTTACATGGTTGCACTTTGTTGCCAGTCTGATTAGTCATGCTGAGGCCGAAGCAGTCAGGGGTGCTATGCTATGTTTCTTTCATATGGTTTGGGCAAATGTCAGAGCAAAAGGGACTAACACATTTTAAGATCTGGGATCATTTGTTTCCTGTGAGAACATATTGAGGGCAGCGCCACTGCTCTGGCTCCAAGTACGACATGTTTGATGTCTGGAGGTGGAGTGAAGGTTGGCGTGGACCCAGCAGGTGGGCAAGAGGGGCCGCTGAGAGCTGCAGAGTGGGAGAGAAAGGAAGACGCCAGCGAGCAGGCCAGACAGATGAAAACGTCTGGGTCGGGGGCTGCTAACAGCCAGTTAACACACGTGTGGGCAGGGAGACAGGGTGGGCCCTGACAGCTCTGGTTGTTGTGGTACCTCCAACAACAAATGGGTGGAAGAACAGACACCACGCAGAGAGAGACGACAGACAGCAGAAACCCCGGCGGCCTTATCTTTTCCATTTGTCCGTTTGTTATTTTAAGGTTTTCAGCGAGTGAGGTGAAATGAAGTTTACATAAACATGCACACACAGAGCCTCAGTAAACGATGCATGGACAACCCAGAAGCCACTTTCTGTTTCTTTTAATACAGGAAGCCTAGAAAGAAGGAAACTATGAGTTTCTTTCTTAGCGCACAGAGAACTAAGAGACACACTGCTGTGTCTCAGTTGTTGAGCACTTTGTAATACAGTGGAAAATGCCATTTAAATCATTGGAAAAGACACTATGTTTGCCTGTTAGTAGCTCCTACACACACACAAACACACACGTGGAATTCATCACTGCTACTAAGTGCCTTTCTGCCTGCCTTCTCAGACTACACAAACATGGGCCGTAAACACAACATAGCACGGAGCAGAGCATCCCAAACTCAGATGCTCCTGGAATGCTAACATGGTGGTGTTAGATTTCCCCAGCTACCACGACTTCCCTCTCGGTGTTGAACCGGCTACGGTCTCCCTCAGTTCAGAGGTCAACAGTTGACGAAATGCGACCGCTTCAAGCTGCTGTTTGCCCAGTGCTCAGCTACCTTGGAGTGGTTTGAGGCTCTAGCCATCACTGTAAAAAAGTGATAGAAGCTGCCTTGTTAACGCTGCCTGCCTGCACAAACAGCAGGCTGTGAGACAGTTTGCACGAACTCTGACAGCCACTATGAAATGCCTGCTATGGGCTGAGAGTGCCAGATTCCCGCTGCGAGCCTGTCATCTGCAGACACACCATCCTGAGTCCTACAGTGCACCTTCACACTCACTGAATTCTACATGCGCAGAGATCCTAATAACAGAGAAGCTCCGGGCATATTGTGTTGGGGTTTTTTTTTAAAAAAAGGACAGTATGTGCTAGCTCTAATGCAGCAGACATTTTCTCGGCTGACACCGCTCTGACAGGACGGGTCCGCTTGGGGTGAGCCAGAAATTGTGGATGTAATGGGATGGAATGATCTGGAGTTGAGCCCAAGCCTCTTAAAATGCAAACCAAGTGATCGCGCTGATAGAAATGCTCGGCTCGCTGGCGTCAAGAGAAACGAATAACATGTTGTAGAGAAAATATCTCTCAAGGGGCCTTTGTGACTACGTTAAGCCGATCTTTATCACCAAATACTGCAAACCCCCCCCACTCGTATTAGGCTACAAGAAACATTAGGCTAAATTAGTAGGATGCTCTAAATAGGTGGTCCGGTTCTATCCAAATGACAGCTCAATTTTCTTTGTGAAACTAAAAAGTAAAGAAAAGCCCCAGAATGGTCTTTAGAGGCTGATATGAATATGAAAAGGCATCATTCTACGCTTTGTCAGCGGGACAAAAGACATAGCTGTGAAGCTGGGAGACGAGCCCTCATCTGGCTAAGCTCTCAGAGCGTCTGTCCAGAACTCCATGCATTCCTCTGTTAATTTCCCCTCAGTGGGCAGGCGCTCTCTCTGCCAGGGACTTGTCTTACCTCCGGTCTGACCGCAGCAGCTGCCTGTATTTGGACAACCTCGGCCAGGAAGTGCGGGTGAAGAGCTCTTCCTGTAGACCTCTGGGATCAAAATGGGTCATGGGGCCCAGGCAAAAACTACACTATGAGGGAAAGCGCAGCGAAGGCGCGACCTGAACCAAGCCCTAAAATAAATACAGACGAGTCGTTTCCAACAAGCGATATCAATTCATCAAGCTTACTTCTCCACCAGCCGCCACCGCACAGTGGCACTATGAAGGTTACACCGTGACCTTCCTGCTCCAGCCAGCCCTGCCCAGCTCATTTTGGTGTTAATGGAGCACCGCGAGACAAATGTTTGGGGCGGCGGCAGTGTTAAACATGCTGGGGTCAGTGTCTATACCATGGCAACCGCTGGGGATGCAGCCTCCTGGGAAAGGAGACATTCCGCAGAGCAGAGCTGCTCAACGGCCTGGTTACAAAAACACTGCGTGTCTTGACATGCGCCCCATTCCAGAGCAAGAACGCCAAAAATCTGGCACACACACACACACACGGCACAACATTAAGGAGTAATAATGAGGCTGATTAGGCCTGATCATTCATCTGCACGGCCTGTGGTTTAATTTATACAATAAACGGGTAGTTATTGATCATTTCTGTCCACAAGCCCTAATATCAAGCTATAACAAGTCTGTAGGCCACAGAACAACTTCAGTTACACAGATGTGGAGGTGAATGTGCTTGTAATGAAGTGGGGAGCAGCAGGAGTGCGCATAATTGTTTTAATGTCAACACGTAGAGGGCGGTGAGTGTCCTCGGCTACGTGTTGACATGACAACCGACGCAGACCTGATTTTGCTAGAGACACATCCTACAGATCAAATCTCCTCTGACAGGATTAAACACTTTCTAACCATGGATGATGACTGGGTTACAAAGGGATTCTGGTAAAGGAAAGCAAAGGGAGCCCACACACCACGGTGTCCTTAAAAAGTATTGACACTTTGATTATGCAAACTGAATCAAATGTCAAAAGCAATGGCAGTACCCCCCCCCACCCAACCCCGGCTGTCTTGTGCTCACTAATCCGGCAGCTTGATATACTCAAAGAACCTGTCCCGTAAGCTCAGGTGTCCACAGGTAATAGGCTCTTTAAGTCTCTGCACCACTGGTTAATTCACTTCCTGCAAAGTCTAGCCAATAATTTCCCAGAGCTATCATTGCCAAACATTGATTGCCCAAGTCAGAATGGATGACACAATGGATTCTTCAGTCCGCCCACAGATCTGCGAGCCAGGCTTGACTGCATGACATCTCTGAATTGGATTTCCGATTAGAGGGGTTTAATGTAATTACCTTGAGTACATTGTGCAGTCTGCTCTAAGCAACGCAGCGATGCATCACCTCGAGCTTCGCTGTAACACTTGTCCCTCAAAAGAAGGTGGCGGGGCACAGGGCTCCCGGAGGAGCAATATTATACTCTGACTGACAGACAGTTCAATGGCATGTGCTCAGCTTGAAAGTAAAAGCTGCAGAGAAGCTCACTTGTAGCTTTATGACATGCAGCACTTAGCCTGGCAGTAACTTTTAGCTTAACAAGTGTACAAGTTACACTTCACTTTTATCTCTTGGCAGACATATGGGTAGAAGCCTACGTAGCCTTAAGGAGAAGGCTCAGTTCTCTTTCCTCTCTTGCTGAGGCTGCATACAGCACAATGGCTATCCAAACTAATGGTACATTATGAAACTGCATCATATGATTTTGGAGCAATAAAGTTCCGCCCAGGGAAATTCAATGATGCTGTTGTGGTGGTAAGCCTAGAATCCAGATAACATCTCCAAGACAAAATGAGACCCAGAACTTATCAGATCTATTATGTTGCATCTTATTATTTAATATATCCCAGCAGCTCTCATCTGCTCAAAGTTAAAGGGACGATACAATCAAAGGAAGCCAGGCCAAGCTGCATCTTCATAACACTGGGAGGAATTTGATGCAGTCTCAGACAAAAAAACCATAGAAGTGGGACTCTGGCTCATTACCAAAACCTTTACCGACACCTTCCATTATAGTCAAATGTTTCCTGTTCTGTAGACCAGAAATCCAAAACCTGTTTTTATCAATTTTTATCTGATAGTCTACCAACACTAAATGCAGTGTGCGCATGAGGTGACATGTGGGTTAGGATGACAGGTTCTGTATATTGATTATCGTTTGTCTTCTTGTCTCTAAATCAGAGCTTGCAGCTAATAAAAGGAGCTGGAATAAAAGTATTCGTGGCAAAAGCAAAAGCGTTGGAAGATCAGCTGAACCTCTCTAACCTTGCATGGTGGCTCTTTTGTGGATGTGAAATACCACATCAAATGTTCATCTCACCAAGGACTTCCTCCTGCGGCCACTGATACGAAACTTACACCTACGCAGGTTAAGTGATGAGAAAGGATAAAACAACAGTCTGGCTCTGACAACTGGCTGTCTGCACCTCCTTCACCAGTCAGTGTTCAGGTCTGGGCTGCATGAAAGCAATTAATAATGTATCTGTGTTAGTTTTGGAGAGAGGCCGTGGGGCGTTTTGTTGCGGATTTCTAAAGGTAAGTTGCACAATTACCTTCAAGGCCGTTTGGGGACATTACAGTACAGCTGGCAGGGACACAGGGCTGAGAGCTAACAAAGAAGCATGGTGCTGCTTCTGCGCTGCACTGGTTTGGGTTGTTTGTTTGGCAACGCACACAAACCATTATTCTGTATCCGGACAATAATATTTAGATTACTATCATACGCGCTGTAAGAGTACGTGATAACATACTATTTGACAGGGACAACACTCCTTGTTGTTTGCCCATTCAGTTCTTCTTCCCTGTTCCAGAGCCTACCTGAGGAGACTGGAGAGCGGATGAGAGGAGGCGCCGTGCCCGCCGCTGTTACCGCTTCCTCCGATCCCAGACGACCCGCTGCCGATGCCGGCAGACTGCCGCTTCCCGGATAAAAGCTTCTCCACTGCGGCCAGGTTTCCCGTCCGCGCCGCTTCGAGAAGTTCCTGCTCCTTCCCCATCGCGGATCCCAGGAAAATATCAAGAGGAGGCGCGGGGAAGAGAAGAAAAAAAGGGGGGGTGGTGGCTCGTTTGAGGGAGTAAAATTCCTCTGCGATCCCCCCTTTTATTAGCTCCCAATCTCAAGTTATTCCTCAGTGCCGCGAGTGTGGAGAGGAAACAAAAGCTCCCTCCGCCGCTGGATCCGCGCGTCCCGACCCACGGTGCCGCTGGCGCTCTGAGAGGGGGAAAAGTTTCGCTCAGCAGCACGGTACCACCATCGAGCAAACTTCCTCTGACCAGTCCCCTGAGCCTCGTCCGTCACTTCCTCGAAACTGCCCTTTCTTTCTGCATCTCCAATCCGAAACCCTTCACACTACACACATGCAAACCCCTAGCACCCCCCGCCCTAGCTGCTTAATGTAATAGGTGGATGAGTCTCAGCAAGATGGCGTCTGCACTACATTATTTCTAAGAATCGGGCTGAGCCGCACGATTTCTCCATCCATTGCTTGAAATATCTGTTTTATTGTCATGTTTAGAGTACACAGAACGTTCCCCTAACCTAACCCTTTAATTAATCCCCGTTGTTAGTCACATGTTAAGATATAATAAACTATTGACAACAGTTGCAGATGTAAACGAGGAATTTCAATTAAAAATGTGCCCAAGCCATATTTAACAGGTGTAAAGTGACTGAGACTATTAACAATGACTAGGAAGAGTTTTGGAGCTGGTATCGTAGTCCCTCATGGGTGTGAACGGGAATATTTCACAACATGTTATCGGGTGACACGAGTCTAGTCTGGCTGATAGTTACAGTAAACAGTCGGACTGATTGTCTAAATTATGATACAACATTCTGTTACAACACTGTGTTTAAAAAGTTTTCAGATTTAGCAAACTATACGCTGTAAAAGTCTTGTCTGGCGCTAGTGCAGTTTACCCCATTACCCTATTACTCTTTGTCATTGCATGCCAGAGGTGTCTATAAAGTTCGTTCAAAACCGGAAACGGAAATGCGAGTACCTTGTTATCAACAAGCCTGGGAAGCGTTTTGATGCTTTCACATTTTTTTTTTTTGTTGGCGTTGTGAGATTAGTTAAATTTGGTCAAGTATACGAGCGGTAGCCTTGTCGTCTTTGTTGTGTGAAGTAAGCTATGCTATGTTAGCCGCCTTGCGAGCTAACTTTTAAACTACCTGTATAACGTTAGTCTACCTATAGCGTTAGCCTGATAGCTGCTGCTCTGTTGACGCCTAGCTGCAGAAACGGTAGGTGCATGTTGTGTTCCCGCTTTTATCCAAATTTGATCTAAATTCGTTTTTTTACACTCATTGTGGTTGAGGTAAATACGTTTGTTATAGGTGATAAAAGTCGTTGTCGTGTAGAATTGCGAAATGGGAGCTACTCTAATTTAGTGTTAGCCGAATGCTAGCTAACATTAGCCAAACCAACTAACGGTAGATTCCTTGCCGATTTTACAGATTCTGAAGCTGTCAGCCAGCGTTGGAGGGACCGAGTGATTATGGCCGACCCAGCACGGACCAAAGCTGACGGTTCCCCCGAGAGAGCATCGTCTGCCATTGAAGAGCATCCTACATCAGAGAAATCTGAAGATGTAGCAGCCACAGTAAAACCCACAGATGAAAACAAAGAATCCTCCTCGCAAGATCAGCCCAAACAGGACCATAAACCGGTGCGTTCTGGAGCATCGTGCAGGAAACGATGCTTAAATTAAAGACTAATAGACTGTATCAACCTTGTCATAATGGACATTACTAGGTCATATTCTTGCCAGTATGCTATGTAAATGATACCTGTATCAAAAAAGCACATTGTTTATTGTCTTACTGTAGGAGGTATTGAAATTGAAACAAAGAAAGCAAAGATCCTCTGCAAAGCATTTTATAAACATAATATCTGACCTTGAGTTTGGAATAAAATTAGTGTTTGGAAAACCAAATAACCCATTAACATCAGTTATAAAGTGCAACGATGCTAGTGAAGTTAAATAATAATAAAACCTGGAATCTAATCAATGAGTATTTGAGAATTTAAGTGAGCATTCCCTTTACGTTGTTTGTGGGCAATTTTCCTTGGGGCTCTAAACAAGTTTTGTCTTCCACTGTGAAGGAAACAGCAGCTGTGGAGGATGAGGAAGAGGGGACCTCTGGCCAGCCTCCTTCCAAAAGACTGAAGGTGGAACCAGAGAAGAAAAAGGAGAAGCGCCATAAGGTTGATGAGGATGAGATCCAAAAGATGCAGTAAGGCCGAGATTTCCAACAGAAACTTTATTCTGATCCTCAATATGTTTGAAGTCTTATCCCAGTAAAGCTCCCCATCAGCTCCTGTCCCTCTTTTGACTTACAGGGTTTTGGTGTCGTCATTTTCTGAGGAGCAGCTCAATCGCTATGAGATGTACAGACGCTCTGCCTTCCCCAAGGCTGCTATTAAGAGGGTAACCATTTATAAACATCAGCAGTGTTTTTATATCTCTGAAACTACTGTACTTTATTGTCCTGATGTCCTTTTTCTTAAAATTCCAGCTGATCCAGTCCATAACGGGATCATCAGTGTCCCAGAATGTGGTTATTGCCATGTCTGGTATTTCCAAGGTTTTTGCTGGGGAGATTGTTGAAGAAGGTCAGTTGCAGCCTTACAGACCGAGGACACTGAGATCACATGAAACATATATTTAAACATTTTATTTCTACATCTCCCCACAGTTGCAGTCTTAAATTTCACCATCGTGAAGTTAAATAGTTTGTCTTTGTTGTTTCAGCACTGGACGTTTGCGAGAAGTGGGGAGATACACCACCGCTTCAGCCCAAACACATGAGGGAGGCAGTGAGGAGGTTGAAGAGCAGAGATCAGATTCCCAACTCCAAGTACAAGCACATCCTCTTTAACTGAGGCACCCGTGCTTTAGACTTCATATGGACTTTGTACAGAAACAGTGGTGCAGTAGCATATGGAAAACTTGTCTTGCCTCTGCACCCAGCTACAGTCGCATTACTCTTGACTAACTAGCCGGTGTCAAGGTCAGTGATTGTAGTATCAAAGAATGGTCAATACATACAAATGGTGTGAAATCATATTCATGTGTTATAGTTGTAAATACAGTACTGTTTGTACTTGAATGTGAAATGTTTTGTTCAATCATTTTAAGAAAACAGTAAACTTGAGTTTTTGGCTGTTATTGAGATGATTTGAAATTCATTCAGTTGGTCTGACAATATGACAGAACTACATTTAAAGTTATCTTTGCAAATAACCTTTTAGCAAGGTTAACGTCAAACATGGATGGCACTACTGGAACAACTTGTTAACTGTACAAGTTTCTGTATATTTTATAACACAAGCATGGCTGCTTCAGGTAGCCTGGTACACAGAAACACATTTTCTATTAAAACTTAGAGGCACAACTGAAATGTGTTCAGCAATTAATCATTTATTCTTTCACTTTTGAAAATATTTCCACATACTAGCTTTGGTTCACAGAACCAATTTTATATTAGTCTCAATGAAGTGATAAAGACAATACAAAATTCAATGTAACCTACACAACTGACAAAAATACTGTCCACAGGGTTTCCAACATTTGCGTCACTTGGGAAGATTTCACAAGGACTCCTCTGCAATCCTTTGAAGTGATTTACATTAAAACGAGTGCAATTTCAAGTGAATTTATCACACAAGTGCAAGTAATTCACAAGGCAAAAACTATATCTCACTTCAGTACATGCATCTCTTTTCCAATGGCAAACATTTTGCCAGATCAGTCATAGAAAACAGAACAGCTCATCTTGAAGCAAGTCATACTTCACTCTGTCCATCTCCTCTTTTTTGCAAGGTAATGAGCAGATGGAACTCAGAGCACCAGTTTGTCAGCAGAGTAGGGATGCTACTTAACACTGAGGAGAGGGAAACTGGATAAACTTTACGGCTACATGTTGCATCCAGCATGGGAAGTTCAATTTTGTACCGCTGTATGTTTGTCTACTAAGGCCATGCAAAAACAAAAACATCAAAAGCTAAGAAGATCACGACTATAAGTGACACTGAGGTTAAAGGGCAGTATCTCTGCATTATAACACTGATAGTGAGGATGTGTTTAGTATGCATGCAGATGAGAAGAAAGCATTACAACCTGGTGGACAGGTAAATCATTTTTCTTTGACATTAGTCACCTTTAAAAATGAATTCCACATCAAAAATGTATAGTGTTACTGTTCTTTGTGATGTCTTTGGACACACCAAAGCTGTCTCTCTATTGCTTAAATAGCTTACATTCTCCTATAAGAATGCAAATCTGTCATTCATAGCTTGCAAGGCAACCAAAGTTCTTTAAAAAAAAAAAAGGGAAAAAGAAAACATTTTGAAAGGGGAGTGCTCTGGCACGTTACAGCCACCAGGGGTCTCCCAAGCACACAATGGGACAATGACGAAGGTGTAACAGCTGTGCAATCATTAAGCTGGACTACATATCTCCACAGGCTTAAAGACTGATTCGACAACAAAACAACTGTACATAAAATGCACCTTACAGAGAGGTTTTCTGACTAAATTCATAAAATAAATGACTGTTAAACAGTCTATTTGATGAACAAACCCATCGTTGTTTGTATCCATGCATATAAACAGATTTACGCATAGAAAAAAGAAAAGTGACATAAATTTGAATGGCAGCTGGCCTGTGAGATACAATCTGCAGCAGATCAGAATTAAACATACTGAAAAATATCAGTTTTTGTAGTGAATTTGGACATTTACATGACACACTGTGTGTTCATACATTATCGGTGCTGTAGATTTCAAAAATGTCATTTTGTATTGTCATCTTTGATTGATATGGCTTCAGTACACTGCAAAGTAACTCTGGAATAACAAAAACACATGTTTTGATAAACCTAAATAAATATTCATTAGTAAAACAACATCCTGAACGACCTCACGGTGTCCAACTACTGTACTCTATACATGAGAAATGTGAAGAGGTAATAATAACACTAGCAGTCGGAGTTGTTTCCTGGCAAGCTACAAAACAAGTTATATGATAACCCTGACCGCTGGAATAATCCCAATCCACTTTAAACCAGAGAGTTAAAGTGAAAAGACTAACCCAGTTACAATACTGAACCAACTGTGCAACCAGCTCTCCACGACCGAGGCGGAGATGGAAAGGCGCGTCATCTTTGAGTGGACATTCAACCACGGAGCACGTTGTTTCACAGTACAAAAAGAAGCATGGTCAACATTTCACAACACAAAGAAAAACAACACCGGGGAATGATTCAACCTGCTGAGAACGGTAAGAACTTGATAAGAGTGTGTAACCATTCCACCCTGGTGATAAAGCAACCAAGGTGGAAACTGAGATGCATCCGTCCCTGCTGGACAGCAGTCTGCTTCTGCTTTAGTGCATTGATTCCCCGACCTTTCACAACACATTTGAACAAGTAACAGCTGAGAATATTTTTATAATACTTTTAAATAAAAAGGAACAAGTACCTAACAGAAGTACTCTACATTACTAAGACTATTTAGCTTCATGACTTTGCCATGTGGAAATTAGCACTGTTCACACAGCATGCTTGACAGGAAGTTATGTTTCATCGAAGGAGCGCCTGATGGACTAGCAGCTGTCTGGCAGTGTCAGTGCATGTGAGGAGGAGGTTTTGGCATGTGCTCGTCTTAACAACTTCCATAACACAAATAATTAACCGTAGAGAATTAAAGCTCGATGATATTTTAACCTTGCATGCCGTGTGATAAAACTACTGAAACCACACTATGTGTTTAGTGTCCACTCTGGATTTGGATGAGAAAGAACCCAAATGATTCGTTTAGAACAGCAGTGAAGAACATCTAAACAGCTAGATAAAAAGTAGTACCCTTAATGTACCTATAAGTTAGTTAATTGGGTTCCCTATATAGTAATTATCATAGGGTCTCCTTTGTAATACCATGAGAAGCGTGACTTAGCAGGTGGGAAGTGATCCACAGCCACGGCTTTAATTCATCTTCTTTTCAAGCATGTCTCAAGTCCAGACACGCTTTGAATGAGTTTTGCTGGTTCATGACATTCAGCCTGATACATCCTGTCATTGTCCCTCGGCAGGAGCAGTGATACAGTAGGTAGAGCGGCAAAAGACGGACAGGCTCAGAGAGCGAACGTGGGGTCGTACTTCTTGACTTCCAGAAGGAGGCGTTCTCTGTCACTGAGGGCCTGGTCAAGAGCAGCCTGGACACCGGAGAGCTGTGACTCCAGGGTTTGTCTCTGTAAAGGCAGCGTTATTTGATTGGTTAACACGGGCAACGGCTAGAGAACACTTTGGCTAGGTAGGATGATATCAGATTCTGATGGACAGCGGCAGGTGTAATTACAACACCATCACGCTGTCTTGTGTATTTAAACACATCTTAGAGCTTAGAGTTGACCGGTAACAGGACTCCAGTATTACAGCTGTATTTAAGACAGACGGAGCAGATTACAGTAGATTTACACACGAGTGGAACCTGCGAACCTGTGTGACCTCGGAAGTTTGAATATCTTGACTTGACCAATAAAGGCAAACAAACTCAAAGTCCTTTGAAATTATGATACAATAGTAAAGCAAAACCTCGTGTGTTGCTATTCATTCAGACAGATTATAATACTATGACCCACTTAGATACCAAACTGTGACTGTTATACAGACAAAGCTACCACTGAGATAATGCACTCTGTATTTCAGGGGATTTTTTAGCAGCTTGTTGCTACGTGTACCTGGAAACTTTGGGGGAATTTGGGTGTGGGACTAAATTGTTAGGGAAATGATCATAAAGCCATGTTTAAATGACCATGAATATAATAAGTAAGTCATAAATAAGCTTTGTTGTAGATGCCTACTTTCTTTGCTTGCTAAATGTCAAATATCAGAAACACGTATAAAGAGTCACTTTTTATTTACTGTAATAGTGTAGCCATTTATCTAACTAACTGGGCTGCAGACACCTGAAGCTGTAGCATAAACTAAACATGGTACTACGTGGTCTGTCCTACCTCGCTCTGCTGTCGAACGGAGCAGGAACTGTTCAGGTCGTGCAGGCCTGTGGCAGGAACACCTGCTGAGGCTTTAGGGTCTGTACCTTCAGCTGCAATCAGAAAGGAAATGGTGAGAATCACTTTCTGTTCATGTTTCTGCAAAGATGCTGCAGCAGATGCTGATAAAGCTGATGTGTTTGTGGCGTTAATAATATTTAGAATATCGACTATACAGACGAGCGTTGTGTTAGAGTTAAGATGTTTTTTTCTTGATCACCTTTGAGCCTCATGATGCCATCGTCACCGCGCTCGAGCAGCAGCTGATCTACAATGAATGAGGCTGGGACAGGTTGAGGGGCCGTTGGGTAGATTTTAGGGCTGTCATCCTAAAAAGAAACAAAAAGGACCCTGACGTTTAAACACACCTCAAGACTGACTGATTGAACAACTTGAGATGCACTTTCAACTATAACCTTTAAAATGAGTCGAGACAGGATATGACCACCCACCTTTATAGTGATCATGATGTTGCTCATGTGTAACTTCATTGGCTGTCCATCAACGCTGAATTCGTCTTCGAGAAAGGGGCCGATGTTAGCCACGGTGGAGGCCAACAGCTCTGCCTTACAGTCTTTCACTCTCATATCCAGGAAGCCCAAAGACTCTGCCAGAGCAGAGTGTCGGGCAGCAGACGGACCCATTTCAGCTCGCATACACACTGCCGGAGAGCTCCTGTTACCCTGCTTTTGGACAGGTCCAACTGGAGCTATGGAAACGAGGAAGCGGAGTGAACAAGGTGCATATGTGGACTGTGTAAGCACTTTACACTGCAGCACCATCTTCCTCCTGGACCTTCTTCTTTTTAGAGTTGAGACAATGTACTTACATAAGGAAACTACATTCTGATTTAGAGGCATTTATACTAGAAATGTTAGTAGCACTAATGAGCTGAGGTCTTCGTATGGTTACCTTGGATGAGGCCAGCTAGCAGGTCAGACACCCTGATATTGCCCATCTGCACAGGCCTCAGATTCTGGGTCTCTACAGCCACAACTTGGTCTTCTCCCTTTACTTCCACGGTGCAGGCGGTTCCACTCAACATCAGCAACAACACTGAGGACTGCAACAACAGCACATAGCAATAAAGTCGCATTTAAGGAAATAATGCAACTCTACTGACAAATTCAATGTATCGAGTCTTAAAACTCACCATATCCTGAGATACGTCTTCAGTACTTTGGGATAGGGAGCTGCTGAGGTCAGCCGATGAGCCTCCCTCTGTCCCAGGAGCTGGGCTGCCTCGACTACCTGCAAGAGTGTTGTTGGGCCGCATTGACTCCATTCCCGATTCTGGAAACATGAAATAAACTTAGGGGACATGTCATCTGTGCAATTCAGACAAAAGGCTCGGCGGTGTTTTAAGCACCTGAGTCCATGAGAACCACAAAGTTGTCGCTGACATCACTATCAACAGAGAGGTTTTCATCAGGCAGGCTGCCATCCAAGATTGCACTATCGAAGGAATGCTGGGAAGGCGACTGCTTCATGGATTGGTGGCGCAGGCTGGCAGCCGGAGAGGGGGAGGACTCTTCTGAACGCTGGACCTGTTCCCTTTGAACACACGCACACAGAGCGGTTAAGGGACAGCCAGTAAAAGCATGCGGTGCACAGTATGGGTTCCCGACACACAAACATTACGATGCTGCCAACAGCCCAGCAGGAGAGCGCTAACACTTACTTTGCCTGCGGACTGAACAATTTGCTCATCCCTGAGCCACGACTCAGCATGCTAAAGGCGTCTTTTGTAATTGAAAACGCCCCTTTGGTCAGATCCAGAGAGGCACTAATGGCATCTTTGGTCACATCCTTAGTGACGTTAATGGCGCTAGACAGCTCTCCCTCCAGGCTGAAGGTGGACGGTTCACGGGAAATGACGGGGGACTGTCCGGGCGAGAGTGGAGGTGAGAGGACAGGGGCGTCCTCCTGAGCTGTCAAACCATCCAACCCCTCCTCCACAGCTTCACATGCTTCCTCCACCACCCCATCTTGTTCATCCTGTTCAAACGCTGTATTGACAGAGGAGATGCCGTTTTCTAACCCACTGTCCTCCAGGATGACATCTGCAGAGTGATGAGTGGGGGAGATGTCAGAGTCTGTCATGCTGGGGCTGTCTGTCTCTGGGGTGTGAGGGACCTCTTCCTCGGGCTCTGAGCAGGCTGGTGGCAGTAGGAGACCCAGTTCTGCGGAGTCCACCAGCAGGGCTAGACACACTGTAGTGGGTTTCGTCTTCTGGCCGTGAGCCTGCTTAACATCTCGTAGATCCCGGCCCAACTCTGCACCCAACCGAGCCATGGCATCCTTCATTCTCAGCAGGGCGACGTACTGGTAGTGATTGAGCCACATCTTCAGTGGGGTAATGGCGTGGGCCAAGAAGTGGACAGAGGCCAACGAAGCCTCTTCCTGCTCTGAAGGAGACTGGTGGGCTTTGCTGGGACTGGAGGAGGAAGACGCTGAACCGTTTTTAAAGGCGGAGGGCTGACACATCCAAACAGACATGGCGAACGGCTCGACAAAAGGTTGGGTTCTGCCTTTGGGGAATCGCCGAGCTCCATCAAAACCAAGGGTCACACGGGACAGACTGAGAGACCAGACGTCCTGCGATCGTAGCTGCTTTCGGTCCAGAGGTTGGGGCTCTGTCTCTTGAGAGTGCTGGAGGAAGGTGGACGGGATGGTGTGGAAGGCACTCTGGTCTCTGGGGTAAGGGCAGGGAGGCGCGCCCTGGAAGAAAGAGCAGCTGGCGAACTTGTCATAGGCGCTGTTGAGGTCAGCTCTGGAGCCATGAGGACAGTGGCGTGTGTTGCTTAGAGCCATCTGGGGTACAGTAACAGAGAGGGACTGTGGACGCTCCGGATGGTCCAATATGGAGGAATCCAAGGGGATTATCAGCTGAAGAAAGGGGGAAAATGTAATTAACCAGCAATTTGCAGAAGTTTGTATAAAATGGAGAAGGCAGTGGTGACAAAAAAAAGCTACACATCCATTTAAATCCATTAAAAAACAATTAAGCACACCGCAAAACCTCAAGATCTGCTTCTGATGGCTCATATCATTCCAGTAAGCCCTTAGCGACCTCAAATAACATTGACAAAAAGGCTGCACTGCCGTTACACATCACACTCAAGCACACAAAATACATATCACACAGCTAGTCAGGCTACTGCCCTTTGATGTGCACATACGTCTGCATTTCAGGAATGGTAAATAGGAACTCCTCCTCTCTGAAATGACCCGTGATTGGCTAATGTCTCACATTACATGCTAGTTTTTTCCAAAGCCTGAAAACTAGAGGTGGTGCAGCCCAGCTTATCCTCAGAACTACATCCTGAAAGATTATTAGGATTTTTTTTCCCCAAATGACACCAAATAATACTACATAATAACATACTATATCACACTACCTCAGCTTTAATGTGTAAAATTGTATAAAAAATGTTGTATTTACCTTCAGTTGAGCTGCATCCATACGGATGTCTACATGTTCGTCAGCCTTGCTGCTGTCTTGCAAATGGTAGAAAGCTTTGACCTGGTCCAGCGTGTGTAGCAGACCCCTGGAGAACAGATTGATCCACAGCACGCTGGCAGGGTCGACACAGAGCTGGAGGCCATTCAGCTGCGCATACAAGTTTGAGGTGGGCACTGGGAGAAGGAAAGCAGGTGAGAGATGCTGTTACAGGATACTGACATGTCACCGTTTGTGACTATGGTATTAAATACACAACCAATCTGAATCTTAACAAGCAGCATAATAATAAATAATGTCTAGATTTTATAAATGCTGATAACTGATAAATTTAGCGACACTATTATATTTAAATATTGCTGATAAACTTTAATTTATATCATCTAAATATAATACAGCAGAAGTACACATAATATGGTGGGGCTAGGGATGGTAAAGAAGTAAAGAAGACATACATTGCTCATCAAATCTAAACATTGAATATAAAGAAACAGATATGATATGATTGACTACAGCTGCATAATACCTGATAAACTGGGGTTATCAGGGAAGTAGTACTCAGTAAACTGCAGATGAACTGCTGGTACATTGTCGGGCAAACGCAGAGCTTTACGGTTGCAGGATAATAAAGACTGGGTCTTCTTGTGTTGACGGCCCCTCGTAGACACCTAAATGTAGAGGTGCAGAGGTTACAGAATAAACTCATCATTAAACAATGGGTTTCATTTTTCACGTATCTGCTTCATATTCTTCTGAACATCAGTGAATCCTAAACTGAAGGTGGAGACCCGGACATGCACAGATTTTCCCCAGGGTGTCTGTGGTTCTAGCAAAAGAGGAACTACAAAGGTCTTCAACTTTAAATAACCCCGGAACTTTTAGGTGTCTTTCATGATGCAAAGTGTGAAATATCCAGAGTGAAAATGGAAAGCAGCCTGAGAGTGAAATTTAAAGTAGGAGGGGGTTTCTCAGCCTCACATGAAAAGGCTCTGGAGAAGCCAAGTGAAGTGACATATTTTGGATTATTCTCTGGCTTTTTATCTTACTGACCATACGTTTTTATGGTCTTACTTTGACTAAAGTGTTGTTATTATTACAACGCTGTGGTTATTATTACGGCAATTATTACAAAAGAGTATATCTATTATTGTTACAGTTGTTCAGAAGGGCAACTTGATGCCACATATTTGTGCGTAAACACAGCATGACAACAAATCAGCAATCAGATCAAACATATCAGATGGCTGGTCTGAAAGGGACTTTTGTTCCCACTGCTATGCCTGTCAGGCAGACGCCTGCAGGGCCGCTACTCTCACACTGCTCTACTGGTATGAGCTGAATGTCAGTGATGAGCACGCTGCAGTGCATGACCCTTGTGTCAGTTAGCTTGCTAACCATGGAACTGCGGTTTTGGAGAAGAGCCATTCTTTTGTTTTTGTAACCAAGAATGTTTGAGAAAGGTCACTTCACTCTGGCTCCGTCTTGATAATGTCTGTGGTTGGTACTTTAATATGCTGAGAGCACTTTGTTGTTACATCTTTTATCAACAAATCATCCTCTTCATGCTTAATGTACACAAGCGAGCACGCACATACACACAGGGTAACAAACAGAAGCTGCTGCCATGAATCTGTGGATAAGTCACTATATTTTGGCGTTTAAGAGTCAATGAAGTAGCGTTTAAGAGGCAATGGCTCTGTTTACACCTGGTATTGACGTGCATCTTATGTGAACTGGTCACCTGTGGACAGTAATCCAGTCACATCTGACAGTAGGGTGCGTGTCCACGAGTGACCACTTGTGATCAGATCTCATTTCCCTGCTCTATACATAAATAAACGTGTCCATCATTTCGGTTTGCAAAGCCAACAGTGTTGTCGTCTTTAATCATTGTTTTGTTTGTGTTGTCTGTTGCATGTGTTCTCCATCCATTTTTGCCTTTTGCTGTGGTTTCTTCTTTTGCACTTAGACATATTGGTGCAGAGGTCCAGGGCACATTCGTGTACATGCTGGTAAGAGGTGGTCATGTGTGACCCAACAACCTCTAAATTCTGAATGCATGTAGAATGCATTATCACCTGTACTTACAGCTTTGCACTTGTGATAAAATCACCAAAGAGGCATGCCAATATAGAGTGCAATCAGGGCCGGTGATAATGGAGTTGTTGATATTGTGTCTGTTGTATGATCAGCAGTAAATAAACATTTACATGGCTGGATGTCAGTGGATTTGAGTTTTACTTTTTCCTCAGTACTGATACCATCTGTGATTAACAGCAGTTATTATAGCTGAATCCAAAACCTTTAATGTTATGTTCACTGCTCAATCCTCTAAATGTAAAGCAACTTGTAGGCTTTGTCAGAGGCGCTGTCTGTCTGCTCCCACTGAAAAACAGAAGTCTCTCAGACCATTTATGGCGTCTGTTTAAGCAGGTAAATCGAATCAGTGAATGATTTAGGCTTGCCTGGTGAATGTCCACATCATCCATCCTGACCACCACGCAGCTAGATCGCAGCCTCTTCAGCGATGACCCCGAAGGAGCTTTGACAGAGTTCCTGCTGGGTGCCTGCTCTGCGTCAGGGGGGCTGGACTTGGGACTAGACTGTCCATCTAAAATACAAAGAAAAAAACATTTGGCGAGCAGGAAAGGCCTCATTTTCAGTAGAGCTTGTCCACTTCCTGGTTACATCATTACGCCGATGTCAAGCTATACATTAGCAGGTAAGCATCTGTGTCTTTGTTTAAAATGTTAAAATGTAACAGTTTCATTGTTGCCTCTGTGTAGTAATTTGTAGTATGATGACCACAAACAAGTATTCAGCTTTTATTTCATTAGAGCTTTTATTGTTTCTAACTGGTTTTGATGACAAAGGAGTATTTATCTCTATACTTGTGCCTGTGTCACAAAAATTAAATGACCTATAACAAGATGACATTTACATTAGTCATGTGTTCATACCTTGAACTGTCTTTGCAGGGGGGTCTTTCGTTGTCTGGGGTGGCTCAGTATGTGGCCCAGGGAACCCGGAAGCCTCTGCTCTCTTCTGGTACTCCTGCAGCAGTTTCCCGGCCCACTGGGCCTGAGCCTCCATGGCTCCACCGTGGCGTTCCCAGTGTCTGCATCCATCAGCTGTATTAAAGCAGCAACAATCAGCAGTTATGATTCAGCAGCCGTTTAAGGGTTAAAACTAATTTCCTCTGCACAAAGCCTGACGCAGACCCTAGGATCCTGTGCCCACAGTACATAATACAATATGACCTGTACATCCAGTAGATGGCTTGCTGCCTAGCGCTTGTCTGTGTGGAACAGCTATGGCCTCAAGTGTGTTTATATTTGTTTAGCTTGATGGCATTATTTGGCTGTCTGTCTGTACAGGATGTGTGCAAGTATCAGATGCTTCAAATTAATGCTTTTAAACCCTTTTTGGTATCATTTAACAAATCCAATCTAATATTCAATGACTTTCAAGGGCTAATGTTTGTTATTAACAATAATAAATAATAATAAAATAGAATTTAGGACACTCCAATGCTTTTAACAGACCTGCACACACCATGCTGTTTCTGTATCCTACTGTAAATTTAGCATCTGCACCGTGTGCAAGTTTGTTGAAGGGTCCAGTGCATTTGGCCTCTTTTTAAAGATGCTCTTCATGCATATGTGCACAAACTATAGGCAAATATATCTAAGTGCTATAGATCTTATACTTTCAGCTGTTTATACAAGGTTACGCTTCACAGGGCATCATTCTTAGCAGCAAAATAAAAGTTTTTTCTAACTTTGTTTAATTGACCATAATGAGCTCCAGGGGCGAACATGCTGCTCTACATTCTACACTTGAGGAATTCCACAAAGAATAATGGCACTGTGCACACTCTCCCAGGCCATTAGTCTGCTTGAATAGTAATCCCCCTAACAGCCAGTCCTGAATGCATGCTGTGGTTACAGTGGGAGCAGGACGGAGCCTCTGGGTAAAAAGCAGCCAGAGAACAGGACCAGTCGTCACACTCACCAGGTCTGTGGACAGGATAGTAGTCAAAACCCAGCTTTCTGAATGTCAGTTGCATGGCACCCTGTAAGCCCGGTGGGGGAGGCTCATCTGTGGGGAAAAAAAAACAACAAAACAAAACATCACATGTTGTGCTACTTTAATTATCAGTCAAATATTTAACAGTCACTGTATTTTGGGGATTTATCTGCGTAAGTAAAACAGCAGCAGAGTTACAGCACAAACACATACAACATCCTGATCATGTTCAGAGATATTTCTTACTAACCATCATCCATTGAAGAACTATCGTTGCAAACGTGTAAGTCCAAGCGGGATATGAAGGTGTGGTAAGAGGACTCCTTCACATCATAGAGATCAAAGTATTGACTCATGTTGCTGGGGGTGCCGGCAGGAGCGGGAGGGGGTTCAGTCCAAAGGCTGTGGAGGCCAGGTGATGGAGGAGCCGTCTAAGACAAAGAAAGATAATAACAATGAAATATAATATTGATATTCTCCAATTTTCTAGAAAATATTCATGAGCAGGATGGAGGCAAGACCTGTAGAGATTCAGCAGTTCTGCTCTTCCTCTGCTGGGCAGACTTCTCCATGGCCTCACTGAGAGATTTGGCGTAATGGATGATGGCTTTGAGCTGAGAGTCTGTCAGGACCCACAACAGGTCGTCCAGAATGAAAAGCAGCTTGGATGCCAGTACGTTACAGTCCTTTATCTGGAAGAACAAAGAAGAATTGTCCCGTGACAATTAATCTGTGTTTTGGATGAGGCCTCTTTTGTGGTTTTTAACCAATTCCAGGACAGAATAATAAATGAGTGGTAGAAACACAGTCTTACTCTGCGTTTTAGAGCGATACGGATGCGACCCTGGTTGGTGATGAGACGTAACGGGGTGCTGCCGAGGTCCTGGTCATCACTCTCTATGGCATCTGCCTCGATTCGCAGACTCTGCCAGTTAATTTCTTTAAACGTCAACACCTGATTGAAACAGGAAACCCGTCAAACCATCCAACCACGATCAAACAAAAAACACACCAATCATATAAAGTGCGTGGCATTCTACCTCTCCCCTTTTTGGGTCGGTGATGCGGGTGTAGCGGAGGTCACTGCGCTGCCACTTGGGGTTGAGGCTGTTCCCTTGTAGCTGCCAGAGTTCGAAGGAGGCGTGGAAGGCACGAGCCTGCACCTTGATGGTGATGGAGTTGATCCTAACAGACATGCCCTCCACCACTTTCTCCGCAAAGCCATACTCGCTGCAAATACGCGATGTCAGCATGAGCAAGGGCAACACTTTCCCCACATACATGACATAGGATGTGGACTACTGTGACAGATATGTCAGTTTAACACACAAGATGCATGCAGGCTTACCTCTGTCCTGCTGTAATGGCTATAGGAGAGGGACCATTAGGTGGACGGGGCTCTTCACATGTCCTCATTTCTACCTCTACCTTATCCAAGAACTGCACAGATGAAGTGAGGAAACACTAATACTCAGCATATAATGGAGCAAGAATAAATACAGAAGTAACCTAACATTTAGAAATGATAACAGGGAAGGGAGCAGTGTAACCAAACAGTGAAGTAACTATCCAAAGTGCTGCTGGCTTTAGCAGCACTTTGGATAGTAAAGTGGGGTTATTTTTGGATTACTGGAGAAGGACAGAAGTTCTTACCAGGCAAATCGGGCTTGTTTTCAACTTTGTCCATTGTATCTAAAAAAGACAGGGCAGCGAGGTCCACAGAGTCAGTCGCAAACACTTGCCACAGCATTCTGCACTGTTTATTATTCACTGGGCACAAGGCCCCAGTGAACATCAAGCTCCTACAATGTGACGCAAGAGCTACAACAATAACCGCCACGCTGTAATGTTTGGGGTCGCATTGCCGTTTCTACTCAACAAATCAAATATCAGCATCGACTATAAAGCTATTATTACCATGTAATGGATGAAGTGGAACCAAAGGAAATGAGAATTAAATGTCGAATTCAAGATTATCTTAAGGAGGGTGAAGAATGGGGAAAAATGGAAATAAGAGTGAACAGAAATTGCCATTGTGTTGCAATTTGAACGATTACCCAAGAGCCAGCCCCATGTTTCACATGTAAATTAAAAGATGACAGTAGTTTGGTCAGCTACTGAAGGGGCACAAAGGCCTTAAATCTTCTGACTCAAGAACACAAGAAGTCCTTATTTACTGAGCACACTGGCTTATGTAGACTAAAGGGAACCATGAGAGAATCAGAAAAGTTCAAATTTATTTTAAATCTCACATTTCTAGTGAAGGAGTGTGATAATTAGAATAATATGGTAATACAGTAACACTTACAATAAGCTAAAGGCAAGCAGATGACTTTTTGCTAATTATACAAAAGTCTCTGGCTGTGATATGCAGACGGCTGGAATGCATGGATGGTTTCTGAGCTTTTAGAAGATAGGAATGCTTTGATAGTAATTATTTTCCTCAGCTTAAAAGGAAAGTGGCTGCATCGCTGTTTTTACACACTTACCTAAGAGGAGAAAACGCAGAAGCTTTAGTACAATTTGGGATAATGAGCAACAATGATAAGACTTGTGTTTACATTTGCAGGACCTTTGATGGCAAATTCAGTTTTATCATTTGCATTTAGCCTCAGACCGCCTTGAGCCTTTGAGCTGTGAATGTCTTGAAGCAGTGATGTAAACGGTCGGCTCTCTGTAATTACTGTTGATTACACAATAGGAGGAGTTGTGTGTTGCTTGCATAGCAATGAACAATGAAAACTGGTGTTGTGCCTGTGGATGGTCTAACAATAACATACAGACAACCAGCTCTGACCCCTGGGGGTCCTGATAAATCATTCTGCTTCAGTCACTAGAACTTCACTAAATGTTTCAAGCAGTTTCTGCGATTGCTGACAGAGTTTGAAACATACATCAAAATTAACAAGACTAAGACAATCATGCAAACTGCTTTGATATGCCATACTTCAATATTGTTTGACGATATTGTTCACCATCTTAGTTCAGTTTGTAAGCCAGAAATTGATAAGAAACACTTGACACAAAGTAGCGCTAAAGCTGATGAAAATGTCATTAGATTTTCATGTATTTGGTCATAAACTGAACAAAGTCAGATGCTGAACTGCAGTCTAGTTTAGAGGTAAAGTCAGCAGATCACCAAAGGTATTAGGATTCATCCTCTGGGGACCAAGAATCCAAGTTTTTTTCAGTCTAGACCCAAGGAGTGGACCCACCAATGCTGCCTCCCATGCAGCTTCATTGTTAGCATAGCTAAACATTGATCAATACCTGGATCACAGACCATGGGGAGACCATCAGAAGGGATTAAACATCGATATTAGAAATAAACAGATCTGAGAGCCTAAAAACAAAACTAATTCAACAGTTTGGCCCTCGCATTTGAGCTGTGTGGAGTTAGCCTGAGCATTTCTAAAAAGAGGGAAATACTGCCAGTAAGCAGTTGCAAATAAGAAGCTTTTTGACTAAGACTCAGTTGACGGGTGGTAACACCACAAACTCATTATTACACAAGATATTATTAAGATATTAAAAGAAAATTGAGTTAGAAGACAGTGTGTATAAAATGACACAAAACATCTAGAACATTAAAGGTAAAGCTGTAAAAAATACAGTGGGTTCATCTATTTTATCCAGTCAAAGCATACATAGCATAATACACACATATTAATGTAGGTAATACGGTTCTACAGTGCTTGTATGTTCCTATTTTTCTATGCTACTTTTAATGGGAAAAGGATGTTAAAAGGGTTAAACTGTTATGCATACTGGCTAGAACTTCAATAACATCAATATGAACATTATTACTGAGTGTTAAAGTCATTGTCTTACACATGTAGTAATACTGGGGTGATTTGGAAACGCAGACCAGCGCTCCTGACAACTTAATGCACACTAGCCAGTATATCTTAGGATCACTGTAGCCTCTGGTCTTTTGTGTCCCTCTGAATCATGGCTTGTCCCTCTATTATCAACAACCAGAGCTAGTCTGAGGGATCATAACATTCTCAGTAGTGCCTCCAGCAGTGCTCATCTCTGTGGTGCTGTTCATTTCCTCTATGCCTCTATGCCATCAAAAGCTCTTTGACGTTGATAAAACCATTATTTAGTTTCATGTTGATTTGTTGTAGCAACTTTGTGCTCGGATAGTCTTCTTACAAAAGGGAGAGAGCCTCACCTGTCAGACCAGCTACACAAGGTTTGGCAAGTCAATAACATACCCTGATGGCGGCTTTGTTGCAGTAGACCCGAGTGACAGCCAGCCAGGTCGGCAGGTCAAGCATGTTTTGCAGGACCTCTTCATCGAGCTCGAGGTTGGACAGCTGCCCCTCTCCCTTTAATGTGCTCAGATTGATCTTGTCCGGGGACAGATTCTTGGTGAACCTGAGCAAAGGAATCGGATAAAATGTTAAAAACGAAATGTTTTGCAGCCTAAATCTGGAAGAGGTTTATCTAACTTTCATCGGGGAGACACCTGACATCATCAGTATACGTCACTGATGATCTGGGAGACAGAAATAGCCACAATTCAATTATGCAGCTTGGCAAAGATGTTTTTGAGGTAGTGCGACTGAATGAGTCATCCTGGGAAAGTGCAGCAGCCTCCTTGCTAGGTTCACACAGCTGTGCTCCCCATCTAGGTTAACCTCTCTAAGAGCGGTAAAGTAGCAAGCTCCGACAGCTAGTAATAGGCTCCCACACAGGATGAATATAGACACAACGGAGCAAATCAATTCTGCTAAGTATTTTAATTTCACATACGCCACATGACTGAACACTCAACATGACAAATCCCTGTGACACTTTAGACATTAACCAAGAGACACTGTTGAAGACGTGTCTATGTGTCAGGCAAGATAGCTTCAGAGAGTGCCCAACAGTTTGGTTAAAAGTTTAAATTCAATAACAAGATGACGTGTGAATGTGGTCCATTTTGTCAAAACATTTAACGTTGCAAGGCCTAACACCACGGTGCACCTGATAAGCCTGATAAGCCAGTCAAAGCTTAAGCTCTCCTTTGACATTGAGCAACAAAATAACAGCTCAGCACTTGATTTCCCAAAACGAACATTTCATATTGGCTCCCACACCCTATAGACCTTTAATGAGTCAAGTTTGAGGTGTGGAGCTAGCTCACGCGTCTCAAAAATACAAAACAGCTATGACTCGACTTTATCACGTTGGGCAGAGACTACAAGACTACTGCATAGTGGTGCTATTATTTATAAAACTAGCAATATGGGCTAATTACCAAGATTAGAAAGGTTTAAAGAGAACAGAAATTCCAGATTCCAGAGCTTATCAAAGGCAAGAAAGGAGTCATTGTACAAAGTTTGTCAAAAGCACAACTGTTTAGTTTTACAATCAAACAATACCAAACAATACCATGGTTCTGAAAAGATTAACACAAAAGATTTGCCCTTGAAGTGGTTGATTTAAAGCAGATAATCCCTCCAGTCAACTGCAATGTAAAGTTTTCTTTTGAGTTTATATGTTTACAGCAAAAAGTAGAGTGGCTACGAACTATAAACATTCAATCATCAATTCGGACAATAAGTTGTGAGATAAGTAATAATAATAAGCTAATTTCACCAACATGCTTGCATATCTACCGGGGTATGTGTCCACTGTGTCTTTACTTCTGCAAAAAATTCTTTTAATTATTGGTTGACAGAGAGAACGGGGTGAAAGGAACAAGTCAAAAGAACAGTCTGATTTGGCACGCGTGTATGGTTTGGTCTGGTTACGGTCAACTTTAGCCTTTACCCCATTCAGCTGGTATGAGAGAGACCTTTTAAACACATAACAACTTAACTCTCCCACCTAATACTTGTTTCTCAACAGCTGTGAGCATTGCCAAACTGACAGCAACAGACAATTCAACAAGTTCTGACACAATAAACCCTAAAAGGGGAGACAAAATAGCATTCAATGTGTTTCCTGAGCAGACACAGCACATGTACAGGAAGTAAGACCAGGGACATAAAAAAGGGCGCAGCCTGCCCTGGAGAGGATGCTGAAGGTGTCAGGAATCCAGTATTTGTCTATGAGTAGCAAGGTGCCCGACTGAATAAATGTAGCCATAAACAGACAAAAACCGTGTGACCAGACTAAGATTACAGGAGCATAGGCGCATTACCGACTATTCGAACAGCATTCATTAATTCATGTGCAGCAGACCGGACCACTTGAAACACACCCCTGACCTAGAGTTTGGGGTTAAGACGGTAAAGCCTTTCTGTGCCCTGGTAAAATTGTGTGCAAGGAAGACAGACAGAAAGACAGATAGATAGACAGGTAGACATATAGATAGATGGATAGATATATATGGCTTACATATTGTTTCTATATTTCAGGCCGTAGACCAAATGACATATAAACACAAAGTAAGCAGCGGGATATGGGCACAGCTCTTTCACCAGTTATGGCAGATATTAGGACGATAGGGTCGATAATAAATAATATAATCTGTAATATATTTCGAAAAGTAACGCTATTAGTCTCGGTTAGGTTAAACTCGTTTATTGCGTTCACAGTCCCTGACAAGTCTCCCGACGTTATTCTCATGTGTCCGTTTCACCGTGTAGCGTTAAGCTAACAGATGGTAACCGCCGTGGAAAAATCAACGTTAGCTATACGTACAAGACAAACACCGTTAGCGAACTAGCTAATGTTTTTATAGCGGGTCACGTTAAAACCATCATCCAGCTGGGCTAACCGGCTAACACAAAAGCCAAAGATGACACTTACCTTGATAAATGTTTCAGTATTTGCTTTTTAATAAGCCCAGCCATGTCTGCTAACGTCCGTCTCGTGCACTACCAGCGGGGTTTTCCTCTAAAACCAACATATAGGTACTAGCTTGCCGGTATGTCTATATTGTACACAACCGTAGCAGTGTGCATCTTTTAGCCGCTGCAGGCACAGCACAGCCTAGCTGCTACCTCGTTAAACACCGGACAGCCAGCCACTGACCCCCTTTCACACACACCACACATACACACACATATAGAGACACACATACGCTACTCTACCGCACACTGCAGCTCCAACGAAACAGCGACGCCATCTATTGGATGTTAGAGGGAATAACGGGTGGGCGGCAGTGCGGAGAATCCCACCAATCACAGCCAAATGTTTAAGCAACGTATAAATAAAATTACCGCAAAGTGTCTGTTACTTAATTAAAGTAATTTCAGGCAGTGTACTTTAAATAAATATATACTATATACAGTTATCACTGAATAAGGCGCACTTTTTACAGCAGATAATTAAGCATGTCACAGAAGAAAAATACTGGTGCTGCCGCTAACTTTTCCAATTAAATGTAACAACTCAATATAAATCAGTTAAATCGATATAATATGTATGAATGGTATATATATACATTATATTTTCTGCAACGGTCTCCATAATTTCCTATAATATTCGTACAACCGTAGTAGACTGTAGTAGCTGCACGTTTTCCTTACATTTTGAAGGAGACCCTGGCAATACAGACAATTCTGCACTAGATGGTCTTTTCAGTTTTAAAATACGCCATTGTTTAGTTTCTGTGTGGAAAATATAATGTATCTGTGTGCTGTGTGCACTGTACTTGTTGGGAAACTTGGATGCAATAAGGTGCTCAACAGAAAACACCCCCAAATATGTAAATTTGGCCGCGTAGAGCAAAGAGGACAGAGAGCAAACATCTGTATCTGTACAAGCGCTCAAAACACACCTCTTCAAACTTGCCTACTGTGAGTATATATTTAGGTATTTTCTTTTCCCCACCAGACGGGTTGAGGTACAAAACACGATCATGTGACATGCGCACTCGGCCCTGTTGTTGAGTTTGTTATGACAAGTCGAGGCCTCGGACTAAATTAGGAGTGAAGCCCCGCGTCTCTGTCCGGGCGAATCCGCGATGGAGGGCATGGACCTGGACCTGGACCAGGAGCTCATGCAGAAATTCAGCTGCATGGGCACAACAGACAAAGACATCCTAATATCGGAATTTCAGAGGCTCCTCGGGTTTCAGCTAAACCCCGCTGGATGCGCCTTCTTTCTGGACATGACCAACTGGTGAGCTCGGTGACTTCTCTGGCCTGCGGTGTGGTACATGTTAGATAACACATACTGTATCCCAGCTAGCCTTATACACAGGCGGTCTCACTGTGTGACAATTTTCCTTAAGAAAACAGCAAACCGAGTGTTATCCTTCATTATGACACGGTGATAGCGTTTACGTTTGGTGTGTTAACGTGGGCACTATGACAGCTAACGACGCCGTTGTAACGTAACTAGCGTTAGCTGAGTCACCGTGTGTCCGACTTTTGATCGCTTGTCAGGACACACTGGAAGGTAGCTTATTGGTGTTACACACCTGGTAAAATGCGTAAACAAATGACATAAACAATACTAGCCACACACGTTTGTATCGTTATTTATTTATATCTTATTTATTGAATAGGTATTTATCGTGGCTGTACGGGCTGCTGGCTGGAGTTATAAGTCAGAGACTTTATTACTAGCTAGTTAAGCTAACCAGTTAGCATGTCACTTAGCTGAACGGGATTATTTTAGGTTTATAACCTAATGACAGTCTGTTTTTGATACGCGAGGACAGTTTAAAATCCCCGTCACTTTAACCCACAGCCACGATGATTTAACGTCAATCTTACGTGTGTGTCTCAGCTCACAACCATAGTGAGCGTCGCTGCTTGTTTATTACGTAACCGTCCAACCTTTCGCCCGCGGAGCCTGACTCAAAGCTCACAGCAGACTGTTGGTTGTGCAAACCTGGTTAAATCTTAATCGTATTGTCTCTGGACACAGTGTATTAATGTGCATTTTTCATGTGCTGTGTTGACGTCTAAAAACTGCAGTTGCATTGCATTTTATTTCTGTTTTTAATGTGACTTCCCGTGAGTTATTTAGAAAAGCAGCGCACAGACGTTGAGTGAAAATGACTGTGTCACGGGGCGGAGGGGTCACTCTGAAATCTCCCCTTAAACACATCATCCTGCGCATATGCGGCGTAAAGCCTCTGCAGGTCTACGGAAGATCACGGAGGCAGCAGTGTCCATGGGCAGAGCAGGCTGTAGTAGTGTCACGTGGTGCCGTGTAATAGCTGCTCTGCAACGGGCTTTCTAAAAATAAAAACTGCTGGTTTATGGATGACCGGCGTGTCACGGGAAGCACCCATTCGCAGTCTCTCTGGGTCTGCAGATATGCCAGTTGTTTGCCACAACACATGCGTACAAACCAGTCACTTGAATGCTACAAAATATAAACAATAAAAATAGGAAGTTTTAGTACAAAAAGTAGCGCTATCTCTTTTAGCAAGACTTTACTAGATTTAGTACAAATTTTGCTGTAATTTCCACATTATTAAATTTAAGTAAAATCATTATTTATCATTTTACCAAAAAAAACAAAAACAAATTTGTTAACGTTCAATAAGCACAATGCAGCTACCACTGTGTTTATACCGAGCTAAAGCAATTAATTGTTGTTTTGTTTGTCTTATGTGAATGTAATTTGAATAGATTTGGGTTTATGATTGGATAAAAAAGCAATTTCAAGATCCTTCTCGAGTCTTCAGGAGATCGTGATGGACATATATCAAAGTGTTTGACATCTATAGACCAAATAAGTAATTGATAAATCATTAAAATAATCAGGAAGTAAATGAATAATAAAAAATAAACCTTAGTTGCAGCTCTAAATCTGATTGGTTTAACACAAACACGAAAACTGTCATTTTTCTTGATGAATATGTTGAAATAAACCTTAAGGCGACAGGACTTCAGGTCATCCATTGGTCATTTATATTTGTGCAAAGTGCAGTTGTGTTGCAGTTGTAGGATTTCTCCCACACAAATCACACGTTATACTTCACTTTATATCTGACTGATCACCTGGAGTTCTGCCTTCTGTTGTTCCAGGAATTTACAAGCCGCCATTGGAGCCTACTATGACTTTGAGAGTCCTAACATCACTGCGCCTTGCATGTCCTTTGTGAGGGATGTGACTATTGGTGAGGGCGAATCAGTTCCACCGGACACACCTTTCACAAAGACCTGGAGGATACAGAACACGGGTAAGTCTGCGGGATGATAACAATGACGATACGACTGAACACAGAGGTGATACCTGTCGACTTCAGCAAAGTTGTTCGTGTTCGTTCCAGGTGCAGAGTCGTGGCCTCCTGGGGTTTCTCTGAAGTATGTTGGAGGAGATCAGTTTGGTCACGTAAACATGGTTATGGTGCGGTCTCTGGACCCTCAGGAAATGGCTGACGTTAGTGTGCAGATGCAGAGCCCAGTGTCACCTGGTATGTACCAGGGCCAGTGGAGAATGTGCACAGCTACTGGACTATACTACGGAGGTGAGGACAGCAAGCTTCACACTGCCAAAACAAAACAAACTACTACAAACGTACGTTCAATAACAGACTGAAATGATTAGTCAACAGCTCAATTAGTTGTTAGACAGGGAAATGATTAGAAACTATGTTAATAATTTATAATTCATTTCAGTCATTTTTCCAGATATATTTTTTAAACATTTGTTGATTCCAGCTTCTCAAATCACGAGAATTAACTGCTTTTCTCTTTTCACATCATCATAAACTGATTATTTAAACGGATTATCTTTGGATTCTCATCCTTTTGGGTGAACAAATACAATATTTGAAATTTTCCCCTTGAGCTTTTTATTTGCTTGACATTTTATTGACTTGCCATTATTAACCAGGCGCCTTTTTATGCTCTGATTGTAATGATTGTCTCTGCACCGAATGAACTCCTCTTTTCAATTTATGCAGTCATTTGTTTGATCTGAGCTGCCGCCATGCAAGTACACAGCCTAGCACTGCAGTTAGCATCAGCAGGCTTCGGTCGTTACCGAAGATTAAGCGCTAGATAATTTTGTATGCGTTCCCTTCAGCAAAAACTATTAAGCCATTCTATTAACACACACAAATTAAAATAAGAGTCATTAATTTAACTGATCGATGACCTGCTGCGAGCTCAACGTGTATGATGGATCTCAACAGGAAGACCCTCAAGACGTACTTCTTACAAATTAAGCAGCAGAGGGATACTCAATTAAAAGTGATACTTGCCCATAATATTTCATTTGGGTGTATGTAGCAGTAAATCCACACTCCATCAGTCTCTGAGTGGATTTAAAGAGTAGAATTGCAAACCTGGAGCACTACAAATATTCCAGGATATTGTGGGTGTGTGGCCCAACCTAATTTTATATGATGTAAAAGGAAGTTTCAGAGGCTAACGCAGGTGCAACACAGTTTAAGTTTTAACTGTGTACAGGTGTGACCAGGTTGGAGTATTGGATAGCACTAATGCTGTTTGTTTCTTTTCACAGACGTAATTTGGGTGATCCTCAGTGTGGAGGTCGGCGGCCTCCTCGGCGTCACACAGCAGCTTTCGTCTTTCCAAGCGGAGTTCAACACCCAGCCTCACCGCAGCCTGGAAGGAGACTACAACCCCTTTGCCTCGCCAGAGAAGAGCAAGTGCCCCAACAGCAACAACAACAGCCTCCACGACGCCAGCGGTCACAGGGCCGCAGAGGAACATTGGCAGGGACGCACCAGCGAGCTGCAGCAAGATCAGAACGGACTTTCACACAGCTCTGTGGATATAGTAGCAAACAGTCTACAAAACAATCTGTCATTAGTCTCTTATAACCAGGTGAGACACGTCAAAGGGCAAGGGGATTCTCTGTAATAGCCATTCATGGTTGGGGTTATTTCCCAAAT
Organism: Datnioides undecimradiatus; assembly: GCA_008933995.1. Lineage (NCBI taxonomy): Eukaryota > Metazoa > Chordata > Actinopteri > Lobotiformes > Datnioididae > Datnioides > Datnioides undecimradiatus. Next base: position 6,990,658 of record WARS01000071.1, on the reverse strand, counting down.
TTAAATAAATACTATAAGAAATAAATGAAGTGAAGTAGAGACACATATTTAAAATTTTGTGATTTGGCACAACAGTGAAAGAATGCTTATGTTTAGCTGGTAATATTAGTCAACTAATTTCAGCTGCAGGGTAACTGTCAATTGGCTAATTAATTGTATAGATGTTTCACAAATACAGCCACTGTATTTCTAATGCAAACTCTGTATTATAGTATGTCCAGCACAGTGTTTTGCAGCGACATAGTGAAATTGTTCATTTAAGTCTTTGACAGTATTTTACATATCCTGCAGCCCTGCAATCTGTTTTATATTAATATTATTCCCCTTCCCTACAGGGTATACAGGAGCCCTATCCATTTGGGCACTCTTAAATCATGGGACTTGTCACAGTGAAGCAGCACTAAACCGTACCTCTGGAGTCTGTCACACCAACGAGTGAAAGAAGAGGCTTTATCAGTAGCTGGTGGAGAGTGTGGAGATTCAAAAAACACTTTATGCAAAGTCCGGCTACACTTTGAGAAACCAGAGGCCAATGCTCCCGACGTGCAGCTCAACCAACATCCCACAGCCCACTGTATGCACGTGTGAATGCTAAGTTAAAAGATGAGTGCTATGAGTCTTTTGAGTGATAACTTCTTTTTTTCTGATTTTTTTTTTTTTTTTTTTAGTTGTCAGAGTGCAAATGAAACGATGACAGGAGCGTGTATTTGTGAAATTGCGTGTATATGTGTGTGGATTGTGCAACCTGAAAGAGAGACTTTGGAGGAAAAGCCATTTACTTTGCCAACTGATTCTCCAGCTTCTGCTCCGACCCTTGGTATATTGATTAGGTTCCCCGTGACTAAATCTTATAAGGCGTGTCTGAAACATACCATTGGATATCATTATTCACCTTTTTATCGTCATTTTTGATTTACACCTTTAAGAGAAGGCAAACAGCCTCCAGACATGCCTCAAACATTGACCTGAAGCTCATCTAATCAGCTCCTCAATGGCCTGTGCATTACAGCCAGTCATTCCATGCTACGGTAACTGCAAATGCTGGATGTAGTACAAATTGTCTCCACTGGAGGGGGTTGGGCATTACTCTGAGCAAAGAAAAGATGAGATGTAAACCGATAAACAGAAGTCGCATTGACAGTATTGCTCCTTTTTGAGTTTAGTCTTGATTGTATTAATTTTTTTTTTTTTCAAAAGCTACAGCTGAGAGTCAAATCTGAATCTGAATCTGAATCTGATTTCTCATGGAAGAGTCTTGTGAACCAAGGTTTATTCCAGCGCATGAAGTAGGGTCATTGCTGGCCGTTGGCATTCACACCTGAAATATGAGAAGAATACAATCAGAGTATCCATTATTTATGATAATGCGGTATTATTATGAGATTCCCCCAGTCATTATGCGATATGCGTTATGCATATTAAAGATTTAGTTTGGTTTCACACGCAGCACAAAATAATAGGATTAATGCACACTATGCCATCACGCATTGACTTCAAGCCATATGAACAGCGGTAAAGACATAACTTCCCATTATGAAAGCTGTTGTTTGTTTGTTTTGTTGTTTTTTTTTGCTGACCCTGCGCTGAATTTATACATTAAAGCTGTCTTTGATTTGCTTTTATCATATTAAGTTGAATGTATTTGTTGAATGTAAAAGAAGATGATGTTATTGAAAGCATATTAATTTACCCAAAGATTCAACCTTGTATATTTGCATTGAACTGACAGTTTCATTGCGCAGTTATTGTTCTGAACTCTCCTGTCTCGTGTTCGAAATTATGATTTGGATTTTCCGACGTTCAAGTCTGATCATTGATTAGCTTCTTTGATCCTGTTCAATCAATCATCCGTTCAGATGCAAACTTAAAAACACACCATGTAATGAGAGAATCATGCTGTCCCGATGAGTTGTTGCTTCATATTTACTTGCACTAAACTGGCTGATCTATGCACCGAGCACTGAGAGTGCCGTGAAAAGGCCTGCGCGTACTGTCCTCATCTACAAGTACTGTTAGGTCCTGAAGGGTTCAACTGTGATTTTATCTGTCACCCACAGCCAGTGAGTTAGACCACCACGCCAGGTAAACACCCTGTGCATTAAGGCACTAACTGTAAGCCCCAGGGGTTACTGAGAAACATGACAATACCAGCCAATAAACAGTCCGTGTTACGTGGATCTCGTTGCTGTTTCAGAGAACAACGCGCAAAATGTTTGAAGATAAAGGTTCCTCCCTGCCTTCAAACCCACTTGCCGTCAGTGTTGACTCACAAAGTGCAAAGTGTATTTTCTTCCATGTAATATCTCTGAAGTTTCCACAGGCCAGATTGCAGAATGAATCAGTTGGCAGTAGACTCACACAACAGCACATTCATGAGAGAGAGGAAGTGCAAACAGATGAAAGCTCTTTTTTCCCCCGTGTGTTTGATGAATGTTTGTATGATTAAATTATCACTGAAAACTAAAGTTTACGGCTTTTTGTCATCTTGACTGTGTTGCAGCGCTCACTTACAGTTTCAAGGGTCAAAACCCGAATGCCACATTTAGACACACATCAGTTTTTATATATTTATGATGTGTTTTCTTCCTGATTCACACGCCATTATAATTAAATGTATTTTTATTTTTATATTTTTCAGCCACTGTTAGTGACATCAGTTTGACTAATTTATTAATCAGTTAATCATTTCTTTAAAATACCTTTTCAAATCAATCAAATGAATCCATGCATCTGTTCACATTCATAAATATGGTCACAGACATGCAGTTGTTTCAGTAAATGTGTGCTGCTGTCAGGGTTTTAGGGGAATGATGCATTTAGCAGAGGCTTTTTAAAGGACCGAGAAACATTTAAATTAACATAAAAAGCATCTAATAAGACTCTACTGCATAATGAGACGTGTTATTTTATAGAACACATTATGCGCTGTGTTGTCCCGTGCTGTGCAGGGACTGAATTTGCATACCTGTTCTTACCCAGGTTTTGAGTTTGTTAGCTGCCACCAGAAGGTAAAACACCACAGATGAATACACGCAGACACTGTGTGCTGCTAATGTGAAAATAAGCAAGAAGAGTAGCAGGGTCAAAATAAAGAGGGGTGCGTTGTTTTCAGGAGTCAGTGAGCACTTACGATGCTTACAAAGAATGCTCAGAGCCATGGGAACGCTTTATTTTTAGGATTTATTTAAGGAAAATATTCAGCTGTAGCTCAAACTTGAGACACATCGTGGTTAGGAGACGCAGAGTTGTCTCATCTGATGCAATGCAAGAAGGTGTCAAATTACATGTTAGCCTGGAGGTTTACCGGTCTGTGCGGCCCCAGCATCCATTAGGGCCCCTTGTAGTCTGTCAACGGCTCTGACCAGCAACAGGCTGCAGAGCCAAAACTGCTCGAGGGAGCAGCACTCTCTTGACATTTGCTCAGGTTGAATGTTGGGTGTTTTACAGCCAAGTGTAAGAGAAACATGAAAAGGTGGCGGCGTGAGCGTAAGATTAGCTGCCGAGCGTCTCTCTGTAAAAGTCCGGCCGACTTGGAAGCATCACTTCTACAGCTTTTAAGGAGGCTTTTAAAGATGATCTCTGTGGGTGGATACGCAGGCAGCAGCTCTGTAGAATATTTCACCACAACCGCACAAACATTACTGTGTAGTTTAAGCAAACATTTACACACTCTCACCTTCTCCTTCCCGCTCTCTGCCTCTCTGCCTCTTGTGCTCCCTCTGTGTACCAGTTATTCAGCTTTTTCAGTAGTACCTTTCAACATTTCAAAACAGCTGGAGCCATTATTTTCCTGTGGGTGACTGACTGATATACCACATGGATGTTATGGCTCAGATCAAATCAACAATATGCACTAAGCACACAGCTAGATAACACCCGATCCTCTCTCCTTATGGAGGACAGCTGTCTCTCTATTAATTCTGACACATTAGGATCATTTTTAGCCTCCAGCGGGGACTGAATGGTAAAGAGGTTTGTGACCGTTCACTCATGGCAGCTGTGACCTTTCATCTTCCTCAAGCTCAACTGCAGTGGTGAGCTACTATATGCAAACAACGCGTTAATCCTCTGAAACGGTGAAACAACTATGCAGTCAAGTGTAAAACCTTCCTTGATGAAGTGTTAGTGAGCAGTTTATGAGGTGAGCTTCCTCCTGCCGGGCCTGAGATGTAGTTTCAAGCCTGATTTCTCCCGCACCTTAAAGTGGTGAACTGTGACACTGTTACCCTGGTGGTTTAGATTAGATCAGATAATATTAGATTTCACTGATCCTTTGTCTTCACTAGTTCTGAAAAAAACTGACATTCATGTAATGACTGTAACAAAACTCAAAAGGTGCCTTCACAGCTTCTCCCCAAGCTGTTAAGACTCGGTAGCTTTGTTGACTTAAGGAACTCTCCATCTGAATAATGCCTCAAGTCATTATTAAGTTTGCACTAAGAGCAACCTCCCTCACTTGGACACACCTTTTCTTTCAGAATTGACATGTCACGAAGGCACCGTGGCCCAAATAAGTCAAACCCTTGTTGCTTTTCACCAGAAGCCGAACAAGGCGCCCCAGTGGTTGGAGTGGATAGAGGAGGTGCAGCTGTGAGCGCTGGACGGGAGACAAGAAAACATATTACATACAGCGCATCCTCACCTGAAAGCAAGTCACAGCCTCCACCTGACTTTAGTCCTCACTTTGACTAAGACAGAGGGCCAGGACGAGCCCCCCGACAAGGTATGACCTCTACTCACAACAAGGCTCAATATGCTTCTACTATAACAAAGCTGTTACCACCACTGCTACATAACACTGCCTGCTGCTAAAACCAATAATACCACCACTTATATTATCAGTAGTGGAAGAGGCATTGAGGTATTTTACCTGAGTAAAAGTAGAAATACTTTGAGGAACAGTACGGTGGTTGATCACAAATGGATCACAAACCAGGATCATTTTAAACTTTTTAAAAGTGGGAACAGTCATACAGTCCTGGAAGAATCCGATGTTTGTCATTGATCTTTATGGTAATTTTATTGCACAACTGTGTGCAAAGTGTTCATAACTGTTTGGACTGAAATGAAATATTTTATAACTTAAAATGAAAATAGAAGAAAAATAGAAAATGGGTGAGGAATTTACTTTGAAGTTTACTTTTTGAGTTACTTTCCACAGTATATTACTTACATTTCTTCTACAATGACCACTGAAATAACTGTAATATATTAATATATGTCAGCTGTAACTTTTTGCTCTACAGCTGTTACTGGTTAACTGACAGCAAATCTCTCTGGTACTGTCACCTCCAACGCCAGGTTCCTACTACTTCACTGGTAACTATCGAGCTAATGAGTTAGCTCTCTTAATAATGATGTCTAGCCCACTGAAGGCATCAGATATCACTGAAGTGATGACAACTGTTATTATTTACCATAAAATAGACATTTGTCCCATTATTGTGTGTAGTTTTTCTCCCTTTTATTTTATGATAATGTGAATATTTACAGTTGAATAAATGTTCAATTATCACGTTAGAGTTTGATAGATAGAACTTTTTACTGCAAGCTGTAAAAGTACCAGCCATTTCGGCAAACAGACACAGAACAGCTCATAAAGGTGTGTTATCGAACACCTTTTGTCCACAGAACAGTGGAGTGCACGACCACAGCTTTTCATATCGACTAAATGCCTCCCATATCAGTCTGGCAGCTGTCTAACGAGGTGTAAAGCGCAGCACCAAATAAAGTCTGCAAAATAATAGACTTGTCTTCGCGAGCTTGCTGCTCATCCAGGCGGCACAGAACACACACACACACACACACACACACACACACACACGCACGCATGCACACACAGAAAAAGGATAATCCAGAAGAGCAGGTTTTTACCGCCGCTAAACATTTAAACTGCTGACGCCCGGAGGCGAGGAAATGATTGCACAGACACACACCATGTGTCCAGACATCTAGGGACTGCACATCATTCACATATTCACAGTGTTTTCTATTACAATTAGTATTTTATTTTGACTTTTAATAAATTTGTGGTGATCCCATATTGATGATTGTTTAATGTTTGCGGAACATTATTATTAGACAATAGAGCAGACAATTATTAGATAATAATTTTAGCTCTTTTTCTGTTCTCCTGCAAACATCCCTCAATCATTTTATCAGCTATCACTTATATATAGTGCTGTTTTCACTTTTAAGAACCTCCTAGTTTCTTATCACACCACCTCACACCATGTGCCATTGTTTTGGAAATGTTCGGGACTGAGGGCCCGTTTGCACAGTACTTCATACTCAGTGTTTGCTGGGAAAGGTAGCCTGTATTCAACGTGATGTGTTCAAAGACACTTTTCACCCTTTATATCTGCTTTAACTGCTTTATTTAATTCTGCATTAAGTATTAAACAGATGCATAAGTATTTTTAGTTCAGTTGCTTTAAATTGAAACAGGTGTTTTATTTTGTCAGATGATAATACTGGCCAACAACACCACTCCCGGCCAGGTGAGCTGTTCTCTTACTCATACCGTTTATCCACAGATTATATGCGTCCCACCCTTTCTGTTGTATTCTATCAAGCTTTCTTTCACAATTAATTTGTGATTTGTCTCGATGACCTGATGCACTTGATACTTTTTAAAGGCTTTGGGTGTTGAGTTGTGATAGTAGCCAAACACCTCCTTCAGCAGGATCAACCTTTAGGTATTACAGTAAAACTGAGAAACATATATATGGAGCTTGAAGCAATGTTTTCATCTTCCTTTCTTTATTTGTATTTACTATCTAAAAGGTGGAGTAGATTGTGTTCTGATATTGTTGAATGATGTTTAAAATAATGTAAAATAAGGGGCCAGGCTGAACCTTTGGTCTGAATAGTTCAAAATGTACAGCTTCATGAGGTCATCTAAGATGAATTCATGCAGGTTGTGGAGCAGAATTTGAATTTTAAGTTACATTACAACACGTTGAAAGACAAACAATGGCGTCGCTGACTTTAACTGCCCCGAAGCCTCCATTTTTGTAAAGTGACAGATTCCTTATTTCAAAGAAAGTCCCAGCAAAGTAAATATAACAGAACAAATGTCAAGTTTACCCTCGGATTGCCGCTGTCTAAATATTGGGTCTTTGGGTACGGTTTCAGCGCCGCATCAATGCAACTCTGTCTCACAAGGAGAAGTCGCTGCTGAAAATGTCACACGGGGTGTAACTCTGTTATGACACCGGTGACAACATTTTATGAAAACAGTGCTTTCTTCTTCCAGTGTTCAACCAACCTGAGTCCGGGCTGCGCTGCACACTCACCTCTGCACATCAGTCAGCGGCATCATAGTGACACCAGGATGGCCTGGCTGGACAAGGCAGAGGACACAAAACCACCCCGCAGCTTGCTGGGACTGCCTGAGCTCAACTGGCCGGAGGTCTACATCCCCTGCTGCGACAGATTGGCTATAGAGGAGAACCCCTGGGCGCTGAGGATGTCAGAAGCCCCGGCTCTTGCTGCACCTCCCTGTAGGACTCCAGAGCCGAGCCAAGCCAAGCCCGGCCAAACCCAGGACCCCCACTCTGGGATGGAGGGTCAGGTGGAGGAGCGCTGTCTGGAGCAAGTCCAGACCATGGTGGTGGGAGAGGTGCTGAAGGATGTCGACACAGCTTGTAAACTGCTCAACATTGCGTCAGGTGGGACAGAAAACAGCTGGTTAAGGTTGGGTTATTATCACAGAGAGACAGTTTAATGTAGTCTGATAAAACAAACCATGAGAAGCCATCATTCGTTTGACTGCACTCACATCAACATCCAGTGTTCCACCAATACCTGCTGAGCATCCAAGGTGCTGCCCACCTTGTGCAAACATTCCTGCTAACAGGAGATCATCATCTTTATTTAGAGCCTTAAGATCAAACACTGAGTGATTATTTGCTTCTTGACTAACTCAGACATTAGGAAACACATTAATGACAACTCAATTTGAAAATACAAAGGAGTAAAAATGCTTAAGTGGAACAAGTGTTTCCTTGTCAAAACCATTTCTATCAAACTTTCATTGTTTCAAGCCTTCACCAGATGCATCAGTCCTACTATTTAGTATTATACTCTCTTAATGTTTTTTATTAACATGTAAAAGTTGGAAAAAAGAAGCATCATCTTGAAGATCATGATCTTCAGTCCACAGCATGTATGAATCCAGTAATCACACCTAGAGCAGCTAGCAGTTTGACCTTCCCTACCTGGCAAATCTGGACTAAACATGTAAACCGGGCTCCGTTACCCCCCTGTTAGTGACATTTTTAGCGTCCAATCTCAAGCTGCATTAACCCTGATAACGCTGATCATTCGAAGCCAAACATTATACAACTGTTTTCACAGATGGAGTAGTCCTCCTTGTGACGAGTACGCTGACCTTTATGTGTAAAGATGGTGCAGTGTCCAAACCACCAACGACATGATAATTTGAGCTAGAGAGAGAGTGGGCAGTAGAGAATAATCAGTGTCAGTAATCATCGTCAGCAATGTAAAATTCAGTGTAAAATAACAGTTTCATCAAAACACATGTTTATGAGTGACCAATTGAAATGTTAACTGAAATGTTAAAATCTGAAAACAGACAATCAAAGCTCAACATCTGGGGAACTGTGTAAAAGAAAGTGCTGTGGATAACTTTGTGTTTTTTGCTCTTCAGACCCCTTAGATTGGAGCTGTGTGCATGTTCAGAAGTGGCTGCTCTGGACTGAGCATCTGTACAGGCTGCCACAGGTCAGCATGATGTTTCAGGAGCTGACCGGCAGGGATCTGTGCTCCATGACTGAAGCGGACTTCAGACAACGCTCCTCGCAGTTTGGAGACATGCTATATGCTCATCTGGACATCTGGAGATCCGGTGAGAACAACAGAGACCCTGGGAAATGAACCTCCATCAACTCTGCTGTTAGCTAATTGGGAGTGAAGCAAATGTGGTGTGACTAAAAGCAAATTTAATACTTGGCTTTCAGTGTTCTGCGCAGTGCTAATGATTTTTTGATTTCATGTTTTTGTCTGCTTCTTCAGCTGCAGCAATGAAGGAGCGCTGCCCACCTGAAAACAGCAAATCTGGTAAGTGCTAGGTTAAAGCTAGATTTCTATATATTTAACAATATTCTGACTTATGCACCAATAGTTCAAACCACTGAGGTAAAACAAGTTGAAGTGATAAACACGTGTGACAACTGGTTTCTGAAAATCTCTCCCACGTCAGCAGCCAATGACGATACGTGGTCGGACGTGATGTGCGGCTACCCCAGCCAGCCCATCCACCTGTGGCAGTTCCTCCGAGAGCTGCTGCTCAAGCCTCATAACTACAGCCGCTGCATCCGCTGGCTCAACAAAGAGAAAGGTGAGGTGATGCACAGTCACCGAAAGCTGGACAGACAAACTGGACGATTGCACGGGTCACTGCAACTGAACAAGAAATAAAAACTAGTTAACTACAGCATGTTGATTTCACACAGTTTTGGTATGGATTAAACAAAAAAGACATAACATGGTAGTAGTATAATGTTTGGACTTTAGAGGTGATGGTGGGTTGTTGCTCTCTTTACCTTTGGACAGAACCAGGCTAGCATTTCCCCCCTGCACCACCATGGCGTTAACATTTACATTTTACTTCAACTGTCTCAACGACGATTGGATAAACTGCCATGACATTTAGCACCTACATTAGCAGCATTAAGTCTGATAACCTGACTTGCAAACCTATGCAATACAAATGAGATTTACATTAGCTTCAGCTGCTAATTAGCACTAAATGTAAGCAGGCAAACCTCCAATCTGGTGAAAAAGCTAAGCTCAGCATGTTAGCTCTGTCATGTTTAGCATGTTGACGTAAGCATTTAGCTCAAAGCACTGCTCATAGTCTTACAGAGCAGCTAGCATGGCTGCAGAGGTGTCCCTCTTGAATTCAGTCTAATTACTTTTTCTTTATTCTGTTCAAAGGCATTTTCAAAATAGAAGACTCAGCTCACGTGGCCAGGCTATGGGGCATCAGGAAGAACCGCCCAGCTATGAACTATGACAAGCTGAGTCGCTCTATTCGCCAGTACTACAAGAAAGGCATTATTCGAAAGCCTGATGTGTCACGTAGACTGGTCTACCAGTTTGTCAACCCCACATGATGACGCGGATCAGCTGATCCGGAGACAATGAGCTGATGAGGAACCAAAGATATGCTGGACATACACAGTAGAAGTAACACATCTCTGAAGCTTGTTCGTTCCCTGTATTTAACGTTTCATTTCATTGTAAAGACTGCCTATTGAACTATGCACTCCTGCCTATCATAATATCCTACTACTTAATAATCCTCAAAACTAGATCTTATTTTATTGTCTAATTGTTGTCTTTAGCACTCTTGTCTGTAATTTACTTTTAGGTTTGATGTGTGGTTCTTCCAAAGGAAACATATCTTTTCTTCTAACTATGGAAACATTTGAAAGAAATAAGGTTATTTGCATTCATGCTGAGAGTTATAGATGAGAAGACTGATAACACCCTCATAACGACGTGGTAAATATGAAGCTGGAGTCAGCTAATTTAGCCTAGCTTAGCATAAAGACTGGTGTTTTCTGTCTCTTCTCATTTAACTCTTGGCAAGAAAGCAAATAAGCATTATTTTCCAAACTGTTAAAAATATTCCTTTTAATCTTTGATCTTTTTTTTTTTAACAAGATGACTTCTTGTTATTTTCCCTCAGGAGTAGTGACTATATTTAGCAGTTGCAGAGCAATGCCAAAGTTTGCAAATATTTTATTAAACCTGCCTCGATGGATCGTCCTTTTTACATTTCTGTCTTTGGGTTTATGTTCAGGATCTACAATAAAGCAATGAATGACCACGTCCTGTCTCCTTAAGCAGCAGAAACTCACTCAAAAGAAAATCACTCACAACCAGTTGTGCAGGCCATACAGAAAAGAAACACACGGACACTAACTTTCTTTTTTTTCCCCATAAACTTGTTTCCCTTTCAAACCAATATCGCAATATTGACACCATCACAACAAATTTGAGTCGGGTTTTTCATCACTATCGTCATTATTATCTGTGATCATAATCTTTATGCATATTTAAATGAACTTCTTGTTACATCAAGATGAACAGGCACTACACCAGTTAGGAGATAAAAGTACATCACTAACTATGAACATACATCTTCTAGACCGCTAATATAGGGTTTCCACAACATGAGCTGCTGTCCCCTGTGTGCATAAGGAAGAGATCATCAACATAAAAAAGCATTTACATGTACACCTTTTTACTGCCTCAACGTGGTTAGGTCTCATTTTCAACTCAACACAGTTGTACAGTTACAATAGAATATAATCTTTAAATTACATCATCATATACAAATCTGACAGCGTGGGATAACGTCACGCTTTTATGATACACTGACAATTCCATTGCAATGAAATTCATACGATATGGTACCTATTACTTAATATGTTTTCCATTGCTGTTATTTTAATGAAACACATTTACATGTATAACACTACATTTTGTCTTAATAGTCAATCACTTGCATTTTTTAAATTTTTTTTAAATTTTTTTTTTTACATTTTCTTCTGTTACATTTACACAACTCATACACACTGGATGATGAAGATGTTTTCCCCCAAAATATTAACCTGGTAATGTGAATTATGTGTTTGAACTTGCATGTGTTGTGTATGTCGTATGCTTATATGCATATGTGTTTATATGTGTTAGGGTGCGTGTGTGTGTGTGTGTGTGTGTGTGTGTGTGTGTGTGTGCGCATCGAGAATGTGGGACAGTTTGATGATGAGGAGTCCTTTTTGCTATGCTGGACAGCTTACTCTAAGACACAACTTGTGAGCTGGTGATGTGTTTCTCCTCATGTGTGAGACCCAAACCTGTCAAATCCTGTTCCAGACACAGAGCTAAACACATCTGACTGCTGTTGGTCCAGTGAAATTTAAAAACTTCAGGACAGCTAAGTTATAAAAAGCATCTCTCCCATCTAATCAGAGATTTAGGTGCAACTCGTAGCAAGATAACTCACTATTCGACGATTCCTGCTATAAATTTAATTTCTATGGAGCAAGTTAAAGTTTTAAAAATAACCATGTAATGCACTGTGCAAGAGTTACCTTACATGCAGTGTAGTACTGGTGGCGAATGTATTCCCTGTGTCATTGTGAGAGTTTTTGTTTTTCGCAGACAAATGAAGTTTGGGTGGACTGGGAGGCAGCTACAAGTTGATCTTCACTGAAGCTGTGTCACAAGTGATATGTGAAGTTATTGCATGGAGAGAAAACATGTAGTTGATGGTATTGGGTCATTCTTTGGCTCAGCAGGGAAACGGGCCACAAAACTAGTGCTTTTTGCTAGGTAGGGCTTTAAATGACAAAAGTGGAGAACCATGTTTAGACAACATGCCCTCTTTCAAGCCCAAACACTAGTACATTCATGTCCTGTTGGAGAGGCATCAATCTTCAGACAAACGTCTGTAGCACGGTAACGCACTGACATGCCTCCATTGGCCCCTTGCTCTGGAAGAAAAGTGCCCAGTACAGGTGTTGTTCAAAACCCTCCATCTTATACTGCAGTGGCAACCTCAAGAAGATGACTTGATCTGACTTTGCTCTGAGGGATCGTATCGCTCGTGTTTCTTGTTAGCAGTAGTGGATTAACATGAGACCTGAATTACTGAACCAAGAATGAAAGCTTCTGCAGAGTCTGTATATTCTTTCCATGGATTGCATGGAGATGATATTGTCAAAGGACCTGTGATGCTAAGAAAAAAAAAATATGTTGAAAATAAACAAACAAACACAAAGTTAATGAACAGGCTTCCTTTCGTGACAACAGAAGCATGTGATGCTAAAAAGTGAACTCAGCATCTGTAGTTGAAGTGTTGCATCAAGTTGTAGCCTAAAACGAGGCTGCAGGATTCAGGGAATGCAAGTTGTTGCATAGCGCATGCTGCTATGCAAGTTCAGAAACAGTTAAAAACACATAGCACTGCACACACTGGAAAGAGGTTGGACCAAATCACAAAGAAAATAAAAACAAAAAACAAAAAAACAAAAAAATAGAGGATACTGTCTGTGGTACTTTTAAGACTACACAGCATTCCCGATGTAAGAATGACAACTGACCACACACAGCATTAGAAATGCTACACAAAAATGGCATCACACTGTATATACACAATGCAGGTTAAAGAAGCTCGTCTTTGTCGAATGGGTATAACGGATTATATTACCTTCCCATTTTCACAAGAGAACAGACTGCAGTATACTGCAAGTTTAAATAAGCTGCATTATACATTAAATACAGCTACACAGAGAAGCAATGTGTTCCTGCACTGTTTGGATGTTATAGTTGAGTGTGTATATACTGGAATAACTGCTGCTCCTGTTTTTAAATGTGTAAGTCCACCCACCCCAAATGCTGGATAAAATATATTATACTGATATATTGTCTTTTTAGGTTACTAAGTTTTTATTTAGGCAAGACTGCTTGGCGCATCTGTTGGGCAAGGGATGTGTTGCTCTTAAGTCTCTGGCTATGTGCGGTGCAATTGGACGGGACAGTTCAAGCTGCCTCCAATGGCGTGTCCTTGTCCAGTAATGTGACTAGATTGGCTCGACATAATTGGCCGGGTACAGTCCCTCTCGGCCGTTGTCCAAACGACCTCTACACCAGCCCTGCTCGTCTTCATCCTCAGTCTTGGTCAGTTCGTCACCTGTGAGGGAGACAGCGACTCCTTAATCAACACACAGTCCCGTGTCAAATACTAAATGTAAATTTAAAATGAGACCATCTTTAAATGCCACTCCACATTTCTGCTGATTAATGCTTTTCAGATTTTTTTTGCAATACTTATTGATGCAATGTCAGTTCTTTTGTACGGTGCTGAGTCCAAGGCTCCCCATCTTACAGTATAATTGAACCATTAGCTTAGCATAAAGACTGCTCCTGTTCCAAGAAACAGCTCGGCATGCGTAATCCCACGAGTCTTTAACTTGTCCTTTTTATGCCTATTTTTTTGCACAATTAAACAAACAACAACATATTTAGCAGAGAGGTTTAGAGGTGATAGAAGGCAGATTTAATCCCCTTTGGAAGGAGCTTGGCTAATCCCAGTGGGCGCTAGCTGTAGCCTCATATGAGTATAGAGACAGAAAAAGGGGTTTAATCCTGTCGACTCTTGACACAAATGTAAGCGAGTGCAATCCCAAACAACTTGAGCTACACCTTTACATCAATACAGCAAGGTTAGCCAAAGCATATTTCAGATCTCTGTGTCTTTAGTTGAAGCTGCAGCTTGGGTTTGTACAGCAGGGCAGATTTCAAGTATTCCTCAAAGTTAATCAAGTTCAATGTATCACTTGATTAGGTGGTGCCAACCCACTGTCGCCCAACAATGAAAGTAAATTAGATTAATGTAGCTCTGTGGTGCTTTTCGACCACACTTTATGTGTTGATCTCTCTTTCGCTGCTTCATATGAACACACAAGCCAACACACATACCTGAGTACAAGTACATGTGTAACGTGACATGAGTCCCGCCAAAGGTGTCACGCTCATGCACCGGGACAGCGTCAAGGAGACTGATTGAAAGTAAACAATGGCACTTTTCATGCCGACATTTGCTGGGGTGAGAAGATGGTTTCAACAGGTAGTGAGTAACACTAGGTGTAAATAAAAACATTTTGTTTATTGATGGGAAAACTTCACTCCTTTAATTTAAAAAAAAAAAAAGCATAAAGACATTATAATAAAACTTGAACGCAGGTAGGAGAATGCGACCAGTTGTCCTTCAGATTATTTAAAAACACCTTCAAACCACGTGGTTAAAAATAGGATCTGAATGTGCAGTGGGCGACATGAAGATGCACAGCTGTGGCTTCTTCAATCGTTATTTTTCTGTGTAAAGCTCGTCTTTAAATTGTTAGTCATGTCACGGTGTGGGGCTCTAAAGCACTTTTTCACACCATTTCCCAAACAGCTCGCGTTAATTGGTGGCAAGTGCCTGTAATTTGTTTTCCATGTGGCTATTATTGCCTAATCACTGCTATCTTCCATAGAGGAAGTGAGCTCCAGAATGGAAATCAGGGCAGAGTCAGTGATTTGTGACCACCTGTGTGATGATGTCCTGGGCCGTTTACGTAATGCCAGACGAAAACACTGATCTGTCACCTGATTGCTGATAATTACCTGCTTTGAAGGAGAGCTCATCCTGTTCCTGGCCTTCATAATCATAGAGAGCGCGAACACGGACCCCTTTCCCAGTGCTGGAATCATCTTCAAATGAATTCCCATTCCCGCCATTTTCGTTGCCAGAGTACGCAGTGGGCTGCTCATCATCGGACCACTCAGTCGAGTAAGCTTGGTTTTTGTCATAGCTGCTCACGCTGCAGGACGAACACAATGCTGGGTGAGATTTGATGTTAAATGACCCGCAAAATATAAATCATAAAAGCATTATTAAAGGGAAAGTCTGCGTAATTGTCGGTTAATCCTCTGAAAAGGCCAAAACCAACTATGAATTGATCGCTGAACTCTGTGCCATCGATCTAAAACTATTAAAAAGACATCATTAAGCCCCACTGTAGCACAGCGAGACACATTCCTTCATTAATTCATTAGTTAATTTTGAACAGATCACACACGATACTCACAAGCTGAAAATAGTCCCTATTAAATACACTTTTTACTCCCATTTCAGGAACATTCATGAAAACTACAGTGTTTGCAGGAAGTATATATTAGTGGTCTGTGTTTAAAGATTTACATCTTCAGTGGGAGCCAATGAACTTGGGGACAACGCAACAAACACTTGATCTCTTTTGTTTTTTTCATGAGATTTGTTGAGAAAAGCACACATTTTAGCGTCATCAGTCACATTTCAGAAAGAAATATTAGGCACTTCATACAATTTGTCACAACATATTACTTCCTGATCAAACAGATTGCACTTCAGTGTGATTGATCTGACTGTCGACAGGACTCTGCTTGAACTAACCTGCTGCGATCACCAGGTGGCGCCACATGGTCAGTGCTCGGAGTGGGTGGGGCTCCGTCTGGTTTCTTCTTCTTTGGAGGAGCACTGGCCTGGTCTGGGTTGTACTCCTGTGGATGAGGGTGGGCAAAAAACACATCAAAGGCAGAGAATAATTATAAATAAAATGAGGAAATGAAGAAGAGGAGAAGCTTCTTATGTTCTCGTGTGAAGGTTTAATGTTGCACCTCGAATGCAGGCCAGTTCATATGCATCCCAGGGCCGTGGTTGTTGCTGAACCACTTCAGGTCCTCTTGTGTGTTTGCAGCCAGGATCGTGCGCTCCAGTTCTCTGTATATTGTGGCATAGCTGGGGATGGGAAAACAGTAACAGTGAAAGTGCCAGAAGAGACCCGGGGGTGCTGCCAATTTGGCAACCAAACACACAATGTAGTTCAAAATCTGGGTTGAGAGATATCCAACGTCAGGTCATGACGAGACAAAAGTGTCTCCCCAAGTTTTCTGCTGAGGCTGAAACCCTCAACAGCTGAAGTATTTGGCCTGAATAATCTTATTAATCCTTAACAAGTTTATATTGTTAATGATGCAGTTATGCAAATCTCTGCAATGCATATTAGATTCAAAAGGGAGTATTTGCCTTGGGGTTTTATAATGTAAAATACAAGACCAGGTTTATATTTAAATGCAGCAAAAAATATTTTTCTACATGCAGCCACAAACAGCTCAACATCATCCAAGCCAGAGCTGCATTAACTCAACTACAGCGCAATGAAAACAGAAGTTCAATTTTAATATCTAGATTTTGGAAAGGTCAGGATATGTCTGGTGGAATAAATGCATCTCTGCACTGATGCTGGAAAAAAACACTGAAGCAGATTCCAGCCAATTCACCCTCCTAGGAACACAGTGAAGCGCTTGTTTTGAAAGGAAGCGTGCAAGGTGTGTGGGAAAGTGGACGACGACTTTAGTTCGTGAAACCAAACAATGCAGATTTTGAATGTTATTTTTACTTTTCCTTTCAGTGGGAGCAATGTATATGTGAGTCATTATAGGTGTAGAGGATGCTATTTATTCACAGGCAGTGTCAGATATGCTAAGTTTGTCTTCCTTTAAGTGGAATATGGCAATGTTTTGACCATAAAAGTAATGTTTTGTGATAAAAAGCGCTAAAAATGTGCCTTCTCATATAAATCAGCTGAATTTTTATCAGCGTTTACATGTAAAATTAATTCATGCACTGGATTCAGTGATAGATTTCACATGGGTCTCACTCTATGAAGCCCATGTTGGACTCCCATCAAATCTTTTAATCTGCTTTCTTCCCCCAAAACCAGGTAAACGCAGGTGAGAAAGGAGAGGTGTGACATGGTTTAAATGAAATCAAATCCAAAATAAATGATGTAACCAATCAGGATGAACCACAACACTGTACAGAACAAGGCCTGAACCCTGCACGGCAACCAAAGGCAGGTTTAGTTAAAGAACCCGAAAATCACTTTGCATGGTTCACGGGGTCCCTGCTTTGTTGTTACATGCAGGTTAAAAACAGCCCAGAATAAGACAAGCATTCAGTTTCAACAAAATTCAGCTTGGCAGAAACGTCATTGACTGAATCATCAATTAATTAGCGCTGTGAGTCCAAGCGCTAATGAGAAATGCATGCCTGGTTGAGAGGTGCTTTGAGATTAATCAGTCGGGATGAGCTGCACCAACTCTGACACAACAAATCAGACTAATCTATTAGAAATTTGCTTGCAATGTGATTATTTCTGATTAAAGATAAAGGCACGATATGCAACTGCACCCTCGGACTTATTTACCTATGTTGCATGAAGTACCACTGTAAGATAACTTCACTGAAATTACATCTGGGGGGGGGGAAGAATGAATGACACACGCAGATGGTGGTAAAACAGAGGACTTTACAGCAGATCAAAAGTGGGATCAAAACATTATTAAAATCCAGGGATCGTAACAAAATAATGGATGTAGCTACCATGATGTTATCCAGGAAGACGCGTTTTGCGTACCAGGCAACCCAGACCAGAAGCAGAGACGAGCACACACAAAGCATCCTGTGGGACACGCGTCAGATGTTGTTGTGGATCGTCTAGTTAAGATTCACACGATCTTAGGCCGCTACTGCAGTTCAAACTCATCCAGACTAAATGGTGGCAGGTTAAGCGAGGAGTGGTTTTGGTAGGCTCTGTCGTCGCCATCTTGGCAGTGTCTATGTACTGGTTCATCCAAAAATAGGCAAAGCGTGGGTAGGACTGAGACAGTCCCCTAACAGAACCAACCTGTGATGGCACCTGCTACATAAAATTTGAAGAAACGATCAAAATGAAACTTCAGAAGAGCCAACACAGTCAGCATCCTGCACCAGCAACCCGATGAAACCTTAATAAAACCAGCTCCTTCAGCCTGGCTCACCTTGGGTTCTCAGTGAGGTTAAGATGGCGTTTGATGTCCAGCAGGGCCTCCTTGAGGAAGGTCAGCCTCTTGACTTCATGCTGCTGGCACTGGTCAAACACCTGCTCCATGCTCTCCATGTACTGCGGGGTGCATTTGTTCAGCTCCTCCAGAGACTTCTCGTACTTTTCTTTAGCCTGAAACAGAAAACGGGGACACACGGTGACGACTGTGGAAAAAACATCCAGCACCATTTGACTGTTATTATTATTTCACCAGCTGTCTTGTTTTAATCTGTATTTTGATATTCTATGAGTAAATTCATAAGATAATGCAAAACCTAAATGGCCTTTAAACCCAGTAACAGGCCACAGTGCTTTAAGTACTAGCTGAGCTGAGACCAAATCTATTGACATTTTTAAAATCAATCAGCATATGAAGCTACAATGCATGTTTTTCTTAACGTCCTATTTTTAGCTCTTAGCCACAAGAGATCATAGGAACCTGCTTTTTCACTACACTACAAATGGCTGTATCTTAAAAACATATAGTTTTTGTTCAAATGGTTGGTACATACTTGGATCCAAAACGGCATAAGTGTTTGAGTCGATTTGAGTAAGAATATGTCCAATCAATCAGCTTGATCAATAAACCATTTAGTAGCCTGTCAGGAGATCCTGGACCAGCAAGATAAGACAAGATGATACTTTGTGACTGGTTGCACAGAAACGCGTCTTAGATCTGCTGACCGGTGTAACAAAGAACAACATAATAAACACATTTGTAAATATATTTGAGTTGAATGTGATGTGGGTTCATATCTGCAGATGTTGTATGTTTTAGCACATCTGTCTCTGGCCTCTTTCTCACCTTCTGGACATCCTGTTTGCATTTGTCCACTTTCTCGTGGAGTTTCTTCTGCTGGTCTGGTGTGACAGAAGCCTCCGTCTTGCCGTTGGCCTCTCGGGTTGCAGCCAGCTTCTCCTCCTTGCAGGCCATGTGGTACCCTTTCTTAGCCGTCTCCATCTGTATGACCACACAGAGGCATTGTCACTGTCTCGAATACGTTGTTCTGATGTCTGATGTTACCGTAAAACCCAACTAAGTCACATTTACTCATCCAAAAAGAAGGACTGACCTTGTCCAGACTTTACAGTAATGTGATCAGTATGTATAATTACATTAATGTTTTTGTTTTTATATCCAGAACCACAGCTGTATTTTGCTATTTGGGACAAAAGAGACAGTACAAACATACAAGACTGTCACTACGTGCTCCAGTTCAGTTGTGGAGTCCATTTTTGTTTTTAAATATTAATGCACAAGGAAGGAATTTATGTTTTCCATGTAGAGTAAAAAAAAAAGGTTTGCTTCTAATAGGGTCTCTGATAACATCCGTGGCCAGTCGTCCCAAAGCAATGGATTCAACAACCTTTCAAAAGGCTAAATAAAGGGAAAGCTCAGCCTTGAGCACAGTGCTGTAACTGCAGTTTGAGGCAGTGAAGTCCATATCTACAAAGTGTCTCCCTCAGCTGGAAATCAAGAGTTGGTCCACTGACAATAAATTAGTGACTGGCTGTGTTGCCTCGCAGAGTTCTCGTTTGAACCATCACATGAAAACAAATCTTATTTAAAGCTGGGAATCAGGAAAGGCGCCAGTAACACCACCATGGGTGCAGCCATAGACAGTATCATGGAGAGGTTCCAGGCTTACTCTGTAAATGAAATCATGCTGTGCAGAGATTTGTTCAAAGTCAGAAAGTGAAACTTAATACCTGCAATAACAGATTGTCTTTCTCCACAACACTGAAACTTGTTGGCAAACAGTTTCTTATTTACACGTCTAGCAGGTACAGAGCAACATTATCAGTCATTTACAGTCGCGTTTGTGTCCATCTTGTAAAAATCCAATATTGACTCTCTTTTAGTTCTGTTTTTGGTCTCCAGTGGCTCCTGAGGGAAATATCTGGCTCTTCCGCCGCCTAATACTGCACCATGTTCACCAGCTAGATGCTAACTGGTGCTGAGCAGGCATTGTACAGTAGGTTTGAACAGCTTTGTTGTACTGGGAACAGGTGCCTGTTATGGACAGCACTGCAAGCCAGGCAGCTAAACAAGAAGCTGATGCTCGCTGTGAAGCTCTTTGAAAGGGGAGCTTCACATTTTTATTGTAAAAATATGAATTACAGCTGCTTTCAATGTCAAATATTGAAAAAGCATGTGAATACTATCTTAATCAATAAAGAACGACCTGCTGCAAAGGCTCTGTGTTACTTTGTTTAATACATTTCATCTTCCTCCATTTTCCATTTTATCATTTATTATCATTATTATTACTACTATTATTAAGTTTCCAGTTAAAAACAGGGAGGAGCTGTGGATGCATAAGGATAGATTGCAATGGTGATGTGATACAGCTGGACACAAAGCAGCACAACATCACAAGCGGGGACTTGAGTCAGAAAGCAGCTTATTCATGTAGCAAATACATCTTGTTCTGTTGCACCAAGGTTAAAGACGATGGGTTATGTAAAACATCCCCCTCACCTCCTTGAGCTTTTTGGCCCATGGTTTCTGAGCCTTCTTGAAACCTTCCTCTGCCTCCTTGGCCTCCTTGAAGCCTCCAATCATTTGCTTGTGGTAGGCCTCCTTCTGCCAGTTCTTCACTTTCTCCACATCGTCGTTCACCAGGTTGTTCTTCACCTCCTGGTGCAGCTCGCTCACCTTCTCCGCCTCGGTCATCACAGCCAACCAGGCTCTCTCCACAGAGCCGTACTGTGGGCCTGGGGATGAAACATTTAGTGCAATAACCTGCAGCCAAATATTAACCCAAGGCAAATATCAAACGGTGTAATTACTGTGCATTACTTAGTTGAGCTATTTATTTCATTGACCTTTCTCAATGAGCTGCCTCCATCTCTTGGACCAGGCAGTTAGCTGATCACCGTAAGCTTTCTCTATCTTGGCACGTTCCTGCAGACAGCCCATAAGGTCATTGCAGAGCCGATGGCCGTCATCAAATCTCTTGACAGCGCGTTTGTAGTTCCCCACCTGAGAACCAAGAGACATAGAGCCTGAAGGAGCACGACATAAATCTCTCTTTACACACAGCAAGGGATAACACGGGAGGAATAACAAACAAAAAATGCACGTCTACATAAAATAAACCCCGAGCTCAGAGCTGTAGGGGGTAAAATGGGGAGGAGAATGAAGATTACCTGAAAACATTTCAGTTTTATGAATGGTATTTCTGAATAATTGTGAATAAATCAGTACAGTTTTGGTTGTGATGTGTACAGTTACATAAAAAAAACAAACAAACAAGCCAACAGTTTATCCTAAGTATCAGACGATTTACAGGTTCACATAAAAACACTATATCATCACCATAATTTCACTAATGAAAGTAAAATGAAATATTTTAGAAATGCCAGTTTCACATACGCCTGCTCTGACGTAGTTTAGTTTTGAGGTTCTTTCTTTAATCATTTCTACATCTTAAAGAGAGGTCAATGGGATAATTATGATCTGTTCCTGATCATTCATTGTTATCTGAATGCCTTTTGTAGTCAGCAGTGTTGTTTTGGTGCAAGAAACATTTTTGAAATATTTCCCGCAAACATGAAGTAACTTACAGAGATCGTATTTGTTTCTTTTAAAGATTTTTATATATCAACAAAAACCAGACTATATAGAAATATATAGATATGGGGGAATGACATTTTAATATTTTCACAATTAACAGAATTAACTAATATCTACAATGATCTAAATTTGTCAATAGTTCCTAACATTAATTTTCTTGTTTTTCATCAAATTACATTATTTCTAAATACACTAATCATTTAAAACTAACAGGACACATTAGATCACGTTTGCTCAGAGTCTGCTGCAGGGTGGAGGACCAAAGCAGTAAGATGAGCATGTACAAACAACAGTGGTCACTGCATGTAGGCAGCACATGGACGTTAACCGTATTTATTAGGCACTGGCTATGTTACATGTGGTTGGACGTCTTGCCCTCATAATATATACCTTATGAATATTTATGCGGATATAATACATACAGAACTGTTACTGTCAAAACTGCTTTCCTGCTTTTCCTTTTTGATCTCGCCACCTTAAGGGAGACCGCCTTAAAAACAGTGCCAGACTGCGTGGCTCCGCCTCTCCGGTGCCTGCAGGGGGCGTGATCTCATGGTGCATGATGAAGGAAGGGTAGTGATGGTTGTGGTGGAGGAGGGGGGGTTGCTCGTGCCTGTGCATGTGTAGTTATGCAATGACATGGGCTTGTGTTTGTGTGTGTATGCGTGTGTGCGTGTGCAAACTGTGACTGCGTTAATCCTCTTGAGTGGTGTAATGCAGGCAGACAGCTTCTCAGGGACAGACGACGAGGTAGAGACGGAAATACATAGAAACCACAGACTGCGTGTTGTGTAAATACGTACAGTCATATACGACATCACTGCACAGACTCATCTCACACAGAGCCTATCTGCTGCGTTCACTGGCTGCAGAGCTGCACCGTGATTGGCCCTGACACGAGCATGCATGTGTGGTTACTGTTTGAGATGAGGGAGCTGCAGGGAGGCAGTGAGACAGGTGTGTGTGACGGTATGAGTTATGGCCTGCGTGACAGCTTGCCAAGTCACACCAACAACAACACGCAGGTGGATCTGTTCTACATATGAAAACACACATGAGCTCTGGTGTTTGCACAGTAAATCAACAGTGTGTGGTAATTACTTTGTGGTTTTGTCTGCACATTTGCACCAAACATCAATATTTCTAAGCATTTTGAAATCTAAATGAGCTGAGCTGTGCTGTGCTGTCAGTGTACAGATGCTATAGGCAGGTGCATGTGGTGAAAGGGCGCCTCAGAGACGCTGATGACTGGCCCTCTTTGTCTGTGTCTCAGTGGCTAAGAGCCATGATACAAAGAAGGCTCTGTACTGTGGGAATTCATTAACGCTAATTTGGTGTACACACACACACACACACACACACACACACACACACTGCATCTCTGCAC
Organism: Datnioides undecimradiatus; assembly: GCA_008933995.1. NCBI lineage: Eukaryota > Metazoa > Chordata > Actinopteri > Lobotiformes > Datnioididae > Datnioides > Datnioides undecimradiatus. Next base: position 6,967,203 of record WARS01000071.1, on the reverse strand, counting down.
AAGTGAGGATGGATAGAAGTTGTATGATGTTCATAGTTGTGATGTGTCCTGTGATGACACAGCTTACAGCTAATATGATTTACAATACTGACAAAATGTGATGCAGCACTTCTTTAAATACGGAGCGATCGTGTTAAAGGCGCAGGTTTATGTTTGTTTCTCACATATTTAACAAAGCAAGAATATGTGTTACATTTCATTCATCCATGTAGTTTGTGTAGAAGTAGTTGAACTAAATAATGTAAGGACATTTAGTCCAAAACCAGCTCACCAGCTAATTGCTAATGATACTTACTATGATACTAAGAAATGCTAAAAATATAAATTAGCCAAAGTCAAGGTTCATACTTTTGTCACATTAGGAGTTTATATATTTTCATCATTTAAACTTTTTGGCAAACGCAGAAAACGCATTTAATTACTTCAAAACAACTCCACATGCAGTGACACACAAACATTTGAATAATGCAGCATTTTGTGTTTAGATGGTTACCAGTTTTTCTTATAGTTTGACCAAAAACACAGAGAGCGCAACTTCATGTTCTGCTTGATGAGGTGGAGGAATCCCTAATCAGGTCAAACTTAAGAAGCTGTTTATTTAAATGAATAGTTCCATATTTGAAGAAAGCTAAAGCTAGCAGCTGGTTAGCATAGCTTAGCATAAAGTGTAAGAACAAGGCAGATTTGATAGTGGTATAAATCTTCTCATTTAATAGGAGGGAGCATTTCGCAAAAATGTCAAACTTGCTTCATGCTTAATTATATTTTTTCTATTTTTAAAGGGATCTTCTGCCTTTGTAACAACTTCCGAGACCAATTTTCCTGTAAAAACTCAACACTAATCTCATTTTTAGGGTTTCAGCTCCGTCTGCTTTGTGTTAGGAGCCGGATCAATACAAGGCAGAGAGAGGGAAAAGGCTTGAAGCTGCAGGTTGAAAACCATTCACAACAGACATGACGGCGTGCTCATATACCTCCCAGAAGCTGTCCATGGTGTCGTCAGCACCTGCACATTCATCGTAGGAGCCAGACATTTTCCTGGATGTGGCAAAGCACTCTAATGACTAAACCTGTCCTGTGCAGCAGAGCTGGGTTCCTCATGCACTGAAAGAGATAAAGAAAACAACAACAACGTGAGACAGCGTTGTATTATACAAAGTAGACACAAAGCAGTGCAGTGAGTAAGCGTGAGCAGACGCCTGAGGCAGAGCGCCGCCATGCTAGCCCCGGTGCAACACGGAGGAAAAAGCAATGTAAAGCAACTTTTCCCCGGCAACTGGAGGGAACCTTTCAGCATGAGGGTTTCTATTTGAGACGTTTATAATAATGAGATAAAAATAGTCTCCTTCGCCACGCAGCCATACAGCGCCGTGCCCTGAGGAACGAGAGGGGGCATCTTATATTGGCGCGTCCTAGAAAAGACACCAGAGAGAGCGGAGCACCGCTGCCATCACTGACCCTGAATCCCTCCACGGTGCAAATACTGACACGTTACATCTGAGAGACAGCACACAGCACACACACAACTACACAGTGCACATGCGCACACACGCACTTTGTGAGTTATTACCAACATTATTATTGTTACTGTTACTATATCACCATTATTACAATATATTTGCGCTTGATTCACTTTTTCCGATTAAATTCAAAGGTAGAAAAGAGTTTTGTGTAATTGCAACAAACAAACACATTGAAACAAGATCAACAGATCTATTTTTAAACCTATACCTGCATTTCAATGATGTGGTTTAATCACCTATTATGCTGTGAGGCCTACAGAATACGCTTCCTGCCGGATTTCCCCTTGAGTTTAAGGTGATTTATATTTATTTGCTTGACGTGTGGTCGATATCTCACCCCCATGGTTAAAACAGAAAAGACTGTGAGGCGCTATATTGGTATTGAACTCAGTTTGAAGCCTAATCCATTTTGCTCACATGACTAATGGCTTTCCACTGACAGAGAGCTCTTCATTGCACTGCAACAACCAATATGACAATAAAATGTATTGCATGTGCCTAACAATCACGAAGCTCCGTTGATACTGCTCCTGCTCTGACAGGCTTCCTCGGCCTTGACAATTAAAAATGTGGCTGAGTGTGGCTCTTATCTAATTCTGCACATGGTTTAACAGTACAAAACGCACGTTTAATATAGCTTTTAATTAAAATGATAAAGAGTTTTGCAAAAAAAACATTATTAGGAAGACAGTCGATTGATTCTTTTTACACAAATTAAGTGTTAAACGTGCTGGACAGAGGTCGACACGGATGAAGGATGACTCGTGGCTATTTCAGATTATAAGCTGAGTCAGCGCTCTACAGTCTGCTGCATCACAAGAAATATTTTATTCAGATATTATCAGCGCGCAACCCCCATCCGCCCCCCAAACCCCGTGCTCCATCTTTCAACTTCCTCATGCAGTCAAGTGCAAACTAATTCCTGCAACATCCTTCATCCCTGGAATGAGTCATGAATTGTGACTTTCTGCATTAGGCTCAATCCGAACTGGCCTGACCTCACTTTCTTTATGCACAATATAACAACACATTTGTCCTTGAGAGAGAAAAAAAAATATAAGAGTGGAACAACAAGGTCAGCTTATGAAGGGAACGTATTTTTAGTAGCAGCTGCTGTCACACACTCTGTGTTTGCACAGTGGGGGGGGTCTACTCATCAAAATGTTATCAGGGGAGCGTTTGCATGCAGTGTAATTGGTTCTGGTTTCGACTGCAGAACAGCCAATCTATTCCTGCTCCGTCAGTGTTTCTACAGAACATCGACTGAATCAGCCAAGCTGTGTTGTAGCAAAAGGACCTGGTTACTGCCAGAAGCCATCACACCAGCCCCATGCAGCCCCCCCACAATTCAGGCTTTCAGACACAACACAGAATACCAAAGAACTGTGATTCAATGATTTAGCAGTTTTTGTCCCCCCGTCAGTGTCTGAATCTGAGACTGAACTTCGGCAGCAAAGTATTTTTCTGGCATTTTTTTTTCTTTTTTCCGGAAAACAGGGCTCCACAGCTCAGAGACTAAAAGAATAAAAGCAATGTTTTTTGTGCACTCTACTCCTCTATCACACCTCCAGGGTTTGAAATAGTTTCTATTTATAGGAGAAAAAAAGGATTTTACTGAATGTGGAGGAATACTGGAGGTTTGGCGAACCCAGGAGTTGACTAATACTTTCTGAATATACACCTACAGATCGTTGTCTACGAAGTACAGTTTAACCAAAGCGCACACATCGACATATACATAAATGTTTTTAACATGTCCACACACAGATCCATCCTTGATCCTATCTGTACCCATACGTCAGTTTACTTACTATCATCATAACATAATCTTTTTAATTATGTTGGATTCCAAAGTCCATCTCGTACATGCCTGTTTAAAGGCCCAGCAGCACCGACCACAGACCGAATCACTCCACATCGGTTGGGACACACCCTCAGTAGCCCCGCTTTTGAAAACAGGGACATGACCCCTTTCTGTCAATCTCTACACAGCACTGAGGTTGCACGTTAGCTGCGCTCACGGCACATTCGGTGAGCCATACCTGCATCAGTTAATTAAAAACACAGTCAGTGACCTCTGCTCCGGAAGCACCACTCTCACTTGGTTAATACGAAGCTGCAGCCAGTTAGCTTAGCTTAGCACAAAGACTGTCTCTGTTTAAAAGGAGCAAAACTTGCCAACCAGCATCTCTAATTGGTACTAACAAGATGTACTAATTATCACGTTACATCTTGTTTGTTTAATCCGTAATGGGCCGCTGGCTGAGGATTCCTATACATTGTAGCGTTATGGTGGTGGTAGGATTATGATGAGACCCACTACAAATGATGGCAAACTGGGCAAATTCTCTCATACTCATACCACAGGGTGAGGTTGTTCTGATTAGTCTGCTCAGTAAATATAGATATAATCATAAAAACAGGAGAAGTTTAATACACTGTGGGATATTCAGTTGCAGACAAAAAAAAGCACTGAAGCCATGCAATATAAAAACTCTACTATATGATGCAAGAGGGCCCAATGCAGCTAAGCAGGCCTTAAGTAGCATGTCCTAATCTCAGCAATCACCAAACACCATTGGACCGGCTGCCTGCCCATCAGCCCAGTCCTCTAATTAGCTTTGGCCTCTGTGACTACAACACCTAGTGACATCAAAGCCAGTTAAGCTCCGACACGACGCAGGAATCCAAGCTCAAAACAAAAGCAAATTAGCCCATAGGCTTGGTTTAACCAAAACTCACACACTTAAATCAACACGAACGCTTGGCAATGTTCAGAGAGGGTTTGGATTAACACGATAAGTCCCAGAGAGCGGTCCACACGTGTCCTTAAACCTCAGTCTATGCCATACTCAAGTAATTCTGTGGCATGGATAATTACACGAGAGCCAGGGAACCTTTCAGATTCTGACATTTCTATATAAAAAGGAAGTTCTGACGTCCATATTGGCACACTGTTTGTTTTGTCTTCTAGGACAGTGTTGACAGAAACACCATCAGCCTTAGCTCACAGTTTGGGTCCTTTTGGGGGAAAGTGTGATGTGCCCCCTTGAGATGGATGAAGGTGTAAGGTGGGAGTAGTAAGCATTCTGGAGAGGGGCTTATACTCCAGTTATTAAGGTCAATCCACCTCAATGGCTGTGAACACACCTCCCATTCCCCTGTGTATTAACTGGTGGCGAAGTCATAGTAAAGACAGAGACCTGTTTCTAAGACTCCTCAATGTTTGGCTGAACAAGTTTGATATAAATTGGCCAGAATAATGAAACAGAGCAGTGCATAATGCAAAGAAACACACGAAACACTGCATTTCTAAGTAAAAGATATAAATAACAGCTGGTCTGTACAAGACACACTTATCCATTTGGATGTATCTTTCAGTTTGAAACTGTTAACAGCCCACTCACTGACCAGAACACTTGCTGCTGTCAAAGCGATCCCTTTCGTAACTTTAAATCTTTCAGGAGTGTGTTGTGATCGCAGAGGCGGTGCTGCTGTCTGAAGCTGACAAAATACTACGATTCAAACTTTTGCACATTTTTAAGTTTTAACTAGGCACTCTTCTGCACATTCACTTACCATGATTGGCGCCATTATTAAAAAATAAAAAAGAAAGAAAACCAATCCCAAAATTTGAATCGAACACAGCTCCTTACAACTGCGGATTAATGAATTTGTAGTCCGAGTATCTCCTTCAAGGTTGTGTTGCAAATTTTTATTTTTGCAGCCTTGACCTCTGTGGCCAAAGTGAACGCAGAGAGGACGATAAGTCTGACCAAAACAGCGTGTCTCAGAGGCTGAGGGATAATCCTGCAGTGTGTCACTTGAATAGCTTTAGAGGGGGAGGGTACTGGCTGGGAAGGAGAGCAAAGAAGAGCGGATAGGACGAGTACGACACTGAGACAGAAAAGTGCAGAGACAAATGTGCGTTAATATGAATTACGAAGGGGATACAATGGTTTGTTAGAGTTTGCATGGTGGTGACAGAAAAGGTGTATATGACAAACTTCTTCATATCACTTTCATCACAAATGCCCTGCTGGCACATTCAGCATTGCACACCTGAGACAGCTGAACAGTGCAGGTACCGGGTGAACATGAATGCTTTTAAGAGAGTTAAAGGGAACACCTCTGATCCTGGTGAGACAAATGTTCCTGACACAATCAGAAGGTCCACAGTTGACAAGCCTTTAAAAGCACTGAATGGGAACCACAACAGTCATGTAAGCTTGTTACAGTAAGAAGATTTCAGAGAGATGAACTAACTTTACTCCAGCACACCACCAGGCTCACTGTGTCCTCACTGAACGCGCAACGGCAATTCAAATACAAAGTTGCTGACTGAAACAATTACAAGCAATATAAGTAAATCATGGAAGCAATTAAAACTAATGTGGTATATCAAACAGAATGAGTCTGCACAATATTGGACAAAAACCACATTATTTTGTGATATAAAAAAGAAGGATAGTAAATTTCTTCCATGTGTGAAGTGTGCTATTTACGTACATATATGATTATGCACATAAACAATTACCTATTACAATTTTAATCATTTTGGTTCTGTAAAACTCCATCCTCTACGAGCAAAACAAACCCCCCATCCTACCTCACTTGGTCTAGCCCTCTACTACCCCTCCAGAAATCAGTTTGGACTCCTCCACTTTGAGTTTCACATGCCTGACATCAGCATAAGTGAGTGGAGAGAGAACAGGTGGAGAGGCATTTAGGAAATTAGCATGTTTCTTAATAAACTTTACAAAGGTGGAGCGGTTCACCCACTAATGAAATGAATGGTGGGCTGATCCCCAGCTCCTCCAGTCTGCAAATGAAAGTGTCCTTAGAAAAGATACTGAACCCCAAACCTCTCCTGTTGGATGAGCCAACAGTTTGCAAGCGTGAGAGAAAGGGGAAAACATTGCGGGCGGGTTGGCACGCTTGCACGACAGCATCTGCCACGAATGTGCGTGTGAATGGGTGAACGTGGCATGTTTCATAAAACTTTGAGTGGTTGATAGACTGGAAACGCTTAATCTGGTGGAAGTTCTGTGTGTTCAGACTTTCTAACATTAGGTATTGGCAGATTTCTGATTTCTGTTTGCCTAGTAGTACTGACCAATCATGCTGCTGAAACGATGCATATCATGCAGCCCTAAGTTCAGCTGGTGCTTTGATATACAGTGGGTTTATGACGCGTTCTGGTTGTCTGAGGATTCTGTTTGATAAACACAGCATGCCCTCCTCTTCAACTGACTGAGTAAAAGGACGCACAAGGAGTGAAACAGAGGGAGGTCTTTCATTGAGATATGAGCAAGGAGAGAATGACAGGGAGCAATATCAGATTGAGATGAAGGCAGGGTGGAGGTGCAGTGAGCTCAGGATGCAGCCGGTCAGACAGTCAGGCTGTTCCTGAGTGGAATAGAGACAGCCATAGGGGCAGAAAGGCAGCTGAACACATCAGGACAGAGATGTGATTCATCTCACGGTGCAGCACGGAATAAGCAGGCTGTTGGATGTTGCCAGGAGACGGAGCTGCCTTGTGCAGACTTCACACACGCCGTAACAGCCCAGGCCGTCAGTAAGCCGGCCATGTGACTGATGCTTTGGACAGGGACAAGAAGGCTGGTTTGGTGACGTAGTTTCAGCTGTCCGTCCCGCAGTTTGCACAAATATGGGTGTGGGCCAGATACTTTACAGGGGAACTAGTGAAATGTGAATGCGCAGGAGAAAGGGCGCACTACTGAAGAGGAGGGACACAGCATCAGAGCGAGGCAGACCAGCGGAGAAGGAAGTGAAGTGAGGGAATATCAGTAAAGGTGGAGGGTGAGGGAGGGGTTGTGTTGTGTTTATCAGCTGAACGTGTAGTGCAGTGAGCCCTCCTCGCTGCTCACCGGGGCATGAAGTAGGAGAGTAAAATCTGAACTGACGTGTCGACCCAGGCGCGGGGCCTGCAACCAAATTTAGGAAACAACAGCCCTCATCTTCTCTCTCCTCCATCACCTCACTGCTAGCCTAGCCAACAAAGGAAATCCCCTCACACAACTGTGTTTGCAAACTGTTTCCTCAATTGATTTCCAGACAATGTTGGAAAGGTTCAGGATCAGATCCAGACATTATCCATAGCTGTCCTCTCATTCAGGCAGCTCACAACAACAGGAAACTGTTTGAGGCAACGGGTGGTCCCTGGGTAGAGAGTGCAGGAGTAGGAGGACTTATTTTATAATGATGAGTATCTAGATGCATCTGCAACATAAACGAATGAGTGATATACCGGCAAGAACATAAAAGTAAGAAGTGGCCACACGTCATCAACGCGCCCACTCGCTGGCTGTGAATTCTCTGGACAATGACCTGCTCACTTGACACATGGGCTTAATCAGACATGACACGTTCTTTGTACTAAGGAGCAGGAGGAGTAAAGTCTGGTTGAAATGGTGCAGACAGTTTAGTTCACACACGCATCTCTTCCAGAACAGTTTCTGAGACGATCCTGACGTTACCTTGTCTCGTCTTTGTAGCTGCTGATGACAGTGGGTAGCCTGTTTGTGTGTTCAGTCAATCTACTTACAGTGTACAAATAGTAATGCCTTCAGATCATTGCTCAGCATCATTTACAACACACGTAATCACTTATATGACAGGGTTACTCAACTGTGTCAAACTTGGGTTGGACATAAAAACGGTTGGATTCAGGTCTGGCCTTGGATACTAGTTTGTTTAACTTGGGTCAGACAGAAGGTGTGTGCACATGGCTCCAAATGCTGTTTTTTTAATTTAAGCAAAAGTACTCTGCTCATTCGCTAAAAGTAGTAATACCACCATCAAAACACATTACAAGTAAACATTTCTGCATTTAAAAACACCTACAAATATTGGTTCCACAGAAAATCTAAGAAGTTTTATTTATTAGAATATATCAGCGTGGCAGATAATAAATTAAACCATTAATAATGATTAATTACCGTCTGAGCAGCATTTTACTTTTGCAGCAGGAGGTCAGAGCCACCACATAAGCCTGAGGGGTTTGTGAGATGTTTAATGCGGTATCAACTCAGACAAAATCAAGTTCTGTTACATCCAAACATGGCACGGAACAACGACTGGATGCTGCTCTTTGCATAACTCAGAAAACATTGCAAAACTACAATATGCTGTGTATCAAAATGGCAGTACAGCAGTACAGGACTTAAGAATACATTTAGAAAGTTAGATTCCACCGCTGCCAGCAGCCGTGGTGAAGGGTGGGGCTCTGCTTCACTCGAAGCTACACGATCCCGCTGAGATCAAGTGATCCGACTCTTCTAACCTGCAGCAAACTGTCACTTTCAATCTGTCTCCAATCTGTCTCCAACATCAAACTCATCAGATACTCTGCAAATAAATATCTGCCTTCAAAACAACAGAGCAGCCACTGGGCAGACGCACGATTCACGCCTCTGTTTGATTTACAGACGACGGACGTGATGGCGTAGCAACCCGTGGAAATCCACAGAGGCTTTTGCTTGTGCAGACGAGCTGCGCGGGTCATGATTTCAGGCAAACAAGCGCAGGATGACTCAGCTATCTGATCGAGAAGCGAGTCTCCAGCGGTGCTCTGCGCTGCTGCACAAGAATCAAGTTTCTGCGTCATTGTTTGTGTGTGTGTACAGTGTGTTTGAGGGGGTCCTTTCCTGTTGCCCATTTTTGATCAATATCTATTTTGTGTAACCGCATGAGTCAGCAAGGTATGTGATTCCTCAGCTCCCAGAGCAACATACCACAGGATAACTCATCAGCACTAGGATGTAAATAAGGGGGGGAAAAACACTGTATCACTTATATACATTGATTTCTGATGGACAATATTATCTTTCTCCTTTCCCCCTCCCCACAGGAAGGTCAGAGGTCATGGTCAGCCACAGGTCACATGAAGCTGGTAGGGACTGAGCAGGCTGGATGCTGACACCCCATGCTGCCTGTCATCTGACAGTTCATAAAACAGTTTGTGCTCCACTTCAACCTCCAATATCTGATTTGATACAAGGATGATCCAGTGTCACCAATGAGATGAGGTAGTGGCCTTGCGCGAATAACTGAGGCTTACAGAGCACATGATTGTAAATAAACGCTGTCTGTGCACAAACCTGAACAAGTCTAGCTGGTTTCTTAAGCTTATCACAATAATATACTGTATAATAAACAGAACGAGCCAAATCAACCAATAAACTACACCCAGAAAAGATGATAATGAGGAAACATAAGGACATTTTTTTGTCTCACACCAGGACATTTGAGCAAATTTAATTAAACTATAATTAATGATGAATCGTGTGGGCACTGGCAGATTGTAAATCTATCAAGCGGAAATCCTAACCTTGACTTTTAACATTTAAGACCTTCTCACAGAGAGATTAAATAAAGAACTGGGTGGGCATGAATGGGCCTTATTCAGTTCCCACTGTTGTAATATGACAATAAAACAATCAGCCCTTACAGTCCATTCAGGAATGTTCAGCGAACAAGTGTCCACAATCACATTCGCAGCTATGCGAGTCTGGGCTGCGTGTGGGCACAGCAGAGCTTTGAGCTAAATGCTAATGTTAGCATGGCAACGTCCTCACAATGACACAATGTTAACATGCATCTTGGTCCCGTTGAGGCCGAAGGGAATGTTGTTTGTCGGTTGGCCATTTTGATCACCGAGCAAATAGCTGAACAAATTGAATGAAAATACATCCAATAATTGATGAGACACTTCACAAAAAAAGACCTGTATTCTTTATCCTCTGGGGACAACGAATGTACCAGATTTAATGGAAATGCATCCAATAGTTGGGGAAAGTCTACATCAAAGAGGTGGACCAGCTTTCCAAATGCCAACCCTAAAGTCATGCAGCTAGCATGGCAAAAGAGCTTATCTTATTACAACTCTGTGGCATTAACAGGTCACATCAAACCGTTTCTGTCTTTCCCTCCTCTGCATGCCGCCTCTCTGACAAATAGCCTCTACCTTACTGTAACCTTAAATCTCTTCTGCGCAAGGAAGTATTCAACCCTGCAACGCATCTAAAATACAATGCACGTATATAATTTAATAGCGGTCATACCTGCTACACTGAGAATTTAATGAGCGCTTCAGCAAGATCATAATGATACAACTCACTGTCTCTCTAACCTTGTTTACAACTATTACTACAATCCTGGCACTGTGCTGCCAAGACTTGAAGCATGACTCTGTAGCTACACAGGCTTTTTTTTAAAGTTTATCTGCAGCTTCTCAGTTCAAAGGAGAAACCTGACAACATTTTCGTAACAGGTGTCAGAAGCAAACACCGGTGACAGCCCTGTGGGTGGCTCGTGCTCATCCAATCAGGTCTAAGAAGTCTTTGGGTCACAGTGAAGGAGTATTTGTCAGTGAATTACGCAGTCTTCTTGAAAAGTAAGTTCCTACAGATCAGTGAAGACTTAGATGTCAAAAGGCAATCCAGGTATACTGATGTTAAAATTACCTACTGCTGGAGCATGAAACTCTAACCACTGAACCATCGGTACAAACCCCCTGAAACAAATCTAATTCACTGACAAAAGACAGAAGACACATAAACACATCATGATAGCATTACAAATCTAAAGTTAGAGTTCAATGAGAAACACTCAGTTGTAGCTTCCTGGGATCTCTTTAAATACGTTATGCAGCTTGAATCGAGTAATATCTTTATTTCACTGTTTCAGTTTCGAACCGTTTCTGGCACTATGGCCTTAAAAGTGGCACGGTTCCTGGGATGGAAATACTATGTGGTGGGTCAACTCATCTAAAAGTACTAGTGGATGGATTTGTACACACATTCATGGCCCTCAGAGGATAAATTCTACTGACTGACGTTTCTCCTGAGCCTGAAATTTGTGGTTTTGAGTGAATTACGTCTGTTAGCATGCTCATGTTAGCATTAAGTCCAATGCTGTACCTAAATACCGCATGACAGAGATGCTAAAACGGCTGTAGGCTATCTTGTTTAGATACAATCAACATAGCTGACTAACTGGCATAAGTATGACTTCTTTAGAAATTATTTCTGAACTCTAAAATTATCTTTAGACTCCTGTGTGTCTTGAAGAAATGTGAATTTACAGGGTTTCTGTAAACGAGAAGGCTAATAATGCTCCTTCCACTTATGTACAAGTAGCTAGCCTTTTAACCCAGACACGCTTTGTTTTATTATGAAGATATAAAACAAAAATCTATTTTAAAGACCAGATAAACAGTGAGAGACCCCAGACAGCTCGAAACAAAGAGGACGAGACGACTGAATGGATGCCCCCCGGATCCATTCCCAAATTTGTCTGTTAGGTGGAAACATACATTTTACAATACACACACACACACACACACACACTTTGAAACTGAGTTGTGATTTAACAGTGTCCTGCGCGCTGCTGCAGTGGTTATGTAACTATCAAGCCTCTTGCCACAAGCCTCCTGGTGACAGCGTGGTGAAGACAGGGGGGAGAAACAGCCAGGGGAGGGCAGAGGGAGAGAGAGAGGCAGAGAAGAGGAGAGGAGGGGGAGACAGGCATGTTGTGATGGGTGGTGATGAAGGAATGAACTGCAGACATGCAGCAGTGGCTGTGAGATGGAGCAGAGAGGATGGAGGGTTTTTTTGGTTCCAGTCCAGTTTTTCCTGAAGTCCAGGCAGACGAAGGCAGCGGGGGGGGGGGGGGTGAGCAAGGCAATAGTCAAATGTAGGGATGCTGCTCTTCAAACACGCCAGCTTTCTGCCCTTGTACCATTTAGCTGCCTGATGCTGCACTGAATACTGATGGGCTACCTTCAAACGCACCGCCAGCACATGTGTGTATGTGAATTTATGGCACGCGGAGAGTGGGAGGTTGAGTTATTGAAAAGTGCTACAGATGATTTCAACTATAAAGGAGTATACGACTCAACATATTTAGAGCAAAATTAACAAATGGTTTTAATTTAAAAAAGAAACAACAGGTGTTTAAATGTTACAGCATCTGTAAAAGCAAAACTTCAATTTTAATTTTTGACTTTCTGAAGTTTTAAAACTGTAACTGCTAAATGAAACAGGTCAGGGGGTCATCAGTCAGTAATACGCTTCCTGGGTGAGCCATGAGGCCAAAACATGCAAAAGTAAGATAGTGCGTATAAGTGTGTCGGACACATTATCAGTGAAGCGCATATCTTCTTGATACAATAAGGTAACAGCAGGAGAACCAGTTTGCATAGAGATATGTCAACTGAATGTCCAGACTATAATCATCTTACATCCCTATTTATACCCACCTCTAATACCCAGAGGCCAGTTAGGCAGGGTAACTGACTGTTTGCCCGAGCTGGACTCTTGAATCAGACCCGAGTTGCAAAAAAAAACCCCCAAACAAAACATGAAGATTTTGGACTCACAACTGGACCAGACATGGTTTATAGGTAGAGTCAGCACACAGCTAGCAAGCAACTTGACTGCTTCAATAAAGAAACTCAAGACTTGGAGGCAAAACTCAAAACTCTGATCAGATCTGATGAAGTTAAACTGCAGTGAGATCATTGGAAAAATGATCACTGCAATTTTTATTTGTGTCCATATCATACTTCGAATTGGCACAAACACGCCGTGTTTACTTGAGTCCTGACAAGCGATATTTCCAATTTGGCTTGGAGAGTGAGTGGTGGATGTGTCTAATCGCGAGCCAGACTAGTGCTGGTGGTTGTTAAATAAAGAAGGAAGGAAAATAAATAAGTCCGGTGTAAATGGTTCGACGCAGGAACTGGCTAACCAGCCTGAAGGCAAAAACAAGCCACTAAAGCCCGGGCGACCTTCCCCTGCTGGCACGACGAGGAAGCAGTGATTAACTCTAAATCTGACTTTAAGAAATTAGAATATCACTATCCTACTTTCCACACTTTTATAGGCCATGCAGCACAGCGAGCCTCAGTGCAGATAACACTTGAATTAAATGAAATGGTTGGTTTAATTTGATTACTTGCTCCTTTGATTACTTCTTCACTGTCTATGTTGCCACCACGACTCTAGGTTGTAACACATAAAATCAGCTCCTGTATTTGGTCAATGAATAGATGATATATTTTGCTTTTATGAGATCATTTATTAATTAATTTATGTTAAGAAAGTGCCAAATAAAACCAGAACATTGTGTCCTTAAGTAATTATATGTAAACAATATAATTAAAATCTAAAAGCCGCTGATTTGATGATAATGATGCTGTTTTCTGGTGAAGTGTTTTTCTATGCAGCTGCATTTATTTGTTGGTGTTCTAAGGCTGGAGATATACTTTTAACCACCTGTGTGTGTGTGTGTGTGTGTGTGTAGACAAAAATCGCACCATGTAATTTGTCCATATTTGCATGACATTAGCAACAATAAACATGGCAACACTCGAGCAGGCTGTGATTTTGCAGCAGCACCGCCGTGGACCGCTAAATTAAGCACATCGTAACAATGGCGGGTATATTTCTCTTGTTTTGCCAGAGACTGACGAAGACGCACCACCGCACACACATCATGCATATTGGACCTCAGGCTTCTGCCGCCATCTCCTCACTGCCCATACTGGTCATGTGCATATTACATCTTACGCAGGCATAGTGTTAGTTTCCAGGAATATGAGCAAACAAATGATCAAATGATGCAGGATAGACTGTGTGATAGCCCCAGATGGTAACCTGAGATTTGTAAAAACTCAAAGTCAATGTTAACTTTTTTTACTGAACCCAAACTGTATTTTCCTAAACTTTGTTAATTGAACTCAGCAAAAACTGAGACTTAAAAGTGAAAATAATAAAAACTAATTAATTAAAAAGCCACTTTTGTTTTTTCCATGGGAGAGGAGCTTCCTGGATGGAAATCCTGTCTCTGAACCATTCATTCACCAAAACCTCTTCTAGATGTGGACTCATTATACTTCATCGCCTGACTTGCAGAGTCAAGAGTTTCACAAGCTACCATCTCAACAAGATCTGCAGGATAAACAGGCATCACATGCACAGCTATATTAAATATTAGGAATCAGTTAAAAGGAGGTATTAAGGCTTAACGTTCCCCCTAAACCTTTCAGCATACTTTGTTTACCTACAATATAAACAGTTCTTCTGACCCAGCTTCCTCCCTGATTCCTAACTGCACAGGATCCCTTGGGAAGCCTCACTGAACTGGGCCATCATGTGCTGACGAGCCTTCTTGCACATACAAACAACAGTCTGTGCTCATCAAACAGCTGCTTAACCTTCCTGCATCAGCGAGGATCGGCGAGGATGTCATAATGGCCACAAAACAAAGAGATCACGCAGGGAAATCAATAATCACTCCTGCGGTGTCATTCTTCCCTGTGAGACAGCAACACTGGCTCTTTGAGAGGTAATAAAAGAACCCCGTGATATATAAAAAAAACAATTAATAAAAGAGTCGTAATGTTATTGCTACCCAAAGTGAATACGGATCAGTGGATACGATCGACTGTAGCTAGAGTGCTGAAATGCTAGCCTGCAGTAGCACTGTAATCCTATATGTCATGTAAATCATGCAGTACACACTCACGCACAGAACAGGCCACATCAAGGTCAATTCAGCAGGAACGTCTCAGATAAGAAACAAAAATGACCTCCAGTTAGCCCACTAACAGACTGGAACACCCTCATGAAATATTAACAGCATTGACAAAGAGCTATTAATTACCTCAAATGGTGTATTTAGCATTATGAATTATACAAGAGGCCCTTAAAAAGCCTGCTGCGCTCTGTCTGGATTACCCGTGACACTTCGAACCAAGCGAGAATCAAGCAAACAGGAAAAGCGCTAAAAAGGGGTCTAACTCACCTTCTCCACCAATGGGAGGTCAGGTTTCCATAAACCTCAGAGAAGAGCTGTTGGCCCCCTGCAGGAGATCACCTGTGCATAAAAACAAACAAACAAAAAAACATGACATGTTCAGGCTCAGCCCTGTGAACATCCAGTCACAGTAAGTTTAAGCGCTGCTACACTGCTCTCAATGGGAACGTAAATGGAAATGAGCTCAGCGCATTTAAAAACAAAGTGTCAAAACACCAATTATCTTTACAGAGGCAAAGATATTAAGAGATTAGTTGAATTTCATTGTGAATAATCACAATCAAGGGGAGATTAGTAACAGTATAACCTCAGCCCTCTTTGTTTCTTTACGGTTAAAACCGATACACCAGCTGCTGAATTAATGCTGAATTAATATCGGCTGAATTGTTATCAAAGTTAGCACAGTAGTTATGTACTGTACTGATTTTAGTTTAAACT
This sequence comes from Datnioides undecimradiatus, assembly GCA_008933995.1. NCBI lineage: Eukaryota > Metazoa > Chordata > Actinopteri > Lobotiformes > Datnioididae > Datnioides > Datnioides undecimradiatus. Next base: position 6,951,397 of record WARS01000071.1, on the reverse strand, counting down.
GATTTCTGAATTTTTGACCGCACACGACACATTACACTACAAATCATAATGAATGCTCTATTCAGCGCTCATTCTAAACGTGCAACCACTAACACACGCGCCGCGTTTTAACGGCGTGCAGCCCACACAGAGAACAGAACTCAACACATACCGCTCACCCACACTACGAAACCTTAGGCAGCACTTGAGCTAGTATTAGAGACGTGTATTAGATGGAGCTAATCACATAATGTACTGCAATTCAACAGCACCACAAACACGGGCTCTCATCTAATAATCAGTTAACTCATAGGTTTCGGGCTAATAACTGGAGTGAGAATGCAATCATAGCTTTACTGACATATCTAATACTTGATTTACTGTCTGCATTAATGTTATTAGGTCTTGTTATTAAAGCTATCATGTTTGAATCCACTCTGCAACTCCCTGATGTTTCGGATATGTTTATATGCACTTATGCCAGGATCATCCAGAGGAATATGGGTCATTTTCTACATGAATTATATCATTGCAGGTGCTGCTTTAAATGTATTAAAAATATGATGATCAGTGCCAATATTCTGCTTTTTTTCTCTTTTATATCAATATCTTTGGGTTTTGGACTGTTTGAGGGAAAGATAAGCAGTTTGAAAATGTCAGTTTGGCCTTTTTTTGCAATTTAATCCAATCTGTACAACAGCTTAATCAATAATGACAATGCAGCTTTAGCGTCAACATCAGGTTCACGTCATCATACAGCCATCTTGTCTTTTCTTTAATGCTGACACAGTAAGCGTAGAGTATTGATGAGTTCTTGCCTTTTCCCATTTGTGATTAAAAAGATGTTTTTAGTCAGTTTTGTGTGGTGACTACATGTTTCTCCCTCTGCTGCACCTGCATGAACCTGCAAGGATAAGCTGATTCCAAAATGGATGAATGGATGGGCCGAATCCTCCTTGGCCAAAGCCAAGATGAAGCTGCCCACTCATTAAAATGTATCAAACCGGAGATGTGGGCACGGTGTCATGCCTGACAACGGCCACCTACAACCACTTTCAAGCACAAATTCACATTAAAACGCTGAGTCATGGTCACTGTGAAGGATACCGAGATCAGAAGTCTCCTGATGAAGGAATCCCAGCATGGATTAAAAATCATTTAACAGCTAGCTGCAATTTGAAACAATTATCTGATTAACTGATTAGTCAATCAACAGAAAATTAATGGTTTGAGTGAATTTTTAAGTGCAACAAATTATCTGCCAGCAGCCTACTAATGTGAATGTTACTTCAAGTGCAAATATAATAATAACAAGTTTAATATCTTTGGGTTTTGGACTGTTGGTTGGACATGACAACACATTTGAAGGCATCACTCTGGGCTCCAGGATATAGAAAAGTCATAATCTTATGGCTTTTCATGAAATAAAACCATAAATCATATAATTGCTCGTCGCAGCTCTAGTGTCTGATCAGGAATTTGAGTCTTGTTGACACACACACTCACACACACACAATGAACAACTGCGTTACCAGTCAAGAATACAACATTATATCATCCGTCTCCCTGTCTGCCACCCTGACTCTGAACATGTCTATGAATAACACACCCTCTAGTGTTCAAAGCAATGACCTGAAGCTGCTGCGTTCACGGCTACATTTAACACACACACACACACGCACACGCACGAAACGCAGAAACAAACCCAGCTGATGTCTGACCATTCACCGTGGTATTGATCCAAAGTCTGCTACATGATTCATTCCCTCTATTGTCACACTAGGACTCCATTTTGAATTGCCCCCAAAAGATCATGACACACACTGAGTCAGTGCTCCGCCTCAGGTTGAGCCACACGATGCTGATTCACGGACACGTTGTGATGACACGGCACAAAAAGCACCCGGTAACGTGAACCTCATCCGTGCCGTTTTATGAAAAGAAACACGCGTTTTGTTTTGTTTTGAGCGGAGACCTGGAGAAACATCATCTACTGGTGTGTACCTTCTGAAGATAAACATAGAGCAGAAAAGTGTATTTAAATCAGCTATCAGATCAAACATTTAGTGGAGTATTTCATAAAAAAACAGAATCTTACTCTGGTTAAAAGCGTAAAATCACACACGTGGAAACACAAAAATGAGTCTTTTTGTGGTGCAAAAGGCGCCGCGGATGCTTCTGATAATCTCCAATGTCATAAATCTTCCACCAAGGATAGAGTCTTCCCCTGTGTGCGTGTGGTCTCCTCTGCTCTGAGAGAAATGAGACACTCCCGCCGCCCTTCAGACTCCCGGTTCTTACATTGCCTCTTTTTTCACACCTTGTCAGACACCACTATCTCCTCCTTTAACAGAGCAACAGCAGTCTTTAACCCTTTCAGCAACGAGCACATTAAAGTGGATATAAAGAAAAAACAAACAACACAGCCCCACTGTTTCACACGTTGTCCCCTCTCTACCTCACGCGTGATGTCTCAGGACCATCCGCAAAAACACACCAAGCACTCACAATGTAACACGACAGCAACAAAGGTCGCCGTCATGAGTACGCGCCACGCTCCTCCATGAGCGATGTATCTGAAGAAACGTGACGAGGATCAAATCGAACCAAAACCTGTTTTTGCACAACTTGGATGCATCTGATAACCGGTTTGTACATTATCCTTTAATAGCCCTCACGCTGTCTTGATGCATTGTAGTGAAATATTAAAAACAACAACAACAACAAGCATGTGTGGGAGGGAAACCTCATCTGAAACAAAATGAACATGCGTTAAGTAAAACTGATTATAGATTTAACTGGCATGTATAAGGGATAAGGACAATGCAGCTGTCAGTTGCCAGGAGTCCTGTACCTATTTTAGATAACTCATGTTAAAAAGAAGAACAAACAACCAAATGACAATAGCTTGAACTGCTGTGCCTTCCCACAAATCCCACACTCCTGTTAATCCTTCGTCACTTAATATGGACATGGCCCAAAAGAAAGCAAATTGAAGAGGAGTCGGATTAAAACTACCTAAAACCATTTTCCAAAACTATTATTTTCACTTCCGGGGTTAAGCTGGCCATACAAACTACGACGGTAGATAACACTGACATCCCAACCCCTGTTTGTCTGTTAATGGTTAAAGATAACCACGAATCAAGGCAGCGGCTGCATGAGTGCAAAATCATAATTAAATTCCTGAGCAAGAGGACGCTGCCTCACCATGATCAAAAACAAAACGAGTCAAGCATGGAAACACAAAATGAGCAGTGCTGCAGACGCACCGTAAGTACAGGAAGTTAGAGATGTAGTACCTGTGGCTTTAGAAAAGAATAGATCCTGATTTCATTAATAGCTCTGTGCCACTCAAGGACACAGAGCTAAGCACAGAGTGAGATGCAATAAAAAGCCAAGCAGGGAGTCACAGTTACTGAATTTCAGTTTTGATACCAAAACAAATATTTTCTTCTTACGCCTTACAAACAAGCAGCACCACCTTGAAATTTTCCAGGGTTTGATTTAAATCAGCAACTATCGTAATGAAGAAGAAGTAGATTGTGAATCTGCCCTGACATTAACTTAAGTTTTGGCCCAGAGGCCCAGATTTAGGCCCACACATGCAGCTATACTTTAATGGCTCTCAGTCTGAGGATAAACATGGAGATTAATCTGAAGGGTCACCAGACAATTAAACTGGGAGAAAAAGTGAAGAAAGCAGTTAATTCAGAAAGCCCAAAATGATAATGACTTTCTTAAAATTTCTATAATATATATTATAGGCTTTATTCCATGTGTGTGATTTTAGACTTTTAACCAGGGTAAGATCATATATACATATATATAACATTTGAGCTCTTCAGCCATGGAAATCATCATTAACCCTTCCTGTTTTATGGTTACAACATACTACTTCATTTCAAGGCGTCACAGGCCATAAATGCCATAAACCACCCCTATAGATAGATAGGTAGATAGATAGATAGATAGATCTCTGCACTGTGAAGAGCGAGGAGTGTGCTAATAAATAGCATGCACTCTTTAACTTCCCTCTTCAACAATGCAATTGGATTACCCCCCCTGACAGTATCATCATCTCCTCTCTGCAGCCTCGTGTCAGGCTCTCTTGGGGGCACCTTGACTGCTGACAGACACGCACTCCAGCAAACAGTGTGTTCAGCACCGCGGACAGCTCCAAAACAAGCTGAGGCGGGCGCGAGCGAGCTTGTCTGTCATCTGCTACGTCACCGTTGGGATGAAAAGCTGCAGGGTTTGTTGCCACTACACACACGCGCGCGCGCGCATCAGCCTTGTAATCGGCCATGCATTATTCTCTGTAGACGCTAGCCTTCATGCATTAAGTGTTTTGAAGACGTACGCTGCAGGGTTTTAAAAAGAAGCGAGGCGACCGTTAACCAGCACCACAAAACACATAACATCGCCGCTGCGTAAACGTGGCTGCGAGATGTTTAGTCAGCTGTAAGCCTGGATGCATTTCAGCTCGGGAGCAGATTTGATGAATGATTAAAAGACCACATGCACATAATCCCATGTAGAAAACAGGATGCTCCTCCTCTGTGGTGCTCTCGGTTTGTCAGAGAGCGAGAGAGAGAGAGAGAGAGAGAGAGAGAGAAAACAATGACGCTGGAGATGGCTGCTCGCAGCGCTGTGACAACCAATTACATAACGTCAGAGCGGAGTGCTCTCATTAACATTCGCGTCCATTTCACCGAGAAACCCTCAAAAACACACACACACACACTCACGCGCGCGCACACACATCCATGACTCCTATCCAGCGTATATGCGCCGATAAAACCCCATCATGTCGATAAAGTAGTTATGATTACAGCACATTTGATCGACGCACTTCACATTGCTAGTGTTGTTTACCCATTTGCTGCATGGAATGGAACATAAAATGGCAATCGTTCTCCCAGCCTTGACCACCATCTCTATATAGTGCACTTAACATGGCAACTACACTACTCTGATCATTTCCGCACTGGGCTTTCTGCGCATAATATTTAAGCAGATAAACACGTCGCAGTGCTGATACAATTTGGACACTGAGGTCAAATTCTGTACATCATGGCAAATCGAAGGGCACCAGAAACAGCTTGCATGATTTTAAAAAAGGGAAGCAACGTCCTGCATCGTCCTAAAATGTCAAAGGAAGTAAGAACATGGGGTAAACTGCAAAAAGAAGCAAACCGAGTGACTCAAGAATATAGTTTCGCTCGAGAGCAAAGCCTCCAATAGTAATCCAAGATGATGCAAGATGGTCCTCTTCACCCTTGGCGTGTGCAAACAACGACACACCATATAAAATGACGCATGCATTATTCAAAATTGCTATAGCTACAGTAGGATTGCTAATGCATCAGTACTACTTTGTCGGTATCGCAGCACACAGGGGATGAGACATGATCCAAACGATGGGAAACGATGCGAGATTCCTTTATCCCTGCGTCGCCCTTCGCTAAAAAAAAAGGATGCTCAGCTTCTCTTGCCTGTGCAGCAATGTGGCATCAACACGGTTGCAGACACACAGACTTACCAGAGATGCTGCCTGCTGCTGTGGTGCACTACTACCTAACAGTTTATGCTGCGATTTATTCAGTATTTCCCCTTGCAGTGACAGAAGGTGACCCTGCGTTCTCTGCAAGACTCTGCATCCACTAGATCACGATGCACACAGCAAGGGGGAGCTCCACAGCACAGGCGCGCGTCGGGGGGATGGCCCAGCGATTTCCTTTCAATGGACGACAGAAACAGGCAGCAGGGAAACGAGCGAGCCAATGCAACTTGGGCACAGGAATTTTCAAATTCCCCTCTCAACGTTTGCACATGAGGTTAGGGGATCTTTGCCAGATGTGTCCACATCTGCAAGTGGCAGTGGGTCGTTTGCATTTTTTTTAAGCTTTCATGGGCTTAAATGTTTCACGTGTATCATATTTAAGAATGTAGAAATTAGATTTCCCCACAGATAATACACGATTATTAAATAATACTGACGCTTATGTTTATCATTTGTAATGGGGAGAGCCCCAAATGTGACTTCCACTCTCCAGCCAATAAGGAGAGCAGATGGTGAGAGGAGGCGTCACCGCTTCCCCACTTCTTGTCAATCACGCCCACATTGCACTACACCGCAGGGGAAGGAGATAAAGTGTTTTTCCTTTAGCTGCTAAACAGGGCTACTGATCTCCATCCACTGGTCTGGGCGCCTAAGAAAGGTTTGTCCAGCTGCTGCTTTATAAAGTTGTACACAGTCCTGAAATGGTGCACCTAAGTCATCTCTCAGTGACAGTACAACATGATAGTGAAATGCTGCATGTCACACGTGGGTCAGAAGCATTGTAAACAGAGGAGTGATCAAGCAACCTCACAGGTGAGCGACATAAAGATCAGACTGACATTAGAAAGCACGCTGTGGGTGAAATCTTGTCCACTGTGATTTTGTCACTTTCTGAACATCTCGGCTTGCTTAAAAACATGATGAATGGTGTTTACTAAAAATCCAATTATTGATTTTTTTTTTGTCTTGGTTTACTCAAAATTATTTGGGAATAATCACCATCCTGCCTTCAATCACTTGGTGTAATGATAACCCTTCTGAGACCTATGCTGTCTGTACTCTGACAGATGTGCTTATTATCAAGAACCTATTAAAAGAAATAGCATTAGATAAGCTAATCTTTTTTTTCCCCCCAGTGCTGGTCCTTTTAACTCCCTGTGGACCACAGCACCCTGCCAAAGCCACTCAACATCTAACACAAACAGGGTGAAGAGAGGAGGTGTTTGTTCAGGGGTGATGCAGTTGCTCGAGGAAGAAACACCTTAAAGCAGATCAACTGGAAGCTGGTTTTGCTCTGACTGTCAGGAGCAGTAACTCTATGTAAATGATATAATGGAACTGTTATGAGTACACACTGTTCATCACTCAAGACACACAACTACACAAATGTTCATTATCAGAGCTGTGCAATAATGCTTTGTTGCTCAGTCACAAATGCACATAACATCTTTCCCTTAATGGAAATGCACATAATGCCTTCCCTTATCTTACACAAAACATTAAATCCACCTGACAAAACAGCTCAATGCTGCAATCTAATTTTGTCTGCAGTTTGCACTGGTCTACTAATGAACCTCAGCTGACAGTGTGCTGTAATGTAAAGGTACAACATTATTTAATGACAAAAGTCCATTGTAACTGAATAACGTTAGTGTGGTCACTGGAAAGCACAAATTCTACACTCAGCGATGCCCTCGTCACGTTAACTCAAATGTCTTTAGTGACATCTAGTGACAGAAGACAGATAGTGCATAAACTATAACTGAACACGCTGAAAACGGCGAACATATCTTACATTTTAACTACACTAACGACACGAGCGTTCCTTGTGAATTGCTGCTATTGCATCTAATAACAAAGCTTGTGTACATGTCATATCACAGTTTTGTGTTATTATTTTTCAGTGGAGTACAATATGGGGCATTTTTCCATTGAAATTAACGTTCATTAAGGTCAACTTGAGCTCTTCCCTTGTTTTAAAACAGAAGAATAAGAGGAAGAATGCAAAAAGGGAACAAAATAAAGGTGAAAAGTAAGTAACATATATCTTATGGGTGGAAAGAACATGTACTTAAGAACTGTATTTAAGTACAATTTTGAGGTTCTTGTACTCAACTTGACCTTTCTTGTCTTTCACATCTGATATTCATCCCTGTCTATAACTGTCTGTCTTGGAGTATATCTGTATCCTTTCTCTGCTATGCAAATACACAAAACATACTACTGTCATTGTCCCATTATTTGTATTTGCAGATTATTTTTCCCATTTTTCTTGAAGATGGTCATTTATTAGATCAAGTTTTGCATCTAATAATAAACTTTTCCAGGATTTCAAACTGAATGAGCTGTGTTCTGACCTTATGATAATGGGGATGCGTATTCATTTTGCATTACAACTATTAACCACAGAAAAGGAAAAACATTAATTTTTATAATTCCTTATGAAAATAGTCAGACCGTCAGAGCAGCTACAAGTTAAAAAGCTGCCTGCAGTCATTGTGCATTTGTATTTAAAAAATAATAATATATTGGTCAATGGGATCAATTTACAGCATAGTGAAGATAGATAGATAGATAGATAGATAGACAGATAGACAGATAGATAGATAGATAGATACTTTATTAAAATTTAGGAAAAATATTTAAAAAATATATTTTTCATACTATAAATACATTTTACTGATGAGAGATCCCGATTTTGATTTTTTTGTCATTACAGTACTGAAAAACTGAATTAAGCAAAGCATGCTTTTTCTAACAGTGCCACTTTTCATATTTTAAATGCAAAAACCTAATCTGAGAAGTCATGTGATAAATCTTTCTTCCCTTGGCAACAATGTCATCAGATCCCAGTCAGTATCTTGTATTTGTAGTTGTTATCCATATTTGATGACTGTATCATTTGCACACTCCTTTGGTGACTGTAACATCTTCTGCAGTTCTAATGATTTTGAATTCAAAACTTTATTGTACACCCTGAATTTGAAAACAAAATGTTCCAAAACAGAACTTTGTGACATCAAGATGACTTTGTGACATCATGATAATGTGACCATGATGTCACCAAGATGTCATCATCAAGATGACTTTGTGACATCATGATAATGTGACCATGATGTCACCAAGATGTCATCATCAAGATGACTTTGTGACATCGTGATAATGTCTCCATGATGTCACAAAGTCATCTTGATGATGACACAAAGTTCTGTTTTGGAACATTTTGTTTTCAAGATCTACATTCTACAGTGCACATACTTCATTCTACTCTCACTTGCTAGACAAGTATGTCGTTCTCTTCTAGGCAAGACACAAGTACTTGACAAGAAGAGGACCCCCCGACAAATGACTTCTCAACAGATCCAGTCAATTAAAATTCAAACAACCAGGCTAAATGGCACACATGGCAAGTGAAATGTCAGAGGACATAATCCCACAAAATTACAACTTCCTAAAGGTTCTGGGAGAAGGGAGCTATGGATACGTATTGAAAGGCATTAAAAAGGACACGAACCAGGTTTTTGCTATAAAAGTCTCAAAAAGCAGATCTTCGCATGGCAAGAAAACACGGGAGGTAAGCTACTTTTTGATGATCACATTTCAAAGATATCTTGTGACTTTGCCATTGACAAAGCCATTATGAATATACCCTATCACATAAACCACTGACTGTTTCAAATTTGTCACTTATCTCCAGGTATCCATAATGGAAAACCTCAGATGTTTGGACCCTGATGAATCAAACATCATCAGATACCATGAATGCTTCAGCCGGAATAAGCGGACATGCATGGTATTTGAAAAGCTGGATATAAGTGTCCGTGACTACTTCTACAAGAGACAACGTGCCCATCTGCCTTTACATGGAATAAGGACCATAATCAAGGATGTAAGCATACAGTTTCAAATATAAATAAGAATTTGCATTTGTTTTCCACTCTGGCACATCGGTCATATTTTGTTTGTTTGTTTTGCAGATAGCAACAGCATTATATGCCATGAATGGTCTCAGAATGATCCATGCAGATTTAAAACTGGACAACATCATGCTGGTGGATCAACTGAGACAGCCATTTAGGGCAAAGCTCATCGATTTTGGCTTATCTCTTTATACATATGATGCCAGACAAGGAGAAACTCTTCAGCACCATTGGTATAGGTAAGACCTTTATAGTTTTCTTTATTTGAATTGCTTAAATTCACCTTTGCTGTGACACTTTTCACTGAGGGTGTTCCCCCTAAACATCATCAGTGTTGGACTTGTGTCATGTAACCAAATTAATGGTTTACCACACTGAAGTGGTCAAACCTCTCTGTATATAACAGTAACACATACCTATTCATCTTGGGATATATGGTATGATATATGATAGAAAATTGCAGAAATATGTTTAAGCTTTTAAAAAAGACCAGTGAAAGAATATCACGCCTCACTGAACAGAGTTGACCTTGAAAACAGTGTCAGTACACGTGAAGGAAACTGTACATTGCTCACATTCTAATTTCTATGGCATCGATTTGCTTTTTGACATGACTTTAATTGCATTTTATGGTTTTATACATGATGTTGCTCTTCATTTTGTCTTCTTTTGTCTTCCACATTCAGGGCTCCTGAGATCATTCTGGGCCTCCCTTTTACTGGGGCCATCGACATCTGGGCCCTTGGCACAGTGATGGCAGAGCTGCTCATTGGCAAGCCACTTTTTCCAGGGGTGCATGAATATGATGTGGTAAGTACCACCTCTGATTCGTAACACATGCAGTGATATTAATTTGACAGCTAAGCTTTAATTAGCTTGAAAAGATCATATGGAGCAGTCAATAATCAATATGTTACATGTTTTGTCTCTAGCTGCGTTATATCATCGACCTCCTGGGTGAACCTCCAAAAAGACTTCTCAGAGCTGGGAAATATACGCAGGATTTCTACAATATAAGTCACAAGAATCTTGTGTTCAATAAATTGACGCTCAAGGTATATGACAGTCTCTGGTAAAGTCACCAAACAATTGTTAACCATGATGATGAAGAGATGCCTCAAGTTGAATTTTATGTTTGTTTTGTTTTAGACACCACTTGAGTTCCAAACTGAGACACGCATGACGCCGATGGAGACGAGGAAGTACAATTTTGGTTCTCTGGATTTTCTAAAAACGGTAGGTTGTCAGGTGCTGCCTGCAGAGGTCCCACAACAGTAATCCCAATACCAGGAACCCAGGAAGTTATTTTTCCTACTGTCAATTTTAACACCTTTTTTTTTTTTGCAATATTTAGTGGAACCTGCATAGGAAAAACAGAGAAGAAGCTAGTGATTGGAATGCTTGTGTGGACCTTTTGAAGGAAATGCTTCAGGTGGACCCCAGGAAGAGGATTACGCCAGGTCTAATCCTGGAACACCCATTCATTATGGGGAGCTACGCCACTACCAACTCTGAGTAAGTGCATCTGCATAAGTGGTTTGCTTGAATCTGTATGTTAGGTGCTATTTGCAGTGCACATAATGTTAAAACACTTTAGACAAGAACTTGCAGGCAGGCACGATGTCTTGCATGCATGTGTAAATGTTTATGATGTTTAAGATAATGTTTTCTGTTCATACCACTGATGATTTGGATTGGAATTGAGAAAAAGGCAAACGAAGTTGGAATTTAGGTTGTTTCTGAAGGCTGTACACTGCTGCTCAGGATCGTGAGAACAGAGACATAAGGCCTTGTCTTAAATTCCCTTGTGATTGGGAGACTTTTCTCTCTAACTTTGGTTTAAGGAAGGTTTAGCCTTTAATTATTTAAAATCAGTGTCATGTTTGTGTGTATATGTGTAGATCCCAGGCTGTGCAGAGCAGGATGACCAACTCCTCAGAGGCTCAGGATGATGGAGACCTCATACTTGAGTCTGTCAGCAGCAGTGACCTTTCTTGCTATTCTGACAGTGTCTCAAGTAGCCCATCTCTGGACATCTCATTGACTCCTCAAAACAGCCCCGTTGAAGCTCCTGGTGATGTTTTGACCCTGATGTTGGCAGAGGAAGACGAGTCCAAGACAAGGAAAATGACAACGAAGAAAGGAAATCGAGGATTCTTCTCCACCTTAAATAGGATCTTTTTCTCATGCTTCAAAGTGCCTGAGGATGACGACAACAATGGAGACGACAGGTAAAGTCTGTGATGGTTTTGCAGTAAAACACCCCCGTAGGCTTAGTTCAGTCATTTTATCAGTTACTGAATTAGATTAGATCTTCCAAATTTCGCTTAGTTCTATGGAGTTTTACGGCCAAACCGTCACAAACATTTCTACAGGCATGGCCCAGGTCCTTCATGCGAGGAGGGCGTATGTCCTCCATGTGGGTTTTCCCCGGATGCTCCGGTTTCATCCCCGGATGCTCCGGTTTCATCCCACATCCCACAAAACCATGCTTAATAAGACTGTTTCTCAGCTAATGACTTCCAATTGAAATAAATCTGAACACAAATAAAATTCATTCCGTGGGTTTCCTCCAGGTGCTCCGGTTTCCACCCATGGACCAGAAACTGAAATAAATCAGCACATAAAAAAAGTTTTGTATCATCTGTTTGTTATGTATAAACTGATCACAATATTAATGTGAGAGTTATTACTAAAATGTTTTGTTTCACTCAAACCTCCTATGATCTTCTAACACAGGTGTTCTGATATGTTCACTGATAAAATCTCAAGCTTATTTTTGGCAATGCCAAGCTGCGCATCAAGCTTCAATTTTGTCTCATTCTGGGTATACTAAAAGTAGAACCAGGGTTAAAGTTGAGCTTGAGATGTGAGTAAAGCACTCTGTGTCAGACAGGTTCTTTCACCAACCGAAATGAAAAGCAACACCTGCAAGCCCAGCATCACCACAACATCATATCATTGTTAATACATATTTGTTGCTTTGTTTTGTGTTTCAATAAAATAAATCAAATGTACTGGATTGTGTGGTCATGGACAAAAGGAGAATGTAATTGCAATTTTCTTATCTCAAATGTTTTAATTTTTAATATTATCATATTTTTAATAAAACTAGGATTTTCAGTGTGTTTGACTTATAATATTAAGTTCTGACTATTGTACTTAGACTATACAGTAGACTACACTACACAGTAGACTACACAGTTTTTTTTATATTATTGATTACTTAAACCATTTAAGTGTATATAACATTTGTACATTTAAGTTGATTATACTTGAACAAATTCATTTTCTGGTGCATCTCCCATTGTCACATTATTGAATCCCATCATTTACATCTCAGAATTAAATATTGACAGCTGTACCTATTTCATTCGTCCAGCCATTACATTCTTCCAGCATCTTAGTTTTATGTCTTGTTAAAGGCATTGCCGTCCATAAGACATTAAGAGATTTTAAGTCTTGTTTTACAAAATGTTTAAGGTAAGATTTATTCTATGTATAAAAGATTCAGAGCGGTAGCCACTTCTGGACTAAATCAATCCGAATAAATTAATACATAGATGAAGAAAAAAAATGCTGCTGTAGGATACACTGTTTCAGGTTTCACACGTGCAAACATCATGTAACAAATTAATCACGCCTCTAATAAATTGTACTGTAATATAATCAATGATGGCAAAGTTAACCGTGAAAAATTTCGATACAAGTCAAACTGATGACATTTACAACCTGATGTAACCTGTTAAAAATCAATCTGAATGACTTTCAGATACAGAGTGCGTGGACACATGAATCTGTGCAGCAAGTCTTACTTTGCGTGCGTTTGTCGTCCGGTGCCACTGCATCTCGCCACGTGGGACTGCTCAAACTCCTGCTCCTTGCGCAGAAAACGCAGCTGCGGGCTCTGAAACTGTTGTACCCTCAGGGCTGTTGACCTCGGATGGATTGGCAGGATGTTGAGCCGAGAGTGGAGTGACTTTACAGTTGATTTCGCCATCCGAGGGCATGACAACAAACCAGTGATGCTGTGACACTAGCCAAAACATGTCTCTTGTGATGCTAGCTGCTGCCAGCAAACAGACCGCAGTCAGTATGAAGACAGTATGCCTTCCTATCGCATAACTATATGGATGAAATTACCGTGTTGGGAGGTGTGTCTACTTCTGACGCACGGATTTTGCGATTTATGGGTCATGCCGCTTTTATTCTGAAACACTCACACAGGAAGTGTTATTATTGTCGCCACTTCCGGAAGACAAGCTGACTGCAAACCACAACATAACGTTGTTCTACAGTGGCTCTGCACATCGTAGAGTGAGTGAGAATTTACTCGAATTGATCGGAAACAAATAAAATAACTCTTGTAGATCACGAGAGCTCATGTAGATAAAGATTACTTGTTTTTTCTACACAACTTGTCAGTAACGGAGTCATTTACCAGCGCGGCTAACGGTCAGTAGTCAACGGTGTTTATTAGCTAGTAACGTTGGCCGTTAGCTGTTGGTCGTTAGCTCTTAGCGGACCTTTTAAATACGGAAGTTAATTGACGGCAGTGACGTTAATTACATTTATGTTGTGGTGTCTAGCACAGTTGGGAATGTGTTACTCGAGCAGATATGAGCAAAATATGAGCAAAATAGAAAGGTGGCTTGTTTGATTGCTAGCACATTTTTTTTCTAATTTGTATTATGGTCATAACGTGACAAAGCTGGCATATAAGCAACTTGATTTGCTGAGTTATCTGACAGTATGTGACCTTACAACTTCCTTGTGCGACACTTCTTTTCTATGCTTGTTCCATCAGATTTCTCGCTGATTAGGGAGGGCGGTGATACCATGTGGAAGTCACATGAACGGCAAGGATGAAGCATAAACAACCAGCGGGCAGCTTCAGGAGAGAGCCGCTGCACTGTGTCCGCCACGGGGAAGGGGTTTGCTGCTTGTAAAGGCCCCGGACAAGCAGCCCCCTGTGTCCCCGTTTCCTGAACATATGCAATGAACAACACTACTCAGTCTCCTGCCATCATAGATGGGGATGTGGCAGTCGGCTATGTGTTGGTACCATTTTTTCTCATCACCATCATTGGAATAGCCGCTGCTGTGGTAAGAGGTTAAGTTAGGTTGGTTGGTATAGCATGAAGCACACAAGGTGGAAAAATTAAAAGCCGTTGTTATTTTAAGCCTTGAGAGACCTGCAAACACAACATTTATTTAATACACTTCATTTTATGTGTTTCAGGCCATGTATATTCGCAAGAAAAGAAGGTAAGACTTTTGATCAGAGTTTATTGATTGTATGGCACATACATGCATCACTTCTGTGTCTCATATTGATTGATTGCGTGGCTTAATCAGTGCTGGGTTTCTCTCACTTTGTCTCAGAATTGACAGACTCCGCCATCAGCTGTTACCAGTTTACACGTACGATCCTTCAGAGGAGCTTAATGAAGCTGAACAAGAGATGCTGTGGAGAGAAGAGGACACGAGGGTACGATGCACACTGGCTTTTCAAACTTTGGCAGTTTTTTTGTTGGGCAAATTATAATGCTACCATTAAGAAACTATGCATTTCTTCTAATTCCAAAAGGGCAGATTAATCATGTCACATCTTAACTAATTTTACCATCTTTTCCACATAAGACACATCTACTGTTGCCTGGTTCTTTCACCGTGTATTGCTTTGAACTGCGTGGTTATTTTCGGTTGTGCCATTCACTCTAACAGTACAGCAGTTCCTCAAATGGTTAGACACTTCCTCCACCACCTAGAAACGTAGCCACACAGTGAACAGCTGAAGATTCAGTAAAAGTAGTATAGTAGCAATGCTGCAATGCATGTCTGTTCGCGAGCCTCAAGTCACTCACAGTAGCAGTCAGTGAGTGCCAGTGGTTTTTGTGGTTTTGGTTCCTCTTAAGTGGTAAAATAGTTTGTAAACATACAGTACACAGAACTGAGCCTATAAAGCATTTCCTAGAATTAGTGTTTTTATGTAGAATAAAGCTGTTATAAAAAGATATATTTCAGTGTGTACATGTGGCACTTTATCTACAGGATAGATCAGATATGTTTCTCTGTCCCTGAACTTGCCAATGATACTCCTTGTGGTGCAAATACCATAGATTAGAGAAAGCAGAAATATAAAGACAGTAATGTTGTGACTTGGTGTATTTAAAGCAAATTGTTTTCCTGGTTGATTCAAAAAGCATGCACTGAGCCAGGAGAAACACTGGGGGGCAATATTGTTCAAGGGAAATTTGCTTATGAAGCATCACTTTACAGTTCTGCATTGGTTTAAGGTGTTATTCCTGTGTACTTATAATGTCAGTTCACTCAAGTCAGACAACATTTTGTAACTGAATCCCCTTTTTTTTACTGGGTAATTTTGGTTTTTAGCTGCTGGTGTTTTGATGGTCATCCATCAGATTTCTGCTGCTAATCTAGTAAAGAGAACCTGCCACAATCATCCTCATTTTAAACAAATTTTAAAATTACACTGAAGTCGTGCCTTTTAGGAAAAAATGCGCTAAAATTAACTCGTTCTTTGCATTTTATGTTTCCAGATAGTGCAAGGATGGGCCAGAAGTTATCAACAGCGGCGCCCTCTTCTGACCAAAGATGTCAATGCATGATGGTAGTAAATGCTGGCATTATCATTGTGGAGACAACCATCAGCCACAGAGATCAGTCATGTTTGAAGTCATGCACAAGGCCTTTTTAGTTTTGCTTGCCTTAGCTACTCTTTGCAGTAATCTTGGAGCGCATCAGCAACAGTCAGTGTTTTTGATTTTCCTGTTAAATGTAAAGACAGCGTGACTGTTCATTTGTGGGGTTCTGATGCTAATCCTGTGTGCCTAACAGACGCGGTACCTTATACTTATTTATTTGAAATTATTTATTCAGTCTTTTTGCTGTTGTATCCGGTGACACGAATCAAAGTAAGAAAGGTGGCATCTATCTACAGCTGCAGGTTCCTGTAGGCGTACCATGTTGTTTACACTTACAGTGTTGCTGTGGGCGACATGCGGCAGGCAGTTATGTTCCTGTGGGTTGCAGTAGGCATTTGTATTGACTACAATATAGGCGTGTTTACAGTGTGGTAAGAGATAACTGTCATGTACTAGTTCAGAATCATCAATCATTATCTGGATTGTTAGAGATTGAGACTGTTTGCAGTGCTTTAAAAACAAATATTATGTAAGTTCTCAACAGTCACATTAGCCGGCATCAATCACTGCAATGTCACCTCCAAATGAAGTATAAATTGTAAGGTTGATAGAGATAGGAATAGTTTTTCAATAGATACTATTTCTGTTTCGTTTTGAGTCAAAAGGACATGCACACCCTCTTTGGTTTTAATTTCCTCTCAGGATTTAACTAGCTGCCCCACAATCCAGATCTTTTAGTGGTTTAGCCAAATCCTATGACTCTTATCAATGGCATGAAAAGCCAGATATGGAAGTAAATAACGCCAACCTCCTCTCATCCCCCCAAAATGAGTTGTGACTAGTGCCCTAAATATGTCCTGTCTACAAGGCATGGCACCAGCACAAATTTACCTCGAGCTGAAGAGTCTGCTCAGATGAATGCCATAGGTCTGACTGTATCAAGCACTCAGGAAACCTCACTGTTTTCCCTTGATGAATTGCAGCCTTTCCTGACCTTTATTTGCCTTGCATTTGTGAATGTAAACTTAAATACAATAGAGCTGTTAGACTGTGGGAATTGCAGAGGAACATGTATGTACGACTTGTAAATAGAGATGTCTTAGATAATGCCTTTACTTTGTCATCAGGTATGACATCCAGAGGTGCTTAAGAACAAGCTTTGACACTGATGTTTTCTGCAGTTCTGTCTGGAGCTGGAAACATCTTAACCACACACCACGTTTCTTGGTGCTCCCCAGTCATTTGTACATCTCACGGTTTCTTTCCTATGCACTGTAGACTTTTTCTGTGTGGGAAAATAGGTTAGTCACAGTCTAGACTGCACAAACATCCAATCATACGACACGGATACGCACTGTATGAAACACCTGGTAAATTTTAGTGGAAGGCTGACTTCAGGTTGCACTTGTAGTAAACAAACTACTGATGCAAACGTGAATTTGGCAGAACTGTGTTACAGTTGATATGTTGAGACTACTGTACCAATGTGTTACCTCTGAGAGTGAGAACTGACGGGCTGATTTGAACACGGGAATAAAGTAGCAGAACTTGGCGACGTAGTTGTCATCGTTTAATAAGCCTGAGCAGTCCGGTGCACATCAACCGACACGTGTACTTGAGCCTTCGCGTTGCAAACGCTTCCGTTACATGGCTTTGAAAAAGTGACGTAAAAATGACAAAGAAAATTCTCTTTATTGACCATTTCTGATACAAATTGTTGTAGGGCACCATAGAAATATAGACATTGTACATTTATATACGGTGTACATTAAAAAGAATGATCCCATCCTGTTGAGTTTACAGTATATAAATGAACGGATGCAAGATGTTGGTATGTGAAATGACACTGATATTGTCGAGAGTAGTTGGAGGATGTTGGAAAAAGACATGAAATGACCGTTGTATGAGTATGGCGAGGGTGGCTGTGTGTGTGTGTGCTAGTGCCAAACACACGGTGGCCAACAGAACAGTTAAGTGGAAAGAGCGCCCAGTCTATCACAAACACACAAACATTTGTCCATGAAAATCTGAACCAATATTTCAGTGCACCAGAAGATTTTTTTTTAAACGGATAAAAACACACCTGCTAAACTACCACAGTCAGCGAACACAGTTGTCAAGCTGACAGGTCTCCCTGACTTGCTTCACACATTTAATACAACCTGTCTGCGAGCTCCGGTTATGAACAAGCCAAGACGTGCTGCATATGCACACACAATCACAAACTTGATATCTTAGATACCTCATTACAGTCAGGTTTAAAAAAAAAAAAAAAAAAAAAATACACAAAACTTTGTAATAACGACATCTTTCCAACTCATGCCAGAGGTTACATTTAAAAACAACAGAAAACCAGTTAAAATGCAATTATATGGTAAAGTAAGCCGTTGAGTGAGGTATGAAATTCCAGGCCTTGTATCGCCTGTTTGCAGTTTTCCGGGTTTCGTAACTGAGGTTGTAGCAGCTTAGGTGTGTGGAAAAACCCAGTTAAGTGGACTGTGACCGCGGGTTCCCTGACACTTAGAAGATACACAAACATCTTTTTTTTCTCCTGTAGCAGACAGCATACAACACACATCTTCAAAAAGACTAAGAAAGTATATTACGGTACTAAGTGATGACAGAAGGAACAAGCTAGGTGAAGCAGTGAGAGCTAGATGGAATGAAAAAAAAAAACAAAACATACAGCCCTGTTGGATAGTAGTGCCACCAACTATCCTCTGTTACAATCAAACTCCTTGTTTGACCAATTGCAATTTGCCTTTGCAAGTGATTGAGTGAGCGCTTGGAAACTGAGGACCATGTGAAGACAAAGACGCCAATGTAACAGCATTTGTAAAAGCTCCCTGAAGAAACGACACTGATGCTTTCAGCCTAGACCTCTGCCAATCCTATCCTTAAAAAACACATTATACCAAAAAAAAAAAAAAGATTTGAGTTTTATTATAACGTGAAAAGCAGCACACTCATGGTTTTTTTTTTCTTTAAAAATGGTATGTAACCCAAAGGAACAGAAACAGTTAAGTCTGATCAGACTTTTCTGGTTGCTAACGATACACCTTACATCTCCCCTCTACACGCCAAGGACCGCAAAGGAAGTTTGAGAAGTATAAGTAAATCTAAACTGTCCTACAAGAGGGAGGGGTGATTCTGCTCTACTGGTGAATAAAGGAGGGGGGGGGGCGCAAAATCTGTTATGCAGGTTATAAAAGGTTGTGGGGAGGGGGGGGTCTACCATCATTTACCTATTCTCATCCTAAACGCTGAAGCTCAACTCCATCTATAATATGATGCAAAGGATAGGTTAACCACTTCACACGGACACACAAAGGAAAAAAACAAAACAAAAACAAAAACAGCAAGTATAGGTAAAATTCACCTTTGTCCAGTACAAAACATGGAGAGAAATCTATATGCCCTACCATCTCAGATGCGGGTACAACAAATAAGTAACATTTAAGCAGAGAAAATGTCCTACAAACCATCTTTAGGGGGGAAAAAATGGAAACGTCCAGGCTCCTTTGAGCACACTTTTGTCCAGTATAAAAGACTTGTGATAACATGACATGTAGAGAAAAGGGCTGTTACCTTTCATGTTATTCTTAGATCTATGCTTGAGCAAGGTCCATCGTTCTATCCAGTGCTGTTGCATGATATTTGTACTGTGTTTAACCCTCCTTCTGGCAAAGAGGGCTTTGTCGTGAACAGTGGTCATGTGGTGGCACTGGTGTACGAGATACAGCCCAGTTCTGGTTAACAGTAAGTCAGTATGTTGAAGTGAGGTAGCATGCGTTGTGAATTACTGGTCCTCTTCTTCCTCCTCCTCCTCCTCAGATGATTCCTGGGACGCTTTTTCTTCCTTCTCCTGTGACGAGGGGGGGGGAAAGGGAAAGAAAAAGAAAGTCCAGTCAGGCCTCGACTACGCCCACAAGGAAAATGCCTCTCAAGTGCCATCAACAGTCAGCAACAATAGCTGCCTGTGATTCATGTCTCAACGTGACTGTTTTTACTTTTCATAGCTGAGTACCAACATGAAATAACATAAATGTTATTATAAATCTCTTTGATGAACCACTGCGGCATGAAGAACACCCAAGGGAAGGGTGAGCCATCTGTAGTGAAAAGTGATTCATAAGAGTGGTGAGTCACATTGAGGCATCCTGCTTTTGCTCTCTTGCCTTTCCTACACACTCACTCACTCACTACAGCCCAAGATGTTCATTCATAAAAATGAGAGGGATAGTTAGGAGGGTAACATTGGGTCATTCCTTTCTGTGACTAATTCGATCCAGACTTCTTTCAGAGTACGCCCTAACCACTCATGCACATGACAGAATGTTACTACAAGACCGCAATTTCTTCCTAGATTAAACACGCTTCTTTGACTGGCTGTACATAGGCTGGCAACTCACTTCTGCAGTCAGGGGGGAAAAAAAAAAAAAAGAAAAGCCATGCTGTCAATTAATACGGTCAGAGACTCTTTAAGGAGAAAATTGCCATGCAGATTCAGATTTGCCTTTGCATGAGGCCTCGAGTGCCTGGAGACCGTGTGCGACGCGAGAAACTGCTCTAAATGAACGCACGAGAACCAAAATAGCTGTGATGAGTAAAAATGACTCGTCTCGTTCGAGAGGGAGGAGGCTGGGAGAGGGAATTAGGAAAATGCAATTTTGCCCTGCAGACGGTCATACCAATCATAATTCAATTGGGGAGAAGAGCAGTTTGAACACAAATGCAAGCACTGATGCCGTTCGTCCAAGGACTCTTACCTCCTTCTTAGGTCTTCCCCTGCGTTTCCCGCCTGCAGATGGGGCGGCTGTTGCCTTCTGCGAAAGAAAACAGTGCACGGTTAAGGAGACATATGGACGGGTGTATTTTGCTGCGATCCACATGCTCAGCGACCTGCTGGTCTGCGCACTTAAAGCCAAGACTTTTGGTGTTGGGAGGGGGTTTGCAAACTTGTTATAAACAATCCATAACTGCATAGAGCTCTGCCTGTAGCTGCCTGCAGATGGCAGTAGTACCTCTGTAATGAGACAGATGGAAAGGGGGCATTGGGTTCATTGGCTATTATCTGGAAGGCCGACAGGAACTGCACACAGGGCACTCCAGTTCGCTGGCCACCTGGTCTGAGGCTCAGAGACAGCTGGTGGAACTGAGCGGAGACACAAACCCTCTGCAGCTTGGCCCTCTCCGCTAAACCTATATCATACATGTATGCGCGGTTCACTCTCCCTCTCCCGCTCTCCCTTTCCCATACATAGCAGCGAAGACGGAGCGCACGGGGGAGCTGGAGGGTTGGGGCGAGGGAGAAAATCAGTTGTTGCTATGGAGACGACAGGCAGAGAAGAACTAGGGCTGTGTGCTGGGTGGGGGCGGAGGGGTGCTTAGTGTCAGCTTGGAAACAGTCTTGCGGCCTCTGCACCTGCACCACATTGTGCATGACAAGCTGCAGGAAGCTGGAGGACAGGAAGTACAGAGTGAGCATCACTCAGGAAAAAAATGTAAAAAAAAAAAAAAAAAAATAAGGCAGTAAACCAAGGTCTTTACAATGGGAAACCCTAGCCAGGCTATTTCTGACAACAGGAGGGGGAAGCAGCTAAATTGCAGCCAACCAATATATCACAAGCAACAGCAGGACGTCCTTTCAAGAGGCTGAGGTTAGCTACCGTTGAAATGTTTAACCATAAAGGAGCAGAGTTAGCAAAATGATTTCGGAAGAGGATGGGAAACACGACGCCGTGCATCTTCGTTGCTAAACTGCGCGTCATGCCGGCTCAGGATGTATGCAGGCGGCTGCTGAAATCGTGCCTTGTCGCCACGTAAAAACATGACTGTGGGCAGCATTGACTTACTTTGCCCTTGCCGGTTGTCTTGTTTTTGCTGCCCTTCGGCCGTCCTCTGGGCCTCTTTGGAGTTGGGGATCCACTTGGTTCCTGGTATTCAAAAAAAAAAAAAAAAAGAGGTAAAGTTAGCATACTTCATTTCATATCTATAAAAATCACATTTTGGCATTTTCTGCGTGCATTATTTGCTGCTCTTAATATAAAATAAGGTGAGCAGGGATACAATTCTGCAGGCAAGACTCCTATTGACAAAGTTCACTACTCAAGGTCAGTGCGACTGGCACGTGCTTTAAAGACTGACAGGTGGACACGGCCACAGGTTGCCGTGGTCTGACAGAACAAATTGCTGTCTCAAACCGAACTGTTCAAAACATTCGCTGTGAATGAAAACATGCCACTTAGAAGCCAGAATACTGCGAACACCGAAGTGTATAAAAAGGGAAGTAGGGTTACCAGAGTTAACATTTAGGGGATTACCATCTGCTCCAAAATACAAGGTGAATTCAGTATCAGTATCTTGTTCATGTGATAATTTGTGGTTGTAAGCCACACCATGGCGGACACGTCTCCTGTTGCACTTCTAGTGAGTGTTTACAACCGCAGCTCATAGCAACCGAGCAATTCAATACTAAAACACACGGCACTGAGTGACAGCTATATGAGCCAGTCTGCGCTTCCACTTGCTATGTCATCCATTACATGACTAGCAGAGGTGGGTCATGAGATAGAGGGGGGGGGGGGGGGAGGGGGTTAAAACCAGTTTAAAGGTGTAGGGTTACAGGTTGCTTACAAACCAGTGAGACACACAGGAAGTTTGTTGTATGGTTACTACATTTACACTGATAAGGGGTGAGCAAGTGGTCACACAGGGCTGGCTGCAGCCATATCGTGATTCACTGGGGGCTCAGTGGAAGGACAGGGGCTTATGACATGGATATGCATGAGCACCTCAGCTGCAATAATATCCACCTGAGCATCTGGAGCAGATGTGGGCTAAATGCCCCTCTGTTGATCTGATTTTACACCTAAAGTCATTCAGTTCTCTTACATGCACGGGCATATTCTGGATGCTTTTGGGTTAGTGGCGTTTTAAAGGGCATGCAAACCTGATATGACACACCTTTCCCAAACAAATGAATGAAGTGGCACTACTTACGTCAGAGGTTTTTACCTGGGGCTGCTTGCGGGGTCTTCCACGCCCCCTCTTCTCTGTTGCCTCCTTCTCCTTCGGTGAGACTGTCCCCTTGTCGCTCATGTTTGCTTAGCTTTTTCAGACCTGGGTAATAAATCACACCGGTCAGTCCTGATGCAAGACGAGGCGTCGAGTTCGCGCACACACGCATGCACAAAAATATATACCGGGGCAGTTTAACTCACTGACAAACAAACTAAACAAATGCCCCGGTTCACAGTGCACCGGTAACGCGTTTAACTCAATTAATCCGCATTTATTTCCAGGTCTATTTCTGTCTCGACTGCGCTCCCTTACACAGCCGACAGTGCCTCACAAATAAGGGATTGACATCAAACCGGCTCGCATGGTGTAGCTGGGACTCCATAGGCGGTCGCAGGCCGCACAAACCTGCTAAAAAGACGACTGAACCCAACCGTGTTTAGAGGCCCGTTTGCTGTAGTTGTTGTGGCCAATAATTGGGCCTTGCATGAAACTATCTCACAGCATGTCTGCACGCCGGGGCCGTGGACAGATCTCCGCCGACACACACTCTCTCAACACACACACACAATGGCTGGTGTGTGCTCGGTGCGATTTGCAGGCTTAACGTAGCCTGCAGGGACATTGGCATATATCTTCCGAAACCCAAGAAAAAAAAACAGGAATAGAAATAGATGCAACCGAGCGAGGTGCTCTGGGCTCGTTAGCAGCAGCAGTAGCGGCGGCGGCGGCGATGGCAGTGAAAGCCCGGGCCAAAGCAACAAAAGACGGGCTTCACATTTCAAGCGTGCAGCCTCCTCTCGCCGGAGCTCCGACTCTGTAAAAATGCATCTAAGCATGCAAAGTTTCACTCGCTCACAGTCGCGTTTTCCTCCCTTGCACTCACCTCTATCGCTCAGTTTTCACCTCTGCTCTAAATTTAAGACGAAATGTTTCCTTTAAGCCTGGCTGGTTGTACCCGGTTAAAAGCCTTGCGCCGATCTATAGGCTACAGCTTTTATTCGTCAGACAACACACAGCCCGCCCCTTCCAAATCCCAGCTCATGCAGCGGTAAAAAAAAAAACTGTTATGAATTGGAAAGTGAAGAGGATATATATTTCAAAAAGAAAAAAATAAGGTTTTAAATTATTTACCAACAGGTTTGAAAGTTTGCTCCTACGAAGTCCTATATATAGCACGTGCGTCTCGTCTCCAGCAGATAAGGGGGGGAAAAAGGCGCCAGCCAGGAGCAGTTTTGGGGCAATTTAAAGAGCCGCCCTCATGGGAGCTGAAACACTGGAGGGGCGGAGATATGATAAATGGGCCACCAACAGCACTAGAGGTGCTCAACCCCCTCCTCCTCCTCCTCCCACTCCCACTCCCACTCGGATCCCTCATATCCCTCAGGTTTGATCACAAAACACCAAAAAGCATGTGTTGAAGTAGATATATACCCTCAGCAGCAAAAGTAAAAGTGCCATTATTAAAATAAATTCAAAGTGATGTTTTATGCATTCGCTCGCTGGTAAATGCCACAGTCTCCACAGTGATGGGGAGTGAACTATGACCACCCCCAATGTAAACACAAGCTGGTTCTGAGCTCAGAAAGGCATCTCTTGTTATATTACGGAGGTGGAAGAAGTATTTACATCCGAGTAAAAGTTAAAGGAGCAGTGCAGCTATGTAAGAATGCATTTGAAGTGTACATAAAAGTAGGTTAAGTAAGGAAAATGTACTGAAAAACTGAAAAGTTTGTGTAATAAATGCAGAAAAGTGTCCTCTGTGTGTTATACAATTATATATTACATGATGTACATTATGTAACAAGGACTGAATTGCTGTAGCAAATCTGGTGCAGCTAATTTTTAACGTACTCCATATACCGTTGGGCAGGTTAATCCATAATAAAGCATCTTATTTTATAAATCTGATCATATGTTTTGTATTTACAGCCTTCATTCCTGAAGTGTAAACTAAATATAGCTCTTTGAAAAATGTAATAAAGACAAAATACATAATTTCCCTCTGAAAAGCGATGAAGTGGCATGTAATAAAATAAAAAATGTATTTACATACAGTATCTAGGCAGGATAATATACTTAGTTACATTTCATCACTCCTCACTTGTTTCATAGTGTTTGATATGGTTTCTATAGATACATTTAATTCATTTGTCAAGGCAGGCAAACACTGTAATTTGTTTTTGAAGCAGAAATGCTTTGTTGGTGTGTAACTTGGATAACTTTAAAATATGCTTGAGCAAAACATATTCTCTGTATCTATCTGTAAAGCCACATCTGTGCTACAGACACCTTTTCTTGTCAGTTTATCTGGGTTACCCACTATACTTTTTGCTCCCAGGACTATATTTTTATGAACATTTCCTAAACACCATACAGGAAGAGGTACGAGTTTTTACTGTTTGCGTACTGCTCCCTCTGCCTGCCAATTAGATCTGGTTTCTCTTTCTGTGAATAAAAAGTATTGCTGCAGAACCGGTGTGCTCTCTCTACTGGCTGCTGGTGGTTTTGGGACATATTAGATCAGTAGTTCCTGACTCGTTTTGTCCTCTAATCCTTTACTGTTTGTTTATCTCTGTTTATGCTGTTCTACATATCTATTTATTGTTGTTTTTATATTTCCCTCTACTATATTGCTGCTGTAACGCTTCCCCTTGTGGGACTAATAAAGGAAATCTCAGTTCTTACCTGTCAACTGATGCAACGTAAATTATAACCAGGTCCAAATCATCCAAAAAGATATTATTTCACAATTTTAGAAATCTAAAGAAGAATATATTGTGGTTTAAAACATCAGCAACTGATAAACAAAACAAAACAAAAAAAGTTTAATGCGTGTCTAGAGAAGGGAATCTTGTGCAGAAATTTTTTTTTTCTGCTCTCCTGTCCTGTGAATTGTCTCACGACCCCTTATACTTGTGACCCCTCGGCGGGGCCCTGACCCCCAGTTTGGGAACCAGTGTGTTTGATTCTTTGTGCAATCAAGTCATTGTTTTAGACTGGTCTTTTTTTTTTTATTATTATTTTTATTGTTTTAGATGGTTGTTGTGTTGATTATTAGTATGTCAGTTGTTTCTAGAATGAATGAAAGCTTCTGGTGTTTATTGTGTTCATTTTTCCTATTTATGACACTGTAATCTCACCACTCTGATTTGGTTATGTTTGTCTCATGTGATTTCTTCCTCTTACTGTGGTCGGGGTACTTTTTATATGGTTTTTTCATCACGATGAGGCTTTCATAATAAACGTCCTAGGAATAATAAACCTGAGATAAAAGGTGCTGTGTGATCGTTTTAAAAGTACATTTTGAAGGACGTTTTAATCAGTCTGAGAGGCTGAAAACGGGTTCAGAAAAAAACTAAATAAACAGCTCTTAAGTCTGTTTTTGCTAATTGTTTAGTGAAAATGAACGTGCAGTTGTTCAATCTTAAATCCAACGATATGTAATTTATATTATTTCAACTACAGCAATGCAGATTATTTCAGTAAAAATATAAAAACAAGGTTACGTGCCTCTACACAAGATGTGAGATGTGTTGATTGTGGGTCTGGGTCAGTTAATAAGTTGAAAGCAAACAAACAAACAAACAAAAAAACTACCTTTCCTTTCCTTTCTTTTCCTTCACTGAATCATGGTGGGATCCTTAATGTCGCTCCAAGCTGGTGTTGATTTGCCCATTTGCAGTAGATAAACATCTGATGTCTATTGCAGGGGTGTGGTGGACACACAGAAGACAAGGTGAGATGGAGCAGAGATGCACCAAACTGTGCTCGACTCAAACCACCTTCGAGTGCTTTCACACAAGGGTTTCTGATGTAAATGAACGGCCCATCTGGAGTTGATGGGTCCTCTACTATGCAACTGAAAACAGTTACAGAGAATGTAGAGCGACCTTAAAGTGGTCGAAACAGGCCATTTGCTGTCATCTGCGCGCGTTTCGCCGCTCCGCCTGCTTTGTGTGAGGATTTAACTCAAATAACTGGAGACTGGATAAAGTCATTCATTTAATTTTGCCAACCCCCAAACCTTTGTCATCTGCAGATAGCAGATAGATATCAATACATACTGTACATACATGATGAGAGGAATGGGAGTTTGGAGAAAAGGCGATTGGATAGGGCATGAATGGAGAGAGCACTTTTCTCAATGAGTCCAATGTTCTGCTCAGCATGTGCTTGCCTTGCATGCCACCCCCTTCCCTCCCCATTTCTCACTCTATTCACTTCCTTCCTCTCTATCTTCCACAACTACTTCAACCCCATCCCCCACACATCCCTCACACATCTCTGCCATATACCCAGCCCCTCAGTATGTGGATGGAGACAGGGGAAATAGGTCCACTGTGTGTGTGTGCGCGTGTGTGTGTGTGTGTGTGTGAGGAATGTCGTCCCGCTCAACCACTGGCACCACCTGGAGACCAATGACGGGACTGGATAATGTGACTGATCAGAGACGAGGCAAAACAAATGTTGGCATTTTACAATTAGACGTGAAGCAACACACTTGGTTGCAAAAACTGCAAAATCAGGGCAGACACTGGAGGCTGACAACAGGGCAGAATGGGAATTTATCCTGTCTTAAATCATGAGGATGGTGGTTTTTTTTATATATTATTGAAATTCCCAATGCTCTCCTGGAGAGGAACTTATGGATTTATGTTTTTTTATCTCTTAATTTTGATACTCCCCAACATGGGGATGCCACGAAGAAGAGCCAGGGTAGCATCACATGTACAGATATAGGTTATGACAGCAGTTTAAATACAAGCAGCCGCTGTCTACGTCATACTCAGGGACAGAATATTTTCAGAGTGAAAACGCACTGATTAATCGCTATCTTTTGAAAAAGTGTAATCACGTGAAATTCTATTATTGGTAAAATAGCACACTGATATGATGAAATTCACTTCTTCAATTTTTCCGATCATCGTGGTCACTTTACTTGGCTCTTGGAAGTAGAGGAATCTGATTTAGTTGGGAAATCAGGATCATCGAATAAAGTTACATCAGTAAGTAAATTTGTGCCGAAGTCGAGCTAATTTTAGAACACCGCCTTTTATCACAGACTTATAAATGAATGTTGCTCTGTACCGAAATGACCACATCTTAACCTGTGGCACAAGAAACCTGCCAAACAAACCGGTGAGTCAGTCTGAACTTAAATGCTAATCAAATCTTACAGGAGACAAACACTTCCACATCAGACGCCCTCTTCAGAGTTGTCTCCTGGCTCGTGAACTCTGCAGCAGCTCAGGGCAGACAGAATCCTATTAACCACTGAGGGGGTCTTGGCCCACTTTGGCATGCTCACCCCTCCCCCCACCTATGTCCTCCTGCCCCCCCCCCCATATGCTCATCCGTCTTCCCCTCCAGCACGCTCTGCAGCTCATTCTAGCAATCCATTTTTAGGCGCTGTGTAAAACCGCAAGAGGGCTGCAGCCAAACCAAGACAGATGTGGACAAAACATCCTATTCCTGCCTGTGCCTGGGTTTCCCCCTGCCTGTGCTGCTGTTGGCCCTGGACGAGCCTGAACATGACTAACACACACATACACACACGCCACTCACATCCTCCCTCTCGTCCTCTGAAGAGGAGATGAAGGAAAAAAAAAAGACAGAAGGGAGGGGGGTGGGGGGGGGGAAGGAGCAGGAGAGAGAGAGAGAGAGAGGGAGAGAGAAAATCCACAGGGAGGGGAGAGGAAAAGTGTGGGAGCAGTTGAAAGGCAAGGTGGGCGGAGATGGGAATATGTGTGTGGGTGTCTTTTATACTTCTGCGAGGGGGCGGATGGAGGTTAGTGGGCGGGGGATGGGGCCCGGCTGATTCAGTCCGCTCATGAGTAGTATCTGACTCACACAAACACAGGAAGTAGCGCGTGCTGCTTGTTTAGTGAACACAGCACTGTATTTATGTGATACTCCTATAAGCAGGGGATAATAGGAGTCCTTGCACTACCTAATTTCACCTCCGTACGTCGGTCACTGAGTCAACGCTCCACTTTCCCTTTTCACATAGTTTCATATCCACATCCTGAGATTTTTGGACCGAGATCCAGCGGGTGCATCAGTCATACTGTGACTCAAGCTTGTGAAATTTCTTAGGGTGAAAACAGTGCCATATTTGAAACTTCCTCTGGCAACGGCAAAGTTAACATGCCAGTAGTTTTCTCTTTTTGTGTTTTATTTTCATTTTATTTTGTTGTTCTGTCAAAATCAGCAGATCAAGTAGGAAACAAACTTTGGGCCGAGTTTCCTCCTTTAAGTCGTCAGAGTCATTTTAACCACATCTCGTCCGTCGTGTGTATCGTGTCTATTACTGTCAAGAGTCATGCATACAGCTAAGCTTTTGCATTTCAAAACACTCAAAACATACACAACATTTAACATTATTACCATTATTATAATCTATTCTTCCCTGGAGGCAAACTCTTTCTGCTTGTTGCCTGTACAGTGGGGTCAGAGGTCAGCTACAGTGCAGCCCTCCTCAAGGTGATGGCATTTTTGTGATCTGCAGCATCTTTTAAAATGTGTCATATGTATATTTTTGAATCCATGCTTGTTACTCTATTCCCACATCAGAATGATGGTCTATTCTGTTTTTTGAAGCCTCCTGTCCTTAAGTTGAACTGTTCAGGTAACCTGTAGCTGCAGAGTAAGTCTCTGTAATCATGGTTAATACAGGACAGTCTGCTCTTTTTACCAATAGGTGGCAGCCAGACATTAGATTTTGCAGGCCAGCACCATGTGACACGTCTGAGAAATGACACCATCTTGTGGTGATACTTGTACATGAACGGTACTTGTATGTAGGCTGAGAAAAAGCTTCTCTGTAGAACATCTCTTACTGGATATTCACAAGCCAGAGTGAACAAAAACCCCAAACAAGTCACACCTCTTCTCCTTCCACCACCGCCCACCATGAGCAGATTTTCTCTGGGGACATGCATCTCTGGTGAAGTGTTGTTGTGTTGTTGTTCATACCCCCCCACACACGTCTGACTGATAAAAGACACCTCGGCTGTGGATGTCAAACGCGTCTCCTGAAAGCCGAGCACATTAGTGACTGTGCCCAGCAGAGGGTAGTCTTACTCTGAGGAAATCTGCTCAGCGCTGAATGCTCAGCACCTGAATCTGAGGTGCAGCAGGTTTCGCTGTCACTGAGAAATAAAGACCTTGCAGGGAGCAAGAATCAATAACTCAGTCACGTCGAAATCATTGTGACAGGGTGTTTCCAAGACAACCCATCCATTCAAAATAACCTATTAATTGCTGATTTAAAAATATGTTAATATACATTTGAGACCAGGATACACAGTTTTGCAGGTGTTTGTATTTCCATCATTAATTCCCATAAAATCCACATTTTGCAGCGTGACTTATTGCCTGCCCTCTAGAAATGACAATCAGAGGCAGCTGAATTAAGTTACCACTTAATTCAACTGACCCTCATCAGGTCTAAATCCAACTAAAGTAGAGGAAGCAAAGGGGCTCTGTCACTCTGACAGATGAGCGGGTGTTCATTGCGGTTGGGAGGGGTAACAGATGAGAGTCACCTTGGTGACGGTGCATCTGGAGTTTTAGAATTCACGCTACCCCTCTCTGTCTTAGCTGATTGATCAAAAGGGATGGGGCCCGCCTGCCCATTTCAGGCCTGTCACATCCCCGTGTGGCAGCTGCAGTCCCCGGAGAAAGCGGCTGGCCTGGGCTGCATCTGTGTTGGTTACTTATAGACGCGACCTGTGCATTGTTTTAGCACTTTTTTTTATTTCCACTGGGAACGGAGAGCAGATTCTCTCAGCAGAGTACCGATGTGACGACCGCGATGACAAATAAGAGCCAGGCTTTACAGTTGGGGATAAAAGATTTACAAACCCCTCAGCAAAACAGGTGCTAGGCTCAGCTGCAGAGCTGAGTCACTTCAGGATTTGCCTTATTGATTGCATTTTGACTGGCATTCCCCTGTCAGGCAAATAGGAGCGAGGGCACCCTTGCCTCTCGACCAGAGTAAACAGAGTTTGTCTGAACAAATAGTGGCTAGCTGTGATATTTTCATAATATCACCAAAAACGCAGAAAGTAAAGGAATACAGTATGTTCAGCTGACCCTGTTTACAATCTGTGCATTGTAATTAGATGTGAAGAGATACTCAAGCAGTTTAGTATTTAACGTCCATAAACTTACAGGGAAAAAAAAAATGTATATAACATGTAAAATGGGTGAAATGCTCCTTTAAATATCAAACAAAGAGAGTACCTAATTAGAATTGTACACCAATATCATTATCGGTGCTCGTTTTTTTAAAAAGATTAAAATTGATGCAGAACTAGATATATCATCAAAGTCAGGTATCTCCACAAACCCTTTTTTAAGCATGTACACTTAAACTCCTCGGGACCTTTTAACATACCTTGATGTGTAAACTGTTTGGACCCCCCCTTTTAAAGCATATGATACATTCATCTGCCGAATAACACATTCATTTTTTCCCCTTTCAGTGTCTAGACAGGGTTTGAAAATCAGTAAAGGGCAGTTTTTAGATAAGCAGATGGTGCTTGGAGCCTGCAATCCAGCTGTTGTAATTGGGAAGTCCCATAGTGGTGTCTGGAGTAATATCGGTTGACAGATCCCCTCCCTGACACCAGGATGTCCGTCTCTGGCCTTGACCACATCACAGTGTTCGGTATCCTGTGTAAGCGAGTGTCAGATAGCTGCCTATTGATGAATGATTAGAGTTGCTGAAGATGGACTGTGGCGCTGCCACCCGCGGGGGTCTAGGTGAGACGGATGGGCCCATTTGTAATGCAGAGGGGGCCCCACAGCTGCATTAACTATTTAAGTGTGGTTATCTCAGGGTAATGGTACGCCAGGCACAAAATACAGCAAGAGACAAGGTAATCCTAATGTTGATGTATGGGCCCTGCTTCTGCACATTACAGGGCCCATTCTACAATCTGACTGATTATCTGTGAAACGTCACATTTGGTTGAGCAGGGACGTGAATGAAAACCATAAAATCTGGCACTGATCCATTATGGTCACCACATTACACTATATGGTGGATTCCTGACATCATAGGAACAATGATTTCACACTTCGCTTTTCTGCTACACCTTTATACAAGCTGGATTTAAAATGAGTTTAAGTGTTTAAACCTTAATGTCAAGTGCTACTGGCTACTGCTTTTGGTTTACTAAACGTTTCAATTAAGACACTTCACACTTGGTTACTCTACCTGTAACGGACATCTTTGTCTCCGACACACACACACACTTTACTCTACTCTGTGGGATCAAATAATCCTAACCGCAGATAAAACAGTGTAACAAAGCTTGGCACAGCGGCCCGGCTTGCCAACAAGCCTGAAATGATATAGTTACCACCAGTCTGCCTCACAGCACGGCCAGTAAATGAAACAAAGACCCATGAAGTAGGTAGGGCAGCAAAACGTCTAAAGGGCTTCACCTTTGGCTGGCTGTGCTGTTTGTTTTTACTTTCCAACTGGCTCTGCGAGGAGGTTCACTTGTTAAACTTTCTACAGATTGTCAATATCGTTATCTGTTCTCCTGCTCTTACCAAGTATAAGTCTTGAGCACAGAGAAAAGAGGGAAAATTGATTCCACTGTACCTTTCCTCCTCTCATTTTGTCACCCTGAAGCCCATCTTGTAAATGTGCACTCAGAGTCTATTGGCCTGAGGGATGGAGTAGCGCTGGGAGTAGCTGGGTGCAGCACTGTGCCATCCATCCTTGGTACCTGTGAGGTGGGGGGCGGGGGGTACAGGGTGGCGTTCCACCTGCCTGCTGAATAAATCATCACTTAGTCCATTCTGCAGCTGCAGTCCAATTAACCAAAGGAGACCCTGTGAATGCAGTTAGGTGCTATGATTAATTACACAGCCCTGACAATACACACCAAAGCTCACAATATCCCAAAGGGCAAAGCGCGAGCATGGCTTTACTTTGCAGATTTTAGCTTCCTTTTGAAGTATTGTTCCCCTGAAACATACAAAACTATTACTGGATGTTTTAACCATTTTGGGGACATTTAATTAAATCTATATCAAAACGTGTGGTGCATGCTTGAGAGTGGCGGAATCTCGCCCACAAACAAACATGCACTTATTTCAGACATGCATAAATCATGTGCAACAGTTTAAAGCATAAATATCAAAGAGCTAAATGAAATAATGGGCACAGAAGATTTTCCACCTCTTAGATGCCGAGTCGGCCAGTAAAAGTAATTTAGGGTGCAGTTATGGAACCCACGACAAAGCTCTTAGTCGTACGACTCCGGCTCATTTAAATATTGCTTTTAATTGAACATAAAAAGGCAGAGGAGAAGGTGGAAGGGAAAGGTTAATGGGACTGACACAAAGGGCAGACAGTAGAAGAAGTCTAGCCTTAAGTGTCACATCATGCTTTCATCACAGCCCATACAAGGAGCCAATTAGGCTCGGTCAGTAATTAAGCCAACTGCAGCGGCAGGGCCCTAGCCTTGACTTTCTGGGGGATTAAAGCCTGCTATGAGACTACTGCTGGTAATGACCTCCATCCTTCTATCAATGATATGCTCACACGCTGACGTTTGACTGCTGCCACATCCAATAGAAAGGTCACAGAGGATGTAACAAATGAGAATAGAGGAAAGGAGAGACAAGGAAGTAATTGGAGGAGGGGTTGGTCAATGGGAGAAGGGCTGCCCAGCCACTGTTTACTCTTTTCCATTCAAGATGTTGCAGAGCAGAAGATAACAGACCATCCCCTTCTATATCCAGTCACGTCAACCTTATTGTTGACGTGACATTTCAACTTTAGTTTAAAGGTTACATTCGGTTTCATAGTTAGAAACTGTGCAAGACCTTTGTTCAAAGTGTTTGCTAGAGAAATGCAGTGTTTGTATGAATGTGACTTTGAAATGCTTTCATATAAGTTGGACTAATGACTTTCATTCAAATTGCAGAACAGATGTAGTTAAAGGCTGTTTTTCTCCACAGCAGTACATGTAGCAAGTAGGTAACAACAAACAACCGGGCAATTTACATCGAAATTGCATTTAATTATTTGCATTTACTTGATTTAAACTGAATGAACGGGCTTTATGATTACTTAGATTTACAATCACCGTGAATCACTTTGTGCCTGAGAGCCTTTCCACATAAAGTCGAAATGAAGTCAAAAATGCCCCACAGCCCTTTTTAAGTCACAACCCTGATCATATTGTGCACCTTTATTACAATTTACACCCCGGAGTACAAAAAACACCAAACAATTTCTTTTTAATCGTACTCTAAAATCGAATTATGTTTTCTTGCTGAAATGCACAACTTCAGCCTGTTATATAATGACATCCACCCATCAATCAAGTCATGAACCTTTAGCAGCACAGAGCTAAGATTGATTTGGGAGTCAGACATTGTCTTTACAGGCGAGTGATTGGTTGACGTTTAGACAAACATTAACATAAATAAGACCATTTTTTATATTTACTTTTATATTTACTTACTTATATTTACTTACTAACAGCAATGTGAGCAAAGCCATTGGAGAAAAGAGTAACCTGAACTTGATTTTCCTTTTATGAACACTGGTTACTTACTGTGTTCAGTGAGAAGCTGCTCACAGTGCAGAAACAGGATTGGGGATATGGGGCAGTCTTGTCTCAGTTGGATGGGAATTGGTTGCAGTGATGCAAAGGTGAACGTATAGGATCTGCCATGAATGCATAATAACTTGATGTTACACAGTTAAAAAAGTGCATTGCAGCACATCTTTTAATAAAGCTGAAGTTAAATTTGTTTTTTTTTAAATTTATGCTTATTGCTGAACACAAGCTGGTGGATGAAATGTATCCCAGCTTCCAATTTATACTGGACAAAAGAACAGCTGGGCTAATTAGAGTTTGAAAACACACACTAGCCTCAAACAAAACACATAATGAATCCATCAGTCTGAATATCAAAATATCAAAGCATATGGCGACCTGAGAGAGTCTCACCAAGCAATTCAACGTTTTCAACGTTCAAACAGCCAGCAGAAAACAAAACAAAGCATATATTGACATTATTCATTTGAAGACTGCAGATGAATGAACGCCCAGTCAAGGTGTTTTTTTAGGGTTTCCATCATTTCATACATTATTCATTTGTGTCATCTTGCCACTTTTAAGGATACACACATGGATGCTTATCCCCAATAAAATCGGGTGACAGCAAGTTAGAGTTCTCTGTAAATCCTTTGGGGGCCACCTAACGCCAAAGATCAGAGATTTTTTTTTTTCCTGTCGCTGCTGGTTATTAATAATCTAGATTAATGAATGTTTTCATGAGTGAGTCTCTTGAAGGTTTACCTCCAATGTCTCAGCCGGTTTGCAGGTTTATCTCTTGTATACCAAACACATTTTAGTGTTTTTAATCCTCATAGAAGCAGCTGTGGCAAGAACACAAACCGAGTTATCCTCAACACCGCAACTGTAAAGGCAGTTTAGTTTTGATGGACTAGGGAAGAATATCACAAGCAAAAGTAATTAAGATAAGCTGGAATGCTCAATGTACTTTCTGCATGTTCAGACCAAGCCGTAACTCGTGAGGGTACATCTTTGCACAATTATGGGATGCAACTGCACATACATTTGCATTCTGACAGTAGCTAAATCTTTGTATATTTTGCTAATATAACCTCAAAGGCTCTTTTTTTCTGAGGCCGGCCATTGATAATCCTGTTGAATAAACATCATTTTCATGTGTAAATATTTTTGCGGGTTCATCTTGGGCTGCCTTCTCTCCCACACGATACAGGTTCATCTGCTCTAAAATGCATTGTAGCTGTGTTCCGACTGCAGCTGCTGCTTCTGAGGATTAAAACCAAACATGACTTATCCTGCACGCTGTGATTGTAAAGGCGGTTTGGTGGCTTCTTCCAGATAGGGTGTCTGAATGTATAACAATGACTCTTGGCTGCAGCTGCAAACATTTCTCTGAATTGGATTACATTCACACAATGTATGGTAGGCAACATTCTCATCCTAGATAAACTGTGGCACCGGATGAAGAAGAGGAAGGGAAAAAGCACATCTCAGAAGGGCAGAAGTGACAATTAATCTTAAAATAAAGCGGGAAGTCTGCAAGATCAACGTATTTAAGTGTGGGATGTGTACAGATTGTGGCATTAATTTATTAAAAGAATAGTTGAATACTCTGGTAAATGTGTCTTTTTTGATTTTTGCTGTCTTGCCACCATCATACAGGTCAGGAGATGATTAACCTAGCTTAGCATAAAGACTAAGTCCCTTTGATGCATCAGTAATGTATCAGTGAGCTCTGGAGATGCTGGTAGGTGGATTTAAGACTGAACCAGAAGTAGCTTCATATTTGGTATCAATCTTCTAATGTAACTTAACTGAAAATATGAAACTTACACCCAAATATTAAATTATATTCAATTCACCGGTTACCTCTCTAAAACATTAAATAAAACTTCTGATTTCCTTTTCAAGGACTGTGACTGAATTTGCTTATTTGGTTGCCAGGCTTCTCATCAATGTTTTACAAAGATCCTTACTGAGTTTTGGGATGATGCACAGGCCAGACCTGAATATAGGACGTTAATAATAATTATTTCAGCCAAGGTTTATCATTATTTATTTTCTTGAGGCCAAGAAAGCTTATTAATACATTAAAATGCATTAAAACTGTTGGAATCAGCCTCTCTTTGCATATGTGAAGGGGTGGATGTGTGAGAAAGGAGCAAAGCAAATTCTAAGCTTGCAACTCAGATCCTAAAATTGCCTGAATGTATAATTCAAAGAGAAACAGCTTCTCCATGTTAATGCCCCCTTTTGCACTTTAGCCTCATAACTATTTGGTGTGTTACAGAGAGAAACCACTTTTTGTGATCCTCGTTACTTGGATTTCATGTCTCGTCACCTGAGTGAAGCCTTCACAATCATAGTTAATCACTCTGCTAATGGCAATTTAAGTTGGTTCTTCCGCTACAAGTAGACAGATATATTTAGGCATTTGCTTCTTAAAAGCTCAGTTTGGAACATTGTTTGTAGGTCCTCTTCTTCATTTAACTGCTGTCTGGGTGTTGGTTTGTGATTAGCTTGTCTGCAGTCAGTGTACTGCTAAACCAGCTAACCTGAATGCTAACTGACTGCGGCTAATGTGTTGCTAATACATTAGCACGCATACATAAACATGCAATATCACAGCTAATGGTTAGGCTAACTTGTGTTTTATACTTTTGAATGCTACATGTTTCATATATTTATTATATCACTTTTTCACTGCTAAGTCTATGCTTGTGTGAATCCATAGTTTACTTGATTTTGTACTAACTTTCATGTTTTTCATCATGAAATTAACATTTTTCATTGAAATGATTTAAATTAGTTGCTTTCACAACTTTGAAACCATTTCACGCATTTGAAATAAAAGTATGTATCTACATACTGCTAATCTGTCAAATGACAGCGTAGCTTGAAAAACTTAAATGAATAATTTATAATTCTACATATAATTCAATGCAGTGTGCAAAGCAGAATCTTTTAGGCCTTGACTAGCACTGCAGCTGACTATTTCCATTACATGTTAATTGTGTTGCTAGTATAATGTCTCAAAATTGTTCGAAATACCCACAACAGTCTCCCAGACCCCAAGGTGAACTATTCACTCTGCCAGTTTTGTCCGACTAACAGTCCAAAACGCAAACATATTCAGTTTCCGTTTATAGAAAGCAGAAGAAAGGCAGGTTAATTTACTCACATTTAAGAAGCTGAAACCAGCCAAATGGTTGGCATTTTTGCTTGGCCATTTGTTCGGACTGAAATATTCATTCTGCCAAAAACTCCAACGTGCTGCCAACGTGCAGCACAGTAGATTTAGCAACGGTAAATGTTGTACATTTGTCTTGCGCTGTGCATTTAAAGGCTTTAAGATAATGAACGTGGTCCATCTTATGAGTCATTCCGCCTTCCTTCAGTTGTTATGTCTTTGCTTCACTGTGATTTTTACTGGTTGCGTTTTATTTTGCTGGGTTTCTGTTTATAACACAATGCTGTTATGTGATAGATTGGTCGGCTCGATGCCTGTAAAGTCCTATGAGACACACTGTGTCCATGATGAATGGCAACAGTAAGAAACCTGACTTAACATTTGTTATTGCAAGCTGGGTGAGAGAAGTGAATTACAAATTAAATGTCATATGCTTTGATAAATAAACCACATATAAACACGTGTTGAATCACAAACGCTAGAACTGGTACTGATGCTAATAATACTGTTACTTGTGCGAAATATCAGCAAAAAGAACACCACAAAGGAGGACACATTGTAGCACGCATTAAAGCAACTGCTGCAGGAATAACCGCCTCTCTAAACTGTGTGAAAACAACAAGTTCACTGCCTGACATTCATAAACATAAACATAAATAAACATAAACTGCACGCCACCACCAGCAGGTGGCAGAATAACTTGGAACCATGGAAGTATGCATGAGTGTCCTGTTGTTGCTATATTCATGACATGCAAGTTTTGCTGAGTCTCACTGGTGGAATAAAAACAGTGGTGCACCATTGATGCCGCCACAGACTGAATGCAGCCCCACTGGCAAAGATTTCACCACGATCCTCTCGCGACTGTCAGGCTTGATCTGGAATAGCCCCACAACTGCAGAGTGTAAAAGGGCCTTAAGCGTTATTTGCTGGCACTGGCTGGACAAACATCTCTAATGCCACACTTGATAGAAATCAGTTGTGATGGGGAGACTATGCATTATTTGTAAAGGCTGAGTGGCTTTTGCAGCTTGCAGCTTGTTACTCTGCTGGATTTTGTCAATACGTACGCACAAAAGAGGGATAATAATAAAAGAAAATGTCG
Organism: Datnioides undecimradiatus; assembly: GCA_008933995.1. Taxonomy (NCBI): domain Eukaryota; kingdom Metazoa; phylum Chordata; class Actinopteri; order Lobotiformes; family Datnioididae; genus Datnioides; species Datnioides undecimradiatus. The sequence continues at coordinate 6,912,373 of WARS01000071.1, read as the reverse complement.
ATTGCTCATGCTGAAACAATAAAGTGCTGCGGCAGAATGAAGGGTACAAACGGGCAAACACACGTATCAACACTCATAAAAGTCCACATCTATGACGCTGGGGGAGGTACTGTACTGTTAAGCAATGCTCAGTGCTGTGGAGGCCACCTGCAGTTACATTTACATCTGTGGAAAGCTGCAGTGTTGCCAGGCAGGACAGTGGGCCAGACAGATCCATGGCCCAACGCCCAGAAATCTGCTGCTCCGTCCCGAGGCTCAAACTGCCCGTCCCAACCCAGCTCCTGCTGTAACCTCCGCTACGACCATCACCGCTCGTATGACAGCTCTGTGCGTGACGGCTCATCAGATACACTGTTGCACCACCAGCCAACTTTTCTAACATTACTGTTTCGTCTCATTAATTTCTTGTTGATGTTTTGGTTACGTAACGTGTAGCACATTTCAGATCCATCTGTGATTACAGTAAGGTGCAATCGCAGATGGATACTCTCATCTGCTGTTAACACAATGCTGCCTGAGCGCCAGCTTTGTTTATGGAGTGATTTATTGGATTTAAGGTGCTTATTATGTCTAAAATGTGTCACTTTCACCTTACTGCGCGCGGACCTTAAGTGTGAACACACGTCTAAAGATAGTGTAGAGACATCTGTATATTGTTGTGGGATGTGCTAAAGGAAGATGCAAAACAGTTCTCATCTTTAAAAACAGGAAAAATGAAAACGCTGCTGGTCAAGCAAACTGTTTATTTTTTTGTTTTGTTTTAATGAGCAGCCTGTACTTTTATTTAAGGCAGCTGAATCATAATCTGACTGCAATGATGTTACTCACAGTAACATGTATAACGAAAGCTCAAAAGCAGAAGTATTCATTAAAATACAGCTCGTGGGTCCCTTTGGTTCATTAATCATAAAGCACATGTTGTGAGACCTGTTCGTCTGTTTGTAAACATCTAAATCTTTGACTATGTGAATATATAATTTATAGAGGAACCTCGCAAACCCCTCTTCACATTTACTGAAATACTGGATATTGTTGTGGTGCTGCTGAGTTGCAGCTCTGTCTATGCTTTCATTAGGCTCCCCGTTAGCCCGGTCCCCTCTGCCTGCACTGCATCACCATGGATGCTCGTAAATATGAGCAGGGATACAGAATACCAACAAATAACAGCATCTCATCCGCTCTGTAAACCACTGCAAGGACACATTACACCCCACCCAGTAATTACCTGTTTTATTCCGAAGACATACAAGAGCACAATTCATGTTGATTTATTTGTTATTTGGCTTTTAAACAAGGGTTTGACTCTGCCTTTACCGAGAGGGAATGACTCTCTGGATCCAGAGTCTATTGCTGCAGTCCTACAGGAGGGCTAATCAAATCCTGCTGCCCGCCGCCAATCTGGATGGATCACAACTTTGGGTGGAGGGCAGAATAATTCATGGACCTCCAAGCTCATGTGACCGACCAAGGTGAAAACAGGGAGACTTTTATTGCAACCCAGATTATTTATTAATCCCGCCATCACCCTCATCAATTCAATAATTAAGACTGAGGACCGTTAAGGTTACATTTCGAGTTTTGAAATGTATAAAACTTCTAATAAACACCATTATGGCTTCCTGACTTTGTGTTATTCATTATTTTTGTAAGTGAGAATGCTCTTGGGTAAAAGCAAATGCATTTAGCCTATAATTGTTCCAGTCAAGAGGTGAGAAAAAACCCCATATATACTTAAACTCAAATATAACAGCTTACATAATTAAGAATCTGGGCGTTTGTTTTTCCAGTGTTTTGTAATTGAGCTGCGAATTTTGTGGTTTTATCTCTGTGAGTTTAAATCAGTGCTCTAATCTCACTGAAGAACATGAATATGAAATAATAATAGCACTACACAGTCATGGGGTAACCGTGTTACCTTGTGAGCAACACAGGACGGGCTGTTCTACTGATTTAGGAGACTAAGTGCTGACAAGCTTTTCATATTTGACAGTTTCTCATGAATTTTGCACTAACGAGCAAAGGAAAAAAAACAAAAACGTGAGTGTATCCGAAGTTGTTTATCACAGTGTTCCCCACCGTGGCCACAAGGATGTGAGCACGTAGTACTGTAACTGGATGTTCCAGATGATGGGATGTTTCTGTTTTAATGGCTTGTTGCAATGGACTACACATGTAGACAAGTAAGCTGTCTTTTCTCTTGCCTTCTAAATACCTTTTCAGCATATTTTGCAGGTTTTTTGTATAATTTATTACACTATGCGTGGAAAGGAGGGTGAAAAACCCAGAAATAATATAGATTTCTAGATTCTTAATGAGAACCAAACTTCATCCGTCTGACGGGAAAATGAACAGTGGGTGTTTTCAGAAGTTACCGACTGGGATCCGCATGCTCATGCAGCACTGCACGTGAGAATAAAGACAGTCACTGTCAGCCAGTTTCCTGCTGATTGGTACAAATTGCTAAAACTGCACCACAGAGATTCTTCGCTTTGCTATGCAAGATGCATCACTGTGTGTATTGTGAAAAAAAAAAAACATATGAGGATGACCACAATGCATCCTAACGACTAGAAATCACTTTTGTGGTCTTGTTGGCACCACCTTCTTATTAGGACCTGTTTATGAAGTGTTTAAAATCTATTTTATCATTGATTAATAAATGATTTCCAAATGCTTTGCAGATCAATTATGAGCCAGGTTGGAGAAATCCTTCTGATTACCCTTTATTAATAACTTCATTTAACTGACTTAATGACTTAATAGGGAGTGAAAAAAGAATAAGAATTTGCATTAATGGATTATAAATTCTAAAAACTAGATTAGTAATAAATAGAAAACACACTTGTCATTATCACATATATCCTTTAAAACATGACACAGAAAGAGTCTTGTTTCAAACAAGAGAAGAGAAACTTTATAACTTGAACATCTCTGTTTTTTTCGAGCCTTTGTGCTGAAAGCAGTTCAACAGCTTGTCAAATGAGCGGAAAAACAAAAGAAACAATAAGCCTCCAAGTCTGCAGAGCAACACCCCAATAAAGTCAGAAACAGAGGCTCACAGTTTGCTCACTCTCAGCTTATCTTCTTATTGGGTCTGCAGTTTTAAATGGTGTTAATAGATAGATTTTGGTGCAGATGTCATTCAGCTCTTTTCCAAAAAGCTTCACAAGCGGCGGTGCTAACAGTCCACTGGGGGTTTTACTGAGAAAAGGACAAAGTGGCATAGAGAAGAGGGATTCTCGACAATCTGGCGACCTGAAAGTTGTTCTTAATAATTCAGCTGCGAAGCATTATTAAATATTTTATTAAGCACCAATGAAGCAATTAGATACAGCTGATAACACGTGTCTCATCAGACAGCTGTGCATATTCAAAAACTACAAAATGCCTCAGTGACAGCGTCCCAGGTTTGAGGACCTGCTGGTCCACAGGCGCGACACGCGGAGGCCGGATCAAAGTGCAGCTCCAGATGGGAGCAGCTGGATCGGCTCCGTTCATTCATTACTGGACGAGCGCTGATTAGACTGATGAATCAATAACTGCAATCAGCACGGTAATGATAAACATATCAAGAAAAGCGATTCCAATGAACAAGTCGAAATTACCCGAGGGATGATCCGAGGTAATCACTGAACGGTGAACAGTACATAAACGTCGAGAGTGAGATGTGCGGGTGATTGAGCTCTCTCCCTGTGTGTGTGTGTGTGTGTGTGTGTGTGTGTGTCTAACATGCAATCTCCACTGCAGGGCTTTAAAGACTCCTCAAGTCCTCCTCCTCACAGACACATGCAGAGCAGCGAGCAGCGGCGGCAGTGGACCCAAAGATGCGCTAGTCGGCGCCTTAAGAATGAAATTCAACACTTCTCTCTGTCTGTGTGTGTGTGTGTGTGTGTGTGTGTGTGTGTTGTTCAGTGCATATTTGGACCAATCTGCACTCACAGGACCAGGACCTGGAGAGGAGCCCTCTCTGTGCACGGTTTGTTTAACTTAGTGAATCCTCAAAGCTCCACTGCCACGGCGTTCATACCCATGAAGGAACACATACAATCGCCACACACACAGATGATTTCCACCCCTCCACCCCTACCAACACACACTTTGTTGTTGTCTTAAAACCGCCCAGTGAGGCAGTGATGCGTCAGCGCGTCGCTGTGGATCATTTCAGTGTATAGTAATCCATCCCATCCTAAACGCACATATCGGGAGCAGTGAGGGACAAAATCCGAGAGAGCGTTACAGTTTTACAACCGCGGGGCTGTGATCTCCGCAACATCTCCGGCAACAAGGAGGCAACCGGCTCTCCACCCCCTGCCTGCATCTGACAAATAACACAACTCTTGAAATGGTTTGGCAGCTGCTTCACGCCAATCCACGTTTTTAAAAACCCCCATATGGAGACTCTCCTTTAAACTGGAAAACCTTTTTTTAATTTTTTTTTTAATGTCCAATTCTAATTAAAGAATCATCAGCCCAGACCTCAGGGTTAACTTATTGATCTGTGTTTAAAATGCAGCTCCTTTCGTTGTGATTTTTCCCAAGCATCAGTGTTGCGCGGCTCTGCTTTTATTTTGTTGTCGCTGTGGAATGCGTTAGTGTCAGTGCTAAACAAAGCTTGCCTCTTGGAAGAGATCTAATATGTAAAAAAAAAAAAAGAAAAAAAAAGAAAAGAAAAAGGAAAGAAGGAGAGATCATTTCAAATCTTGCGCGGTGGGAGGGAAGATTTGTGCAGTCAGTCAGAATAGAAGAAGCAGGAGAGAAGGAAGAAGAAGAAGAAGAAGAAAAGTGGGAAATCTCTGCAACCCCTGGAGTCTCATTCAGCACCACTCGCTACTGGACAGCGTCTGAGCAGCGGAGTTGATGGAGAAACAGGAGATCTGTTCCAGCCTCCAGTCAGGGAGTAACACCGCATCTGCACAGGGCGCTTCATCCCCCAACAACTAACACCACTTCCTAATTCACGCTGGCGTTTTGACTTCCCACCTATTGCTCTCCCTCTTCTTTTTTTTTTCCTTTCAAATTTGATCCGTGCGTCCGGGGTTTTTGACGAGCGGCGTTCGAACAGGAGGCGAGCGCTGTCAGGAGCTCGGCGCTGCCAAACAAAGACGCAGGAGGAAAAAGAAGAAGAAGAAGAAAAAAAACCCCCAAACCTCTGGACGGCACCAGAGATCGCAGAAGTTCGTTTCCACCACTTTAGACTCACTTACATCGGGAGGACTTAAAAGGTAAGAGTGCATCTTTTTTTTTTTTTTTTGTCCGGTGTCACATTAGGTGCAGCCGGGGTTTTTAGGAGCGCTGTGTGTCAGAGTTACGCAGCTGTGCTGTGGCTCCTGTCTGTGAGAGTATGCTGCACAAATATCACATCTGTTTGTCTGTGGAGCTACTCGGGGGTCATGTTGTGCACGCTTTCAAAGCAATGCGCGAACAATTCAGGTCCTCTAATGGCATTTGGGACTGAGCTCAGTCGCACACAGACTTTACAAACCCTCACCCGGTGAACATCGGCGTATCTGTTGAGGAGGTTTAGCCCTATTTTGGAGGGCTGTGGCCCCTCTCAGATCAACAGATGAATCACCTTTACTGGGGGGGCTTTTGGAGCGGGAGCGAGGCTGACGCTTCTCGTGGAGCTGACGGGGTGGGGAGACCTGACAATACAATGAACCCCTTCATCAGCTGTGTCTATTGAAGCCCCCTTGTGCAAGCCCCTCTCTCCTTTCCGCTCCACTCGGCTTGCCGCTGCGCCTCCCATGCACAAGCAAACCCGAGCAGCCTGTAGGTTTAATCAATGCACAGATGAGGACAGACGGTCATTTCAAACTAATCCAATTAAATCTGTGAATGTGAGCCATGCAGGTGCTAGTGTTCTTTTCCACAAGCACTGAAATCTGGGAGCTTTTTGCGGGGTTGTCTGCGTGGATCGGTGGTTATCCATCTTTGCATTTAATCATCTTCAAGTGAGACATGACGCCCTGGTGGGTCATATGGTTTGGTGACGCCTCTCTTGGTTATGCATCACAGTCAGGGAATGCATTAATTACTGCTCATATTCCTGCTGCTTGTAGGCTCTTTTAGCATGTTGCAGTGGCCAAATAATGCATTTTACATCTTGAGAAATGTTTTCTTTATGGTGTTTGGACTGTGCAGTTTTCTTTTAGATATACAAATAAATAAATAAATAAATAAATAAATAAATAAATAAATAATCTGTTTGCACAGATATCCCGGAGTGCCATCGGGCATCATTTTTAAACATTTGCCAGACAGACAGGTGCAATGAATTAGCTCCGTTTCTACTTTTCATTTCATATTTGTCATGGCAGCCTGTGTTTTGCTGGACGTTTGTTCACTTCAGCTCTATGATAACCCAATGGATCTCCCCATTAGGTCTCAGTTAGTGTTAAACAAATTAATTGATGTGATTCTATTCAAATAAAAAACTTGAAAACAAAGGACCTTGACAGTATCAAATGAAAACAGCCCACAATGCAACACTTTTACATTGTTGGTCTTTAAAGACCAATCAGATTCTCCCTAAGCACCTCTTGAAAACAGCTGTACTCGCACAGAAGCGTTTCATCGAGCCAATGAAAAATTAATTTGCAGTGTTTTGTTTTGGTTTCGGGGATCTTCTGAAGCCCTAAAACAACGACTTGGAAATACAAATCAGAATCTTTTCACCGCAACAACGCTGTTCCTCTTCTTCGGCTGTTCCCACGTTTACCCTCACAGTAACAGAGCAGATTCACCGTACCGTCGCTACACTAATTCTCCACCCAGTCTGGACCCTTCGAGCAACACCACACAGTCTGGAGTGGAGAGCTCTATCAGCAGTCACAGTACGAGAGAAGTAGCCGATGATGCAGGAGAAAAAAATGTAATTTTCACAATCTTCACGACAGGTTAAAATGCGCCAGTGTGGACAAATTTTGGTATAAAGGCAGGTGTTGTAGATTTCTTCTTATATTAGGAATAAGGAAAAGGATCAGTTTATTGGTTGTAGAAATGCACAAAGGTGTTTCAGAGGGTGTTAAATTCATATTTTTCAGACAGCAAACACTCACTCTGATCCAAAAACTGGAGACAAACTCTTTTGGCTTCCCTAATTTTCCTGTTTCAGTTTGGTGGCCTTCATCAGGGCTTCATTATCCTGCGTTTACTCCTGCATTTATGCTAAGCTTCATTTGCCCCGCAGTTACTACTTGGCTGTGCGCAAGCTGTTTGATATAATGTTGCATTAAAGGAAGAGCTGTCTGTAAATTTTCTGAAACACAATTTGCAAAGACGGCCGGTTTATTTTGCTCTGAACTGAGCCGCCCCCCTTGTCTACACCCCCCCCCAACAAGATCCACCAATTAAATGGCTCTGTTTGGTTTCGGCTGTTGAGGTCAGAGTTCAGGCCATTGTTCAGCTTGGGGTCTGCCAATCAGAGGTGGGATTTGTAGGCTGCCTGGGAGGAAGTGCTGCCCCGGAGGCGCAGTTCAGAGAAAGAAGCAATTACTGCGAAAATTTATTGTTGACAGCCCCCCAAAAAATGCTTGCATCACAAAAAAACTGAAACTGGCCACTGCTTGAAGGGGATACCTGCACATTTAAGAATGTACCTGCAGTATTCTGTGCATTTCTGATGGCAGAAGAGACTATTCAGTACTTTCCCTCATTAACAAGTTTCTCCCAGAAACAAAAACACGTCTCATTAAGATGCAAAGCTTGGAGAAGCTCCAATAAACAGAGTAAGAGACTGACTGTCAGCACAAAGCCTGCAACTTTTAACCTTTACATCCAAATGAGTTTCCTTGTACTGTAATCTGTTCTGGACCTGATAATGTTCCCCTTCTACCCAGAAAATCATCCAGGATATGTTTACTGTCATTTCCTCCATCTTTTGTAATTCATTTTCCATGCTGCTGCGAGTTAGCGTGACATTATAAGAACAGGGTGGGATAAATTATTCTCCTCCGTCGGCTCCTCTTCCTCTCCCCCTCAGCGTACGTCAGCGCTGAAATTCACTGGCATCCAGCGGCGCAGACAGACAGACAAGGCACAGAGTCGTTTTTCTCGGCGTGTTAGGGGAGTTTTCGGTATCCATTCCTCTGTTGTTCCTTATCGCTGCCTCCTGATCGTGGAGTGTCCACATTCTGGATCGCCTCCTCTGCTTCCTCCTCCTGGCTGTCCATCTGTTCATCAGGGGCCCGTCTGTGTGGCCTCGCTGTGCTGACCACAGTCTGATGATCTCCAAAACAACTGCAGATCCATTCCTCACACTCTCAACTCAATCCTATTTTCCAAACTGCTGATTCTTCTTCTCTGTGATCCTTTTAACAAGCGTTCCACTTTATAAGGCTCAGACATTTCTGCCATATGTGTCTCTTGCAAAAATAGCTTTATTGCGGGCTTTGTAAAGTTGTTTTTTGATGAAGTTTTAAAGTCCAGATGCTCTTGTTTAGAAAAAAAAAAGATGCTGTAAGTAAACTCGCTTATCACAGAGTGAGTGCATGAGAGCTGCAACACGCCTACAGGTTGAACATCTTCATTAGAGGCCTGTTGACACTAATCGGAGAGGACATCCACTAGCACTCTGGTTAATTTACAAGATTTACAACACAAACAATGAGGCAAATAATCTTTCCATCCCAGCTAGAGAGTTCCTCGTAACGGAGACACATTTGACAAGGTGTCAAATTAATCTTGATTCTTAGGCAAAGGTTATCACGGCGCATGCTGTCCTCAGCAAAACCGACCTCAGCTCACATTTTAAAGCACGCGTCCCTCTTGACAGGCGGAGTTCATTCAAATGAGTCAGGACCAAAATGGATCCATGTCATGAATATATCTAGCGTAATGTCTCGGCCCAAGCTACAAAGTCATGTAAGTGAGATAAAGAACAAGTGATAAATATTTAAACAGCGCAGTGAATAAGCACCTTTATCACTCTGGCACGTGGCTGTAGTGTTAGCTCGCTCCTCACTGTGTTGGCAAGACAGTTTCTTCATTAAGCTTGATGACTATATTTAATCACCCAACATGTTTTAATCACTCGGTAAGATAAAGCTACAGGAAACTCAAAATCATGTGCTTTTTTTTTTTTTCTTCTGCTGAGCAGGTGTTAATTGTGTCGGTGGTGTCATCAGCTGCTATAAATGGGAGGCAGGTTTCAGACGGAAAGACGTCCACGGCCTCTGGAAGGCTTTGCCACTTTGGACAGGAGCATGGGTCGTTTTTCTTGGATAGACACAATAACCATTTATGTTGCTTGGTCCAGGTAAAATACCAAATCAGGTGCTAAGTACGAAGTAAACAAATTCTTCTTCTGGCTACCTGTTGGGTTGTTACACAGCTTTATTAAGTGGTTGATGTGTTGCCATAGGAACCAGAGTCTTATGGATTTGCTTTTGCGTGATGTCTTCGGTCGTTTGCATTATTGACATGGTATTCTCAGTTTCATTTGCCTGTAACAGAAGTAGTGTTTTGGACTTTCATCAGAAAGGCAAACCAGAGGTGATTTCTAAAAGTCATTGTTTTCGTAACCTTGAATGTTTTGGGGCATATTACACGCACGTCTATAGGTCGGATCAAGCGTCCCATAGATTTAACGAGTCTTGCGGTTTCTGGTCATACACAAGGGTGCTCTAGTTTCAGACAACCTTTGCATTTTTATGTTGGAAAGTAAACACTGAGATTTGTTTGGGGGCCCACTTCAGCATTTTTCATTGATATTCACAATGTGTGAGTTGAGGCATTTTCCCCACGTTCTTTGTCAAAGTTAAGGTCTGCCCACTACTCATGAATATGTATGAAGGCATCGTCACACTGAGGAGATGCTTTGAGGTGCCTTAAAAACCAAATCTTCGTGCAATCAAACTTTAAAGCACTAAAATGAAAACAAACGACATTTCAGTGTACGCGGGAACTTTTTAAACAAAAAAAAAATACATTTGGATGAACAAGAAACAATTTCACAGCTTATTTAAAAGGCACAATTTTGATTTGCAATGTATTTTGATAATGTGGCACTGCAGGGATATGAAATCATTGGCCAATATAATTCAGATTTAATGGGATGCACTGAACTTTGTTAGGCAAGTAAAAAAAACCCAACAAACCCCCACAACTCTTAATAAGATCCGGTATTCATCATAAATGTAGGTCTACAGCAGAAAATTGTAGAAATGAGTGGGAAAAATCATCCCCACTTTTCCCATAATGCATGACTTCTGGGCCAGTTCCTTTTAGCTGCAACAGACCACTCCAGATTAGCTCTTGTTCTGCACACCAGTGCCTGGCAGAAATCTCTCGCCAGCAGCAGTGGGGAGGCTCAGCCGAGTTCCTAAATCCTGCAGTCAACAGCCACCCAACTACTCTGGCCTTGATTACAATTTGTGTGCCATGGTGGCTGGCGCGGAAAAAAAAGGGCCATATGGAAATATTCAATTATATGTGCAGTTGGATTGCATGGGTGCGTTTACTGCAGAGTTTTAGAAAAATGCAATTTAACATAAAGTCGTACGCCGTCGCACAACACTATTCTAAATGTGGTCAACGTTTATGATGCGGCAGGTTGTAAAAGCAAAGCAAGCCCTGTACAAACATTGTGAACCGGGGCAGTAATCTTATTTCGCTTCTGTTCTTCTCGACAGTGAATGCATATAGATCCAACCTTTCAGATCCAATTTTCTCATTAGCCTGCCAGTGCCTTAAAGAAAGATGGATGCAAAAAGCGTTCATCCTATAACCTACACTGGTTCAAAGACCAATATAGGTATCACTGTTGGCAGACACTGGACATGATTAATTGCAATCCCAGGCTTTCTTTGTTGTGCCCAAGTCCACAATCGAATATCAGCAAAGCATGAGAGGAAGCTGAGGACAAATATGAGGAAGCACAATGTCATTGTTTTTCAGCAAAATGCATTAACATATTGACTTTGAGGCAGTGCACGCCAGTTACCTCAGGTCACCGTTGATTAGCCGGCACAAATTAGCTCAAGTCCAGTAAGACGCAAGATCAATTAAAAAAAAAAAAAAAAAAAAGCAAGACAGGAAAAAAAAAACATGCAGGATGTTGTTTTATTCAACATCTCCACGCGCTCGCTGTCAATAGCGAACATCACAATCATCTTCCTCAGCAACATCCACCGAGTTGTGTTTAACAACATTAAATTGTAAAGGGAGACTGCCATTAGAGGCTCTAGTTGTCTCACGTGGTTGTGTTTTGCTTTATAATGGGCCTGCAGGGCGACTACTGTGCACCGCAGGTCCACTTAATGGTGTGCTGATCTGTTAGAGCCCATTACTCAGAGAATCCTTGTCATTGCCCTTGCCCTTCCTCAGTCCCACACTTCAGCTCACCGGTAATGAGATGTCTGTATTTACACCAAGTCCTGATTACTAATGCAGAGGCAGCAAAATGGGATACCATGTCTACCACTCCCAGCTTTCATGTCTGACACCTGTAAGTGGGGAATTAAGAACGGTTACTCATATTGCACACACGCAGACACATGGAGCCAGTCTGCCCAAGCAACAACCGCTATTTCCTGAAAACACATAATGCATGTACACCGAGGGACGGAGTAAATAAAGCAAAAAACAAATACAAGAATACAACCTGTAGTGAGGTGTGCAGCGATAGTGAGACAAAACAACCAATCATTTATTTAGAAATTATATTTATGGATACATGGTTGCTGGGAGAACTTGTAGGAAGGTGGTTCAGGTGGCCATGGGTGAACAAGACTGTGATGTGCTGTTGTTGGGATGGTGGTTTGTGTAAAGTACTGAAAAAGCAAATACACCGTTTTTAATGTAGACTTAAATATTTTAGCATAAAAAAATATTTTAAATATATAAATATTTTTATCTAAGACCACATTTCTCCCCCTAATGTAACGCTGCATTTAAACTGAAAGACTCATCAGTTACAAAAGGCTTCATTTTCAATTAAAACTGGCAACAAAAGGCTTCAGGCGTCTTGGCAGCAGCAAGCAATGCAATGTCAGCACCGCGAGCGACAAGTTGAAGTTGAACAGAGTTTAACTTTATGCAAATTAGCAGCAACAGATCAAAGATTGGGATTTGATTTTCTTCGCACAGCAACAACTGTAGGCCACTACAGTTCATAGGGAACATCTGTTCCACTCCATACTGACAAATCAGGAGAAACTGTCCAGTCACTGTGGTCTCTGGTTTCCTGGAGCTGAGCGGTTCTTCGCTGTTTGCTCGGGACATGAACGAACAAGACACAGTGAAGACAGTGTCAGAGATTTTAGGAATATCAGGGGCATGATTAAGCTGCTATGCTCTAAAGGGTAAGTAACTATACAAGTTAAATGCAAACACCAGCCATGTGCTAGTTCTATGGGTTTCTATAGTATCAGTTGTTAACATCATGCCTGCCAAATAGCTCTGCTACAGACTTATTGCTGACCAAAGGGTGGAAGCACCAGTTGATGAGAGAGTTCACCATTTTGGTTGTCTCGTCAAGAGTTACACAGAAGATTCATTGATTGACATATGTCCGTATGCTCACTATGTAGCCACCGCTAACATCCAGCTACCTTTGTTTAGCCTAAAGACTGAAAACTGCGGAGACCGCTCGCTCTTTCCGAAGGGAAAACTATCTGACAACCTGCCTTTAAGCCAGTAGACATGCAAACATGCCAGGTGCATCGCTGTGAAAAGATGAAGAAGCACATTTTGCCAAATGTCAAACTTTTCCTTTCACACAATCTGTTGAGTCCGGTAAATCTAACGATCAACATGCTTCAGTCTGCGCAGGCGGATGCTGCAAGAAAAACTAATGAAATATGTTGACATTGAACGCTTTTCAGACACATTCAGCTCCATTAAACATTCTGTGACTTTGTAGATAAGTTCGTTGGAACGGTTTCTTAATTATGTTGACAAAAAAAACCCCAAAAACATAATCAAATTGGCAGTATGTCTGCAAATGAGTGCTAAGCATAATTTCATTGTGACAAGGTCGATCGTTTGCATGCAACTGCATTCTTTTGTGACAAGAACAGTCTTCAGGGTAATGTATTTCTACACTGCAGCAGAAAGTGAAATGTATAATTTGTGCTAGTTATGTTAACCTAAAGAACAAATAACGTACGTTTAACCCACTAGTGATCCAAAAATTTCAGCCTAAAGTCTCTGCTCGTGAATCCGTGATAGTCTTGTGGCATTTCCTACAGATTTGCAGTGTGAACACAGACAGACAGACAGACAGACAGACAGACGGCATTCTCAATGAACTGTTGTGAACTGTATTTGTTTCATGATTCAGGAGACCTCGGACTCCCCGTCTGACTTACACACAGTGTCCTGTCTTTGTTTACAGCATGGCTGTAATGGGGGCTCTGCAGACTTTCCTCAGTCAATACAAACACTATTCTGGACCCCGGCTGCTTCATAACTCGGCGGCGTGAAGCACACACACGCCTGCGCACACACACGCGCGCGCGCAATCACAGCGCCGCTGCTAAGAGTGCCTTAGGCTGTTCTTCTCTGGATGTCTTATCCATGTAGAGAAATATTAGTACATGGCATGGAGTGCATTTGATATATTGGGACGTTCCACTAGATTTAGCTTTGCTTGTACCACCAACATACTGTAGCCTTTAAGGATAAGAACATATGGCAGTTTTATTAAAAATGCCAGATGAAAGACAAAGATCTGAATTGGTTTCACTTGGTAGCATTTTAATCCTCAGCTGCTATCAGTCTTGTTGTGTAGGACCTACATGTTATGTCTTATTTGTGTAGGCTTCAGGTTTGATGTTTATTAAATCTAAATGTCTTTTGTGTCCTTTGGCAAACTCGGCAGGTAGTTGGTTCAAGGTTTCAGCTTTATTCTCATTACACAATACAGACTTGCACAATGAAATGCAGTTCTTCCCCCACACTGCACACATAAAAAAACTGTATAAAAACATAATCAAATAATATAAAGAGACTAAAATAGAACAATAAAATGATGAAAGTATATAAAAGTAGTACTTAAAGGAAGAAGTTAAACGTAAAACTACATAGTATTCATGAGGAAGATACACAGTTACGTATATTTATGTATGGCTACTTGCTGGCTGTGCTGCTGCAATGGCTAACATGCTATGAGAAGGACACAGTCCTGTGTTAGTCACAATAGCTCTTCAAGCTCCAGTCTATTTTCTGCGTACTGAAAGGTTTGCTCTGCCTTGGCATTGAGTTCTCAGGGTTGTACGTCATTTCAATTAATAAAGAGTCACTGAAGAGGAGAATAAAAAGCTCCTCCAGCTGGCTTGCTTGCAAACTGTCCGTTAGCGGACTGGGTAGCCTGGTCGGCAATGGGGCAATAAGGGCACACGGTTTATTCAAAAGAGATACTCTGGTATCGAAACTGAGGATCTTTCCTCTTTTGTGTTTTATAATGCGACAGGGGGAAACAGATTTCAAAGGTAAACACTGTCCAGGCGGCGTGCTATTGGTCGTTTATGTGTGTTTTGGGTGATAACGGATGCTGACTCTTTTCTAACTGGGCCTCATCAATGTGCAACCTTACACAGCCTGCTTCTCTTCTCCTCACCTGCCAATCATTTACTACATCACCTCACCAACACAGCATGTCAGGGGCTAATGCAGACATTTATATTTCCATACTGGAGAAGAAAATCTGATCAAGCACCCCCCCCCCCTTTACACACTCACTCCTGTAAATTAGTGTCCCAGTTCCACTGTCACTCCCTCTGCACTTTTGCGAAAGGGATGTCCTGCTGTGAAATCAACAAAGTGTTTGAAGACTCTGTCGCAGACTTTCTGGGCCTTTTATGAGCACTTTCTCCGAGTCTGCAATTCTGCAGACCTTGCTTAAGGAAATAACTCACAATGGCAAAACAGCAACGACAGTGGAAACGCACACTGTAAAAAAAAACAAAACCCAAAACCTAAAACTTGACAGAAGTCAGCAAAATGTGACTTACAGCTAACTGGACCTGTGTATAAGTTGCTGGTATTATGATGACATGATAGTGACTTGAGATATGTTGACCGACTGTATTTCTTTTCTTCTTTGGCAACAGCAAGCAAACAACCAACACTTCAATTTATTAAACTATGAACAGTATTAACCATTCACACTCCATGCTGCTTGGGGCTGTCACACCATCTTGCACTCACACACTTACAGTGAAATCGCAAGTGACTTCAGATCAAGTTTGGTTCAGCGCTTCAGGGTTTCGGGGGACATCAGGCCTGGACCGTTAATCGACTTCCTGTGTTTACTTTTTCAGAATGGATAATGTGCTTGGTAGGGTTGGAAGATAAATCTTTTCACTTAAGTATCACGATTTGACTGATTTCTTACACATTTCAATCAAATTTCTCAAACTAGAACTTAGTCTGTTTGGTCAATGCTAATCCATTTGGGAAATAACTATAAATAAGCATAACAGAAATAAGCATTTTGATTGCTATAACATCTGAACTAATGAAATGACGTGCATTGTTTGTGGAGATGTGACTCACAATGTGCTGTCTCCAGAAGGGTATGATTGCATTTTTTCCCCCATAGTTTAATGCTGAAAAGACAAAATCACAGTACACACAGCATTGCAATACAGACACCAGATCAGTATCATACCTTAAGATAAGCATATCTCACAATCACACTAATACTCAGATTGTCGTCTTGTTGCCCTTTTTTTCCCCACCACTGATTCTCTAGATCTGCCTTATATTCAATCTCCGCTCCTACCATGTCTTTATTTGGATGCTGTCCAAGTTGCCCTGTACCTGAACTGTGACAATCAGTCATTTGGATGACTAGTCCAGTTATTTTACCAACCTACAACTGGATCCAAAGTGGCACTGGCTCTCAGAACCTCTAATTAAGGGCACCATCTGAACAAAAGGCCATCTTTCCAGGTGTACTGTGTGGGCACTCTTAACAGCCAGTCTTTCATCACGGTGTATTAGAGTGCAACAGCACCCACCCGTACAGACTCGATTCAGGCTCTCTAATGAAATGCTCCATCTCTGTCATCAGACTGCCATTTTCACGATCTATTAAACCTCATACATTCATCGCACTGTTATGCATTATGTGCCGTCTTGACTTCTGGTATCCTGCAGCATTGTTTCAATTATGGGGAGCTGGGAAGCTGTTGCTGAAGCTTCATCAGGAAGTCATATCATGATTTTATGTTGTTTCTTTTTTTTTTTTAAGGAGTTTAAGACGACATCCTGTGTAATGTTCCACCTTGTACGGTGGCCCGTCCTGTACAAATCGAGGCAGGGTGATGAGTGAAGATCAGCGGCTGATGTTTAATGTATGCGTATTGCTTAGTTTTCTTTGATGTTAATATGTTTGCAGGGTTTAGTCCGACACACAACACACACTTCCTCTAAAGTTGCACTCCACAGAAATGACCACAGGGTTCTGGAATAATCTGCACCAACAGGGCGCTGGGGCTGCATGTAATGGCACGGCTTAGATGTTTATTGGAATTTAGACCACTGTATTTGCCCGCGAGGTACAAAATAAATTACAACTTTCCTGCTACTTGGATCATCCAATGTGACAACTTGGGGAACCAAATGCGAACGTTTGCAACCCTCAACACTGGATTTAAGAAATATTAAGTTGTTTTAATGAGGCTGAAGCTCCATATATGAATGCTATTGTAACAACCTTATCTGATGTATTTCGGTACATCCACTAGTGGAAGTTAAGTAGATTTACTAGTATTGTACCTTTAATCTTAAGGGCCTTTATTAAAGTATTTCCATTCCATTACATGCTGCTTCATACTCCTACTCCACTTTTTACAGCAGTGCACAGCTGTAACTACTGGTTATTTTTCAGATTAAATATAAATGGACATTGTAAAATGTAATGCATTGCTGAAGTTTTGAGCCCCCCCCCCCCACATTGGGGAAGTATAAATCAGTATGAATCTGATATAATAAAACCTACTTTTGTTATTTTAAGTGTATTTTCCTCACCGTGCATTTCTTAAAGTTGCATTTTGAATGGACATTTAAGTATTTGTAAATTGCTGCATTGATACCTAACCAAAAGAGTACTTCCTCGGCCACCAGCTGCATGAGACTTAAAAGTAAACCGTACACTGCTGTAATCATCATCCTCAACCTCAATCATATTACAAAGTAACCAGAACGTGTAACATTGCTTCTTTTCGACGGCTTTTAATTTACAGATTAACATTTTCTAAGAACTTGAATAATGAGCTACGTCTGTTCAGTAAAGTAAAAACACACAAACTATGAATCACTGCAAGAAATGAAATGGGAAGACTCATCTGAGTCATTTGTTCTGCTGACTGTGGTTGTGGGACAATGCCACATTGTGCAGCATATTGTTTATGTCACATTATTCAAACATTAAAAGATAATAAGGTACGCCTTGCTATTCAAATCACAAAGAGTCTTCGTGAATGGCTGCATGAATTCAAACATTTCTACATCCTCCCCAATCATAGATCATTGAACATTTATGGCAAAGAGCTGGAGGCTTTTCTTTCTTAAGAACAGTCCAATATCCCACTGCACACAGTTTAGCACACTTTGACAGCCATCCAGGGAGGATTAAAGCACTTCTGAGGGCAGACAGTCACGTTATGTTCACTGAAGTATTCAATATCATTTATATTTTAATTTTGCAATTGCTAAAGTCACTCTACATAAAAACTAGACCTGAAATGATTAGTTGACTAATCAGATAGCTTATCAGCAGACCTTTAATGAACTTTTCTGATAATAAATGAATCATTTTCAGGCAGTTTTCAGACAAAAAATGCAAAACAATCTCTGGTTTCTGTCTTTTAAATGAGACGATATGCTTTTTGTTGTTTAATTGAATATGTTTGAGTATTGTTCTGACAAATTATGATGAGCATTCATTTCACCATCTCTCTGACAATTAGATAATTAACACTTAATAGATGTGTCACAAAAAAATCTACAAATTAAGAAGCATATAAAACTATTCACCCATCAAGCTTTAAACGTCTTTCAAAACCTCTTTAATCTTTGGAAAAACACATAACCAGCAGCAAAAAAACATAATGTATTCCTTATTCCTTACATAACAGCACACCGCTGGTCTGCATGAGACATTCACAGACATAATACCATGACAGCACCAAAAAATGTTTCAAACATCACCAACGAAGGCACACGGCAAATATTTTACCGAAGTGTTTACCTTTCAAAGGGCTGAAGCTGAATTATTAATGATAATATTGGTTAACAAACTCCATAAACCAGAGGCTCTGCCAGAGAGAGTTGTCTGTTCCCTCGAGCTCATTGAGTGGGATGCACTGGATCATTAGAGGCTAATGTCAGTCTGGTTGAGGGTAATGAAAACATACAACCTCAAAAGGACGACATGGCGATAGTAGCGGCAGCTCGTGTAGGATATTCTCTTTATAGTTTGTCTAACAACCACCTACGATCTATCATGTCTATGACCTGCTAACAGATGCTTGATTTCAGTATTTTCTTCATTATTCACTCAAAGAAAAAAAGATTTCTATAATTTTGCAGCACACTAAGTCTCAGACTGACTCAAATGAACTCAAACGAAAGCACAGAAAGGCTAAAGTTTGCTTTTAAGTTTGATTTGGAATGGTTCATAATCACAGAGTACGTGCGAATATATTTTATACACTTCTCGTATTCACTAGAGCCGAAAAGACGAACCTAAAAATTGATTAGAAATGATTTTGATAATTGTTTAATTGTTTTAGACATTGTTCAGGCAAAAATGCCAAAACATTTGCTGGTTTCCAGCTTCAAAAATGTGAATACTGTTTAATAATAACTGTATATCAATGTGACTTGGGACTCTAGGAAACTTTTATCAGCATTTCAAACTATTTTCAGATATTTTCAAGATAAAGCAAGAAAATAATAGATCCATCAGTAATGAAAGTAATCATTAGCTGCAGCCCGACATTTCACTAAACTATCCTGACACACTAAACCAATCTGCTCAGCCGTATCTACAATATGATCTTATTTTCAATCTCCGCCGACAGTCCTTTCATCTCCTCATTGTCTGGAGATCAAGCGAACTTTCAGCGGCTCTAGGATATGGCTTAAACGAAAATAATTCCCTGTAAAATCCCTTTGTAAATTATTTTTATACACTTTCCCGCGTTTCCCCTTCCCTTTGCTTGTCGCACGGAACATGCCTAATCTACTTAAAACAAGTTGATAGACTGGTAATATAAATGAGACTGCTTGGCCATCTGAGGATCTGTCTTCATTAGGAGCGGATCTGGAGAGAGTTTCTATTAGCTCACTATCAAGATGGGGAGACTGTGAGGAGGAAATTACGCATGTCACAAGACAAAGTGCGGGCGGCCCCCAGCTAAGCCCAATGGAGGATGAAAAGCCTTAATCAACGACAAGGACTACCGGTGACAGGGCACCATGATCGCCCCATGTGTCTCAATGCAGAAGATTATATTCAGCCGCTGACAGATTGACACTTCCTCTGTGACTTCCTGGCTGAAGAGAGGAAAGAATGGCACCGCCACCCCATCCTCTCCTCTCCTCTTCTCTCCTTGCTTTGTTCGTTACTATCAAAAGGTCTTTCCCAGATTTGGGTCATTATTTTTTTTTTTTTTGTCTCGTCTGCAGGGGTAATAACACTTACTGCTCTTTGAAAGATAACAGCAGCGGAGCGAGGCCCGGGAGGGGACATATGCATGACTCGCCAACACAGTAATAAAAACAGTGAAATAAATTACAGTTATAATGGAGCCGAAGAGCTCAAAATATCGGAGGATGTTTTAATGTTAAATCCTTAAACTGAATTTAAAGGGCATGATCCATCTGAATGAAAATTCTCGCTGCTGTGTTCTTCCTTATCTGCTTCCTGTTTCGCTCTCCTGTCCTTGTCACATCACCGTTGCGAACTCTTCTGTTTATTTCAGCACTTTATTTGAATTAGTCCGATGCCATTATTCCAGGGCGCACCATATACATCCACCATTACGTACACCGTTATTCATCTGCTGCAGCTAAAAACAGTTCTCTACAGACAAGAAGAGAAGAAGAAGGTTCATTACTTTCGCCTGACCTTCCGAGCGCGGGTTCATTTACTCAAGGTGTGGCTCCAGCAGTAATGTCCACCGTTGAGCAGGTAGGACAATGAGTTCAGGGCTAACGTACATACCGACGTGACACTGGAGAATAAAAACAAACAAAAAAACATTGTCTGTGGGTGTTTCTCTGCCAATTCACGCTCTCGTGGCTCCACCAAAACAGTTTTCGCGCCTGTTGAGCCACGCATTGGCGGCAGCTTCATCCATTCCCAAGGTTACTGACCATGCCGCCTCGTTCTTTTGTCATTCTTCTCCTTCATGGGGCACTGGCTGATAATTAACTTGATTTAATAGCCCCGGTCCTTTGAGGAAACGGTGCTAATTAACAAACAAGGAGCTGATATTTTCATCTTACACTCAAATGAAAAGGGTGCTAATTGTTCAAATCGTAATCTAAAGCACAGACTCTAGTTTGTTTGCTGCATCTGAGCCAGTGTCTCTGTATGCCGTGCATCTTGCATAAAAATCAACACATTGAATATATTACTTTAACGAGTATTAACTTTAACGTAGCCGCATGCTGCAGGCCTGAAGAGCAGAGGAGCTTTCTAACAAAGGTCTCACAATGCACACGATGTTTAACGCTTAACAGTGGGAACATTGATAGGCAGGATTGGCACAAATACTGTAGTCATGTGACTCTAAACTTATACTGACGTTCTTAATTACTTTAACTTTCAGTTTTAAAAGTTCAATTTTAGTTAAAAGTTAAACAGTTGGAAAGTTCGTAGAGTTGTTTGTATCTTTTGTTCAAACAGAGGTCTGATAAGTAGGATTAGGATAAGGATTCGCAAAATACATTTAAATTGTTTATAGCCAGAAAATCAATAATGGCTACAATATAAAAATATTGATTTACACATTGATTTGTTATTATTCATGATATTTTTTTGTCAGAAATAATCAATAAGATGAAAATAAACAGTGCAACCTAAATCTTATTGGAAATAATATCAATAAAAGTTTATGGAAAACATTTTTTATTGAAAATAAAATTTTATTTAATGTCCAGCTATGAATAAGTAAATAATAGAAATAAATAAATGACATCATGATTATCAATGCCTGAATCTTCTGTAAACAGTCTGTTATTGAGGGAAGAGAATTAGCACATTGCAGTTTTTATTCCCAGCAGCTGATCAGCTTCAGACGAAGGACCAATAGGGGAATATAGAGAGGACGGACTTAATGCAGTGGGTCAAAGTGACGACATTATCTGCAGCAGCAGCAGCAGCATCACCAGAACCACTAATGACTCTAATAATGAGGCAGAGGATGGAGCACACAGAACTGGATAAATGCAGCAGGTGTAGGTATATAGCAGGGAAAGGCGCACACAGTAAAAACAATCGAAAATTGTTATTTGGGCAAGAAATGTGTGTCTGCATGCAGTTCAGAGAAAAGCTGATGCAGGACGTGCCTCATTGGACAGACCTCCATCATGTCTAAACCAAATATAAACTGGAGAAAATACTTAAAAGTGTTCTCCTCATTATCTGCTACCAGTGAGATGTTGAGATGGCTTGGAGGATTTCAGCAAATTGTGGCCACACAAACAGTTTAATTGTAATGGTATTTAAATGTTGCACTCAATGAATGTTTAAATAAAGGTTTGAAATCAGCCTTCAAGGATGTGTACAGTTGTTGAAAACGGTGCCCAAATAGGAGTCAAGGAGCAAATCTGGGTGGATCCATTAAATCTGAAAGTCATATTTTAAATTAGCTGTTTTCTAGATCTTCTAAGTTACACAGTTTACTCTTATACTGTTATGTCGTATTTGTACATGGTTCTAAATAATTTCCTTTTATATTCTTTCATTTATTCATATTTTGATAATGAGTCCGTGGAGTGAATTTGGATATTTTACTCTAATGATTCAACATCATTTTCTTCATTATTTCTGTACCCTGGCTCATTTAAAGGTTAACACCGATGTGATGTGAATGTGCCAAATTTAGCCAGAGGGCCAATTTTCATTTGCAGGTTGAGGCTTGATGGGAAGCATTAAATGAAACATTCAAGCGAGTCAAAAGGCAGGAAAAAAAAAAAAAAAAAAAAAGCTGATAGGATGCAGCACACATGATGCAACTATGTCGCATCTCTCGCAGTTTTTTAACCGTATCTCACTGAATATTGTAATTTCTAAATATTATATGTCATGCCAGGCATATCAAAGGAGATCTTTCATACAGCGTTATCTGCTCCTCTGCTATTGTAGATTTGCTGCATATTTCAGCGTCTACCAGGGGTTATGTAATGAGGCTTGTCGCCAGGGGTTGTGCTGACACAAGGGACCCTGCTCTCTTCTCTGAGTAAGTGCCAAGAAAGAGAACCTAGGGTTATAAGGAGGAGGCAGAGAGATTAAACGCCTGCTCCCTAAATCCCAAAAGCTTTATGTGGAGATTGAATGATCAGCAGTGAATACGGCATCCAAACAAAAGCAAGAGATAGTGTAGTTGCAGGACTCCTATTTGGATAAAGAGCTACAGTACTGCACCACAGGTACAAGAGGTGCTCAAGGATAAAGTCCGTGTCTATTCTGCGTCTCGACTGACCTTTACAGTGAAGAGCCTGCAGAAATAACAGTGGTGCAGTATATTCATGTAGGCTGTGGATTTTTTTTTTTGGGGGGGGGGGGACATATCAGCGAGGCTCAGTGACACTTGTCATCTTGATTGGTTGGCTGGGAGCGGCTGACGGGGGCAATGTGAGCCCGAGCTAGTCTGTCGCCTGTCTCCAACCCGGCCGTCTGCGGCGATTAAAAATGGCAGCGCAGTTAAACCTTCAACCACGAGCGCTCTTTGGGGTATCATGTCATGTTTAGTTTCAGGGTGATTCCTGATGTTGCATTCAAAAAAAAAATATATATATATACAAAAAAAGTTGATCTTTGTAGCAAAATGTGTTGTAAATCAGCGTTGAGAGACCTGACACCAACTCTTTGGAGTGACACTTTGTTAAGCCTTTGTTTTACAGTCTAATTACATTAATCTGGTCACTGCCTGCGTTCACTGATTGAGGGTCCTGTACTTATCCGTATTTGGGACATCTTCTGCTCGCATCTTGACTTTGCTTAAAGTCTTGTTGGATAAGCAGCAGCTCTCCACTTCAGGAGTGGGATCAGCGCCTCGAGGGAGCATCAGGATATATCTTTTGCTTTGAAGCTCGGAGGGCTGTACAGAGTTCATCCAACTGCCAGTTTAATGGATTGAGTCTGGCTTTTCAGAGGTGCCACAGAGACATAGCTATTTGCCGTGCTGGTTAAAAGTCGAGAGACAGAAGAGGCTGATCTATCCCCCCTCTCTCTCTTTCTCTCTCTCTTATTCTCTTGTTATCTGTGTGCTCCATTTATATCTAGGCTGATAGATTCATTTATTCACTGTGTGGCTGTGAAACCAGTAAGCAGGAAAAGCGTTTTAAAATACTGTGGCTGTCACTCATTTCAACATTTAGTTAGTCTCAGTGAGCGTGAAGTCAATACTGCATAGATTAGCACATCTAACCTTTCTGAATTGTTATCTCATTTCATAGTCACAAATGTCTGTCTTTTCAAACACGGCTCCAATAGAATACGATTATAGTTATGGGAGGTATTCAGCTCAGCATATCCATCATTTTCCAGTTGCTTAATGTCACGGCTAGGCTTTGGGGTGAGCTGGACCCAGATGCAGGCAGGCACAGAGATGCACAAAGATCTTGCAATCAGTTTATTAAGGGCTTAGGCTTACGCGTGGTCAAGGCAGGCAGGGTCAGAAACCAAGGTAGCCAATTCGAAACAAGGTGTGGAAGTATAACTTCAAAAACCAAAAAAAACCAGAAATCCAAAATCTCTATGACTATGGTCCAAGAAATAATCATGGCAAAACATGGGGTCTAACTAAACACAACTAATGCAAAGACAGAGAACAAAGGCAATGGCAAAACTTAAATAGGCAGGGGAGGGCAGCAAAACGAGAGACAGGTGAAATCAATGGGCTAATCAGAGGTAAGGAAACAAGTAGACAAAAACACACAAGGGAAACATTTTTCAAAATAAAACAGGAAACAAACAAATTCAACTCAAAACAAGAAACTCAACCCAAAACCATGACACTTAATGCCATGTGGTATAGTATATTTCACACTAAACCATTACAGGTATTGCCACCATTGGTAACACCATTGGTAACACCAATGGTGGCACTTCAAAACTGTGTTAACAGCGTTTTGGGAATAAAGCATTTTAATGCATGGCATTTTTATTTTAACAGAAAGTCAAGGGCAAAATAGCTGCAACACCAGTTGATAAATCTTTGAGGTGCATTGAACAGAAACATCCTGCAGAAAGGTCGAATGGTTTTTATTCCAAACTGCAGGTTAGTGGTTTCGACTTTTTCAAAAATATCCGGCTCGAGCAAATTTAATTTAACACTGTATTCGTTTGAGTTACTGCAACCTTGGAAACATCATTTTAGACTGAATGCTAAGGTTGTTATGTGTGCTAACATTACTGTTAGGCTTACCTTTATCCATACATCTTGCTTTTTTGCAGTTTGTATATATGAAAACATTAAAAGACTGGCATTTGGTAAGACGAAAACAGATGAAAACTTTGAAAACGCCCCCTGCGAGGCGTGGGGAGTACGAGGCGTGGCACGCCCTGCTCATATACACAGAGAACATTCAATTTGAACACATCATCACAGATCAAATATTTTATTTAATCCATGTTCAAATGGTAATTGACTTTCTGATAAAAAGCGACAGCAGACACCATGTTCCCAACTAATACTGTAGCTTGACCGACAGCCTCAGCTTATCACATATAATACAACAACAAACATTGACACACCGTATCACCATGAAGGAGCAGTTGCTTTCAGCTGAACATCAGTGAATCACAAATAAGGTTTACGAAGCCTATAAAAGTGTGTTACAGTATAACCGAGAACTGCACATTGTGACCCACACAACTGTTGCATGAAAGGTAACACTTACAGTT
Source organism: Datnioides undecimradiatus (assembly GCA_008933995.1). Classification (NCBI taxonomy): domain Eukaryota; kingdom Metazoa; phylum Chordata; class Actinopteri; order Lobotiformes; family Datnioididae; genus Datnioides; species Datnioides undecimradiatus. Next base: position 6,887,283 of record WARS01000071.1, on the reverse strand, counting down.
ACATCTCTACTGTTTATATGTGCCTATTAAACATGTATGTAATAATGTCAACAACAAAAGAAACTGCTGATTTGATTTTCCCACTTCCGTGTTTCTGTCACACTATTTATCAGCAAGTGCTCCAACTGATTATAATACTTAAGTACAGTATATGGCTGCCCTGAATACCAATTGTTTGGAGTCCAGGGAAAGTCAACAGCGAACATTATTCGGCCGTGCAGCTGCACAATTTGGGAATAGAGGTGTAACAAAACCTTGTTGATACGTGATCCATATGGATCCCACATATGGATTAGTGTGCATGTAAACAGTGGATTAATTGAAATTTAACCTGATTATTGGGAAATATAGTTTTACTGCTGCTACTTTTTAAAGTAATGTCGACAAGACAGATCCAGACTGTGTTTTATTCTGAGGTGACTGTGGAAGAGAAGGCTGTTACTTTGGGTATTTTCAGTGGTGTATCTGTGAAACTGTAAATGCTAGTCATCATAGAAATCTATCATAACACTGCGCTGTAAAAAAAAAAAAAAAAAAAAAAGCAGTGGCACATAAGACTGTCAAAACCACCTGAGCAACAAAGTCCTTGCTGTGCAACACGACTGCTAAAAAACCATTCTGTCATTAATTAACAGTTACCAACACGTTGGTTTCCATTGATTTTTCCTGTTCAGCCTGTTCAGCTGCAAACCTCTTCTGGTGAAACACTCACAAAAGATATATTTCTGCATGACTACTGGTTATCTGGTTTCAATGTAAAACCTGGATCCAATACGTGCTTGCTTGTAAAGTTGCTGTGGGGGAGCCAGAGGAGTGACAACGGATATTGAGCGGTATGGAGCAGCCATTCAGAAACATGATGCGCATGAGAAGAACAAAATCTGGATCCGTTAAGAGCAGAATAAATAATAATCACAGCATGTTGGTCCACATAGTGCACAATGTTGGCAAATGTTGACTATGGTGCTGCATCTGTGATGGCCCGGGCAGGAATAGAGTCAGGCTGATTGCCAGGGATTATGAGGCTTTTTTACAACACCAAGTGGGATTAATGCCGGACACACTCTTCCCTCGTAATGTTCCCATAATCTAAGATGATAATGGCACCATGAACACCGCAAAACAAATTCAGCAGTACCTTCACGAACACCGGGATGGAGTCAAACAGCTTCCTTGAACTCCACAAACACAGTCACATGAAACCTTTATGAGATGTTCTCAGGAGCAGAGTGCAAAGCAGAAACCCGCCTCCTTCACCAGTTGGAGGCTTTCTTTCTAGAAGGGAGGTTTAACATCCCACTACCCACAGTTCTGCAGAGGTATGTGGCGGCATTCGTAGGACTGAAGCTCCACTGAAGGAAAACGTTGGTCAGACTCTTTGCTGGGTGGCTAATATTCCCATATTTCTGTAGTTAACAGTGTTTGGTTTTAATGATGACAAAAGCCCCCATCTGACATACACCTCATTATGAAAGTGTGATGACAATATAACACATCAATCTCACATCTACCCAAGCACCTGAGCCTGAAATATTACAGGCAATCTTTCTTGTAACATTACTGTAACCAATAGCAACTGGTGCATTTTTCTCCTGGGGGGCTGTACCAAAAATAAAGCGGGCATGTACATAATCATGTGTCACATCAGTGTTTTGAAAGACACGAAAGGCCTTTGTTAGTAATTGCAGGTAAGTTTAGGCATCAGTTAGTACAATTTCTTCATAGAAATGATCTTTATCTTCTCTGGTGGTCTGCAACTCGGCAGCTTTGGGTGAACAAGCTCCGATCTGTTGTAGTGAAGAGGGGAAAACTGCACATATACAACAAGAACTAGAGTTGATTGGCAAAGATTTTTACATGCCAGGATGAAAAAACCTATTGAAACCTGTAAATAACATAAGATATGAAAGACTAGAACATTTTAAATCTGCATTTTATTGCAAATTATACAGTTTACTCCATAACTATAGCAAATATATATATATACATATATTTGTAATTAAGTTTTACTCACTGAAGGCTAGGATAAGGCGAGTAACTGGGTGGCTCAGTAGCACCTTTGTTAGCCAGTGACACTTCCAACATGGCAGTCGAAACTTAACTTTTATATTTTATCAGGTTTTTTGACATTGAGCTGATTGAACTTTGTGCCTTTCACAATCCTCTTCCTGCATGCAGAGCTGCAGGTTTAGCACTGGAGCTCTATTTTGAGCGACGATGAGTAGAATGGGAAACGGGAAAACGCCATAGTTCAAAACCTGTCAATATGTGCCAATTAACCCTCATTTAAAAAAGGTAAAAGACACTCGAAATTGGATTCTTGAGTTAATGGCGCGAGGATGTTAAGTGTGTCTGGGAAGCGGGGGGTTTTTTTTTCATTAAAGGAGGACGACACACAAGCCTTTTAAATTGGGTCCAAAGCAAAAACGCGACTTGCTGCCTCGCCTCTTATAATAGAACTCAAAAGTGATAAATAAAGGCCTAACAGCTTTAATTAGTTGTCAGTATGGGGTCTGAGGTTGTGAATCCTCCTCCAACTACATAGACACAACTTACCCCCCCACCACACACACACACTTCCTGCACCTCCTTCTCTCAATCTCAGTCTTTTTTGTGCCCCCTCCTGTATTTTAGCCTACTTTCTCGCATTGATACCCTCCATGTGTAAATTGAGGGAGGCATTTCAAGGTTGTCTCCATCTTTGATCGTCACACAGTGGAACCCATAGGAAATATCAAATATTAAAGCAACAGAGCTCCTCAGGAGTGCACACTTTGAGACACGGCATGCCATGAGGATGCATAGCGTGATGTTCAAAATGCAAAGCAGTGGTGTTACAGACTCTTCCAACGCACTTCCCCCGGGGATCCTCTTTCCACTACTTTGAACAGTTGGGTATTTGAGCGCATGAAAATTCCCAGAACCAGAGACAGGATAACAAAGAATGTAATCCAGGTATGTCAAATCATGTGCCACCAAGGGCAGAGAGTTTTCAGATTATACCTGCTGATTTCACTGAGGGGATGAAGAGATGAGGAGGGAGGAGGAAGCAATTAGTCAAGTTCATTTGGGGCTGCAGTGACAAAACATTTAAAATATACTCTCAGAGTGCTCTGTAGCATGAAAATGAATAGCGAGAAGTTCCAGCTTAGAGGTGATTTAGGAAAGCTCCGACTCTGAGCAAAGACAAGACAAGAACTTTTGTCCCAGTGAGGAAGTCTGTTCATTTCTAACTTGTGAAATGAGACAGTGGTGCTCCGAAAACACACAACTTTCAATATTATGACCTTAAATTACCATTTTATTTCCTTGGCTGGAAGCACGGTTCTCTGTAGTTGCCTCTCCAACATCTCGTTGATATGCACCAAGAACCTGAGCAGCACACAAGCTAATGAGGCGATTGTATTGGTCGACTGGGTTTAAAGAATAAAAGAAAAATACATACGTACATAAGTATTATGCTTAAAATCACAGCCACAAGGAGCATGTTCCAGCCATTATTCAGATGTATTACAGCACACAAGCCTTCATCAGAACACAAGAGCATCCTCCTCCTTTTATAAAGAATAAGCAATCATCCTCAGGTGTGTGGGGGAGGAACTAAATGACAATCAACAATAATATAGAGGGGGCACTTCTCATCAAGGGCCTTATTTATACTTCACTTCATGTGTTTGAGCTCAAATCTGATCGCTCAAACCAAATCTTAATGTGACAAATTTTAAAAAGGTCCATATTCACACGTCTCTTCACGATGTAATGTTTCCATGCGTGAATATGTCAGCAAGCGACAAGCGGAAGCAGCCACTCAACAGCTTTCGCATGAAGCTCTTGAAGCGTTTATCTGACGTCCTTCAGATGGGGTTTTTATCTGATCCCTGATCAGTTAAACCACTGGATGATCTGTGTGGGTGAAGGAGCAGCATGACTCAGAACCTGGAAGACGACAAAACCTTTGTCCTGCTTGTTCTCCTTAAATCAATTCATCCTTGTGTTTCCATTTATGGCTGCCGTATGGTTGAACTGTTGTTGTTGCAACCACGGACGTAAACAAGTGCACAGGTTACGTTTCTTCAGAGTTTTCGGCAGTGAGCTAACATCTGGACTGAAGTACAGCTGACCCTAATGTGCATGGAGGCCAGAGAGACATGCAAGAAGATGGATTTATGATCTATCTCGCAGAGACCCATATGTGAATAAACATAAACAAATGTGCATTAAAAGCCTCTACAGTTTGATTGGGGCCAATAGGACGCAAATATCCATTGCACCATGACATCAAATCCCACGCTGAAACATCTCACACAACGATTTCTATGAAAAACTCCGAACAACTGCTGATGCTTCGCTGACCTCTTTGACCAGAATGTTTGGTTATAAATGTGGTAACTGGTTAATGCTTTCTGCAAAATGCACTGATGCATGACTGCACAGTTTGCTGTCAAAACAAAAACTTTCTCTTGGTCGATATTTAGACAGTTTTTCTCAGAAACAGCAGTGAAAGACGATACTTGCGGCCTTTATTTGTGTGGATACGATAAATGTTTCATTACACCTCATCGGTTTCATGTTAGGAGGAGGTGGAAATGAGTCACAACTCTGACTGGTTGCATGATTTCTCACTTGCTGTATAGCGGCAGGAACTACATAAATACGCTCACTGTTGTTCATCGTCCGATGACGCAGACATCTCAGCAACGGAGAGGAGTCTGTTATATCCATTAATACTGCTTCATTGTCTCACAAGGTCCAATGGTAATGAAATTAATTGAAGCTGCGGAACAGTGTTGATGCTGTAATAGCATTGATTTATTGAGTGAGAAATACAAACTGGTCCCTAATGGGATGAAGATCAGCCACAAATATCACCTATGTACAATCTAATCTGTCTGCCTTTTATAGCGAACATCCACAGATCAATTCAAGTCCTCACTCTTAACCTTTGTGCATTATACTACCAATAATGCTTTCATATTTAAGGGGATTTACTCTTATTTCATGTGATCCTTTTGTCTAAGATTTCATCACTGGTGCATGAAAGCTCTGTTAACACACCCTCTGGTGCAGTGATGGTTATAATGAAAGCAGCACACTCTTGGCCTCTCAGAGCACATGATTTGACACCCCTGTTGGAAACTGTGATGTCACCCAAAGACAGTGCTTTCACAGGGGTGAGGATATTTCATTTTCTGGGTCAAAGCCTCTGGCCTCACTGAAACTTGGTAAAGCTCAAACCAAAAGAACATATATTCTGTGTTTTTTCACTTTGTTGACAACAGAGAAGTTCTTGGGAGAGTAACTTGATCAAATGGTGGTTTTGCGGTTGTTGAGACGGTTTATGTGCATAGAAAGCAGCATTTTCTGTATCTTGAGTATAAGTCATTTGGAAGTCATCTGTCTAAATAGTACAGCGGGTTCATAAAACTTACTGCGAAATAAATACATAAAAAACAATAAAAAAAGAAAGAACACTTTTCTTGTTTGCCTAAAATTATCCCCCTTGAGTCTCTGTGACAGATAAGGAAGAAGTGACCTGACCCCGACTCCAGCAGCGCTCTCAGAGCTGAGAGAAGCTATAGGGGTTATTAGAGTTCACAGGAAAATGTCACTGCGAGCACATTAGCTCTCTGCTCTTCTCGCGTCTACTGTCAAATGTCAGTATGCTAATATTCAGAAATTCATGTCATCAGTATTATAGCTCGCCACATAGGGATGGTTATCAAAACTCTGTATTAAATGGACCCTGGGGCTAAATTATCAGACTGAAGTTAAGTTAGGCTCTTCTGTCTGTATTGGATAAATCAATTTCAAATCCAGAAGAGAGGGGACCCACCCTACAGCCTCTGATTGGCTAGTGTTTCTGGTTTGGTTAGTGTTATTGGTTAACTGGTTAGATGGTCTGAGTGGGAATATAATGTGCGTGTCAAAGCCAGTCAGAGACAGAGGGAATACAAGTGGAAAAAAAACAGTGCCACGCACATGCACACACACACACACACACACACACACACACACACACACACACACACACACACATACACACACACGCACAGATCCTGCCCTTAGAGAGAGAACACGATGCTCAAAAGCCTGCTTACTTTTTACAACAGTCGAAGGGGATGATGTTTGTAGCCACGAGTGCATCTGTTGCATCTAAAGGCACAAATCATGAGAAATCTTCCCAGACACCGAGCGAAAGTGAATCACACAGAGGCATTATCTCCTGTTTTCGTAGCTCTTTTAGCTCCATCCACATCACTTATGTTATGCACGCTTAGAGCATAGCGCCCACATAGAGTAAACTCAATTATCCAAGCATGGGTAAATGATTTAAAGTAACTATTAGCAGATTATTTAGCTGCATATATGGGTGCGATCATAAATTCAGTCTAAGGCTGTCAGATCGTCACCCACTCACCCCCACCAGAGACCTCAGTTATCACATAATTGTCTGTGATTTGTTCAAAAAAAAGTGCTGACTCACTTATTATATTGTTATTCAAGAATGTTAATTTTTCTGCAGTGCATGTGAGAAAGCAAAGGTTATTCTGTTCTTAATTTGTTTCACTTCTTCTCTAAAAACAAAACAAAAACAAAAAATTATAAGAAAACCATTAAAATATCAGATCAGTTGCAGTATAGGCAGGAGTAGAAGAACAGCTCAGTTCTGAACAATATCCATCTGTAAAGCCATGCTAGGCTGCTGCTGCTGCAGCGTTTTAATAGGGCATCTGTCCTCTGTAGTATCCCTGTGTGCATGTGGTTTCTTCATGCACATGCTAAGGCAGATAGGATCTGATGAAACATTAAAGTTTCAGAGAGGGTTCGTGGTCTCTGTGGAGAGTGAGCAGATGCTGAATGTATGTTCCATGGTTTAAATCACATTTCTAACCCCTTTGGGCATTAACCGAGCGCGGAAATTGTGTAATTTTTGAAAATAGCAACACGGCCAAGATGCAGTTCCCATATGGGTACCTTACCAATATTTATTTGCCACCTTTGCTGTGTTCACGTCAGATGAGTGAGTTCCTGATTTTATACAGGCGCTCGTGTCTTGATGTGAAATCTTGGCAGCCTATAGAACCACCACCAGAGTTGATTAAATAACCCAGGTTTGTCTTGGTGAACTGACTGCACGTCAAGCATTTATTGCCAAAACTGACAAGGCTGCTTCACAGATAGGCACATATCTTAACAGCCATGCACACGCACACATTTCCACACATAACGGAAGGATTTCACTGCTGTATGATTAAGTGAATACGACAACCCTGAAGGAGAGATATAATGTATGCCATTTGGAGGAAACTTTGAAACAAAATGCTGTATTGCACCATGAGGGCATCACGGAGCTCAGACCCAGTAGTATGAATGAGCCTTCATATACATATATATATATATATATATATATATATATATATATATACACACACAGCAAAACTAATACAAGAGGCAAAGATTCAGCTGCATCAAACAGAATATCAGACCCAACTTATACATGAAAGTCTGAAAAAAAGAAACCATGTTTTCAAGTAACGCTCTCTCTTTCAAGCACAGAGGATTCCCACACTGAAAGAAATGTCTGAGAATTTGCGCAAAAACACTGCCCGGCACATTTATATTACATTAATGATGGACATAATTCACCTGCGATTTGCGAACACTGATAGGTTTTGAAATCTGACGCTCCGGTAAAATGTGTGTGAGCAGAAAAGTCACAAATGGAGTTATTAGAACTCGATCCTGAATGTGAACGTTTGCCATATCTGCCACAAACCTCGTTCTTGATTTAAAGGAACAGGTAATTTTGTTTGTCCTGCACCTCTTGGAATATAGAGTTTATATATTTTGGCTGTAGTTCGTATTTTGTCTAAAACTTTGTGCTTGAAATGTACAATCCAGTTGCAGGAAAATCAGTGCAGTGAGACTTATTCTTATGTTAGCAGCTACTCCCAAGTTTCTACTTGTTAGTGGCAAAAATGTTTTTTTTTTTCCAGGGTGATGCACCTTTACAAAAATACTGAAAACAACACCCAGTCAGCAGTAATTTAGCCAAAAAATCTAAATCTTTATTTACTTGTTTACTGCTTGCGCTTACAGTTGTTTGTGGGGTAAAAGACATCATTTTCTCAGGCGTTCCACATCCTCTATTCCAAATTCAGAGTCAAAATTGATTTATTTACTCCAGCCTAAATCGTGGCTGGATTGAGACGTATTGAATCAGCCGAAAATAGCAGCGCTATCGAATCCACGTTATTAATTTTGCTCCACGATACCTCGCATGAATAACGGTCACGACCTCTGGCTATTGCTTTCACTGAAGCTGCAAAACACAACCTGCCACACTATAAATCCATAATAAATATAATATAAAAGTGCAACTTGTTCCTAAACTCCATAACATTTTAACTGACGCAAAACTAATTTTGTCACTGTCCACTTGTTCAAGTCTTCCTTCCATATACCGGTAGTAGAAGGCAGAGGAATGATCACATTATCCAGTTTAAGGTGTGACAGGCTGTGGTCCTACATCTTCCCTAAAAAGCTCCCAGTAAAAGGGAAATCACATGTAGCACACTGCAAACTCTTGCAGATGCTGCCTCAGTGAAAGGAATAGCTGGAGGTTGCACTCATAATTGTTTGTTTGCATTAGTTTTGTTTGTGATCATAGATACATATTGATGTCTGCAAGGGAGAGATTCACAAACCCAACATATGCACATGCTGCCACACACGAGCACGCACACGGTGCTTTCCAAAGCTGCATTTCTATCAGGTGTGCTGGTTGACTGGGCAAGCGTTTAGTGTTTGTGTTTGTTTGCGTCTGCCACAGGATGGCCGATCCATCTGCTGCAGTCACCGAGACTGATGGTGAGATTCCAGTGTCCAGTGGAAAGTGACAAAAGAGGGAAAAATAACTGCAGCCCATATGCTTAAGGACAAGAGAAGCCATTAGGAGCTGAGAATTACTAAGCAACCTCACTTCAAAGAGATGAACAACGGCGCTTGGAGCGTTTTCTCTTTTGTCATTGTGCCCGTCTTGTCTCAGACTCTCAGCACCATCAGTAGACCATTAATAAAGTGCCACAGAACAATGCAGGCGGTGACTTTTTTACCAAATTAAGAACACACGCGTGCACTGTAGGTTCTTGTCTCTGAATTCAGATTTTTAACACATCTGATTCTGTATTCGTCAAGCAAGCTTTAGTGTATCGGCTGAGCATTATTACCACGTTAATGACAATGAACTGCTTCTTTAACCTTGTTGCACAAAAACTAAAAAGAGCTCTGATTATGCTGATTATGTAAGGAAATTAAAGTGATTACTGTAATGTGGAAACCTTTCTAGCCCTCACAGCGGTTACAACATCACGGACCTTTAATGGGAGCACCGCAGATAGAACAGGTTTATTCTCTGCAGTAATTAGAGCTGTTCAGAAATGTAGCCCGGTCTTTAAGGAGAACGTTTCTTAATTGCTACCTTTGTCGCAACATTGCTGCCGTTTGAAAGGATAATAACAGCCGGTCAAAGTAATTGTTGCTTTATGAATTCATTTGTTGAATTGTACTGGAACGCTCTCCCCGGAAACTGGTTATTGTTCTGCACTCAAAGCTGTTGCATCGCTGCACAGATGCTGCTAAATTGTGTTGCGTGACAAAAAAAACAAACAAAAAAAAAATTGTTAATATGCTCCAGAAAGAAATAATTTCAAAATGTGAGTGAATGATTTGCAGCCAGGGGAGACTTTGGATTCCAGGAAACACAATTAAAACCTAGAAGAGTGGTTCTGATTGTGTATTAGTGCAATTAAAAAAGGAATAATAGGCCAATCTATCATATACACCTTTACGTTTCCTTGTGAGAGGCAAGCGGAGACCTGAATCCTGCCCCCTGAAATTGATATGCTGGTCAAAGACAGTGATTACCATGCCTGCGGTTCTCCCTCCTACGCCTTTCCTGTCAGAGGAGCAGAGATAATGCGACAACAGACATTATTTGGCCTTACTGTGATCATGTTTTACTAATCGAACAGAGGCAAAGATAACCCAGCTGTTTCAGCTGCCTGGTCCCGTCAGAAAACTGCGATAAACCGACCGCATTGCCATGTATGTGACCACAGATACATCCATCTCACATAAAGACTCCGTGACAGCAGATGAAAAAAGCCCATCTTGTTTTAATCAGCGGAGAATGGGTCGCTGCAGATTTGGAAATTGCATAGTGAGGATAAAAGCTATAAATGCAGGGGCATGCACATGCAAACTCTTCACAGAGGCATTCTCTATTAGGCTTGAAACAAATCATGAATATCTATCGAGTGCGCTCTGCACAGTGATCTTCACTTCCCATCAGAGCTCATGTGCACTTTACTCTAAAAAAATATTTAGGATTTAGTGAAGTAGCTCCAAGTTGTCTTTTTTCTCAACGGAGGACGCGTAGGGAAGAGCAGACACTAATTTAATGAAAACTATTTTTTAATGTCACCACTTTTATGTCTGTCTGTTGACTATGAAGTCAGCAAATGTTACAAAATATCAGGAAATCAGGAGGAAATGCTAGCCTCGCCCTTTTGAAATGTTATAAAATCTACCTTCAAGCACCTCTAAAAATGATTAATTAGCACGTCACAGAAGCAGGCTGGCTGTTTCCCTTTTTTCCCCCCAGTCTTTGCACTGAGTAAAGCTAGCTGGTCTCTGGTTATAGTATCCATTTTCTTGTCTTGGCTAAAAAGCTATTCAGCATATTTCCAAAAATGCCAAACTACTCCCTCATTTATTTTTAAAGCGATTTCACAGCATCAGCTCTCGAATGAATCGTACGTTTTATTTGTGTGACGAGAGAAAATGTAACTTACATGTTGCCAGAAAAGTTAATGAAACATCCTGGGACCTTACTAGTCTTATCTCTCATCTAGCGTCTCAAACTTTGGTTACTAAAGATGAAAATAAGAAGTATAGATACACAGATATCAGTCCAAAAGAACAATCTCAAGCCTTGAAATGTAGATACATTCAGAAGGGCGAGCCTTTACACCCATTGCATGCCTAATCAACATCCACTGAGAGAGTTCTGGCTCATTAAACAGGCTCTTTGTGCTGGCATTAATAATGCAGAGGCAATGTGAGAGCCGTGATGTGCTCAAAGACCTGCCATCTCGTTAATGCACCATTAATCACGCAGGTTAAGACAACAGCCTTGGGGGCAGTTGACCCCCCTCTCTTCAGGGGGTGCGGTCAGAAAACGGGGCACCTGTTCTTCTTGTCCCTGACACTTATCAAATCCACCTGGAACAGCCCGGACAGGTTACCGGCCGATTCAACAGTGAGCAAAATGAAGTCAGGTAATAGAAGCAGTTACAAATGACGTCGTGTAGTGTATTGTACAGTATTTACCCTTATTTTCACCGCACTCCTTTTGTGTACTGCACATTATTTCCATTTTAAAGCTTGCAGTAACAAGGTGAACTTGACAAATTTGGGTAGAACGCTATCACCTTGAGAGGAGTGCATTAGGAAAACAACAGGGTGTTAATGAAAGCAGCTCTGACTTTAATCCTTAATTCTCTCAGAGTTTCTGTATGTGTATAATCCTTATCATCTGTTTTTGTTTCACTTAAGAATTATCCCTGCAAAAATGAAGGCGCACACGCTTTGAGTTGAACACTCCTCTCCACCGTCAGTATGTTGTGGCTCTACAGAAACAGCTCAACGCCAAAGAGAGTTTACTTGGGCTATTAGTTTTACTGCTGCTTCCAGTGATTTCAGAATATAAGGTGAATGAATAGAAGTAGGGGCAGAAGCAATCACAAGGGACAATAAAGTGACCTGAATCATCTCGACTTTTTTTTGCACCCACATGGGCATTGCCACACTTTATCTGACTGCATTTCCCTCAACTGGGGATAGACTGCTAGTTTGAAGGCTTTTCTGACTCGCTCCCATTCCCTCTTTACTCCTACCTGCTTCTCGAACTGAAATCAATGTTCCAGCCCTTTCATCCTCTCCCCAGATTGCCTCAACCAGGGCAGAGTCTATCAGGCACCACCAGACTGACATTTCCCTCTAGCTGCAGCACCTACGGGGGACTCCATAACTGACTCAGGCCCCCTAGGGATGGATAATCCTAGGCTAAACCCCCCAGATTCTGTGATTAATGATATGTCTACTGGTTGTGACCCTTGTTCTCTTGCTGTGATGCCTCATGTCGCGCCCAGGGAGCTTTGGAGTGCTGACAAGGGAGACCTGTACAATTATGCACTGGCACAGCAAAGCAGCCCCCTGGCAAACATAGACAGAGCTTGACAGGACCTTTATTAGCAACAAGACATGCAGTGCATATACAGTACTGTATACTAAGAAACAAAGCCGGAGTGTAGTCGCAGTCATCTATGCACTGCCGTAGCACTTTACAGCATTCACAAATGGTGTAAATTTATTCAGAATGTAAACTCACATCTCTTCCATCATACATACATGTATTCCGTACATAACCACACATACCTGTACCCTGTGGAGTGTTTTCCATCAAATCCACTGCACTGCATTGTATTCTCGAGGCCTTGCAAATGTGTCAGATGCATTTCCTTCCACATAAAACATTTGCTTATGTTTGGGATATTTTCAGACCTGCAGCATTTCCAACAGCTGTCAGTTTCCTTCCTCACCACTTTAGTACATGTATTTTACATTTCATGATGCATTACTGCCACCAACTATTAACCAGTGCAAAAAAACCCATCATATAGCATGTATGCTTTTCCACCATTATGGGCCTCACCTAGATATGTGTTCTTTGTGTACTAGTAGAGCACAATATAAAGCCAAAAATAGATGAAACTCATCATCACTTTGCTCCAGAATGAAACCAGTGGTCCACAGTACATCTTCAAATTCACCTCTGTGGGTCTGTGTGGTCATTATGAGCTCTTATCAATATCATTATTACCGTCATCAGTCTGATTTTCCAACTCTCATTCATTTCTGTCTGTTGTTTCCGTTTTCATCTGTATTGTGTGTGAAGTGTGACATTAATAAAACTGAGTGTACTTGAGTTAATTACCACTAACTAAGGACTAGAGGTGTTGTTTATTATATTACACTTGTTTGTTGAGTTTGCAAAGATGTGCATGTCAAGTGAACTGAAAACTCAAAGTGCCTGGAGGTTTGTAATTCAGTCTGAATGTATTTGTCAATTGAGGACTGGCAGTCTGCCCAATGGATGCTAGAAAACGCTTATTTATAGCATTAAAAGTCTCTGAAATGGCTGTTTTGCATTTAGGCACTAAAAGGCTTGTATATGTGGAGATTTTGATATTTTAAATACAGATTATTTATTGGTTTACAGCAATAATTTTAGGTGTGTCCCAGATTGCCAAAAAGTTGTCTGCAAACTTCTGTGTTAAGTTGTTTTTTAAGGTTTTACTTTCAGACGCAGTGAGAGCAGTAAGTCAAAGCCAACAGCTCCAGAGGGGCTGCTCGGTGACCAACAGATAAAACTGTGAGTGTACTGTGCAGCCTCCAGCTGTGACTCTGTGAAGCTGTGAGAGCATACAGCAGGATGTAGCTGAAAAAGAGCAGTCGTGCTCAGCTAACCTAAAAACACAGGAGTGGTACAAAAAACATTTCACACATGCACCATCAAAGCTTAATAATGTTTTGTTCTTTTGATCCTCCATAAAGGAACACAGTGGATACTAATAGATACCAGAAAGTACACTTACTGGTTAGTTAAACCAGGCCTGAGCACCATTGTTGAGACCCCAATTCACTTCTTGGTTGCAGTGCTTCTGGTTTAGCTTCGATTCACATAGCAGGTCGTGCTCCCAAGGGGAAAGCCAGTGAGGGATCATGTCCTGGAAAGTAATTTAGTCAACAGGACCCCGTCTCCTTCAGCACCAAGAGTGAGAAGCAGCAGTAAAAAACGCTGTTCTACATAATGAAACGTTGGCAAATGCAAAACTGATTTTCTTTTGAGTTTCCTGACAATTACAGCATACTGTTCATTTTTTTTCCTGCTCGGGGTACACACTGCAATTGTTATAATGAAGGTGCAAATTATAGAAATCGAACAAATGATGATGACCTCGTTGAAAGTGCAAACCTGGTCATTTTTATCCACGGGAACAGCAATTCTTGCTCGTCAAGTACTCGGTCGACAAAGTTTCCGCACAATTTAGAAAGGGAGCATAACAAGGCAAATGTTTGAGAGCAAAGTTTGGGATAGTCATCCTGAAGTCTTGTATAAATTTGAAGACTCATCTCCTCCACAGTGCTTAGAAAAGGAAAGTGCTAGTTTCAAGTGTCATTATTTCACTCTTGAGCAGCTAATCTCCTAAATAAGTTGACATCAGTACGAAGTTAGACTAATAAGCTGATGGGAAATAAATCTATTTCAAATGCACCTTAGATAACCACACAGACAGCACCTGATGGGCTCAGTGAGCAGCTTTTGTTTTTCCCCATCCAGAGCCAAAAGATCAGCGTACAGTATCACTTGCAGACAAATTATTCTTCAGTACTAATCTTCACCGCAGCATCACCCAGTATCCAGCTGTCCCATATTTCACAAAGATACTCATACAAATCTTTTACATGATCCCTTTATGGATCAAAGTCTTTTTTTTCAAAGCTTTCTTCTCAGAAAATCCCAATTGCTCAATCAGACACCTATTTCCGCAGAGGAGCCTCAAGTTAATGACCCTGTTTCTCATTTGGGCTCCTCCCTATTTTCCTCTGGCGTTGAGGGTGAATGCTTAATCTTCAGGGGAAGCTGTCAGAACATGATGAATGCTAGCAGTAGACTGGCTCTCAAAACCCGCATTAATTTTTAAGCACAATTACTGGAACAAAAATTTTTAATTCAGCTATGTAAGATGACTGCAGAGGCACACGCAAGAGGTGGAAACTTGCGCAGGGGTCTGCTGAAACTGTACCTTCGTGTCTTTGAATACAATCGGTGAGAAACGTGAAACGGAGACGGTTTTCACAATGATCTCCAAGCGCAGATGGCAGTGTTTGGGGGCTGCTAACCTGTCCAACTCGTAGCTGTGGTTCGCAATCAATGTCCCATTCATGCTCTGCCTCATCTCCTTTGATCCAAGAATTAACGAGACAGATGAAAGGAACAATTATCAGGTCCCACGCTTTACTTAAAGAACTAACAGAGTTAGCTTGGTTTAAGCTGAGCTTCAATGCAAAGAGAGGTCCTTATTCTCCCAGTATCTGCTGCGGAGAATTCAACGAAAGAGACTGAGGGGAGAGATAAAGAGGGCTAAGGAGGCTGTGATAGAGCAGGGAGGGGTGAATAATTAATGGCTTGTATTCAATTGTAAAAACCCAAGATGCACACAGCAAGCCTGTAAATATGGATACTGCAGAGAGACTGAGAGACTGAGAGAGAGAGAGAGAGAGCATCATTTCAAAATTCCAGCATGTCAAAGGACTCTGAATTGAAGGTGCCGTCTTTCATCCCTCTGAAAATGATGTTTCAGAGACAAAGACCTTGAAGTTTAGACACAAGGATTTAACAGCAGCGAGACTATACAGGAAGAGCCCTGGAATCAAATATGTTTCCTGCTGAAAGCCACAGAGGAGGCACAAGGCCGTGCCCAGAGTATCTACTGTTACTGTGTATTGACATGGAAGACATACTTTCTATTTCATTGCAGTTGGCGAAGGAGAGCAATGAGTCATCTCAACCTCGAAATTATTTATCGTAACGGGCTTTTTGTTTGTGGTCATGATGAATCTGACGTTGTCTGGTGGATACGTTGACAACATTTAACCATCTATTTCTTTAATATTTATTTTATTATATTATATTCATTGCTCATACTGCTATTTTATAATCACTAGTTACTGTAGATTGTTGTTGTTTTCAGCCATTGGTGCGTCCCTGTGATCTAAATTAATTAAATTGTGGCTGCAAGCTTAATTTTCTTTTGTGTAAAGGTGAAATTGTGTTCATCTCTTTCACTGAAGCCTACTGAAATATAACCATAACCAAAATGCCAACACCATACACATGACTGCAGCTAATTATTGAGCTCATTATCAATTAATCCTTTTCTTGGTAAACTGATGAGAAGACAGGTTCTACAGCTTCTTGACAAATACAGAATAAGCAGCGGCGTGGGGACATTATTCTTGCATTAGGTTGTGCTGGTTCTGAGTATACAGTATGTAGACTGTGTTCAGTGACTCAGCTTTGGACACTGAGCTCTGGCGGGACTGACGGACAGCTGGACAGGCCATCATCACGTCTCATTTGGCCATTAACACCCTCCATCACTGCAGCTCGCTGTCACAGATTCAAAGTTCCCTGAGAGGAGCTCCTCCTATAAACTCTGAGGGCAGTCACTTCTCAGTCCTCAAACAGCCTCTGTAGCAGATCAGGTCAGGGACTTTTGATGGCAGTCGGATCACAGCGGACAGGCCCTGTGGCTAAGCTCGGGGCCATTGTCACAAAGCCATGTGCTGGACCTGCTCTGGGAAATGTATGTACTTTGACTTGCTACAGTGCTTCTTGGAAGTGAGAAGCTTTTGTGAGGTCAAGTTTTCAGATTTTTTTTTTTTTTTTTTTGTTCACAAAGTCAAGTGAAGTGCATTTACATAGCCGTTAATCACAATTATGGCCTTGAAAGGCTTCACAATAGCGGGGCCATAAAACAGTAAATGAAAAGGACAACCCCTCCAAATCAACCTCAACCCGTAAACTGAGCGCACAGAGAATAACTACTACAAAAACATCAATTAGGACAAAATGTTGTAAAGGAAGCCATGGTGCCCTATTATTTCTATGACGCACAGACGATGGAGGAGTGCAGGCTAAACATGAGAGTAGCCTCCGTCAGACCAACTAACCCCTATGTGTTCAAGCTGCATATGGAGGCTGCAGAAGATGTGTTTGATAAAAAAATAGTCTTGAATTGCACCAAATTCACAAATATTCATTAAGTTTGAAATTTTTTCCTATTGAACTGCTTAAATTGTAAACATCTAATACATGTTTAGACCCCATTTCTGATGATAAAATGGGCTTGATTCATAAAACACAGAATCCAGATAGATTAAAACTTGTAATTTAGAGAAAAATAAAACAAAACACCACCACACCACAGCTTACATGAAATCTTGAACTTGCTTTTACGGCTTTCGTCTTTGCTGCTATTCTGTACAAATGCTATTTCCAAGCCACTGTAAAATTCACTCGACTGTTACAGTCATCATGCACTGTTTGCTTGCAGCCCTCTACTGTACCTCTCTAATGATTTGCAAGGCATTTTCTGCCAAGATCCACCGAATACTGCTTGGAAGAGGAAAAAAGAAAAGTGGCAGATTTTAATAAGAGCGCACTGGCAGCCCAATTAGAAATGATGCAAAGCTTACAACCTAATACCCTTTGATTCACTGTTTGTATTCCTGTATTTAACTCTCACTTCCACTCCTCTTGGCACTCTCATAACATGCTCTTTCAGCCATACTCCAGTTGCCCAGCATGCACATTTGACAAGAAGAAGGGCAAAAAAAAAAATAAAAAAAAATCACTTTTATAAAATCTTTAGTCTGGGGATTAAATCCATGTCATCAGACCAAAGGCTGACTGGGTATCCTTTGAAGCTGGATAGATCCCTCTAAGAGGGGATTGATGGCAAAATAGAGGAGAGATTTCAGTGTTGGCAGATAGCATTAAGCAAGCTGGGCTCCTGCTCTCTAGTTTTTTAGTAATGATACCACAAAAAAGGAAGATGACAGTGTGAGGAAGCGATTGTGCCTGAAAGGGTACATGTTGTGATGTTGACAGGGACCTTTGATACGAGTGCCAAAGAGTGTGTGGCCTGATGCTCCAGCAGCTCAACATCAATCTACCGTTGACCAACATAGTCCACTGTGGTTGTCACTGTGCCATAATACAATGCAATCTGTGAGAACATCTTGAGAAGCGCGAGCAAGGGAATGCATGGGGAAGAGATGTGCAGCATTAATCATTTCTAGGATAGCGTACACAACCGTAAGGAGGACCACAACATGGTTTTACCTTTTGGTTTTAGAAAATCGCTACCTAAATGATGTTCGCAGGCGACCATGAAATGCCTGTTGGGAGGTGGTTAAGGTGGATAAGGTGGTACCAATGTTTGTTCGCTAACGTAAGAAGACTGATACTACACTGATATCTACAGTAAAAAGGAAGCTGCTGCTGGCAAACGTAGCTTAGCTGGAAACAATGAGCACGACCAGAACCTCTTCACTCCAGCCCAGCTGTCCAGAACAACCATGCCTTTACCGTTTGTCACTGAGCAGCTCAACAAGTAAACTCCCATTTTATTGTCCCCAAAAGGGTCAATTAGTTCTGCAGCAAAGGTTACATCCCAAAACACAGCTGACACCAAACTAAGCGCAGCTCTTGTAGAAACAGTCAAATAAAAGATGTATACAAAAGAGCATTAAAAATCAATAAAAATCACCAGAAGCCACGATGCTGGTGAAAACTAAAACAGTAAAACTGATGAATTTGGCAATAAAGCGATGAATACAGCAGGGCAGGAACCCAGAGATTAAAATTCCTCAGAGTTCAGCTGGGCTCTCACACAGAGGACGAATGAAACAAGAGTGCAGTGCTTTGCTCTGTGCGCTTGGAGGGAAACATGTTATTAAGGCACTGCTGCTGTGACCTCCTGACACTCATTCAAATCACTCAGGGTGTGCTCCATTTGGCCTTGCCAACATGCCACATGCTGCGTAGTGACAGGGGTTGGCAGAGGGGGGGGGATGCTGGAGTACAAATGGCAGGTATTACATTTAATCGCTATCGACTGACAATCAAACAAAATTATTAAACAGTGGCAGGCACCGTGGCTAAAGCCGTGGGAGCTCTTCACTTCATGTTGCATTAAGTGTTGTTAACGTCTTACATATCACATACAACAAAATATTAAAACGTTGCAGCACTTTCTACAGGCAACCAGGACTGATGTCAAACTTCTTTTTTGGGCAACTTGCACCAATTCATTATTTTGTGAGCAGTGTGTGAGCGGTCTCGCGGTGTGAGGACCACACCCATTTGGCACAAACCAGCACTGTGCCAGCAGGGTTTGGAGCACACTCTACATTTCCTGAAAACATCATACATCAGAAAGTGATGTATGATTATCTCCATCAGTGACAGTACAAGTGAAAATGAGGTCCAGGTGTTCGACGGTGAAATTATGGCATGGATGCAGGCGAACGGAGCTGTGCCTCGCTGAATTGATATAACTCAGTACGCTCGCTTTTACCAGGCCTTGAAAGTGTATCATCAGTCCGGAGGAAAGAGCAGAAATGACTAGAGCCCAACTCATATTGGACTTTATAAGACGATGCTGAGGTGAACTTATTGATTCCTGATTTTGTGAGCTGTATCATTATTATTTGAGCTGGAATGGACCTGCTCTATGTGGATTATGCACTGATTTTGCTATGCAAAGGTACTCAGAAGCCCTCTATTCTTATACAAATAACTTAATCAAATACTTTAATTCAGTTAAATATGAATTACATTACTTTGGATGGACAGTAATATATTACTACAAGCATTAGCTGAGACTGATACACCAATGAGTCTGCAATGGGTGAATATCGGCCAACCAGTGTACACCATCTCTAGAAATAACAACAGCTCCTGCAGCTGAAACAGACACAGTCACTGTAAACAGACTTCCTCGTGCCCTGATTCCTCCGGTTGAAACTGGGACTTTGCCTGGTGGAGACAATCATACATCACCTTCTGCTCTTTGGAGTTTTCTGGAAAGATCTGGGAGCTTCTGATGCTCTCGTTCCCCCTTTATCTTTTCAAATGAAATGTTGCCTTTGAGTCCTCCAGGAACAGTCAGCTCCCCTCTACATCCCCCGTCTGTATGTAAAGGAACACACAGGAGAAGTGAATGGTGGTGTTCTCATGATAAAAATTCCACTTTACCCATTCAAGCATGCTTCAACATTGAAACCCTCTTTGACAGGGTGGCAGCAACCGGAGGGATGCAGTATTCATAGCTTCTGTCTCCAGGAGCGCAGATAAACCCGGGCTATACTTAGAAGCTCAATGTGTGATTTGAAATATGTGATTCCTCACAAATACGTCTTTGCCCCCCTATTGTCACCACCGAGGGAGGTGCACTTGGAGCATTCGCTTTCCGTGACAAAACTATCTCCCCTGCACACTCTGAAATGTGCTCAGCACTGTTAGCCAGCTATTACTTGACTATTAGGGTGCTGCTCTTGGTGAGAGATTTATTGGATTCAGAGAGGGTGCTTTACATGGCTGCTGCCACAGTCTTCCTCCATTTGATTTCTGTGCAGCAGACAGAAGAAATGTTTCATTCTTGTGATCAAACTCGGAGGAAATTTGCCTGTTAGCTTCGCCTTTAGCTTTGCATTGCTTTTTCAGACTAACAGCAATCAATTTTCTGCTTTGCAAAGGAACTTTAAAAGATGAAAGTGTAAGCGTCATGGTTCAAATGGTTCTGTAATTCAAACCGTGGTTGTGCAGTCTGATCCCCTAATTAAGACTTGGACAACCCTAAAAGATGTAAAAACAACATCTCAGCAGGGTTGAAATAATTTTATATCCTTATTACCTCTGTTGGTAGAAAATTAAAATATATGTTGCAAATTAATGTCTGGAAAAACCCTGTAATACAATTTCAGGCACCCCTAAAGTGGACTGTACCATTTCTCAACCTTGACGTTAGCCAACCCTCCTGTCAGCCTGCCAAACTCCCTTCATTGCAGTGGCTTACATCCTCTGTCTGCACTCAGGCGCGTAGCTGTTGAAAAGACAGCAGGTTAATGTAAGTAGCTAGCTACAGTATCAGGTCAGTTTAATTTACTGTAGCGGGCTACATCCTTTAGAAACAGCTGTTACTGTATAATTCACAATCTGCCAAAAATGGTTTTACACCTGTAAATAGTCCAAAACACAGCCCAGACAGTTAAAAATAAATTGAGATTTTAGTGCTTCCTCTCATTGTGTCTTCATGAGTCATTCCTGTCTCACCGATCCTTCATCTCCCAATGCACGACACCAGTTTATTGATCCGCAGGATACAAGTGTCACAGCATCATCTGGCGCGACTATCAGTTGGTTCGACCGGTGTCATTCATTCTCACCCTGGCAAATGAAATGCCACATGTGGTGCGACTGTGAGAAACTGTCCCATGTTCAACACATTATTGTTGCACTAATGCAGTTAAGACTGATGAATCTATATCGGGGTTTCTTTCTGAGGTACAGCTCAGCACAAAGCTACCGAGCAGCAATTCATGAGAAGAAAAACAGCTGCATTTAAATTAAACACAATATAGCATAATGAAGTGATAGATGTTTCTTCATTTAGTTGCAAGTCGAGCTTGTCTGCAGCCTCGTTACTGCATAAAAAGCACTACGCTGTAACTGAAGCTTCGCAACGTCCACTCCTTAAGTCTGTCTCATTTGGCACATTTAGGACATTCTGATTCGAGCACTTACGAACCACTGTGCCCCTCTCCTTAACAGCAAAGCTCAAAGGGTGCATTTGTGTGTTGATGTTGTAAACTGTGGCGCGACATGAAAAATTAGTTCAAGCAAAGTGGGACACACACAAAGCCTCAGCTAGCGCCTCTTGTTCATTGCTTCACTGCCCCTCTTACACACATTTCATATCTTTCTCTCTCTCCCTCTCAGCCTTGAATTAGAAATAAAGGAAGCCACAAGTCACATCTTTCCTCCACCCCTATGATTCTTATATCGATAACTGCACATATGTTGGCAGACCCATGAAGGATTGTGCCATGAATAATTCACATTTTACATACATGCAGCGAGGAAGAGATATAGCTTAAAACAGCATATAGTGGAAAAAGCGTCATGTGGCTCAGAATCTGTATAAAGAGGAATTTAACTGTGGCAACAATACATCTGACCAACCGTTCAATAAATTCTGGGATTCATTTCTAACATCCTGATCTATGGAGGCAATAAGGGTATTCCAGCTGAGAGGGTGATATTTGTCCAAACAGTGTATGCTGCTGTTCATACACAGAAGATCCTTTTGTTTTCCAGCCTGTATCGATAGATTTGTTCATTTCTAAAGGAAAACCGAAATCGCACTCTTTATTTTCAGTGAGGCCATAGGATTGGAGATGTACAGTGTAAACTCAAGAGTAAAAAAAAACAAAAAACAAAAACAACTTGTGAATGTTTAATGTCATCGTTATGCTTCTATGACCTCTTTAAAGAGTTGTTTTGCCCCATTCTGCATTTTCGCTGTTTGACGTTCTCCACAGAAGTCTTGAATCATCCACCCTGTTAGCCCAGGGCAGTAACACAGACTGTTTGTTAATGGAATCTGCATTTTGCATGAAGAAAGTGTTAATGAGTCAATATGAATCGGCTTTAATATCTGCAGCTCCGGTGGAGCGAGCTAATGGACAGTGTCCTGGAGAGGGGGGAGAGGGTAATAGAGAGAGGGGGAATTAGCTTTGAGGTGGGTGTGTTGTCTCTTATGGAGATGGGATGAATGCAGATAGCCTAGTATATAGAGTTACAATGCATGTAATGAAGCTTCATTCTCACTCCCCTCTGCTTTCCATTTCTTTCAAGTACCTTCTCTGCCCCCGCACCTTTGTGCCCTCGTTTCTTTTTTTTCTGCACTACCTTGAATCTGACTCACCATACAGGGAACAGTTCACACAGAATTAGCGGGACACTGACTCAGAATGCGATGCATCTGCAGTGATTTGTGTAACATTTGCGACAAAGGTTATGGTGTGCTCTTAAAAGAAAACCATGTTACATCTGAGATAATCCCGTGTTGTCTAGTACACGGGTTTTCAAACTGTGTGCGGGGAAGTTGAAGGGGGACAAGAGGCAAAGATATTTTGCGAGATGAAAGATAATGAAGGTATTAAATCCCTTAGCACCCAATTGCTGCAATTTGCGTCAAATTCTGCACTCCTTTTTTATTCCTTACTCAGTCAGATCTGAACACCAGACATGACACGCATATTTTTAAATTCAGAGTGACTTACACTTTCTGAGGATATCATATTCCTGTCGTCTATCACAAATAAATGTCTATAAATCTGCCTACACATCAGAGGGGGAGAAAAACTCCACTAACTCCCTGAATTTCTCTGAGAATCGTCATGTTTTCTTCAGTCTCAAAGTAATCCAGTGACAGCTTTCTGTATATTCATGAGCACATTGCAAACAGGATCTGCTAATTCGGAATACTAATATGCCGGTTAGCCAAAATGTAAACAAAAATTGGCAATAAAAAAAAATAGGCTCTCCTTATAGCCGGCAATTTTTATTTTTTTTTTACCAACTCCATGGCAACATTATAGTTCCTGTTTGCATCTTACAAACATATGTATACCGTAAATAGGACTGGAAGTAGCCATCGTGATTTCACACACTGGTTTGTGGTCTATAGTTTTGAAGCCTTCATTGTGGCATCATGGCTGTTGTCGTCTTTGTTTTTTAGAAGCCAGAAGTGATTTGGATGAGAGGATGCAGCTGCCATGGACACGCATAGCTACAACTCTATTCTGATTGCCAGTTGATGTGATAGCAACCTGCCAATCACAAAGGAGCCACATCCCAAACCAAATCCTGCCATATTGTCTATTTCAATGTAAACAAAACTACAAAAACTTGAAACCGTAAACTCATCGTGAAAGTGTTCACTGAGGTAATAAATCAAGAAAAGCGCAGGCACTTGTGCACTTGTTTCAGTTTTCAATCTGTGCTTATGCATTATGGGAACTGTAGTTCCAATAATACAAATGATGGTTATGTCTCAAGTCAAAGTAGGACAAAGGCAAATAATGTGACAAACACATTAATATTACCTTGTTTCATGCTACATTATCAATATTATCCCAACGCCACTACTGATGTGATATTTAATTCCACCCGTGTAATGACGTGACATGTTACTCTATGGCCACAAAGGCATTTCTCTTCTACAATAGACTGAGGTGTAAATAAACTGCGTTCAACTGAAGTACCATAGTCAGTGAGTCACAACTCTTATGGGATCTGCCACTACTCTCCTTGGCAATTACGACAGGCCTTTGTCCTGCTGCCTTTATTGTCTTAAAACAATAGTCACAGCCATCAGTTTGACGCCAGTAATAATTATGCTCCTGTTTCTTTCGTATATCAACAGAAACCGACGTAGAAGCACTGCATGTCCCAGAAAATTGATACAAAGGCAAGTGAACATTACAGTTTCATGTCTGAGTGTGGTGACCATTAAGATACGACAATAGTGTTAAAAACACAGTTATTTAAGGCAAAATCCTATCATGGTAAAATGCTAGATAATGGAGATGTGATATCATATCTGAAGATACAAAACCATTTATGTTTTCTAGCGCGCAAGCCGACAGGCATGTAGGCAGCGTAACACTCTCTGTAGTGAGGACTTTATCTCCATTCTCTGCTGTGATCATATTGGTCTTTTGGGCCTAAGTATCTCCTCTGCTGAAGCATAACGGCCAAAACAGCAGTTCCCTGTCGGATTAGGACATCACTGTCAGACGGTCCCAGCTACACTCTGACAGACCTATTAGCAGGACGCATGTCATTGTGAGGCTTTGCGGAGACGACAGGATGTAAAATCGAGGGGTGTGTCTTGCTGCATTTCTTTGGTGCTTTTCAGAGTTGAGAGAGAATGAATAAAACATCAAAACATGACACCATCAAATTGTAAAAAAAAAAGTGTAATAACAGCAGCGCACTTGTAGAACCAGTATTTTCTGTACAGATTTCTGAAAAAGAAAGTATGCACACTAGCTTGCGTCGCGGCTTTACAAATTGCTCATTGTGGATTGAGATATCAGCTGCAGCGCCAGCGGGTGTCACTGCTTGGTTCAAGTGTTACAGCTTTCATAGTATTGATTGAAAGTCTTGTTGAATAGGAGACACTAACCGAGAAATTGAAGACATTCAGTGTTACTGCTCATGTAAACACCAAGTACAAAGACGGCCTTGATGCTATATAAACAATAGCTGAAATTTTAGTCGGCTGCTAAGTTTTTGGCCAAGTTGCTGTTGAAGCAGACCGGCTTGGTGGGAGTTTGCTTGTCATTTTGCCTTGGTGGTGGCTGGCGAGAAGCCAAAGGCTGTTTCAAAATTTAGAATTGCTGTCGGCAATCTTTGATCATTTGGCAGAGAAAAGACTTACACTTCTCTGAACTGTTTCAGAGGGAGGTTTTATGTGTCCCTTCATTTTTAGCATTTAATCTTTTTCCAGCTCTCCGATACTCAGTAAAATCCCCACGAGCAACTCCCTAGTGGGCATTAAACTTTTCCATACTTGTAACAAATTTAAGTAAATTGCGCTCAATTAAAATGTCAGAACAGAAGAGCATGTGTGGCGCTGCTGAAAAAGAGCCCGTATTAAATAAAATAATAATAAAAAATGTGATCCTCAGCTAATTGCCATAGAACAATTAGCAACTGCAACCATAACTATATGATGCTTTATTTGATTTATTACTGACTTTTTACACACAATGAATGTCACTGCTTACTTGCTCACCTACATGCAAAACATTTGTGAAATGCATTGCATTGCGGGTGCATTGCATTTATCTGCCATTTACTGTCAAAATGCGAACTGATTTGTCCTCCAATGTCAACAAACACAGTTTAATAGTGATTAATTTAACTCCAATGAATGGTTCCCACTCACTCAGCCTTGTGAATGCACGCAAATCTTGACAAAAATAGGCCCCCTTGTGATATAAATTCTAGATGTACTTCAGTAAATGCTGTATTCAGGGGGTTGTTTGATATCAACATGCAATTCCATTTTGGTGAAACTCTTAGTGGAGTAAAATCTGCAGCTCTGCCAGGCATCAGTGCGGCTGTGCACACAGCAGCAGGGGACTGTGGTCGAGTGCAGAGGAAGCCGGAGTTCCTCCCCGTCGCGGTGAGGGGAGACGGTTGCCGTGTGGATTCTGCAATTTCCCCTAACTCCTGCTCTCTGCAGACAGCTGATGTTTATCTGATCTGCCCATCTGGGCCTTGTGACTAAACATCTGGTAAAGCTGCCACTGTGCATGCAGTGTTTCACAGAGTGTTGACAGTGAAGGGGCACTGCTGTCCACCCCTTCCAAAAAGATCTCAAGAGGCAGGGAGGACTTCATCTCCGAGATGTCAAGGCTTATTTTTCAGACCTGACTCAATTACCAGAGTATTGTCCAGCACTCAAGATGGTGTAATTATTCGAATGTGGCTTTATTAGTTTGTGATCACAATGATGAAAGATAAGCTGCTCCGAAATAAGAAGCAGATTCCTTGCCTGCAGCTTTTCTCTCGAATTTTCAGGCTTAGATTATGATCTCAATTTAGATTTTTTTTTAAACAACATATTACCAATGCCCACATAGAGAAATGCAACTGTCAAATTAAAAAGCTATCTTCAGGCCACACATACTGGCAAACCTTTTCAAAACCCCAAAGGCTCGGGAGAATCATTGTGGTCCACACATCATTTTCCATCTCTATGGTGCTTGTGTTGAAAACGGTCTGTTGATGGGGATTATATAGCAGTTCATCACCATTATATCTGTATCTCTTTGCACACGTGCAGCAGCTTCACTTCTACCTGTTTGTTTTGGACTCTTTTCAATCGACCACGCCTGTGTAGCCACCGCTTCCCCTTCCTTTTCTTCTAGGCTTTCCCCTAGAACGAGGTGTTTTGCAGCGACTGGTAGGCCTTCATCCATTATGGATGCTGTGTTTTAGGGGGATGATCCATGCAGGATGATATAAATATCTCCTTTTGGTTCCCAGCAGGATGTGAGAAGCAGCACAAGACAGGCCACTGTGTAGTGGGCATCTTTATTATTTGATTTGATGTCCAAAGTAAAAGAAAGTAAAGACGCACATGTGACTAGCAGACAGCTAAGCGGTCTTTAATTCATGAGTCACGGCAAATCTCTTGACACCTCCACTCCAATGAGATAGTTCTACAAATACGTACGAAACATGAAAGAACCATTACACCTCCTCGCCCATTAAAATAATCACAGAACATCACTGCTCCACAGAGATGAGGTTGACATCTGCTGCAACAAAGCATAACTTTCTAAGCCGCAAAGAGTTCCTGCCCTTTGTGTCCTCTGTTGCAGGCCGCACCGCATGGGAGGCTGTACGTTAGCATACAAAAGCAGCATGAAGTAAAGCCTGGCAGATATGGGTGTGATGGTCAATTGAGAGGGAGGGAGAGAGAGAGAGAGAGAGGGGAAGGGAGGCAGAGCAGCAGACCTCTCCTACTGTGTCCAGATCTACTGTCCCATTAGTCTGGCACTGTGGAGTAAGTCAGTCTACTGTTCAGAGAATGTATGCACACACAGACCATAACTAGTGCCACTGCTGATACTAGGGGGAGGTCAGTCAACTAGAGATGAGGCGTGCAAAAAACAATATATGTTCATAACTCGAGGAATAATGTTGCTTTGATTATCAGAATCCTATGCTCTTAATTTAGCGCCATATTTCATAACCTTTTGGTAAAACACTCTGGAGAGGATCTGCATGAGCACAGCAGCGCGTGGTTATGAAGTCTGTGGAAGAGTGCCAGGCAGCAGCGCATCAGTTATGCTCAAGGCACATAGAAATAATTCATTGCAGTGCTCTGAAAGCAGTTGAGGCATGGGTGCAACACAGAACGGATTTCCTGCGCGGAGAGCTGGGTCCAGGTATTATTTCTGCTTGAATTTTAAGATCCAGAAACTACTTGGGAACTCTGACCGTCCAATAAATGGAAATGCGCTGTGCAACTCTGAATGTGATGTCAATTAAAATGAGGAAAGGATGACTCTTGTCCACTGACTCACATTGGGCTTTGTTGGAGTTTCCACAATAACATTAATACAAGGCAAAACTAGTATAAACACAGTCTATTGTTGACCAGATCAATGTGATACCATTTCATCTTTCCCATCCCTTTTCTTTGCAGAAAACACAGCGTTGCCCTTTCCATTGTTTCCTCAGTGTCTCACACTTGTGCTCTCTTTTTGCAGGAGCCTGCTGTAGAACCCACCAGGTCCTCTTGTGACTTTCTGCCTGCTTGAAGCGACCAAGAAGAGGGCTAAATGCACCCAAGTGATTCTGGAGAAGCGGAGAAGAGAGGCTAACTTCACACCTTTGTTCTTGCCTTCTGAGAACGCTCTCTGTGGACTCCCGTCTCAGCTCAGCCTGTACTGTTTAGTTACTGCATGTAGCCAGCGCTCTCAGGTGCAGGAAAAGAGTGAAACATAAAGAGGAAAGAAGAAAGAGTAAGAGATAAAGGGAGCGAGGCTGCATAATTAGTATTACTGAGTTTGTGTCAGAGCTAGAAACTATGAGAAGAGGCCTCTGAAGACGACTGTGCTCTGAAAAATACTGCGGCTTACCTTCAGGACATTTGTATGTGTGTGTGGGTATATGTGTGCACACCTCTTTCATTTTCAAAGGACTTGAATTTGTATTTGGATGCGGATTTAGTCTTTCATTATGACTCTGCGAGGAGGCTTTGAGAGAGCGTGGATTGGTTGCCACAGAAGTGTCTGCTGCTGGGTGTTGCTGCTGGCTTGTTATTTCTTGATCACCTTGGCAGCCAAACCCAAAATGCCGGGCCACACACACCTCAATTCAATACGCATTGATGGGGACATATCTCTGGGTGGGCTGTTTCCGGTTCATGCGAGGGGAAACGACGGAAAGGCCTGCGGAGAGCTGAAGAAGGAGAAAGGGATCCATAGGCTGGAGGCCATGCTATTTGCCCTGGATCGTATCAATAATGACAATGAGCTGCTGCCTAATATCACTCTGGGGGCGCGTATCCTGGACACCTGCTCCCGGGACACCCATGCTCTGGAACAGTCGCTGACATTTGTTCAGGCGCTGATTGAGAAAGACTCAACTGATGTCAAGTGTCTCAGCGGAGGGCCGCCCATCATCACTAAGCCTGAGCGAGTGGTGGGAGTGATTGGTGCATCAGCCAGCTCCGTGTCAATCATGGTAGCCAACATATTGCGTCTCTTCAAGGTCAGTTTCTCCCTCAGCGTCTACTTCTTACTTTACTTTTTCTCCAATATCCCTCTGATTGTGGTTGCAGAGCATATATTTATTACAGAGCTCCCTACAGCATATTGCCTGGAACATGTTTTTTGGCGATCATAGTTTCAGTTCACAACAACATAAAAAAGGCATCATTTTGAGTAGTTGAATAAACATGAACGCGCAAACACTTAGTCAGTTTCATCCCATGCTGTGTTCTTATTACCTTTCCTTGACTGTTCACATTTGTTTCAGACATTTTTCCCACTGTCCCATGGAAAACTAGCCGCTGATCATTACACTATAATTCTCTTCACTAATGACACTAATTTGCCAAGAGTCCTTAGTGTTGTCTTCTTCTAATTAATTCAGGGAAGCCATGCATGGAACCGTGGGCCCATTGTGCTGCTGTTAAGTATAGTGCATAAAATGAGCTTCTGCATTGTGTTGGCTGACCAGATGCCAATAAAACGTGCAAATGAGAGCAAAACATAAACAATATATGACCTTTGTAAACCTTTGTAATACCTACTCAGGCCTGTCAAACCAAACTACAGGCCACAACCGAGATAATATCAAAGCAGGTTTTGGTGTGTGTGCCTTTTATGGGCTCAAATAACGTGCCCAGTTAAACAGTATAAATCTATTTAATGATATGAGTCAATTTATGAACTAAGCATTAAGTATATAATGGCCTTTCTTCCTATGATACTCATGCTTTTAGCATTTAGCGACAGTGAAGTCATGGGGAACGTGGCTAGATGGTTTTCCAGTATTGAGAAACTGGGTGAATCTCATGATTCAGTTTGATTGCTAATTAGTAGGGCCATGATGCAATTATTAAAAGATTAAAGATGCATCTTAATGTGTGGCATATTTGCATAATTAAAAAAACCCCCAGATGAATTCACTTCTATGGTCTTTAATAAATACAACATTGGTAAAAAATGGAAGCGCAGTTCCTTTAAGGTTGTATTTGGAAACATACTACAACCTGTTTTTCTCTCCGTCTCCTGGTGAAAACATGAAATATGGTTTATCGTGCTTGTTGTGTTCCCAGAATAGATTTGTTTTGCGACGCAAATTTAAACACAACTTAGATTCAGTGTGGCTCCTGTCCAGTCTCTTTTCCCTTTGAGTTAATGAAAGCCAAAATGCTTCCATATGCTAGATTTTAATGTGCAGAGGGCCAGTCAGATTGTATCCTGGTCATGCGCAGCTATCCTAACCAAAACACAAGAAGTAGCTCAGTGAGTGGATACATTTCATTGTCCATTGGTTTTGCTATAAGGAACATACAGTCTGGTGTTACCAAAGGTTTTCCAGTTACTGACCTTCCTGCACTGAGACATAAGAACTGTGAAGAATGAAAACATATGTAAACACAATATGTAGCCATTGTTCCATTCAGGCAAACTTCATCTGATGAGGCCTGAGTAGTACAGTACACAACAATCCTGATTGACATGTTAGAGGTCAGCACACATGCATCCTTGCTACTAGATGACACAATGCTGCCATCAGCAACCAGCCATCACAAGCCCCAGTCCTCTACATCCACAAGTGTAGACCTGCCAAACAACTTTCACCATCAGGTGAATGCACATTTTTATTTTACTTAACACTGAGCGAAAAGAGGCTGGTGACATGCATCTCACACAGAAACTGTCTCATTGCTCAGCACTGTAGAAGCAAGCAAATATAGGTTGGTCAGCACACTGCCCCGGCACTCTATGTCACATGCCAACACCCTCTCAGCCTGCACAGGACTCTGTTTTATATATGCACCAAGCCTGTGGGCGATGTTTTCACAGCAGGCCGTCAACAACAACCTGGTCATAATCAACCTTTCTGCTCAAGCAAAGGATGTGGGAGACAGCTCATACACTCCTGACACCTATGAGCCTCTTCTCAGCACAGGGCACAGGAGGGAATAGAGTCATAAACACATCAAACCAAGAAGAGAGAAATAAACTACCCCATACATGCCACCACTACCACCCTACAGCAGTCCACACACGCAGGCCCTGTGACACTGTTGAGCATGTATCCAGAAAGGCTCAAAAACCTGGAATGACTGCCACGCCTTATGCTAATGCACAACTCTCCACCCTCAAATGTTCCACCAAAAAAGGCTGCCAGACTCCTTGTGGAGGGCACATGAATCGCCAGAGGAGGGCCTGTCCACTCACAGGCTTGTGAGACGTCTTCACACAGCTAATTGGCAAGCCTCTGTTTGGCCAGGACTTTGCCAATGAGTTGTTGTGTGTTCCAAATGGCATGCCAAATCCTGCAGTGGGAACAAATTATTTTGTTTTTCCTTCTCTCCCTCTCTCGTTCTCTAAAGGGCACTGAGCTGTTCTATCCAAGACTCTGTGTTCTCGAGAAAGGCATGAGTTTTGTGTGAGTATAGTGCATCTCAGATTCTGATAGGATGAACAGCTCAGATGGACCAAAAAGGGTGCACAAATTATTCACCCTGTGGGTTTAGGTCAGAGTGAGCAGGGATCCTTTTTTGATGGACAATGGCCTTAGAGGTATCTGCCCAGTGGGCTTGAACAGCCAGCTTGACAGGGCCTTGAGCACGACAGGCAAATCCTACTGAGGGATCGAGGAAACATTGTATTTCAAGAGATGGCTACAAGAATATGCCTCTCTCCAAACCCCTCCAAGAGATTCATGTATGAAGCAGTTAAAAGCTGATACATATATTTTCATATTTTGCATGGACAAACAAGTCTCAAGTAATTTCACAGCAGTAGGGTGGGAATTTATCTTGGGTGATCATGGATGCATTGTATGTACCGCTGCTAGGTACAATCCTCAAATCTCCTGCCTGTCCTTGACATGATACAAGCACTGAGAGGTATAGGGAGCAGCCGTTAGGCGAGCATGTTCTGCATATCACAACGGTGCTGCAGAATAACCATGAGCTGCTCCTGCCTGACTCTCTGCATCAGCAATGGGATCAGATGGAAGAAGAGAAAAACATAGAGCAGGCGTTTAGGTAAGAGAGCATGTGCAAATGCATCCACATCCAATGGTGGATTGTCATTGGCTAACGGGGGAAAACACAGGCTTTCACGTGCATTTTAGTTTCAAACTGTATCAGGAAGACTTGTGTCAGTGGTTATAGGTTATCTTGGAACACCAACATGGCATGGCAGTACCCCAGGATAAAGCACTGGTCTCACTACATGTACAGTATATATTTATAAAAATATATATAAATATAACCCAATGTCCCAACATTACACGTTTTTTAAGCTTGATTATGTAACACTGTCATAATGAATTGTACAACAGCAATGAGCTGTCTGCATTTCTGACGCTCAAGATGTTTGCAACGATTTTTTATTACAGCATATATTGGATCACCTCCAATCATCTGCTAAATGAACAGTGAATCTGTTCATACAGCTAAAATCTGACAGACAAATATGTCATCAACCCCGTCTAAAAGACAGACTGAATAGAAAACACACCAGGTCAGAGTGGCTTCCCCCCGGCTTGTCTTTTTTTTTTTACATCTTTTAAATCTCTTTTTTCTCAAGTGCTGATTTTCATAATGCAGCATCAAATGCCAAGTAGGCAGCTTTAATTGCAAAGAAATAGCGAAACCGGTCACAACACTGGTGGCAACCTTTTTTTAAAAACATCTTTCTTTAGACATTTATTCCTGTAGTATTTCAAATACATGTTCTAGAGAACTGTGAGGCTTTAAAGCCTTTAATCAACTTATCTTCTGTTTTGCACTCGACAGGCGGAACAATTTTTCATGAATCACACTGATAGGGAAACAAGAACCCATGGAAATGTGATTTGTATGGGGCCCAGATGTGGCCCCAGGTGAGACGAATAATACTGGGTTTAATATTTTAAATAATATTAATACTACGCCGGGTCACAAGACGATATTGCATATGCATGAGGTAGACCCTGTACTTGTATTTCAATTTGTAGTGAACCAGATGCATATCATTCCTTGTTGTAGTTAATTTGTGCCCTTGTTTCTATAATTTTCTCTTCAGGATTTAATCATCCTGTGAACAAATTTAATAATGAAAACAAGTTGATAAAATGTTCCCATTGTGCTTAATTTAGCTCATCATCGCTACCATCCACCGTCCTCTGTTTACACAGTTGCATTATGTATGAATTTACTTGATTGCATTGTTTCATTTAGTATAATTACCCTGATATTTTGTTCAGGTGATTTTTAGAAGAATGAGGCTTTCAATTTGCGGCTTATGTTTTACTTTCAATAAAACCTTGTTGTTTTGAAGTGTGACAGTGCTGGTAAGGCAATGCAATACTATTGCTGACAAAGAAGAGACGAGATTGTTAATGCAATCTAGAGAGGTTCTAGAGATTCAGACATTAAGTTGGCCAGGGTTTATTTTATCTCTGCTGCGGTGGAGCTCCATGACCTTCCAAAGGGTTGGGATGAAAGTAATGCTCATTTTCTGGTACTTGTCCAAAGGTATTATGAGAAATATAGCTATACACTGACTAAATTACAGGAAGATGAGTCAGGTTGAGGGTGTGTAGGTATATTCAAAATAAAACAACTCATGGGGTATGGATAGAGAAAACAGACTGATGATATCTAACGTGGATTTCAAAATGGCCTTTTTGAAAAAATAATATTGAATAAAAAAATCAGCAGGGCTTATCACAAAGCACTCTGCTGCAATTAAATGCAATTTGCTATTCTCGCCGTCTGTATATTGACTAATAAGTAAAGCTAAGGTTGTGCTCTCACTCTGCATGGCTCGACAGGTTCCGGCTCTTTTCTCCATCATTAAAGTCACATAAAATCATAAGCAGGACTCCCTTGAGTGGCAGGGAGGGCTCTGCTGCTCACTACTTCCCTCTAATGACTTCAAAAGGCGAGCTTGGCTTCTCTCAACCATTCAACCTATTTCTTTTCCTCACCTGAACTCCATGGTTGAAACTAAACTCAACGTGATGATGATCCTCTTTTGCATTCAACGCAGAACTGCTCTGGTTAATGGTTAAGACATTACTAAGCTGTTACTGGGTGTTGTGTGCTAATCAGCTCTTTGTGGTGCCAATTTTCATGTTTTTTGATAATCAAGACACATT
This sequence comes from Datnioides undecimradiatus, assembly GCA_008933995.1. Classification (NCBI taxonomy): domain Eukaryota; kingdom Metazoa; phylum Chordata; class Actinopteri; order Lobotiformes; family Datnioididae; genus Datnioides; species Datnioides undecimradiatus. The sequence continues at coordinate 6,853,100 of WARS01000071.1, read as the reverse complement.
TAGACCACATGCTTGAAAAGCATACGGCCTAAAATGTATACCCCACCAGTGTGATTTTAGAACTGACACTGCCATCTGCACGAGGCATTGTGAGGAAGATTTTAAAGAATTTGTTTCCTGACTGTAATTGGCTTCCGGCTCGCGATTGTTTTTCAGCTTCCTTACTTTGGGGCTTTTCCTTATCCTCCTCACAGTCTTAGAGTGGCTGAGGTCGAAGTGTTTGCTCAGCACTTCAGAGCAGGCAGGATTCCGTCCCCACGGTGTGTCATGAATATTTTACAATATTGTTACGTAATTTACGCCCTGGGATTGAGTTTGAAAGCTCCCTCTCTGCATGCCCTCATCACTAGGTCCAGTGCCTGGTCTGTTCTCATCAGTTGAGTCTTTATACTGCTGTATAAGCAGGAGCACAGTGCACCAGAACTTGAGGTAATTAGTGCCTGGTTGCTTATGATACTCAAGACAGACTGAGTGTAATTAAAGTCCCAGGCTTTTGATTGTGTCTCTTACACCTCAGTGAAAACAGCTAGAATGGCTGGCTTGAGGGATATTGCTGCAGCAGTCAGAAACTGCAGTAGCATGCACTGTGTTTCAGGTATCGAAGCTGACTGCTGAGACAATCATAAGCTGTCAGACAAAGGGGGGTAGCTTGGGCAACTTCCACACAGCAGCTCTCTAAATTAGGTACAAGCAGGCACAGTCAGTCAGCAGGACTAAGTCTTTCCTCTGTGGAGGAGTGAGCTAGAAACTGTGGAGACAGATGGAGGGAGGAGAGCAGGGCTGGTAGCTAGGTATACTCTGAGCAGAATGAGGAGGGTTAACTAGTTGCCTGTTGTGCTGTCTGTGAAGCAGAGACCTCGCATCCGCCTCTCTCTTCCCTCATTAGAGACAGAGGCAGAGGCCCCCAGGCACAGTGCCTCACACCCCCTCAGCATTTCACTGTGTTGAGACAGGGCTCTTATTGGATTACCCCATCAGCCTACAGCGAGGATATGCTGGAAGCTTTAGAAGCTATCGAAAATATGCACACATTTGCGTTTTACTTTGACTCGCTGATGGTCAATCTATTCATCTGGCCATGAAGGCACTAAATATCATTTTCCATTACTGTCACACCTAAATAAAATCTCTGCAGCATTACAATAAAATGTTGCATGTAAACTACAAGAGGGTACAAGTTGAACAGATACTGAGTGTAGCCAATTTGACGTGTCCTCTGAAATAACACAGGGATCCATATATGATGAGATGTAAACTGATTTAATGAGTTTTGTTGTGGCAAAATCATAAATTTGTTATTGGTAAAGTGTAAGTGGACAGTTGCTTAATTACACATTCTGCAGACACAGAGCTTTGTTTGCTTTAATTCAGAGCTGTGTTTATTGACGACCTGACAAAATAGAAATTCACTATTCATTCCTCTTCTAGCTCCTAGCTAGCTTTAGTTTTGTGCTCCACCAACTCCTGAGGGAAATTATTTGAGCTCTTCATCCACTAAACGCTCCACTATGTTCAGCTAGTTTCTAACTCTGCTATTGTGTTCTGGGTAAAATTTAGCATACAGTTCAATTCAATTTTATTTGTATTGTGCTAAATCATAACAGAGGTTACCTCAGTGTGTTTATCAGAGATTTTAATGAAAACAGCTACTGGGCCGAGAGCCCATGATGACAGCAATGAGACTGAATAAAAACAGTTGTGGTCTATAGAAGCAAAGCACTGAAATGAAAGTGCCAAAAGCCTCCATGAAGTTGGGTGAGACTTCAGAGCTTGGTTATAATTTTGTGAGTTTTACAGTGATGAAGAGACGTACAGTGATAAAAACACAAGCAGGGCACATTCTGTATGAATTGTGTCGAAAGGGTAGGTTCCTTTAAGAGTACAGCCCAGCTGGATACTGCACTCTCACTTACTAGTACTTCATCAAGCCTGGGCAGCGCTCTCAAGGTGTGTCCTGTCACCTTCACAGAGCCCTGGCACCCTGGAACTGGGTGGTAATTGAGGAAAGAGAGGTCTGGACAGGAGAACCGATTCTGACTAGGCTCTCTCCCTTTCTGTGCTAAGTGTAATTTGGTGCACAGTACGCTACATTAGTTCATTTGTGCGGCCCACTCCCTGAAACCCAGCCACCCATGCCCGAGAAATCCCATGTACTGGCTGAAATCTCTATACCCGGAAAGTCCGACCAACATGAACAAACAGGGAAGCGAATCAAATAAATGTGTTAAAAAACAAGCAGCGAGCAATTGTTTTCGGTGCGTTCACAGACCAGTGGGCTTCCATGGTTTTATCTGAGACCCTCAACTTGACTTTTACAACTGGGCAGACCAAATCCATGAAGCTGTCTTTCTAAACCTCAGATTGCAGACGTCCCCCATCTACCATGGTCCTGCTACAGAGAAGCGGCTCCTTTAGTTCAGGATTAGTTCCGACTCGACTCACTTTGCCCACCCAGGCCCGAGCGGTCAATTCTCAGGACGGTCATGAGTGAAGGCTGCCCAGAACCTTGCCTTTTATTCTTGGCAGTATGTTATCCCCTTTCTCCTCCTGTTTGCAAATCCCTCTGCAGGCAAACTGAACCGCTGCTGGTAATCACCGAGCACAATGGCAAAAAAAGCTACCATGTGGCTGCCCCCCTCCTGTGCATACTCTTTCTTGATATGTTAGGTTTCACTCAAATTAATTTCTGGCATTTAATTAGTGTGCACTAGCATGCCTACTGAGGGGATGCTGGTTGGAGGCAGGGAAGTGGCTTTTCTTTTTTAAATATACAATTTCACTCTGCTGAGCACTGCTGTGAAATTCTCAAAGCCAATGGGGACATTGAAGAGTACAACATAAACTCCAACAGGGTTTGCTTATGTTCTCTATGCTGGAGCTGTCACTACACCACAGTGGTTTCAATTCTCCAGTTTCAAACATTTAAAGATGTGCAGCTGCTATCCTGCCCTGACTTTTCTATAAAACTTTAAAAAAAAAAGAAAAAAGAAAAGAGAAAACCAAAATCACATCTTCAGAACAGAATCCAACAAACAGAGCTGAGCCATCACACAGTTTCCCTGAAAAGAGCGTAGGATTAAAGGCTTGGGGCTGTCTCACCTGCATAATCTCGCCATCAACCCACCGATCCATCACTGTCCTGCTGTGTGAGGCTGTGTTGCTTAGAATTTACTCAGGCTCAAACAACGGTTTGAAGCCACAAGGAAGAGAAAACAGAAAACCTTGAGTAACTCAAACAGATTTAAATTAGAAATAATCAATGGTGCTGTGACAGCTTCCGTATTGATTTTGGGAGACAGTGATTTTCATTTTTCTTCAACTTGAGGAGTCAAAGTGACAGTGTCAGATCATGAAAAGTGAGTGATGGACGCGGTGCTCAAAAGATTTATTAATTCCAGCACAGCAACCTCTGTTCTCTGCTCTTGACTAGTAAATCTAAAAAAATACGAGCAGGAAAAGGTCAATATAATAAAAATTATCATACAGCCACTGTAAAGTTGCCTGAGATCTTAAAGGGATTGTTCTGTCAGCCTAAGGCCAGCCGATATCCTCAGCATACCCTGCAGTGGGGACAGAAAGAGAAAGTTTGGCCGCCTTCAGGCTAAGCAGCTTGGACATCATCCAGCCTTCCAGCGCATGAGACAACATGGAGGCCCCCCATGAGTCACTGCTGTGTCACACAAAGGGACTCGCTTTCTGGTCAGAGGCAGTTGGGGTTTACCATGAAAACACGACATTCAAGCTATAATTTAGAAATAAATAGGACTGGGGCGAGTTCTTTCTACTATGTTAACACTGTGATTTGGTTTGTGCTAAACACTCTGCTATCGTAAGAATGAATGTTATAGTTTTGCAAACCCACTAAGAAATAAGTCTAACACATCCATTTTATCAATGCTGATTGATAGAAGCAAAGACTGTCTCTCAATGACAGTGCTAACACGCTGATATTTAGCAAATATAATGCTTAGCATGTTCAACATCCAGGCTTACCATATTAGCTTGCTAGCATCGATGAAGCTGTGGTTGATGGGAAAGTCATTAATTTTGCAGGTAACTGACTATGATGCAAAAGGACGTTCAGGAATCACACCAGTTATTGCAATTTATCCTGTCGTGAGCATACATTTCTGTACAAAATGCCATTTATATCTAGCCAATAGCTGTGAAAAATTAAATAAAAACAACCATGTCAACCTCATGGTGGCAAGTTAGGGAATTGTTTGAGAGCCAGGACTCAGTGTACAAAATTTTGATCCAATCCATCCAGGAAATGCTGAGATACTTCACTGTACAAGCAAAAACTTGGACCTGGTGCTGGTGTATTCTCTGGGCAATCCATCCAGTACTTGTTGAGATATTTCTGTGTTAGCCAAAGTTGCTGACCAAGTGACCAACAGACCAACATTGCCATCCTTTCAGACTTGCTACATTTGACTTGAAACCACTACAGCACGCTGATGGTGAAAGGTTTACACTGATACTGATGCTGGATATGAGGGTTCTTGTATTTCACAAGACAGTTACAAGTTAGCACGCTCAGTGCTAACAGTCACACAGTGAAAAGATACCATTTTGCTTTTAGTGATGCTTAATTATAACTTCATACATCTCTTTATTATACAAATATAAACTCTTTGAAACGCAAGAGCTGATGAAACCATAATTTCCCACAGTCCTGTCAATGTGCAGCAGTAAGTTGTAGCACTGGGAAGATCTAATGAGGATGGTACCGGTGTCATGAATTTCTACTAACACATTTCTAAATGAATTCCATTGATTTCCCGGGATGAAATCATTGAAAATGATTAACCCAAACTCACCCAGCACTCTGAGAAATATGTTTAAAACATGCTCCAGAGACATAATTGAGCAATTTTTAAAGCTCTGGGTCCGTGTAAGGATTAGAGCATTGATCAGGTCAATAAAATGTGCTTATTATTTCTGTTAGAAGTGATGACTTTTTGACACGAGAAAAACAATTGAGATTGTTTTCCTATTTCTTAATATTGGTGGATGTCAAAAAGAGCTGACGAACAAAAAGAGGCCTGAATGAAATAGTTTCAGTGACAGCTGATATTTATGTATGCTTACAGGCAAACACGAGATGAGGAAAAGCATCTTTATTGTGGCAGTGCAGTATTCATCTATTCAGATTTTTTAAGCCGTTTAAAAACATTCAGTCTCTTTGCTGCTTGATGCGTAAAGCTCCGGTATGCATGTCTGATGTTCTTACACCAGATGGTCCCACTAGTCTCATGAATGTGTTTATATGTTTTTCTATTTTGATACCCTGCCACTGGAGAAAGAGACTATTTGCATGGCTTTACGGTGGCTGTCATTTTATGAAATCAGTTGATATCTAATACCACTGTCCAGTGAGGCCGTCTGCAAATATAGAGACAGGTTACACAAGCCAATCATGCATGCTCTCCAAATATTTGTACACATTCACACTAGCTGGCAGAGGAGGATCAATTCTAATTTACAGGCTAATTATCGTCTCAGGAGCTTCCTTACTTGGTAAAAACACAATAAATCCTTACAGACTAGCTGTCTGTTTGGCCACCACCCCATCACCTTGTTTCTTTAACCTGTAATCATTAAGCTATCACGATTTGAAGACCTTCCATTACAAACACGCGCTCGGATATTGACCCAGTGTCTTGAATCCGGTGTGACAACATGCCTCATTTCCTGACATGTTTACCTCGTCCTTCTGTGGCTGAATGTCAGTATTTGGACTTGTACGGTGCAGAGTCGGAACATATTGCCATTGATTTTCTCAAAAAGGTGACGCGTTGATATTAAACTTTTCAATGAATATGTCAACGTGTGTCTCAGCTTGTAGCCTGCGGTTTCAATTTGTGCATTTCCAGTCTGTACAACAAAAGCTGCACACCATGTCCTACTTTAACTTTACACGACAGTGGCAATCTGTGAACATCTCAGCTCTCTTGACTCCTTTCCTGATGATAATTTCCGAAATTCTTGACGAAATGGTTAATAAATAAGAGTACTATCTCTGAGCTTGAAGTAGTTTAAATTTTCCTCCACTTGGTTTCAACTGACTCTGGTGAAAAACAAAACAATAAAACAAAAAATCATAATCATCTCTCCTGAGGCCACTCAGCCACAGATCCTTTGTGAAGTCTTGTTCATAGGAACCTGCATTTTGTATTTCACACTGAAGTAGTGTTTTGTATCCTAAGGTCCTTTTATATTTGTCGCTGCTGATCTGCCTCGTGTAAAACCATTTGTTACACAGTTGAATACGCAGTTTTCACTCTGATGCAACATATCTTGTTGCCTTATCTTACTGAAGTACCTTATGTGTGGATGCTGGATTTAATTTAAGGCAGCTGAAACTGTGAGTTGAATCATGCGAGTCAAGAAGCTGTCTTGCCAGGTTTCAGTCGCTTGGACCAATCAGTATCCTACTGAGGTGCTATTGGCAGCTACAGATGTGTATTAATTGTGACAGTGACCATGCTAGGTGAGGTTAGCATAGATGCATTATAGCAGCAGTAGCAGCATAGCTATAGAGTATTTCTTAGTTGAAAAAAGAGAACGAGGTGTTTTTGCCCTTCTCATATTCAGCTTCAGCAAGTAGTCTCCTGTTACGTCACTGATCATCCATTGATCTGGTTGGTTGAAGTTAGCTTGTCATAGACTGTGATAAACAGATGGTTCATCCAATCACCCGCCAAGTACTTTTTTGAAAATGCCTGCCCTTTTCCAAACAGTTTCCAACTTCCCAGATGTTTCTGTGTAACAAACCATCTGGCGCGTCAGGTTAGAATTCCGCATGAACCTCAGTAATAATGCTGTAATACTTCGGATGCCATTTCACGTTCGCTGGCTCTTGTTCAAGAAGCCAAAAAGTGAGACTGTCATCTCAATTAAACAACATCATCAGTCAATTCAGCAATACAGCGCTGCCCTAAAACAACATGTGTTTACGCTCAAGTAGGAAAGCTTTCTACCAGGGGTTGTAATTATATAAAGATTGAACTAATTACCCATTTTAACCCAAAGCACAATGTTTTTTTTAGACATAATTATTCACTTACTATTAAAATGACCTCAATAAGTTGTTCTCAAAGGGGCGATGACAGACAATATACACTTATGTTACATTTCTGTTGTTTTGTTTCCAGATAAACTGTTTAAAGATCAAGTTCAAGAATTCATTTTGCAGAATTTGGTTTGATAGATGAATATATGTTGGTAAATAAAAAAGACATTTTAAACACAGAACTTTAAAAAAATGGTAAGATAATGTGATGTTAGTAATTAAAGTACATATGAGAAATTAATAATGCTCCCTGTGTGTGTGTGCGTAATGCCACCTTGCATACGCCAGTGCCCCTCTTGGGTCACGTCTGGGGGCACTCCTGGATGCTGCCGTTTCCCCTCTCGAGCTACTATTAGAGCATTCATTTACCCTGATATCATCTCAGGGTGGAGATCTCTGCCCTGTTGTGCCCCTCAATAAAACTCTATAAATCGAGACTCGATGCACATTCCCAGCAGTGTTCCCAGCGCTGCTGATTCTTGGTAAATGAAATGTCAACAGAGTGGCAGTTTAATCACATTAACAACGTCACATTCCTTGTTTTGTCATGCATGACTTTCTAAATCAGGGAGAGGATTTACTACTCTTTATATTACAACCTCGTGTCTTTTGTTTGACCCCGGATTTACTGTCTTATATGGCTCAATGACAAGGCAAAGTCAACAGCACAGATGGTGAAACCCACAAGATCCCATTGACCCTTGCTAGAGCATGACCATTACTTAAAACCCAGGCAGTATCGACACAGGGATGAATACAGTGAGTGGATGGACTTGTTCCAAAGTCATCTAAAGGTATTGTCCCATTAGATTTAAATGATGGTGCAGCTTACGTGTGAGAAATCAATATCTGTGAATGAGCGTAACAAATTAAATCCTCCACATAATCTGTCATTGATATGTTCAGAAAACTACGTTTTCATTGTGTCAAACAATCTGTTAAGTTCCTCAGGAGATACATGAAATCTCTTGCAGTCACTCATTCTTTGTGATTTCAAAAGATGAAGCGATGGCAATTCTTGCAGCCCAGACTTATCTATATTATGTGAATCACAAGAGTGGCTTGTGCAAAACTTAACATTCTGAAATGTTTTCTTTTCACTCTTTCGGAATAAAAGATCAGATATGGTATATACTGCGCACAAGATTCGGCTGGTGGTGCACAGAAATGGAAGATAAACCTTTTGTTTCACACATATTTCCTGTAAATGAGAGTAATAGCTCTTATAAATGAAAACATTCGCAATAAGCAATTAAGCTGCCAAGGGGGAAAAGCTTTGGATAATTATATTCAATTAAAGAAAGCAGGTAATTATGCCCAACGTGAGTGTGAAACTTACTTTTACACAAACAGAAATTAGTTTCAATGGTGCTCAAAGGATTCGAGATAAACCCAGAGGAAACTTCAGGTTTTAATCGGTGTGTTTTCTTACGCTTGGATCAGCTGCACAGGATAAAGGTCATGGTAGGATAAGGAGGATAACATGGTTTATATCAATTATCTAATTCTGTCTGAAGCCCCGGAGTGATTCATAAAATTAGCTGCGATTCGAAACGTTTAAGAAAAAGATGGTTTTCACAACAAAAGCAGTCCTTAGAACAGCAAACGCTAACAGCAAGTCACTTTTCTCCTCCAAAACAGATTACCTGCGCAGACAGTGGCACTCTTGTGTAAAAGCCATTACCATCGACTCAGTGAATACATGACCTGCCTGCGTACTGTTCTCACAGTTAATCAACTAGTCAGGGTTAATGGAGGCATCAGATCCTGACAGAGACACCGTCAGTAATTCTGCAGCTGCAGCACAGTGGCTTTTTTCTCCACCTTTACTTCGCCTCCGTTAAATGTTGTTAAAAAGCAAAAAAGATACCTTTGGTCAGCCAATTTGGTGGTGGTAATGTTTTTCACAGGAAAAATGATCGGAAAGCAGTTTTTAAAGCAGCCCTGAATGCGCTCAGTGAAGTTAAGAACAGTGTTTTTAATTGGTAAACAACAAAACGTGGTGGACTAATTGTTTTGGCGAATATTAATCATGCTTCATGCATGAATACATTTCCCCGGGAATTTAATGTTACATAATGAACAATATGGATCGCAAGTGACATGGAGGCACATTTTAAAATTCCCTTTTGATATTGACAAAAGGAGGTGAGCGAAATTTCATTTGTTGTGCTCACAGCATTGAAAAATAACATCTTTCCCAAGACAATCTCCTGGTTTTTCAAGACGATCAACAAAACTCATGTCATTGATCGAAAACTGTTGAAGGGAGAAAATGCTAAAAGCTGCCCACAGTGAGATCTGTGGATTACCCCGAATAACCTGGTCAGACATGATTACCTTTGTGTTTTTCAAAGGTAATTTTATAGTGCTGTGAGCACCACAAACAAATCCCAAGTTCAGTTTCTAATATTCTGTTATATGACATACTGTGTGTCAGCGTTGCCAAAGGGAACGTGTTGTATGTGGTTCAGTATGGGCCTTCTGTGGAAAAAAGTTATACACAGCGTTGTGTTTTAGCCTTACAGGGAGAATCGGAGGTAAGTGCATGTGTCCATCATCTGCAGCTTTAATGGATATCAGAGTAGCATGAAGCCTTCAACGGCCATACATTTTTTAAGTGCTGTGTCATGTCATAAAATACAATCTCAGTTTATCTGTCAGATTTCAGAAGTCAGCTAAAAGCAGCTACTACCAGCAGCTAACCATGAACTGTAACAGCAATTAATCAGTTGTAACTTTAAAGCAGCACGACAACAGTCTGTATAGTTTTTATTATTCTCAGCAAATTTCTTTATGGTTATAAATATTTTATGCTGCCGTCAGTCTTTGTAAAAGCCACATCAAGAGTATTACACCTTCTTATTTCCATTTGCAGGTCCTACTCTTCAAAGATAGGCCTCAGGTGAAAAGCCTGGTTTGCTTACACATGGAGAAGTTGGCTGTCTGTTGGCATCAGTGTCAAAGCACACGCAGGAATGACTAGATTGAAACACTCAGGCAATCAGCCTGCACTGCTTACAGACTTTAGCTCGGCGCAGCTTGATTTTGAGCAGGAGAGACTGCAGGCGCACTCACTCAGCCCACTCTGTTGTCTCATAACTGCTGCACACTGCATGCGCTATCAATGCTTTTCACCGCCCCATTTCTCTTTTCTGCAAGTTAAGCTGAAAAGAGGAGTAATGAAATATTCAAAATCCAACTATTGGGGTTTGCAGAAGAGTGCCTTTCTTTCTTTATGTGTCCCAGAGAAGTTTTACATGTGGGTGCAGGTTGACCTTGATGTAAGTCAACATTAAGAACTTAGGGGGGAAGTCATGGAGAAGAGTAAGAAAATGATTCAGTTAAGATTTAGATGGCGTCCAGTGGTCCAGGTTATATAAGTCTGGTTGTTTCTCGCTTGTTTACATCAGAGTTTCAACTACTGAGACGTCGCTGCCGAAAGATCATACTGAATTGGTCTCAGTGGGGTGGTATTTTATTTTATTAAGCAATCTATGCAAATTAAACATAATTTGCATTACCTTTTGTTCCGTTCAGCGCAGTCAGTTGTCAGCGATTAAAATGCTTTTCAAAAGCGGAGATAAGGCCGCATGACATTCATAACACTGTGTTAGCCCTCGAAGCATCTGAACATGGATTTGAACACTTAGTGAGACACTTCTTTCCCTTTGTAATACAAGGGAATTTTGTTGTATAAATCATATTGTGGTGTGCTACTAAAATGTTCTTGTGTGACCTTAAAGAGCTGATCCAGAAATGAGTTTAAATTTAAATAATCATTCGCTTTACTGTAACAGTTCTTTTTTATGGTCTGTCATAGAAAAGAAAGAAATAACCCCATTAAATCTTTTTTATTTAGGAATGTGGTCTTAATAGCTTTGTAATAGATAATTAAGTGGTACTAATCAGTTGCCTTCAAGTACTTAAGGGATATTCAGAGGGGACTAAAATCCCATAATATTAAAAAGGACAGATAAAACTTACCCTAGATTCATTTTAGAGTTACAGAATGACAACACACGGTCTACATAAGTTTGGGTTAAGAAACTTGCCGTTTATTAACAGCGGGATGCTTTTTTCTCAAATATCAGTTTAAAAGCTTGAAACTTTTTTCCCCCAAACAATCTTGTTCATTTGATTTTGGTCATTCAATACACATCCGATGGGGTACAGCCAAAGCACACAGATCAATAGTGCAGTCAGAGGCTTTAAAAGCTGGCAGGATGAATGGGTGGCAGAGTGCTTTGAATTATTCAATGGCGCTGTGGATTTGTCAGTCTCTTTCTGCGCTGACCGGATTGTTTACACAGCTACATTCAGGAGAGCAGTGACCGCGGTGTAAAATATCAGAACAGACATCCTTCACTCATAACTTCTCATCTGTCCTGGTAGAAAAATAACGCACCAATCACTGTAATCAAACATTCAAGAAATGTGTTTTCTTATGGCAGGCAAGCTATTCATTTTGTTGTGTTACAAGAGAAAAATTAAAGGTCTCCTCTGTTCTGCAAAACATGCCTGTGGGTAAATTGCACTCAGGTCTTTTACAGCAATCAGTTGACACACGTACTTATCCCTAATGATGGCAAACACAAGCACCAAACAACAAAATGGACCAGGGCTCATCCGTGGATGCTGTTTCAAACGTTCTAACTGGGTTTTTACTTTAAAAAGGCTTGGCAGCCACTCAACTGTAGCACTGAAGATACATTGCACATAATGAATGTGCTATTTGGTCAATTTTCGTCATTGCGTGATGTACTTACATAAATACACAGCAACACATAGGTGTATCAAATAGGTGTTACTTTGAAGTTAACCAACTGTAGTGACTTTTAGTCCTTTATTAATCTTTCTGTGTAAAGTTTTAATCAGTAAAGCACTCATTACTAAATATGCTTTCACTTCATTAAAAGGGTAAATCAGAGAGAGAGGAAGTGGCAGCTGCAGTCAGTCAGACATGCAGACTGTCAAACCCCACCCCACTTTTGTTTTTAACCTCATGGTGTTATCTCTACCTGTCATCGAATAGTTGGCCCCACACACACACATACACATCGACACACAGTGTTCAGTCTGAGTCATGCAATATGGCCAATAAATGGAGGAGGAGAAAGACCAAAGCTGCATTTCAGTGCATCAAAAGGAGAAGAGTCCTGCGGGAAATTACAGGTAAATGTTACAAACAGCAGATATATTAACGAGAAAAGCATAAAGTTTGAAAAATTAGCTAGCAGACATGCTAGAGCTGCCCCGAGCACATCGTGCTAATACAACTACCAATGTGATTCTACTGTATATTTTCTAAATTGATAATAAATGGCATCAACAAGTCATTATAAGGAAAGCAGGATAAATGGATGATCAAAATATCAAAATGAATAACAATAACAAAATAAAGTGCACTTTTTCTATTATAATAAAGAAATAGAAAGAAATCTATCCCAATATCATGGTATGGTGGTTTTAATTATTTTGGATGTTTCAGAAAAGAAATCACATGATTCACATGAGATTACCATATACGAGAGCTTTTTATGAATGAGTCCACACCAGAATTATTATCCCAGTTTGGCTCCTGGCTATTATTGTCTGTTCATCAACACATCAGCTTACTAGCTTTTAGCCACCGCCACCGGTACTTTAGCTCCAGTGTGGTTTGATAAAATCTGTTTACGCTACTCTAGACCAATGTGCTTTTAGCTACCATGAGCTCAGTACCCTGTAAGTGATGATGATAACTGATGCTGCTTCCTCCATTCACTGACATCAGCAAAGACTAGCTGTAGGAAACCTTTTCATGTCATAAGAAGTGTTCACGTGTGTGCTCATGTCTCTGTAATGGCATCAAAAGGAGAATTGTACATATGTTATATCTACAGCAGGTTTTCATCCGTTATTGTAATCTGAGGAATGTTTTCTCTGACTCTCACCTCACTGCTGCTTGGTGTAGATGACTACATTTTTCATATTTTCTAAAAATTAAAAATCGTGTCACAATGTGAGCAAGAAGACATAAATATCCTTTAATTTTCTGTTGAGCAAAAGGGGCTATACTTAAATGTACTGTACATATATAGGCATATAGATGATATACTGAAGAGTGAAGAACACGTCTTCCAGCCAAAGATTTCATTAGCTGCAAAGAGCCAATAAGAAGGTCTGAGGCCATTTTGTTCCTGCAGCAAATTTAGTTAGTGTCATGAATAGCTATAAGTCATTTTCCACTTCTGAGAAATGGCAGCATTTGAAGTACTTTGTGGTTGAAGAGGGAAACAAAATTGGCTTTAAGTGTTTGAGCAGAAGAGGGAATCCAAAAGAAAGTGAACAGAATAAAAAATAAATTGGTTGCTTTATGAACATAGGTTAAAAAAAAGTTTGGCAGGAGCTGAATGAAATATCAAACAATGAATTAAAAGTTCAAATAAGTAAATGAAGGTAGTCATCAGTTTTTATCTGGATGAAATGTTGAATGTGATTCCTGGATGTTAGTCATGGCTGAAGCGCTGTTTGTGCTCTGCTGTCTGCTGTGTACAACACAATGTGAAAATCACTGTCATTAGAAAATGTGTCCAACAATCCAAAAGAGTGAGTGAGTCATTTTAACTATTTATGTTCACGTACTGCTACCTGATCGGCATTTGCTTTATATTTATATACTTGTGATAAAGATTCTGTAACGTGTCAGGCATGAAAGAACTATATTATTTGTAGAGCAAATTCCAAGTGAATCTCCAGAAAATTGGCAAATTTGGCAGAATAAAATGCCAATTGGTGCTTTCGCACTATCAGTACTGAATATTGTGATTTGGTTCACTGAGTTAGACAATTGGCAACATTGATCTCCAGTTTAGGACCATTAAAGGTTTGCAGGAGAAGAGGGAAGAAGAGAAGGCATAATTAAAGGCATGCCAGGTCAACATCAAATCGTGGAAGATGCATTGGGTATATGCTGACTTTCAAGGTTTCCTTCTGAAATTTTAGTGTTTCAACTCAGCAAAGGACATTGTGAATGGTCAGCTCTGGCTGCTCGTGTCTCCTGCAACAATTTTCTGATGTCGGTAGAGATTGTTGAGAGTTTAAACACGAAGCAAGATAAAACTAGGCTCAGTTATCTCTTTCCTTTTCAGTCACATAAATCTAGCAAAGCCATCACCATTGCAAACCCTATGCTCACCACAATCTACCGCTCTCTATCAGAGGAATCAAATAACATGACTGCATCCCACAGAATAACCCATGACTTTACAACATTCAGTTATGAAATAAGACGGACATGCCCACCGTTGCTCACACCAGAAAGCGAATAACAGGATATAATGTTACAGAGACTGCATTAAGGCCAATGAAACTTGCAAAGTAGCCCACCGTTGCTTGTGGCAATATCAACAAGGTAAAATCTGACACATCGAACTATAAATCAAAACCTGCCTCTGGTCTGACTACCATTAACAACTATAATTCCAGCTGCTCCTGCAGGGCACTTTGGTTCAGAAACTAGATCATCTTGATTATCATCAGATATGTTTATGCAGAGTGAAATGAAATGTGCAGATCGCAGTTTGACACAAAGCTACAGAAGCTACAGACAGCGTGATGTGCATCATAATGGAAACATCGTGGCAGTCATACTGTGAGTGCAATAATTCAGCAGACGTGTACCGATATTATGTTGCATATGTTAATCAGACGAGAAGTGTTCCGAGGTCCTGTTGCACCCATGTAATTACTGTAGCACTGAAATGAATTTCTTTGATGAAAATGCTTTGAGAAACGATGGCAGAGGAGTGGACAACACAAAAAGATGCACTCAGCTCTACTCAACACCTGTTCCCATTTATTCCAAAAGACTGCGACACTCAGACTTGTCAGCCGGAGCTCGGGGAGACCAGATCTAATTAGCTTTCGCTCCTTAGCTGGGAACTCCAACCTCCTTCTCTCAACTCCAAACCACAACCATACCTCATTTCCCGACACTCCACAGCAGAACAGTAATTATCAACTTCCACTTTTATTAGCTATCTGCAATGGCTCTTGACCAATTATAAAGTGGTCGGATAATTAGTTGCCTTGGAGAAAAGGGAGACTCTCAATTGTTTGTCGCTTGAGGCCATCTTTGAAGAATTATTTGTCAGAAAAGAGATGAGAGAAATAAAACAGCCCAAAAGAGGGGGAATGAAAGTGAATGAGTTTGAGTAGACGGAGAGGCTCCAGTGGTGCACGGGGAGAAAGGGCGCCCTACTCACTGGAGCCACCTGCGAGTCCCAAAACTCTCCTCAAGTGCTGAAGCAGCCCGTGAAATGGCTTCCTCGGGTCGTGTAACCCCAAATTGTTTCGAGAAAAAGAGGTTGCATATAATGCTGTGTACTCTTCCACCTCCTACTAAACCACTGAGTGATAATGGCAGGGAAAACATACAGTAAATGTGGGCAGAGTCTTCAGGCTTTGTTTCTGTTTGTGTTTATCAGGCATCCACAGATCCCTTCCAGTGTAGGCGTCTGGGGTAATGGATTAGAGTACTGGTGCCAGAGATATCATGGTTGAGAAAGAACTGCATATTTTAGAGTTTCTTTGTCTCCCTGTGAGGCCTGTGTATTTCACTGGTGAGTTAGACTGTTACTGATATGCCCCCTGGCATGGCGGTCCAGTGTGAGTATAATTCAGTGCAACAACACTGGCAACCCGAGGGTGTGGAAGAATGGTGGAGTAACAGGCTGGCCAGGGAGGATCTGACATTAGCCTTAGTTTGTGGCTGCAGGAAAACTGACTTTTTTGCATATAAGCTGCAGCCAGGTGCAACATTTAATAAAAAGTACTACTGGCAGGTATTGTCTATACTACCTGCCAACATTTCAGGGGTGACTTTAGTTAAAAACTGCATACAAAATATACACCAAATGTTTTGGTGCATGAAATGTTTTGTTGTTTTCATGGTTGGTTTGTGACATTCACGAGAACAACTGCTGACCTGTGAATAGCTCAGAAACAAATGACAAGCAACTTTCAGCACCTCATCCCTGAGTCATTTTTTGTTTCCTCACCTTACTTGAGCAAAATTCCCTCCCTGCTGTTAACAGACATATCCTAGATCCTATTTTAAGTGTAACACACCATTTTCAGTAACCTGTCAGTGGAGTTTTTACAACAAGAAATATAGAAATGTGTAACATCTCTGCTATAGAGGACCCCTCTCGATTCCCAATGCTTGCTCGAGTGTGTGTTCTGTCATGAGCGCTCATTGATAACGGCTGTCATCTCCCAGCCATCAATTTTAAAATGGGCCCTCATGGAAGGAACAGATGCAAAGATGAAACGATGATGAAACAATAATGAGATGCTTACTGACATCTTATTCTTATTGATGCTTCCTGAAATCCTGAGATGCATAAATTGTTCCCTTGTCTCCAGTGGAAAGTCGCACAGCTTCATCTAATATGTGATGTTGTCAGCTTGCATTCTGTGGCTTTGTTGAAGAAATTCTCATTGCTCATCAATATTTTCTTTATGTCAGTATTACTTGAATTACTCAGACCTCACATTTGTGCACACTTGCAGTGAGTTTAAAACTGGATCCATTCAATAGAAAAATAATCTATTTAAAACATGAAGGTGTTTGGAAAAGTGGCTACAGAGCCACATCTAGTTCCCCTCTTACAACTGCTTAGATAGTGTGGGAATAAAAAACAAGAAAGGTTAGTAACAGAGTCTATTTGTCTTCAGAGCTTTATGTGTAAGGCTATAACTTCCACTATAAGTATGGACCTTTTATTTTTCTGAAGACTTTCAGGGAGGAAAAAAGCTTTCATGTTTTATGTGTTCAGACTGGTTGTGTAGCCACAATTGAATAATAAAGATTTTTGGGGCTACTTGGGGGCAGTGGAAGAAACTGTAATTACAAAAACCTATCATAACAAGTGTTGGGGATGCATGGTGACAAAGAAACTAGTTACTGCGAGTTCACTACCTTTGGTGATAACTTGAAAATAAAACACTATTATAATTACTGGTATTTAAAAGGGATTGTTTCTTTTATCTTGCATGGAAATAGTGGACAATTGCATAGAATTGCAAACACAAGAATTTCCTTCACCTGACTGTACAGTTGTGCAAGACAGTTCATCACGATTGTAATCTTTCTAATATAATCTAAAGAAACTTGGGTTCTTCAAATATACTTCTAAATTAACTGTAGCAAAACTTGATTAACATGTTCATCCAGCGTCTTGTGGTTCATTTTCTACCAAACTCTATTGTTTAACCAAGACAATACAAAGGTAGCTCACAGGTAGGAGAGCTTGATGTTGCTCCCCTTCAATGCTGTAATAGCCTACCAGAAAGACTGTCGGGTATAAATGTATGTTTTGCTACTATATAACAGACAAAATAATAAATGAAATTTGACAGTTGTATTGTCTTATACTGTGCAACAGCAACAATAATAGCAATGAGTACATTAAGAGTAGACATTTAAATGTAACACAAAAGTTACTTTTCTGTGGAACTGTTTACTTTTATATGCAGTAATTGGTATAGCAATTTAATTACTTTTCTATGTTTTCTATGTTTAAGCAACTTACACAATACCCATAAAGTTGAGCTCATTTACATCCAGCAGACGTGTTTCAGTTCCCCTGATGAAAGCCCAACAATTCACTCTCCTTTTAGCTTTCACTTGCTTTTCGCCAACCTCTGAGGTAAATTTCTGGACATTTAACTGCTAAATGCTCTTGTTCACAAGCTGGTTGCTACCTCTTCTGGTCAGGAGCCCTACAGTGAGTTTTTTTTTTTAAGTTTTGCTGGTGAATCAAGGAGCATGCTGCCATTAAAAACAAGGCCGATGGCAGATATGAGAAGGAAAATGTAATAATCGTGGGCTGTAAAAACAAAAACAGTGAACAGAGAGATGCTTCTTAATTCTTTATGGATCATATAAAAATACTGATTATAGCAGCTTTAAATTTGCTATCACAGGTTATACAAACAGTTTTAGTCATACTGTATCAAGCTTTGCTTTGTCTCTGAATAATGATTTACTGCCAGACCTTGGACTGAAAGTGGGCAGGTGCTGCTCAGATATAATTCTCTGAATAATCATCCTCCACGTGTGTTGTTGCTTCTGTGATGAAAGGACCACCATGCTACATAGAGAAAGGTTGTTGTTTTAACTCCTGAGCCTGAGGAAGAGACAAAACAATATGCCATGGTCTTATTAAAATGCTAATTGAAAAAATACTGTCAATATAAAAACAACATGTTGCTTTTAATTATTATAGTTGATAACTGATGTTTTCTCCTATTCATTTTACGTCCTCTACACACACATCTGCCTGTTCTGTCTCTATTACATGAGGAGAGAAAACCAAGCCATCAATAAATCTGTGCTTAGATGCAGACTTGTAGGGATGAATGTTCAAAGTAAGAAAGTCCATAGCGGCTAACGGGATTCAGACCTTGCTGACATGATAAATAAACTGGAAGCCTTGCTAAGTCCAACAGAATGAAAATGCAGCTATCCCTGGACCCCGTAGACCACGTATATGAGCTAGAGTTAAGCAAATGGAAAGCTACCATTAATGCTGAACTAATTAACACGACAGGACAGCAGCTCACTGCTTGGTAGTTGACTGGGATCATTATTGAATGAAGTGAGGTAGGAAATCACTACTGGCATTAACTCTGACTTAAAACAGCTGCTACCGGCTGCAACCAGATGCTCGAAGAGGCCAAACACCAATGTTATAACCTTATCAACTGATCACTGTCAGATGACCCGACCAGTAACCAATCAGCCAATTCAGTGGTCTGTAAAATTTAACAGCATACAGTCCAACAATGTTGATGAGTCATGCTACTCCTGCTGGTGTTTCTCTTTACGACATGCCACTGTAACTAATTAAGCTGCTGCCAGTGTCTGTCGTGACACCCGCTTAGAAGCCAACAGTCCAAACACGGATTACTTTAAGCCAATGGCCTTTCATTATATCAAGGCCTCACTCAGTCAGAAATTCCTGCTTCGGGCCTTGGAAACCACTCATTATACTGCTCCTTCTACCACCAACCCTGCATGCACTGTGTCTTAAAAACACTCAGGCTCATTCAACAGTTTTCGTTGAACTCATTAGAGACCAGGTCTTTAACTTTCACAGGAATTTTGGGACACAAAGATGTCTCTTAACCAGAAAAGACTGCTGGGAAATACAGTCCCCAGACCCTCATTTAACCTATGCCTGCTGCATCAGAAAGAATTTGTCCAGCTCATTCACATTGAACAATCTTCATACTGTGTTTCATTAGGGGCTAGAGCTGCACACTTAGATATTGTGAGAGCTTCGAGAGTGAATAATTCTTCAGAGTTTCGTTTTTTTTCCCCGCTTTTTCTAAACCTTTCACTGTTTATAAAAATAATCAGTGTGAACCATGTGTACATAGATAATCTAAGTGCTTGTTTGCTACGCAGGGCAGGTCTTGCCAAGAAAAGCAATGGGATCCATAACTGAATGAAGCCAAAACATCTTGAGTCTTAGACTTTGAGAGTTTTGACCATGGGCTAGGCAGGTACCACTCCCGGTTATTCTAAACACGGGCGAACATGAACATGTTTGCTAAAACAAGACAACTAGCGACTAGAGCTAGGTAGAACTAGGCGGTATGCGACTCTGCATAACTAGCAGGATGATACTGTGGTCTTGCTGCTCCTGGTTGGTACCCAGACTTTTAAATGCCTACAAATCTCACCAATTCTTGGTGGTTAATGGCATAGCACAAGCCATTTCATGTAATTGAAAAGAAAAATTCTCCAAAAGTCACCCACCCCATAAACCCAGCCAAGTGGTCCAGTTTAGCAGCTCAAGCTAAGGGGATGCAAGGAGTTATGTAAAAATCAAGCCTCTGTGCAATTTCATGAATAGGGAAAAAAGCTGTAATCTACAAAGAAAAAGTATTTCTATACCAGGCTGTAACCATATTCATTTATGCTATATTTTGGGGCATTTTAACATCAGTATTTATGGTTAAAATGTGCATATTGCACTTTCCCATTGGCTTCATTTTTGACCAGAACACAGACGACATATTGGACAGATCGGACTCATGTCTGAGGCCATTTGACATCCTGTATAGCTCCTCGGTTGCAAACTTGCAACTGTGTGGTTTACTCAAAAGTTGTTGAGAAGTTTTCCCTTATATAAAAATGCTGTTGCAATCTTGACCATTTGAAAGTGTCCAGTATGCTTGCTGAACTCATATCTCAAGTGAGAAAAGATTTGTAAGCATCCATGAAGAATTACGACATGGTGGTTCCTTACATTGCCCGAGAATATGAATGACTAGGATGAAGATTGTGGTGTGGCTATTGTTTGAGGCTGTTTCTAGGGTGATCCTTGAAAAATTGGGAAACAGATCTTTTTTTATTTTATTTTATTTTTTTATTGTGCTCACCACAGACTCTCATACACTCACTAGGATTCATCAAGGGAAGTAGCTTGGAGAGCAGAGTGCTTTCTGTCAAATTCAACTGTTTCTGAGTGAAATGGAGCATTGCAATTGTTCAGGCAGAACACTGCAATCATGCACTCCATCAGGCGATCACTATTAGCTCTTACAGTCACCAATCACATTCAAAAAACTCAATGAGTCTTCATCATATGACAGCACTGACTCTCACTCACTGCTGATCATTCAAGCCAGTACAACACCACCATTACCTACAATTTCACAGGGGGGTGTCGAGAGAAGTCAACAGACAGTCTCAATGCGGTGTATAACCTAAAACTTAATTTTACACCAGGTATTTGTTTTTACCTTGCCAAACAAATCTGACAGAGCACAGCTTTAGTCTAGGACTAAATCCTTTTCACCTTGCAGGTGTCACTGATCTACAACTATATCCATGCATATGTTGCTGACAACACTGCTATTTTGATATCTATCTGTACTACTCAATATGACGACGTGAAGTGAGTACTTCTCATTTATTCTCTGTGTGAGGTCTTTAGATAATCCAATCATCTTTAACCCATCCGTCATTGCCAATTCACAGAGAAGTGTAGGTGCTTGACTTTGTTGTGTATTGCTTCACTTTGGACACTGAAAAAACAAAACACTGTGGCGGCATAAAGGTAAGCATCAGGGTATAATTAGCCATTTGGTCCTAATTAGCATTGGCATCCTTGTCACCGACAATAGAGCATCTAGTAGCTTCAAGAACAGGCAGATTGTGCATGTCACTGTGAATGGGAGGCATAGTTTTACACTAATACAAGACAAATGACATCATTTGGGCACAGTATTTGATTATTAATAGGATGTAATATCTTGGCATGGTCTTTAGCCGTGTTCTAATTATGGGTTTAATAAACTTGCAGTCTGTTTGGGAGCAGAAACTAAAATTACCGTCGTCTCATGAATAATAGATTCTGTTTTAAATACCGTATGCTTCTCAGTTCATCAGCGGGCATACACTTAAGTACATTCTGCATCCACTAATGTGTTTTTTGGGTTTTAACACAACATGGGAGTTGTATTCTGAGTGAGATTTTTTGTCTAAATTGTGGATTTCAAAGAAAATTGCACAGACTCTGAAATAACTGCAGGAGGTGAACAAGGATTATACTGCAGTCAGGCTGAATGTGGATTGATAGAGTTTATACAATCAAAAAGGAAGGGATACTCTGTTGATGAATCAGATGGGCTTATCCACAGATGAAGTATAATAAATTCAAATCTCTCTCATGCTTACCAAACAGAATATATGTTTTTAAATCCAGGATGGAGACATTTTGGTGTGTGTTTGTTTTCTATTCAAATGCTAATCTTGATTCAAAGTTATTTGGTGGAGCTGCTCCCCCATAAATTTAAGAAAAACACATAAAATAGATGGTGGTCCCAGAATTCACGGCAGCAAGTGGTTGAGTGTAAGGTCTGCAGGAGATGAAAATCCTCTGCAACACTGCGCACATGTCATTATTGGTTAGGTTTCAGAGTCAATATCTGCAAAGGATTATCCACAAGCTAACATTACTAGCTAACATTTGACTGTTGATCTTCAGAGACATGTTGCTTCGACTTTTACTCCAGCTTGTATAAGGTTTAAACAACAAATATGATGTAGATATGATGATCACATGCAGTGGACGACCCATCTTCAGCAGTGGGGTCAACAAATTATTAAAAAAGGTTAATTCAGTCATTTACTATTCAACCTCCATTAATTTCAGAACTTGCATGAGAGTTATTAAAACAAAACTAAGAACCGTGCTTACGGCTCTGTGAGCCGACACAAAATGCTAATGTCACAATGCTAACAAGCTCACAGTGACATTAATAACATGCTGATGCACACATAGCACATGCGGTCTAACACACTGAAGTTAATTGGCTGGTTTAGTTAGCCATAACAGTGAGTCAGCATGCACAATGCCAGGACCCTGCAACCAGATGATATGACTATTTATTACTTGTACTTTTCCTACTGTGACATGTCAAAATGCCTGCTGTGAAAAAGGTCTTTACATAATGAGAAACTGCAGCACAGAAATGCCAAAGATGGTTTGAGGGTTATTGAAAACAGTGTCTCCATTACATTTTACATTTACATTTTTTTGAGCCCATGAGCACTGACTAATTTACTTTTAATCTGTAATATATATCTTGATAAAAATAAAACTCTGCACAAATATAATGGATTATTGTAAATACGGTTTGATATCTTATGTGTTTATGTAAAAAAAAAACAAAGATTATAGATTAAAAACTCTCAAATTCAGCATTAATCATAAAGCCCAATCTGAAAATCACGGCATCACAAAATTTAGCTTCTACAGACATTTTTATGTGTAGTGCCTCTCTTTTAAACTGTAATGAGTAAACTGACTTGTGTAAAATGGGAAAATGACTTCCCAACACACAGCTTTGGTTAGGAAATAGCAATCTTTGCAAACTCAAATGCTGTGGAAGATTTGTGCAAACACATTTAAAAATACAAACTAAGTACATTTTTCAGAAATGTACCATAATGTATACTCTATACAGAATATAGTATTTAGCTATGTATACAAGTTTGTACAATGTTAACAATCTTAATAAAATAGGGGATTTGACAAGTGACCAATCAGATTTCCCGCATAGCCCGGTGTGTTTTAAACAGATGGAAACATCTGTAACACAGGAAGACATGTTCTCATACTGAGATGGCTTGTGGGAGGTGGTTGACAGTAGAAATCACTTCTCCACCAAATGCCCTGCAACAGTTGTTTAAAAATTAAAATTGTGCAGTTTGTTCTGTCTCTTTTGTCAGTCCAAACTTTCATTTCATCAGCTTCTAGCATGGCACAGGCAGTCTGTGAATGAACAGACCAGTAACAGCTGTGCACTGACACTGGCTCTGTTCATCCAGCTTGAGGAATTAATGATACTCCTTATTAAATGTGAATTGATATGGTGTCATTTATCATGTTTTGATGCTGCTTGTCATCCTCCTCATCTTTATTGTCATCATTCTAAAATATACCTGCCCTTGGCTCTGGGCATCTGTTGGCATGGCAGCACACACACACACACACACCATCTCTGTTGCACTGTCACCAGTAGTGGAGCTAATGTTTGCTTCACGAGGGCTCATTAAGCTGAGACACACAGGGAATGTTGCAAGCAGCAAACACTGGCAGAACTTGATTCTTTAAAAGAAAAAACAAGTTTAATGCTTCTGTTTTTTTTCTTTCTTTTCTGTTTGTTTGTGCCACTTGGTGTCCTTTACTCTATTATCTCTGCTAGCCCGGAGGGTCTCATGCTTTTGTTAGTGTGTGTCCATGTCAGTCTAATATATTTTTGTGCACATTTATGACAGAATGCTCAAGGACCTCTCATGGTTGCAGTGATTCACATTTTTTAAACAACTGTTTTATTGGGCGCTCTGTTTTATACCACCATTTACTGCTGATTCCTCACTCCTCTGAAACAGCGGGTAAGGGCTGCAAGTGATCAACAATGGCTGCAGTCTGGAACCTTGTTTCCGTGAGGGACATCGAACAAGCCGGTCATGTCAGTGTGCCGCCGGTCACAACTTCACAGGTGGATATCTGCACTCTGTTGCACTCTTGTGTTGTTAGCTTTCAGTTTTATGTGTTGTGATGAAGAGACAACGTATACAACGTAATGAATTTTTGAGGAAACTAACTATGATTTGTCTTAACCCTACCAGTGCCTTGACATCCATCCTTGTCCTATCCCACTACTGGGTGCTTAGTCTTACACACTCACAATAACAACATACAGGTAGTTAACATATATATAATGTTTATAACATAGTCACCATCCTAGTTTGGCATGTAAGCAGCTAAAAGTGCATTTGGTCATTAAATATTGGACAAATTTTGATTTGGACCTGATAATGATGCTAAATTGAAAAGTTAGGGGTCACCAAAGTTATTACGAGTCATCCTGAGGCGAACATTATTGTCTGTACTAATTCTGACGGCAATCAATCAAATAGTTGTTGAGATATTTTAGTCTGGACCAAATGATAGACGCATTAGCAGACAGGTTGACATTGCAGTTGATAGAGCCACTCCCTAGTTTGGCTGATAGTTCAGCTATTGTAGATGATCAGATATAGTGTTTTTAATCAAATCCATTTGTTTTAATATGTATTTTGTTTTTTTTGTTTTGTTTTTTAACCTAGGGACTTAGGGAGCAATATTAGAAATTAAAATTTAGTCCCAGAAAAAAAATCTAAATGTGCTTTGTACAAAAACAGCCCCTCTTGTTGTGGCCCGTTATTCAAACAGCTGTAAACAAGTTTGTCACAATGTTCAGCACAGAGCGTTCACAACCTTCAGGTTCAGCTGCAACATACCGCTCCTCGAAAACCGGGAAAACGAAATCTCATTTGTTGTCCCTCATTAATCTCTGCAGGTGTGGGATGTTTGCTCATCAGTGTCATTGTTGCAACTTTTCTGGGCATTTGTCTAAAACAAAAGGAGAAATCGTGTAACTGTCTCTCTCACGAGATCATGTCGTTATTCTGTCTTGTTTTGTTTTTTGGCTAAATACGTTTATACAGTCTTCCGTGGACTGCTCGGCTTAAGTTTCACACATCAGTTAAATGCCCACTAGCCACAACATGCTCTCAAGATGACGTTCTTAGTATTTCAGAGGGTGTAACACCGTGGGGCATGGTACAAAACTTATTTCACCAAATTAGATACAATTTCATCACTGTTTACTCACCTGGGGCAAAGATGAGCTTTAAAATTCAGAATGAGAAGTCAACAGACATATAGTAACTAGTAGGCTAATGAAAAAAAATGCGGAATATTTAAAGTAAAAAGCTTTGTCAGGCTCTACAGTGTACAGACAAGCATGTTTGATCTCTTGGTCTTCGGTAGAAATACAGATTGGCACATACTTGTGTCAGAATTTCACTTGATCTTGACACCAGCACAGATTCTGGAATTTCCATTTCACACCAGTGTCAGGCCGTTTCATATGAGCTGAACAAAAAGATAAAAGTTATATGATCTCTCTGTTTTGGCCAAACGCCCAAGAACACAACAACAACACACCCGCATAGATTAATGAGGAACAAGGAATGACATTTGTTTTCATTTGGGGTTTTTTTTTGTTTTTTTTTTGCTTTCCAGCACTTTCTCATAGCTGGACTGGAGTTGGTGAACAGTCAGCATGTTGTTTACTGCTGTTTCAATAATACAGCATGAAAAAAGGAGGTGTGGGAACTTTGGGTGCAGAAGTAAATCACATTTCTTGTGGCACGTGCAACCCAAAATGCCTAAATGCAATAACTGTCAATGGATAAACGAGAAAAATCCACCTGCAAAGTTTGAGGAAGGTTCAGTCATTAAAACACAATAATTACTTGTTCCTACACAGATAATCAGCTCATTTCCATAAATTAATGTTTCCCTTAGCATTATTGATGAGTGTACAGCGATGTTCAGCGAATGTAAGCAGTGTTGAGTTATGATTTGAAATAAATGTGCAGTCATGCATTCCAAGGAAGGGATTTATATTCCCCACCCTTCAGCAGAAATATCAGCGGAGCTATCGTTTGTTTTTCTCCCCTCCCCTGTGCACTATTTACCAGCTGGGAGGACGTAAATCTCTTCATCTAAATCAATTAATCAAACAGCAAAGCACAGTTTATTGGGGAAAGATGAAGGTCTCACAATCATGTGAGTGTCGTCAAACATGAATGCGATGGAAAGACAAATTAGCCTAGGTTAAACAGTGTGAACCTAAACTTTGTTTTTCCTCAATGGGAGGAACACATAAAGAAAACATACATTAAAAGTTACAGTCACCACCAACCTGTGATTTATCTATCTATTATTTATTGCTCTGGTAGAGATATGTAATAGTAACCACCATCTCACCCAATGCGCTGAGAAGAAAAAGAAATTCACTGTACAGGCACACACATCATTAGTCAGAATATATTTTAGCATTCAAACACCAGCATTGACAGCTGGAAGCTCACAGAGCAATGCAAACAGTGGTGGGGTGTTTGTGTCCTGTCGCGCCATGCCATCTTCAGCGGTGAGCAAACTGTGTACATTTAAAATTTATGAACTCGGCGTAGTTGCAATTATTATATTTAACATGGAAACTGTGTTCAAATCAGAACAGTCATCTCCGGACTCCCTGCAGATTTCTTAAATTCACACCAGTTCCACACACATTTCTATGTACACATCCAGCATCCCACTAGCCAGCAGCCAACGGGATATATAGCAAACAGGTCCCGTTGCCGCAGAAACAGCCTGATACAGATTCAACAAGGTGCTCGGTATGGGCCCGCTGGGATTTTGGTCAGTGCTGACTCCAGCAGATTCCCCAGCAGCAAATTCACACACATCCTGTTTCACCACACCGAGAGCTGTGTTGAAATCTGGGGACTGCTCAAGTCATGCTCACGGATCTACTTTGAGTTGATATTTAATCCCACCTGAATACCAGTGAAACGCAATAAAATCACGCAGTGCGTCTGAAGTTTAATTTTCGAGGTGAAAATGCATATTTATAGTGTTTCAGGAAATTACTCAGAGGGGACAAAATGCTCCTGATCACAACAAACATCATGGCTTCCTGAGGGTTTTTGGGGGTGGCTGACTCAGCCATGACGGTACGCTGTAGCACCTGCTAGCCTAGCGGTTACCGAGCTACTCATCTCCCTGAATAGAAACATAACATGTTGAGCAAAACACAGAGGGACAGTGCTGAACGTTAGCTATATAGTTACATTTTGTGCTGTACTTCATAAGCTAGGGAAACACTAAATAGTGAGCTAATCCTAAAACTACACAAGTTTTGGACACATTGACTCAGAAAAATCATCTCTGTGGGTTTTTTTACTCATTCTCTGTCTGCTTACTCGGGTGTCAGACCTTTGCTCTTTCAGCGTGAGGAGGGCTGCATTAAAACTGACATGGCACATTATTTTGCTGGAGGCATCCCTTTTAACAAGCTTGGACTGGGGCCACGAAGAGACAGACCAACGTTTCAGCAGCACTAAGATCGAAAAAAGAAGTCGATGGTATGCCACGCCTGCTTTAGTGGCATATGTCAGTTCTAAGTTGGGGGTTTTTATGCCTCCAATGTCATACTGGGCTGTGGCCATGGTTCGAATTACATTGGGGATTAGGTTAGAAGTGGATTGGAAGCCCCCAGAAGAGGTAAAATCAACTAGTCAGGAGGGTTAAAACATGTATGTCCTTCTCCCTGTAACTGTAAATATTACAATATATTTCCCATATTCACGCCCCGAACAATCCTGAAAGACACCCTGAAAGGGGACCATACCATGTCTTTGAGTTCAGCTCATCTGCCTGCTTCACTTCCATGCAGTGACTCATGTCTTAAAGCATTTGTGTGAGTTGTGCAAGCCAATGTAGACGCTCTCAGTTAATCTAAGCAGCAACCCTGCCTGTTTAATTCACGTCTTTATTTTAAGAGTGTCTGAATGAGACTGTGTCAAACGTCTCCAGGTCATTGCTAAAGTGTCTATGGCCTTTTATAAACTGTAAGGCTACGCATGTTCAGTGTCATATACCACTTACAACTGTATTGAAATCATTGAAACCACCAGCCAAACTTGGTTTAGCGTCATATACTCATCCTTGGTGGCGTGTACCGTGTATGGCGTACTGCTGAGTTAAATACAAATCGACTAAAATAGAATAAGGCAGATAAGAGAATAAAAGTTACAGTGCAGTGTAAGACTTTAATCCAGAGGGCGAGAGAGTTTTGATTTAACACAAGTTAGCAGAAAACAGGAAGAGTCTTCAGCTTAACAACATATATGTGGGGCATTTAAAATGAAACGCTGCTTCTCCATTTTTTGTTTTGACTTTGGGAACAGCCAGCAGACCTGCGCACGATGATCTTAGAGGTCTGGATGATTCATATCATAGCAGCTCCGGTAGGAACAAATTGGTATATGCTAGTAAAAAGTGGCAGATGGCAGTGGAACATGAGTCACATGCCATAAGCTTACAGTAGAGCGGCAGTGCCATACCAAAGACTGGCAGAACCATGTCATTCACGATCAACAAATGCCAACAGAACGATACCGGCCACCAACCACTTTCTGACTACGCTTGCACTTATAACACCTTTCCGCACTGAGCCTTTACTCGACCTTCCTGATAATGAAGGTCTTGCATTTTTGGTCCACTTGACAGCCGATAACTGACATTTATCGCTTGTCAGAAATTCCTAAATATGCGGAACAAAATCCAGAATGTGAAACTTTACCAAACTCCCCAAAGGATGGTTGTTACTCTGATCCAGATTAGCACCAGTTCTTACATATTTAAAGGCCATTTTAAACATTCAGACAAATGTCTGCCTGTCAACTTGACACTAAATATTCATGTGATCTTGTTGTGTACACGGGGAAGTGCGTCCACTAAAAAGGAAAGTATCCAGACGGAGAAAGAGATTTACATACTGTGAAAATCTTTGCCGCAGTGGGTAATATTATATATTGTGGGTATCATCTTCTCTATCCGCAGTACTTACCCTCTTACAACAGGGTCTGTCACTCAGATAGTCACACAGATAACTTATCAAAAGGAAATGAATGCATGCTCTTCATTTTGTCTGCCCCAGGGATATTACTATCTAAAAATGTGCTGTAAGAGACCTTATGATACACAGTATGATGAAAAAATGCTGGAAAAAAAATTAGGAGATATATTTTAAGTCACAGTCACAGGGGTATTACCAAAGTTCAGATAACAGCAACTGCTACTCAGGCAATTCTTTGACTCAGCACGCTGCTGTTGCTGGAATTTAAATCTCTGGTGGAGCCAAGATCTAAACCTTTCAGACGGCGGTGCAGTGGCCCCGCTACTTCTATCATTTAGAGGTTTTCAAAATCACATGATTCTGTCTGGGAAGTCCCATTAGCTCGGTTATGCTTGGGATATGTAGCTAAGGGGATGAATATCCTGGAGCCCAGTTTGACACAGCGTTGCTTTGATCCAGCAGCCAGTCTCTCTAGCCCTGGGTGCTGCGCTGTGAAGTATCAGTCCCACATAGACTAACTGTAAGGCCTTGGCTGCAGGAACGTCTCCCTCTGTGCCCTGAGGTCTCAGCACTGCTCCACTGTAAAGGCAGAAATCTTGAGAAGACATCCAGGATCGCTCCACTGTACAACAAACTAATAATTCAGCGTCAAACAAACTCAAAACATATTGTAAAGTCTTTTCTACGACACTGCGCTTTATGAAACAAATGTATACACCTTCATCTTGCCTTCATCTGGTGGACTCTGTTGTCATTTCCTGTTTCATAGACAGTTCTGACATCATCCCTTGGCTAGCTGCAGTCCCACCTGAGCTTCTTTGGATTTCTTTCATTGGTTTTCATGAAAAAAAATTAAACATGCTTCTTAAACCTACAGGACCTACAGGTTAACAAATGACTGTAATAACTCACAGCATGGCAGTGTTGTTACTCATGTGATCACAATTTGGTTTTTGCCATATCCATAACATCCACCAGGTCTCAGAAAAAACTAAATTAGCTGTAATCAGTGCTGTCTAAAAACTGGCATGTCTGAGCAGGCTGGGGTCTCTCGCTGGACCTCTTTTGTTGAGCTGTGATATTTATCCCACACTGGTCTGGGGCTTCTGGGAAATACAATAATATCCCTTATTTATATATGTAGCTAACCTTAAAACATACTGATGAGTAATGATATGATTTTTAGTTTTATTTTTATTTATTTAAGATATCCACAACAACAGCACAGCAATCTTTTTAAAATAGAATCCAATATTTACTGCTAATAGGTGACTATATATTCACAACAAATATCTAAATGTGTAATCGTAGTAAAAGATATGCCAGCAAATATTTTTAATGTGATATCGTGATAATGTCTCTCTGTGACTCTGGTGCAAAGGCAGACATATTTAGAGGGCATACAGAACTGATTTCAGACTTGATTTCATTGAAACATTAGTCAACATTCTCACATCTAAATCCTCAAACATTAACAGCTAATTAAAATTCTCCCCCTCTCTCTTTATGTAACTCTTTAGGCCTCGGGATCACTCACAAGGGGCTCTTTGCTTATTTTGTTCATGCCAACGGTTTGCTCATTAAATAAGTAACGGCATATCAAATTGGATTCTTGTGTATTGTAATTACAGCCTGTGTCACTCGTGTTTGTTCTAAATTGAATGTATGAGCGACTGAAGCTTGAGAGTGATAAAAAAAAAAGATCGCTGGAAACCCACGGTGAAAGAGACAACATGATGCTGGTAAGTGCATACCATTTTTTGTTTAAATGTTAGCTCCGCTTTTTCTCCTCCTCCACTAATGGCTCAAAAACAACTATCTGATAGTGCTGCAGTTAAATACACGGAGCCAGAGAGGACCTGCTTAATCATTTAGGAAAAAAGAAGAGTACTTTCTTGTTGGTAAGAATGATAATGAAGCGCAAAACCCCCTCGCAGTTTTTTTTGTTTTTTTTTTTCTGGGAGTGTCTAATGAGAGAGGTGCCCTACTTTAACAAAGAGTCTATCTTTTGCAGCGCACACAAAAATCCAGACAAGACAAATATAGATAACATAATTAAATCAAACAATGTGGAAAGAGAATAGGAGCTCGGTTAGACGAGGAGCTCAAAATGGTGAACTGGATACTGAACAGCAAAGCCCTGGAGACATTCGAGACATACAGTTAGAATGATTTCTGGGTGATGGTAGATTGTTATTTTTGTGGTCGGTGCGAGCTGTGATGCTCTGAGGGATTCAAACGTGGGTTTGACATACAGAGTTTTTAATTAAAGCTCACTCAATGAGAGAAAAGCACACTCGTTCTTTTGTTTTTACTCTCCAAATTGTTTATGCTCACTCTTCTAATTAGATCAAATAGAGTCAAATATTTTTCTAGACGCGAGTCCCCAGTCAGATGATTCAAACCACTTTGGTGTGAACGATGCTCAGTATGCAGCACACGCTCAGTGGTGACGCCGCTTGTTTTTGCACTCTGAGAAGAACAGGAGATGTATATCAGCAGTAAATCAAAAGTACCCATTTCACATAAGCTCAGATACAGGATGGTAAAAGATATGATGATGTCTGGCTGGACAGTTGGGACTACTTTTAAATGTCCCTGTGGTAACTATAAAAACTGAAACCCCTTATTTAGAATTGGTTTTTGATACGCTATGATATATTTCTAAGCAGATATAAAGACAGTTTAAAGTCTTCATCAATAACTAAAGTTACCGTGAAGCAACAGTCACGGCTTTACGAAAAAAAAGTTGATGATTTACAATAGAAATACAAAATTTGTCTGCATATTTTAAATATTTATTCCACGTCTTTGTTAAGTCTTTTAAGTCTTTCTTTTAATTTGATATTTATTTATTCATTAATACAAATTCCAAACTAATATTCTCGAGATCTCGACTGAACCCTGAATCTAAACTAGCCCAAGAATTTGTAATGGTGTACACATAGTGAGTGTTTTATAAGACAACATTACATTACTGTGCATTAATAAACAGTCTCAACAAAGTGTAAGAATAATTCATAAATATTTTACACCTGTTATGCAGTAGATGAGTTTATAATTGTTTAGAAATGGGTCACACAAATGTCCTTATATCTTTTTACAACACTACAGTGTGTTTTTAACTGTTTATTAAGGCTTAATTTACGTTACTGTTATTGTTGGGAACTACTGTATGTCCCCGTGGAAAATGTGGCAATAAATATGGGACCATAAATCCGGTACAACAACACTAAGAATAGTACCCATGCTTGTTTCCAACATCAACAATATAACATTTTCACTATTTTAGGTGCTCAGAAACTCAAAACATCCACACACACACACACACACACACAGAGCAAAAGATGTTCCTGGAGCTACTGTAACACTGTGCATATATTTATGTGACTTCTTTCCAGTTTCCAAGTTTGCGTGCATACTACTTTAGTCACTTTTCCTGTTATAAGAATGAGAATTAATGTGTAATATGGCATTTAGTGACAGACCGAATAACACATTACAGTGAACACCTGTAAGCTCCATGACCTTGATCACTGCCTCTTTGTGGCAGGTGCCATCCTGGATGTTATTAATAGAATAGCTGCTGACTGCACTCCAGCAGGTCGTCTATGTCGGAGGTATTCAAAGGCTCTGATCGCTGCAAACTAATGGCTTTCATTTGGATCTGACAGCTTGGTATTTGCAGGTCCCTCTTGAATTGATAGGTTGCATAATTTGGAGTCATTTGTTTACCAAGCTTGTCTTGTGTGAGCTACTTCGCCTCAGTAGAACTGTAAAATAGCAGAACAGGAATTGGATATGATTAATAGGACGAGTTGTAATGTTAAAGCTGATTTGTGTAAAATAATGCCTGTGTTTGTGTGCTTTGTTTTCCCCCTGAACTCAGAGAGGCTTTCTGCAATAAATGTCACTGTCATACTTCTATAAATGCAGGTTAATTAAAAAGTCCTGAAAACAAAACATAAACATCAGACGCACACAGACAGCGGTGGTAAAGACATAATATCGTAGCACGGAAGCCGCATCTGATTGTTCCTCATTGATGTCAGGTGATGCTAACGTTTTAACTTGCCCAGGGCTGCTGCTGCTGCACTGTGGCATAATCACACCAACTTGCACGGCAGTCTCCGCACAGATGATAAGCTAATCAAATCCCTTGCCCAAGTAGTCCAGAGGGAGTTTGTATATGATGGCAATCTGTGAGCATCTCTCGCAGAGCGCCAAAGAGCCTCAGCTGAGACATGATCAAAGGATCCAAACTGGGCTGCTGTGGGGAGGTAGAGGAGCTGCACTAAACGCTACAGGAAACACACGAGTCAACACAGTGGTGAAAGATGGGGCCATAAGTTATAACCTTTACCATTCATATAACATGTGCTGTCTAGCAGGACGATGTACATTTAGAGAAAGGAAGGGTTACAACACAATTCTTGCTCTCGTTTTCAATCCACGTCTGGTATGTTTTTGCTAATACCAGTGCAGTTAGGTGCTTATTTATCTGTAATCTATGCTATTATTGTTTATTATTATTACTGCTGTTACTGTATGGATTTAATAGATTTAATGTGATATAGATGAGGACCAAATATTTTCCCTTCTGTCCATGGGAAGAAAAATCTTTTGAGTCTTTTGAGTCTTTTGAGTCTTAACTGGCTTCCACACTGCCTGCAGTAGCACACAGAACTGATCCCCATAACCCAGACTAATGTGTTTTTTATGTGCGTCCTTCATGTCAAGGTATCCAACAGCATCCTGCTTTATGGGTGGAAAGAGGAGCATCAGACTAGAGAGAGCAGAGTCTGGCAACAGTACATGTCAACAGATACAAGCTCAACATGCTATGAGCCTTTCCCTTGAGAGATGTTTTTTTTTATTTTGCCTTTGATTTAAGGTGGCCAGGCGGGCTTTATAGAGTCCTTTGGTCACATGCACAGGCATTCCCCATGCACTAATACATAAAGCATGTGTTTGAGAAACAATTAAAATCATAATAATTTAAATAATGCACCATTAAAACCTGCACACCTTCACATCTGCTTTTGCAGCATGCACCCAGACTGAGAGAGTGAGAGTGACGAGGTTAAAGAAAATTTGGTTTTAATATTTTCCTCAAACTTTTAATCTTTCTGTCTGTTCATGTTTAATAAGCATCCCACTGGATCTCAAAATGATTACTGATTATGGGAATTATTGAACCGTTTGCTACCAATACATACAGCAGAGTAACATTACAGCAGTTTACATATGGGACCATTGAATCAAAATGACAGTGCCAGTACATAGGAGTGTCGAAAGTCTAGTGGTGTGTGTTGATTGTCTTGTCAGTGATTATACCTAGCTTTTCTGTGCAAACCATGTACATGAAATATCCACTTATGGATACCTATGGGAAGAAACATATGTACACAGTTTAACTTGTTAAACTGAAACATCAATCTATTTAAACGAGTTAAATGACAATAAATGGCAAAAGGACCTTTTTTTGCTTTAACTCTGCACAGTTTCCTATGAGTGTCCTCCAATCTGCAGCCATGCGATGAGAGACAGATGGATGTCTACAATAAGGGTGACAGATTGAGAGCACATAAATACTGACTGATGCAATCAAAGGCAATATACATTTGTCATTTTTCTCAGCGTTGCTCCCTTTCCTTCACGGTTCAAAAGGCAAAAGTAAAAGTACATATAAAGAAAAAAAAAATACACAACATGTACTGAAAGATCTTTGCTTCCTTTTCTTGTGTTTGTTTTGGCAGTCTTGACCTCATTTTAATGGTAGATAACAGCCAGTATGAGTGGCATGTGGTGTTTCTTGCCATTTAGTGGGAGTTCTGTGCCAAATTCAAGCTGCGACTCAGTGCGGAATGTAATCTATTACTGCAACCCAGCAGCTGAGCTGCAAGTGCATACAGCCTCTCGCTGTGACTGAAATTCATGTTGCTATGTAAATAATTAAAGAGCTGTGTTTGCTCTGCTGCGTTTAAGAACATGTGGAGAGTTGGGATCCCAGTGTGCGTCTGCTTCAAGGATTTCTTTGACTTTCAAGGAATGTAATCATTATTATGTCCTGGTCACTTATTTTGGTCAGATTGGTGCAATGTGTGTGGGAGAAGGTAAAGCAGAGGGTGCCTGATGGGATCTGTAAAATTGGCAAAGCGGTAACCTGTATAAGACCGTGATGGATGGCTTGGAAGAGGGATGCAGGGTAATATTTTGGGAGGGGAAATCTCATTTTCTCCAAGCTAGCTTAAGGGAGCACTGAACTCAATCAAACATAAATGTAATCAAACATGTCATCACTCTTTGTAGCCATCGAGGGATCTCTCTGACCACAGACTTACTGTACTCTCCCTCTCCCTCTTCCGATCATCACTCCGTAAACAAAGACAACAGTCAGAGTGGTTAAGGTCACTATGAGGTTATAATGAAAAAGTACCTGAGGGAACAACTTCACTGCTTCTGTTTGATAGAAACATATATTATATATTTCAATTTTGTCTTACCAACCAAAGCTCACATTAAATAGACCCCAATGAAGTTGTAGTTCTCCCCTTGAAGTCTGAACAAATGCAGGAAATTAAATGCTGTACTGTGTCTGTTCTTTACATGTTTAATGTTACGGAGCATGCACACAACATATGGTTTTTCTGTGCCTCAGATAACAACATTGCAAAGGACAGCATCATCTGCTAGCTGACAAGACCCAGACAGGCTGCTGCTGTCGATATCTACAAGGCGCACAATGTTTTCAGCGCCTCAGCGCCGGGCATACAATACGTCTCTAGGGAAAACAGAGGCACAGTGTCAGTGGCGGTGTGTATGAGGTAGGAGGGTAGGGAACTAAATGCAGACTCGAGAGGCAGGCAGGGACAATTCGGTGAGTTCAGTGTCTCAAGAGAAGATACAATGCTTAAAGGCACGGGTGGCAAGTCCAAACAGCAGTAGTATCAAATCCACAGGGTGGTAGGGATGAGATAAAGGAAAGTCCAGACGGGTAAATAAGCAGGTGTAAATATGTTCCAGGTGAGAGGATACAGGAAACAGAAACCGAAACGCAATAACAAACAGCAACATGAGAGTTATAGGAACCAAGTGGCAGGTAGGAGTTAGGCTGAGACACTCACAGGTGAAGGGAATGTGGTGTTGTAGGGGGGATAAGAGTCAGGATCGGGGAAGCAAGGAGAAACGTCTGAGGGCATCGGGTGAAGAATGGCGACCAACAACATTTTAGGATGATTGGGCAGATCTGGGGTCCGATTCAACTCTCCTCACAATCAGGGTTCTAGATTTAAGGTTGGTCTGAACAGATTATCTACCAAAATGATCCCCTACTGAAATAATGCCTGTAGCTCCTCTCAGATGTCATCACATATATCTGAAACCAGCTTATGACGATAGTAGGCCCGCACAATTGATCAGATTTGATCTCGAATGTCCCCTTGTATCTTAACCATATCATCAAATGTGTGTATTATTATGTGTGTGTATTATTATGTTTGAAATAATTTTATTATATTGGTTATGACTGTGAAAATCCTCTACTGTGCATCATGCATAGGGGCTCTAAGGAAGTGGGTAATGCAGTGGGGGGAAGGGAAATTGAACCAGCCAGTGAGACGTAGGGGTTTATTGATTAAGGGGCCCTACTTTTGATTGACTTTATATTTTTAGCCAACGCCGTCGCCACTTCACAGTCAAAGCAGATGACGCGCCACCAACTTTGAATGTGCACGTCTGAAAGGATGTGTGAAAACACGTATCAGGATTGGGAGTTGTCTAATGGAAGCCCCTTGGCTGGATAAAGGGTAACTGTGGGTCAACTGGTCTCAGTCACATCAAGGAAAATATCTCTTCAGCCCAGTAAAGAAACACCTCATGTGTTACCATGAAAGCAAAAATTTAAGGATTTTGATGAGAATCAAGGAAGGCTGACGTGAAATATTTTTGGTCAAACTACTCGTGTCAAAGAAGTGAAATGCCTCTCCTGATGTTTTAAAGACAGAGAAGAATGTGAGAGGAAAATAAAGGGCTACAGCGTGAGCCGTTTCAAACAGCTGCTTGGAAAAATGCAAGCAATGTGTGTCATAACAGATATGTAATATAGATGACTGAAAAGATAACTGGAACAAACACAGGTACATTATGATGATTTACAGGGACAGGTACAGTGTATGAAGAGAATTTGAACTGTGTTTTCCTGACCAATGTGCATATCTAGTGGAGAACACCAGTGCTCTGCCAAAGAAAAAAACAATTTGTTACAGTACATTGGTTGTGGCGATTTAATCTGTGACGAGTTACTTCTTTATGTCTAAATACTTGGCCAGCAATCAACAAGCATGACTCAGACATTAGGCTGTGGCATAATGACGTGAATACAAGCTGTGTGCTCATGAAGCCAGACTTTGCTAAAGACAAAAACAATCAGACACTACAAATGTTACTCTGTTTTATAAAGGTTGTGTATATTTTTTAACAGCCCTATAGATTGTCAATGTATGTTTTCTTACTCACCATTCATAATCTCCAAATGCTTACGAAGCTGCCAACCAAAGTCTGTTTGGCAGTCATGTAGCTCAAAGTTCCTTTTCCACCACAAAACTAAGCTGTAAGCAACCTTGATATCTGTCTAGACAGTCAGGCACTCTACTTAAGGGGGAACTGTGCTTCAAGAATTTGTTATTTCCAGCAGATGAATGGAGAGAGGTACAAGAGACAGTCTTCATTGTCCTCAAACCCAGTGTTGATGCAGTGGGCCCTTTGACTGCAGTTTCTCCCGGTGGTTACGTTTCTCCCTAACAAAGCTGTACAATGAAAACAGACTTTTAAGAGAAGGATTTGCTCAAATTGCAATTTCCCAATGCAGCCACATGATAAATAATGTTTACCAATGGTCAATTACCATATCAAGGGATATTACTAGCTGAAGTGCAGTTCCGTGGAATGAATAGCAGAGGAAAATGTTCAGAGGTTCACACAAAGGTCTCTTCCATTAAGGATCAGCGAGTTATGAAAGACTGGCAGGATTATAGGTTCTGATTTCAGTTGCAGATTTTCTGTTAGCTGATGGAAATGTGTCAAAAGCAAAAGTAATCCGAATACAATGACTGCCTTGGAATTCACAGAAACGTTCATGGTTAATAACCCCACTTTTGAAATTATAGATAACAGACTGAGTCTACCGCCGGTGCCTCGTGTTATGAAGTGTGGGTCCTACAGCAGGTAATCATCTGTATCCTTAACCAAAATCATAAGTAAACAAGATGAAGCAGCTTTGTGGGTTTTATAATCCCTCTTGTGTGTTCTGTCTTAAGCTGCCCACATCTACCTTGAAAGTGCTTTAAATCACAGATTATCTTTGATGGAGATCTCAGCACCATGACAGAACTGTGTGCAGTATTATCTTAACTTGTACTGATCATGTGAACATCTCCTTTATTCTTTTTATATCATACATCAGCTACAACAGAATAATATCTCTACATATCCCTACATCGCTATGGCGAAGAGCAGGTAAACGACAAAGGCTCCCTGTTTAAGCGCACATCTCATTCAGGCTGAGTATTGATAAGGTGGGGCCGTGACTTTGAGGTGATTGATTTTGGTTTGAAGAAAAGGTCATGTTTAATGACTTGCAAGTGCGTCATGCCAGCCTTGATCCATTCCAATATTAGGCAAGTAAATGTCTGACAAAGCACTGTTTAATCAAAGTAAAAAGGATTTAATTAGAGCCCTTTTATCCCTCCAGATATTCTACTGTAGGTGCATAGAGTACAGTAATATAGTGTCTTCACAAAGTACAGCATTTGTGAGCTGTAGATAGAGTGCAAGAGACTTTGTAGAAATAACTTTCCTTGTACTTGAAATGTGTTAAAATGTCTTAACACCACTAATACTGCCAAAGGTGATGGTACGCCATGGTATGAGGGCAACAAGCTTCACTAAGTGCTGACAAAATCCTGAGACATACTCTCGAGCTCAGTGGTCTCCAGCTTGTTCCTGCATGTTGCACTCAAAAAGTAATTCTTTGGTGGAAAACAATCAGAGACTTGCTTGTAACACAACTAAAGAGAGAGATAGCCAAAGAATAAGAAAGAAAATAGATCAGAAAGACATCTCATTTTGCAATCTGACACTCAGATATGAAATAAACGACACCTATTTCATATCAATCACGGGCTCTTGCTCCAACTTGACTCTAATTTCCGTTGTGTCACTTTAGTTCAAATAAGGACAAACTAGCAACTCCAGTAGAAGAGTTGTTCTTGTGTCTGAATGTGGGGCAAAATGATGACCTCACCAAAACAAGAAAGAAAGAAGACTGAGCTGATTTTAACAGCCTTTTTCCTTTTGGCCACTTAAAACTCACCTCAATACATTACCATCAGTGTGTTCGAAGAGGTCTGGTGACTTCAATGTGGTTTTAGTGATGCTGAAAAGGGGAAATGGGGACACACAGCCTCCTGTAAAACTGCTATGCAAATGCTTTTATTGAACACCTTCATGAAAGACAAATCAAAGCCTACACTCAGTTTGCTTCTATCTAATGAATGCAGAGCCAAGAGTTACTAGGCAATGTATACACATGCTAATGATGGCTGGAGGATATCAGTGAAAGCTCTTGAGCTGTTAGCCGCCAAAGAAGGCACAGAAAAGTTGATGTGATAACCTTTCTTCGGGGACTACTTAAGTCCTGTTGTGCACATTGGGTGCAGAGGTACTTAAGGAGACTCTCATTTCACTTTCCTATTAACTGCCAGTCCCCTTGTCTCCGTCCTCCACCCTCAAGTATATTGATTTGTCACCAAGAGTAGGGCCTCAGACTAGGATAACATTGCTTAGGGTTGGATTCTTTTGGACTCTTCTGAATTGAGTCCGACGTTGAAGAGGAGTGTTGAGTGTTCTTCTTTGTGACGTGAGGCAAGCCACTGAAATATGCTTGAAGCACTTCAGCATGGATGAATTGGCTTTTCCGACACCATGTGAGGCCGTGCTGTTGTGTGAGTCTAGACAGTCTTATAAGTTTTAGTGC
Source organism: Datnioides undecimradiatus (assembly GCA_008933995.1). Lineage (NCBI taxonomy): Eukaryota > Metazoa > Chordata > Actinopteri > Lobotiformes > Datnioididae > Datnioides > Datnioides undecimradiatus. Next base: position 6,812,940 of record WARS01000071.1, on the reverse strand, counting down.
GTTTCAATAAAGCCATCCACGGGATGACTTGACTTGCCAAAATCAATCTGCAAGTCTTTGTAAAATGAGTTCAGTAAAAGGTGAGCTAGCCGCTAACATGCTAGCCAGCTGAAACGTGATAGCGCTTGTCAGTCACAATAGTTCCAAGAGCTTCTTTGTTTTCTTTGCACTCGGGGTTGCACATCATTTATTTTGAGAGTTTCTTAAATTAATTTATTACTAATATCTTGCAATCTGTCTAATAAGAAGGTTTACTAGATTGACTGTCAACAGGACAATGAGTTTATACACGGTTTACTCAAAGGAGGTCCTCACTGACTCCGGTCTCAAAACTGTCGGCAAACCAGGTCACTTCTTTGGCATTTAATAATCCAACAGAGGACGCAGTAATATAGATGAGGCACACCAATAAGCTGCATTTGGGACTGGCTCTACTGTTACTGTTAAATTCTGTAAAATTCTATTGAAATTAAAGATTTCAGCACACTTAAACAGGTTTGTGACCAGGCCACCATCACGCTATGTATTTTTGCTGTTCTGACAGTTTTTGAATATCACAGATGGGATCATGATTAACCCTAAGAAACAATACAGCACACCTGCCTCAGCCCGAGAAGAATTTTTCCCCAGTCTTAGTGGGTCGTCAGAGTCACACACAGATATCACAGACTTTCCATCATACCATAGCTCTATTTATAAGCCTCCCTGTACACCAGTTGTGCTCTCCAGGGAGGTCATTAATTTGCCTCTCTGTCAGTGGTATGCCCCACAAAAAGTCCATCAAAACTTGCAGGCTGCTTATCTATATGGCTACATTTGCTACGCTAGAAATTATAGCCGCATGAATTCTCATTAGAAAGAAGTAGTTTAATTACCGTGTCATGACAAATGCTGTAAGAAGCCAGTAAGACAGATGACCCTCTTATTTTTTTGGTTTCTGGTGTTTTAATTTCAGACAAAATCAAACCATCCCACAACAGTGAGCAGAATAATGTTACATTTTAGATCTGACTGCTCTGGAAAATAGGACAAAGCCAACTTATCTCAGTAGCATAGCCGAGTGCCATGCTTTAGCTCTGAAAGACAGTCTACTCAGTGTTGCCCAAGCACTCCACAATGTTGATACTCCTTTAATATTCCTCTTCATTATTTTCTTTCACTTCAAGTGTACACTGATAAGATGTGAGGGATAGACCGAGTTGGAGGACCAGATGTTTTCCAGTGGAGATAAAGTGGTCTCTAGATAAATGTAATACAGTCAGTGACTCCGATAACCTCAGGATGCTTTGTGTGTGGCTGTTCACTCCCTGCTCCTGTCTCAGCGTTTATCAGTGGCCTTCAATAGTAAGTTGACCCCTTGACCTGCATGAGCTTGTATCGTGCTTTTCATTCTAGGCATAGTGCCACGGTAGCTGTGAAAGGTGTTTAATGAACTGTCTTGTAAGGAGAAGGTTGTGCTTGCCCATCAGCACTCATCCCTCCTCCCTGTTCCTGCATCACTTTCTTATTTACAGCCATATCTCAGCCACTTTTTGCTGAGCTAGGGTGTTTTCCCCGAATTGGAAAGCCCTGGAGGTGCGAATAGTTCATCTGTAGAAAGATACATCATTTGTCGGGATTTGCATGTTACGGTGGTGAGTGTGTGGAGAATACAAAAAGTATTTCAGTAAGGCAGCAGTGATACCTTACAGTGAATCTGTGTGATTTTATATACTGAATACGCTGATTGAATCACATCTGAGGTAGAGGCAACGCTTTGTTGATGTTGAAAGCAAAATTGGATGGATGTAACAGAATCGGAAAAACATTTTTGGGTGTAGTTGCATTTATTGGTCTGTAACACCAGCCTCTGGTCAATGGCTCTTTGTTGGAAGCTGCTGGGAGTGTGTTAGATCCGTTCATTGTTGTTTTGTTCAATATTGATCAGTCTGATTTTATATTCCTAATATTCTTTTACACAATTAATGATTTTTGCCCCACAGAGACTGATTCTTTACGGTCAACTGCTGCAATCAACAATTATCAGATTTCTGTGAGCTTCCTTTGTGCAGAGCAGTACTGTGATGGATACAGAGGCACAAATGCACCGGGTTCTTTGTATTTCATGTAAAAGCACAAAGAGGCACCACTTGTTTTTGTCTTGAGGTACAGCAGATAGGTTGCACTGCAATTTACTGGGATGGACTGCAAATTGCTGGTCATCATTTTTACCAAGCATTACAACAGTTGCTGTAATTTACATGTATTACTATCTTATACTTGAGTACACCATAGTCAGGAGAACACTGTGAACTCAGACATGAAATTCAGAAGAACAGTTGCAAGCAAACAAGATTATTAATGCTTATTTATGTTTTTCAGTTCAAAATAGTAAATTAGCCTTATTCTCAGACTGAATGGCATGTTTCTCTGTTGCTATAAGAGATATCTTTTAATTAGACAGTTGTCAGTTAATTGAAGCAGTTGGGAACCCTCTGTTAAAAAATTGTCACCTGCTGTTTTCTGTAATAACACACACTTTGATTAACTAAAGTTCTTTTTGTTCAAGTAGCCATATACAGTACTACTCGGAAAATTAGAATATCGTGTAAAAGTTGTTTTATTCAGGCAATCCAACATAAAAGGTGAAACCAATACATTTTATAGACTCATTACATGCAAAGTGAGATATCTCAAGCAGTTTTGTTGTAATTTTGCTGATTATGATTTACAGCTTATTAAAACCTCAAACCCCAAAACTCAGAAAATTAGAATACTGTGAAAAGCTTCAGTATTGTAGGCTCAAAGTGTCACAAAAAGTGTCATCCAAAACACCTGCAAAAGGGTCCTGAGCCTTTAAAAAGTCACCTTTAAAAGTTGAATTACAGAAATGCATGCACTTTTTCAGGATATTCTAATTTTCCGAGTAGTACTGTATATATATGTTTATCATTAACTCATTAGTTGATACCACATGTGTTTGACAACTGACATTATTAGGGACAATTATTTTCCTCTCCAGTAGCTTCCCATTAAGAAGATTTATTTAGTCCCTCCTACAGATGAAAATATTTTGTGAGTAACTAAAAAAATTAAAATATATTATTATTAGCAGAATAATGTTAATGCCAGTAAAAAGCAGACCTTAAATATAGCAAGTCCCCAAAAAACACCTCTTATTTTCAACTTTTGTCATTTCTATGATTTTCCTTTCAAATGGTCAAAGGGGTTTTATAATCAGATTGTACTGACTGGAAATTTACCAATTTAAAGGTTGCAGCCAATACCTTGCTGATTTACAGAGAGTCAGGTATGATTCAGTCAATGCCAAACAGGTCTGCGATGTTCTCCGCATCAGTGGAGGGAGATTGATTACGTCTTTACATGGGTTTCTATGAGGACAGTGATGTTGGCTGACCATAATGTAAGAGTATCTACTGCTCCTGTTCAGAGGCAACCACAACATCCAACATCCAATCATCATATTCTCCTAACGTAATGTAAGAGACACTGATCTTCATGTCAAAAGGAGAGTAAGCTTATGAACACAAGATAAGTGGTTTGTTCTCTGCTGGAGATGCTGGTGGTGGGGTTGTGGTTGTAATAAGCAGGTCCCAGGTCAAACTTGCATCAAGTAGTTGACCATTTATAGCTAATGGTTGGACAGCTACTGTATATTTGGCAGAAAATGCTCTGCCCTTTGGGGAAGCGCTCAAAAAAATTGAGTAGGAATACACACCCTGCTATAAAAAAAGCTTTTGTCACACAAAAAGGCAGCCTAATATAACTAGAAATTATGTCCAAATGGGTCAATTCTGTAAATCACGATTTACACTCAGTGCCAGTGTTCAGTGCCAGTGCAGGAAAATAGATGTGTTTTATGTATAGAGGTGGAGGTGTGCTGGATGGCTGAGTAGCATGTCTGTCATGCAGAAAAGCAAAGCTGATGTTCCATCACACCCCTGCAATTAACGTTTGCGTTTTTATTATCCGTAACTGCAATCCTTTCTGAACCTCAACCAAGTGTTTTAATTAGCACAACCGTATTATTATTTAAGTCTTTCCATGACTGTATTTTTGGTACCGTATGCCATTCACAAAGCAAAGAATAAAAAAAAAACAACTTCACCCTTGAAAAGTGAACCAAGGTTTTTCAGAATATCAAGATTTATGTCTGGTGAAAAGGCTCCAAATGATGCTTTCTGCTTAAAACTGAATACTAGGGCTACAGTTGATTAAAGGTTTTCTTAGTCTAGAGACAATTGGTACATCCAGTCATTAGTCAACTACTTCTTGCACATTCATGGTAATACTTTGATTATTTAAATACATATTTTTAGTGGCATGCAAATTCTCAGTTAACAGCATGAACATGCTGTGTCATAGACGTACCCAGTGTCGAGAGTCCTGGTTAGAAATGCTGTTCTAGTTTATCTGGTGCGTCCAGCTAAAATAGTCTAATAAAACAGTCCTGCAATAACTGAAGGTTAGAATATATAAAGTTAAATTAAAACTGTGATAATGGTGTTGATTCAACTGCGTAACCACTTGGCAAGCATTGCAGTTTGCAGTGTTGTTGAACTGTATTCCATTATACTGACAGGTGCTTCTATTACTTAGTCTGCTGTCAGTGATATAAAGGGATCTCACAACCAAATATACCAAACGCTAATATAATTCAATAAACAGAATAAATGAGAGTTTCCTCTCAGCCTAAATGGAAAACTCACTCCAAACTGACATTTAATGAAACAAGTGACTCCTCAAAAGACTTCAGAGTGTTTTTCTTCCCACTGTATTCATCTGTTTGGCGTCTCTGAAGGAATTCTAATTTATACCTCGCATGGGAGCTGTTTTATATGTAGACAAGGGAAGGGGGAAAAGTGGAATAACATCATAAATATATAATAGCCACTCTGTTGTTAAGGAGCTTTGTGCTCCAAGTCTGGGCTCCTTCCTGAACATTTAGGTAAGGATCATGGCCGCACGGTGAACACCACTTCTCATTTTAAAGAAAAGATTTATAGGGACATGGATCACTGAGTTCAGATGATTTTCAAAAAGGCACATATTCCCTGAATCTTTTTCACATTGTGACAGGTCGGAATTCCTATAGGGATTGGTTTGAAAATAATAAAATGACCCATATTGTCTAGAAATATATGCACTTAACCAATGCACCAAGCAGAGAAACAGCACCTCTTGAACAAACTCCCAAATTGCAAAAGGTTTTAGGTTACTGCGGTGCAAAACAAACACAATTAATGTACTGCTTAAAGGAACAGGAAGTCGCCTGGAGTAAGTGTTCCCACATTTATGGAACTAAATTAGATCAAAACTATGTTGTTTGTTCTTTAAAAAGGTTTAAAAGTTGCAGCGTAAGGTCTGCATTAATCTTTGATGAGATCAACACAGGAAATATATTACATTGCCTCACCTCATCCGTTATGTTTGACCTCAGTCCTGCCTGATCCTGTAGGTGAGTGATTTTAGTTCAAAGTAAAGGCAGGAAATGATAGAAGTACCTGACGTGCTGTTTTAAATGCTGGCTCTCCACTGATGGGAATAATTAAGTCAAAGCCCTATCCCGTTTTAGTTTCTCTGATGGGGTTTGCGTCTCCCTGCTGACACAGTTTTATTAAGAGGTTCTTGAGCCTGGCTTGCTGGTTGATAGAAGTGAGCTCCAATTTCTGCTCTTCACATCAACAACAACACTTGTTTACCTTGTTCACTTGGGACAAGCCTTCACATTACACCCTGGATTCAATTTTGCTTGGCTTTTTATTTTGTCTTTGTAAAGAAAACAACTGGGCACCCCTGGTCTCTCTGACCTCTATTTGTCTTTAAGTCCTCCCTCTTAAATGAGCCATTCTATCCTCTCCCAGAATCCCCTTTTCTCTATGGAAATGGCTCACGGACACATTTTACATCTTTACCCAATTATGAAGGTGAAAGAAAAAACAGCTGACCAAAGCATGCTGGGAAGCTGAATGAATGGATAGTATATGCTGCCCTAGACCACACAAGATTTGAACGAATATACATAATTTCTGTTCATTAGCCTTGTTTGAAAGACACAGGAGTTCATTTGTTTTTACATAGTTTGGGCATACTTGACCAGCTGGGGAAAAGGTAAGACTGAAAGATGAGCTAAAGCTGAACCCGACTCTACAGCATCTGCACTGAGATGAAAAGGCAGCTGAAGGAGATGCCACAGATTTACGTGCACTGAGTGTAAGTTTATTTAAGGTTCTACATCTATTGAAAATTTTATAGCTGTAATAGCACTTGACTCCAAAATGGTCTCCATCCCCAGGGTGTGTATACTCTACCAAACCCACATAGCCCACTAGGCTAACCCTGTACCAGTTTCCCACTGTGTGCATGAAAAATGAGGAAGAGGAAAAGATTTTTTTTTTTTTTTTTTGCTCACATGCACAGATTAACACCCACTCAGACAGAGACAGTTATTTTGAGCATCTGCTCCAATGGCGAAAGACAAAGGCAAGAAAAAAAAAAAGATACTGACTTTCTTGGTACAGATTCAGTATTATTCCATCATATGTCACACTACAAAAAAGTACAGAATTCAGTTGTGCAGCATTTTAGTATTACACACTTTATTTTAATACATTGAATGTAGGCGTTTCACGAATTTGATATTGTAAGCTTTCACAGTAGGTTCTGAAACAGGGTGAGTGGATTATTGTATATACAATAGTGTATATTTTATGTATAAGTAGCTGCAGAGTGTTTGTGTTTGAAATATCTTTCCATATGGTTTAATGTAAGTACCTCAACAAGCCACTTTTAAGTTTAAGAGTTTCCACGTAAACTTTCAAGGTTGAGTTGCTTGAAAGTTAATGGAAACTTACCTCAGAATATACTGAATAAAATGTTTCTTTTAGAGGCTCCTTAGAAGCGCAGTCATTATTAATTGACATGTCATCTTTCATGCTGAAACAGATGCGTTAACCCAGCCCCCCTCACTCTCTCGCACCCGGCTTCACCTCACCTTGCCCGCCTTGATTCCTGGAGCAGGATAAGTAGCGGTGAGAGAAAGGAGGAAGGAGCAGTGGGTGGGGGGGGGAATTTGGGACATACCCTCTGTAAATGGAGCTGATGATGTAAATGAGCAGTTTTGGGAAGTGGCTCCCCGCGGTTCACCGGCAGGGAAAAGTTATCTGAATTCCCAATCACTTTAGATTGTGATGTCTCTGCCTATTAAGATGTGATAAGATGAATGTTGTCTTTTTTCTGCATACAAGGTTGAATTCTGAATTATTCATGGGGTCCATCTTTCCATATTAACAGATGGTATCAGTGGGGAAAAAAAACATGCACTGTAGTTTGCAGTGCTGTCAGCTACAGTTTATTTTTATAATAACACTAGGGGGCCCTAAAGAATCTACAAGCACGTGCTTTAAAACATGAGAACCAATTACAAGATTATCTGGTTTTAGTTTAAGTATGTTAGCTAAGTAGTTATCAGCAGTGTTGCTACACCCACTGAGGTAAGATCAAGCAACATTTGGTTCAAATGTCAAATCATTCCTCCGCTTTCACATTTTCTAAATTAACCTTATCAACACATACATTGCCGGGATATTTCAGAAAAAGCCAAAAATATCAACCTGCTTCTGGTACAGCAGGAAAAGCCAGGGGATCTCCAAAGTTGGAAGTTCAGTTCTGTACAGATGATGACTGTCTGTGCAGAATTGATTTGAACTGTTTTTTTGATTTTAGTTGGCAACAAATATAATACACACATGAAACAGCGTCTATAAAACTAATCACAACACATGTACAAAAGAAATTTTTGGCATTATCATCTCATTTGTGATGTGCTACCAGACACCCCCCAAAAATAGTGTTTTTTTTTAGTTTGTTTTTGTAAAAACTTTATCCAGGTATTGGAAAGTGGTCTGTTAATCCTTCGGGCTACTGATGTTGATGAAAAATGTAATTTTTCTTGCAGTCCTGCTGTATTACAAAACATATCTTCTGCTACCTTTCCATCACAGAAATATAATAATTTCATGCCTATTATGCTGCAGGAAATGGAACTGGTTAAATAAGCCCTATTTGAAATAAAGTACTGTAAATGAGCCCATTTGAATGTGTAGGAGACACATTTCTTAATATTTTTCTAACATGATATTTCCCATCAGGTTAGGGTATATGCTCAGGAAAATGTGATTTGTTGCGAACTCATTATTTTTAATTAGCTCCATCCTCTCAGTCCGTTATCACCCGTTTCACCGATAACACTGCTGTCTGTCAACAAACGTTTGTGCCTGCTGATAATGTTTATGGCTACTGCCAACAAACTAGAGGCCCAAATACAAAAGCTTTAATGAACTGGCTCAGACTGGATTTCTTTTAGGGTCATAAATCAGTGATACAGAAGAATGAATCAGGCATATAATTATACAAAAGAGCTGTGAACTGGCCTAGAGGAAAAGAAAAAGTCCCTGCTGCAGCATCATTGGTTCAATCCCCGGCTGCTTCTGGTGTGGCTCCATCAAACAAACCTGGCAGTGCTCATTGAAGTGAAGCGCTGCAATAAATTTAACCTAAAATTCTCAATGAAATTTATGATATGTATGCAGGAACAACAGGCACCCCCGGTACACTATAGATGCTTTGCGGACCGCTGACCTCGTGATGTTCAAGTCACTTTTAAGATAGGCCTGGATCGATGAATAAAGTATGAATCTGACATAGCGTGCAAGACACGTCCTGAAATCCAGAAATATTAAATACATTCATATCCCAAGGCGCTACTGAGAATTTCCCTTTTTTACTTCATTGATGTCTTTTTAACCAGTGCAGTAGGAAATGTCTGTTGCCTAGGGAGAGGAGACAGAGGAGGGCACCAGTTCAGAGATGTTGAATACCAAAGAGATATCCATTGTGTTAACTGCAAATACATCCAGACATTTCATTATATTTCACATTTATTAATCATCTGTTGTGAACCTCCCAGAGGTCTCATAGACGAGTCTGGCTTTCCACAGCTTAGTGATACTTCATAAACCATCAGTATTCAGTATTTGACAGTATTTTGATCACACATTTACCTTTTTCGGGTCTTTTTTAATGTTAATTCAGAGTAATGAGGGGGAGGATCGGTCAAACCCGGGCATTAATTGCACTTCTCACAACTTCCTTTCAGATTTTGTGGTAAACAAGTGCATTATAGTTTAAGCGGCGATTCATTAATCACAAATGTCATTTAGTTAAAATCTCACAACATTCTCAACCTTTAGTTGAGATCATTTGCATGTTTAACGGAAGTAATAATTCAATATGTAATGAGATAATTAATCACAGTTGCCACTGCCCAAATTAATGATTGCCACAGCTTAACAAATAGAATAACAACCCTGTGCTGTAGGAACAGCACAGAGTGGCTTTCAGAATAGGGGATGAACAATAAGTGCCAGGGTCCATCAAATATTTAATTCAGCTGTAACTTTTTTTTTCTTTTGTTTTGTTTTGGCCAAGGCAAAGTATGAAAAATGAGCTACCTATTTGTGACAAAAGGTTGAAAATGAAATGGAACAGCCCACCCCTGCAAGAATGGGAAATAAATTCTTATCTAGTATTGCCTGTCTGTTCTCTTATTCCTGAGATACAAAGATTTATGCAAACTGTAACAATGCAGAAATGGCTGCTGGCTACTGTTTTGCACTGCGTTTGTTGTGTGTATGCGTGTGTGTGTGTGTGTGTGTGTGTGTGAGAGAGAGAGAGAGAGAGAAAGAGAGAGTACGATTGAATAAACGAACAGTGACAAAAACAGTTGTGTATACTGGTTTGTACATCATAACACATCCAGGGCTTTCACAACTGCAAAACTTGTAAATCAGGTCTTGGAACACTGAAGTGGAAGAAACCTGGGGATGTTTGTTGCACGAATGCAAACCAATCAGCGAAATTGCTGTTAGGTACTGTGGAGAATGAAGTAGAGCTTGCACCACATCACCCGGTTAATCAATTAAATTCCCACCCTAAAACATGCAAATGTGTTGTTCTCCATGAAAACAGTGAGGGCACACCAAAGGCATATTTCAATAGCTTAGCCAACAGAGAAGCATATTCAGATTCTTTTTCCCCTATCAACACGTTCATTTCACAATCTAGATATATTCTACCAACCCAGTATTATTACTCACTTCAAATTCATGCGTCATAACTGAAAGGCACTTTTAAATCTACCTCCGAGTCTAATTTGCCAAGACTAAATATAAAACCGCAAAGACAAAAGCAACACGACAAGAATATAGAAAACACGAATAACAATAACAAACGCTACCACATTAACGTTAATAAGAAACCACCAACTGCATTTCAAAACACTGATTCAGAGGAGTTTATGTTCCTCTCACTTTTCCATATTGAGCTGCACAAGCTACTATTTTCATTTTGCTTTTAAACCTTAGACAGCACGGACTTGTTCAGTCTAATGTAGAATAAAGCTTTAAACTGCAGCCAAAAACATGAAGAAGCATAACTGTTTTACAAAAAACCAAAACAAGTCAAGACAAGGAACATGCAGTAGGGCATAATGTCATAAAGATGTATTTTACATTAATGTTAAGCAATAAAAGAAAAAAATTGTATTTTCTAATTTTATTGTACTGTTATTTAATGTTACTCTGAAGTACTTCTAAATCCTACAGACCTCAGTTTGAGTCTTGATAACTAAGACTCTTATGCAGTATGCATGAACACCTGCCATCACCCTTACCCTGTAAACATGGCTGTCACTTATAAACGTCGCAAGTGCCAAGGAGACAAAGGCGGAGAGTTGTTGAGATGTAGCATGTTATTTTCAGTATTTCTTGGTATAATATGACATGAATAATACTGTTGCCACTATAAGGGGTTTGATATACTGACTGCTCTTTCTTCTATACCTGGGCTGAGTGTGAAGAGGAAATGTGGTTTTGCGTCAGTACAAGAGCTGCAGTGAAGTATTTGGTTAATTCTGCTCTGTTTGATTCTCTGTGTGTCTGGAACTAATCAACCAATCAATAATAATAATAATAATTATGCGAGGAAATACATTTGGAATGTGAATTTCAATATCTGACTCTACAGCAAACAGAAAATTAAGCTTTGGACATTAACGCCTCGCCTTTTGACACATAGGTTTGCAAGACATGCAATGTTTGTATCAAATATCAAAAGGTTGTGTTTATTTACATTTTTACTTGATTGACTAATTTTTCAAAGCCCCTTGAAGGGTATTGGCGGGTAAATATAGTGCACTAGGCAGCAAATGCTGAATAACTTCTGACACAGTTTAACTCTCACAGACACGTACTTTCGTGCAGACAGAGCATCCACATTTTTCAAGCATATCACTGTCAAGCTGTCAGGTTGAAGGTGGACTTTCATTGAAGCTGGTGCAGTGCCAAAGTGTTTTAACACTGCTCTTAATGTCTCTGTCTTACTTCCATCCACTGAGAACAATAAATGCATTTGTTGACAGTAATGTCTGACACTCTCTGTCTGTCCGGGGCTTTAGAGAGTGCTGAATCTATAAAGAATTGGATTTCATTAAGAACACAAAAGTTGAGGGATGTACTCTACTAAATGTTGGGATGTACTCTGCTAAACCTCGCTTCTATGGCAACTGCCCCATTGTTCAAACGTTGCGCTACTCTGAAACCCCACAAGTCCAGAAAACACCTCCTCCGACCCAAAGTCTGTCTATTATTCTGAAACTGAAGTACAAATTAAGCAAGTTGCGTGCCAGATCACCATGACACCTCCCAGGGTACATACCTTCCCGTTTATTGGACTTATTATTTTTACCTTGTCACACTGGCTGCCCTGAATCCAATTAAAGTGTGGTTAAAATGAGTAAGCTAAGGAGCAGAGAAGAATGGATAATAGTGTAACTAAACACAAACATTTAAATGAATATCTTTTGCAAACTTCCCCTTGTGGGACAAATAAAGGATTTCTTCATTTCTAAATGTTTTTTTTTTTTTTTAAATCTTTAAACTGAGCATTTACTCAACTCTTTGTACAGCCGTGATTGAACCAGTGTGGAGAGATACAAATCTTACTTCTAGATGTAATCCAGCTGTAATCAGTGATTACAGATTGCACATTTCATGCCATGCACTCAAATTGGCAGATTATTAACCAAATAATTACATTATCAAATTGCTCACTGTAAATCGCAAAACATTCTGTATCTGATATGTAAAGATGTTGAAATGACCATTTCAAAGCACATACGCATAAAAATGTGTTGGGCTTGCATGCTGTTGTTGGAACGACACAGCTCAGTGAAAACAGGATGAAAGTTCCTTCTTTTGAGTTAAAGCCTTACATTATGAAGATCTTGTAGCAGGTCAAAGGCCATGCTAATACCAAGAGGCTACTCATCTATTGTACAGGAAATTGATCTTCTTGATTGATCTTCTTCAGAGTTGTAAACAGGAGATGTTGGAAAACACGAATTAAGTGATATTTGGAGAGAGGATAAAAGTGTGACTGTCTGAGCATCTGTGTGGAGTTTGGATTGTTCACTGTAGTCTCAGCATATTGATCTCGGAAACAATGGGTTGAAAGATGTTCTTTGTGACTCAGCAGATTGGCTCTGCAGTTAGTCACAGTGTCAAGCCAAGCTGTGGAGAAAGCAACCCTTTTTAACTTGGCAGTTGTGAGGTGTCTTAATGACAAGAACACTGAAACTGTTGAGTAGCTGAATATAAGCGAGCACATAAAAATTCTCTGCAACACAATAGTTTGATCCATCAGTATGCCAGAAAGAGCATTGTTTAACTGGATCTATACTGCAGGGATTCACTGACTGGGGGATTCACCTTGGATAACATCCAGTGTTATATTCAGCTGTTCCTTAATTGAATGGTGGGGACTACACTGTGTGCCTGAAGGTGCTGGCGACCGTCAGCCATTTGGCTCTCAGGGACTCCTGTGGGAGCAAACACAGGAGCTGCATGTGCTTATAACTGAATGTGGAAAAACAGGCTTAATAAGCAAGAGCATCATTACTGGGGTCACTTTTACAGTTACCCTCAAAGATACTGAAGGGATGTGGTGAAACTGACATTTAGATAAGCTCTCAGTAATTGTTGCAATGTGGCATGTTTATAATTAAACATTAAAATTCTCATTCGTAGCCGACGACTGTTGATTTAATCAGCTCAAACAAAACAGTTTTCATTCAACTGCAGATTAGACTATATTCAATTTCAAATGATGATTAATCCAAGATATATGTATTAGCTAGCAAGCTAATTAAGGCTAACTGCATGACTTCCCAGCTGACTTTTAGTTAACTAGTTTAGTTAAGTACACTTAAAAGAGTCTTGAATACATATGTAATGGATTTATATATATATAACATTAATGTAATGCTTAAAACACCAAAACACTGTGATAGCTACAGTATAACTTTTACTTTTACATACTTTTCTTGTATTGCACGGTGAAGCTGGTAAACCCTAGCTTCATATCACAATATTATAAAAAAAATGTAATCAGATGCCAACTATATATAAAAAAAACCCCAAAAAACATACTTGGACAGAAACACAGAGCGTAGATTTATGCCCTATAACGCTTCAGAAAAGGCTTTTAGGATGAGGACTAGCCATAGGCTTTGACAAGCTTCACTGTGTGAGTCACTGTTTGATTTTGGAAAGATTAAGCCAGATGCACTCGGGCACTTGAGCATATTGAGAAATAAAGTTTGACCCACCTGTTCTGCCCAGTTACAGCTGCTGACCTACATCTGATTGGTCTTGGTTTAGGGGAGGAGTTTAGCATCGGCCGTCATCTTTGGACGATTCGTATTTTTAGCTCAATCGAAAATGTCAAACGCCACACTTTTGGGTTTGCATTTCAGTTATTATTTGACCACATCATTATATCCGATAAAATATCAACATTTCGCTGTATCTGTATCAAGCCAGACTATGAGTCGGTTCATGCCAAGCTTTTTTTTTTTTTTTTTGGTTTTCATAGATGAAAAGGGCTAACTTATTTGCAGGAAGTATTTACTGAGACATTTCCGGAGCCTGACGAAAGCTTTTGATTATTCTTCCCTTCCCAAACAGTACAGACGTATAATATTTCTGTACAGTTCTAATGAGCATCATTACTCCTGCATTGATGCAGTGCCAAATGAGCTCATTGAATTTTTAAAAAGGCACAGTTATTTAAAGCAAGTGATTTGAACATTAAATCTGCATCAAAAATCTGCTTGAGACTCACATCACGGCAATTAAGCATATTTCCCAAGCCCATTAGCAATTAAATGGATAGTTCTGGGGGTAAGGGGGTGCAGATTAAAGTACTCTACAAACTTGGGGGTGGGCACCACAATGTCTTGTACGATAGGGTCACAGAAACCTCACACTACAGGACAGGAAGCTCAGCTGCTTTAGTTTCAGCCTGAACACATGGTAAGAACTCACTAGCATCACTAAAATGAAGCCATGAGAATGTTTTTGAACAACCTGCTAAGATCTTTACTACTGAATCTGGCTGCAAGTATTGTGAGCCACCCTGAATTCAGCCGCACAGTGCAGCTTTCATACACTGAACCCCTGCCAGGATGTTCTCTCCTTGCTTGCATATGGCACATTCTCCTTTCACAACCCATCACGTCTTTATTTTTCCACCCAATCCGTCTTTCTTTTGATTCTCTAGAGGGAGATCAGAGGAGGCCTTTGCTGAGGAATTTAATTTCTTGAGTCAATGCTAAGAAGTGACTGTGTTCTATTAGAGGAAGCACACTGTTAAGGACTATCGCTGTAGTCCAGTGAGCAAGGAATCTCGCCAACACAAACATGATAAGCTCTGCCTGTCCCGGTTCTTGACAGAATGCTGAAATTGTGTGATTGTTACAGCAGCGAAAATCCCTCAGGTGAAAAATACAGCACATGGTAGCTTCACGGCAGCTCCCACTTATTTGGCAGATATGGGACCAGACACGTCACGGCAGCACCACAATACATGACAGCAGAAAAACAACACACATACACAAAGAGAGATATTTGAAATGAAGTGCAAAACATTTACTTAGATGTTGTCTGTATAGTAACTTGTTTTTCTAAATCTAATTATCAAACGCAGTCTTATAAGCCCAGCATGTAAAACCAGCCACTTTATTCTTCAATGTCAGCACTGAACTGAACTGAATTAGAGCATATTTTAAATATTCTGTTTAAATATTTTTAGCAGCTATAATAAGCTAATGTTACAGGCAGAACTAGCGGGTACAGTCATGCATGTCAGCAGGGAATCTTGAACAGGAAGGAGAGTTTATATAATTGCTGATAGCTGCCATAGAAGAAGAAGCCACACGCGTGCCATCACCTCATTACGCCTCCTAAAGAATATACTACTTTGCAAAATTAAGAAATATAAAAGCATCTATCCCTCTGACATGGAAGTTGAGAAGTGAATTGTAGGTGCAAATGGCTAAAAGGCTAATTTTCCCTGTGCTGCTATGTGCCAGAACACTGAAGTAATCCAAAACGAGACATCATTAACACCTTCCAAACACCTTTGCACAACACTTTAATTTCAGTCTGCTAGATCCCGCCTCATGACGTCAAAACAGTGAGAAAAAACAAATGGGATTTTAAAAAAAAGAAACAGGTCACACTTTTGTTGCTTCCAAGAGGGAGAGAAACGCAGATGTAAAGGGAGAGAAGGGATGCCTGCAATCAAGGCATAAAGTGAGCAAACTTTGGGGTCAGGTTTACCTCAGCCTGCTTTTACCACCAGGTGTTAAATCAACAAGTCAGCTGACTGCTGCCAGTCCGCAGGGTGCAGGCTCAACACATGCCACGGACCCTGTCAAGGTCTGTGTCTCTAAGTGCATCCCAGAGGAACGCGTGCATGAAGCGTGTCAGCCTTCACATCGATGTCACTCAGCGCTCACAGTTCATGAGGCAGTGCAATTTGCACAAGCAATTCTGGCTCAAAACAAGGCGAGCAAGTGCTGCACGGGCACGGCGCAGGGAGATGGCCTGGGAAAACCGAAAGCCGTCAGTCCAGGGGGCTGACATGCAACATACACACGGTCCATTAGCGCAAAAACACACACACACACACACATTTCCCTTTTCTGTCTTTTGTCGTCTTTGAGAGGGAATCGAGTTAACGAGGCTGTTTTTGACTGGCTTGTTTGCCATATCGCAAGTCATTACCTATAAAGTCTATCCTGCACTGGAGCACAATTCTGAAATATTACAATAACATGACACAAGAGGACGTCTTTAACATCCGTTCATTACAAGCTCTGAGCTTGCTTTCCCTTGTTCTGCCTTTACACAGAGGATCCTTGTGGCAAAAAAGAAAGTCAGTGGTGAGTTACATGAGCTGTTAGGAGCTCTGAGGTCATGGCTTCAGATTGAACAGCTGTGCTCCTAACACAGGCTACAGTGACAAGCAGGGAGCACAGTAGTAGTGGGATCAGTGCTGTGCTACAGCTGACTACATCAAAGGCCTCCGCTGTGGGGAGTGAAGGAGAGAAGAAGGGACGATACCACTTCCACGGCGGTCTGTGTGCAGTTAGCAGAGCAAATATGGGTGGGTGCTTTGATGTAGCATGCCGGATGTTAATAATGTAAGTGGGTAGATAGACAGGTCATTTTTTTCCCCCCTTAAAATTATTTTTCATCTTCAAATTCAGATCTGTATAGAGCAAATTTTCCTGTGTCACATTCAGCTTAGCCCTCTGTCCACACCCCCCCTCCGTTTCCGTGGGGATGCTCAAAGGTGACAGTATTTGTCAAAATCCCCCCGAGCAACGCTGAGGTGCCATGACAAACAGTATTTGGAGAGGATGAACATTTCATTCATGTGTCAGTCACCAGATGAAAAGCCACAGTCAAAGTCAACTATTTTGATCTCCTTTTGATCCTACTGAAAAAGTCATTGCAATTCAAATTGTACTGAATGAATTCAGAAACTATTCAGCATAATATAGGGACTGGGATATATATATAGCGTACATATTTTGTACTGGAAGTGGTAAAATCCTTACCTTAGTTGTTTGTTTGTCAACATTACGGTCTTGTGTTTGTGTATTAGTTTCAGTGTGTTGAGTGTAAAAAAATTATGCCTTATCTCTTGGATTAAGACATTTTTAAAAGGCAAGAGTGGCTTAAGGACAAGTTGCCTGCTTTAATACTGGGCTGGTGGCACACTGGAAGATGTTAACCCACTGGCTCATACACAGTCTATTCTGGTTTAAAGCAGCTGCCACTCTGCCTTCTGCTGCCTGAATCTATCAACCGTGGGAAGCTGCAACAAAAAGAAAAATGCATCAGCATTAAAAGTGTGCCCATATTTGGAGTTAAACCATGAAACACATTATTGAATGTCATAAAATCTGGTCAGTTAACTTCCAAACTGTGCGGCACAGAAGCCATAGGAAGATCACAGGAGCTATGACAGCCATAAATCTGAAACAACTTGAGCAAGCAGAAGTTGAGATTACGCACAGAGTTTCCTGCTAGAGGCGGCTTGTGAAAATACTTGTGTTGTGAAAGGAAGAACAGAGGGAGTTGAAGCTTTTATAACAGCAGCTTGTGAAGACAAGCAGAACTCTCTGCACTCACCACCTACAGCTGGTTCGGAGCTGACTAATGCATTTTTAAACAGATTTATTAAAAGAATATTGCGTCTTAATTCAATGACTCAATATCTCAAGATTATCTTAAACGGTTTCCAATTTAATAAGTTTGACTTATCTTCCATCCTACTGAGTTATACCTCAACATTTTACCTTTTTTAGCCTTTCGCATTAAACATTGATCGCTTCGCGGTTCCTGACAAGAAGACTGGGTGTTATTATAGCTTGGAAGTAGATCATTCTTTGGTTATATGACACGCAACCAAAATAAATCACCCATTATGTCAGTGACAAGCGTGAATACATAGACAGATTACCTTTGCTTGACTTGTGTGGAAAATGCGTCTCATAAGTATTGCAGCGAGGCCCGTGACCCTCAGGGCTATTTATAGCAACAGCGTGCTGACTGAGGAGGGTTAATAACCAAGGAGCAGCTGAGATTTGACCAGATGTTAGGTCCTCATTTTATAATCATGGAGCAGCTGAATTTACTTACACAAAAAGTATATTATCCACAGTATGTGACCACGTCTCTCACTCTCTCTTCCTTCCTCTCTCACAGATCCCTCAGGTGAGCTACGCCTCCACGGCTCCGGAGCTGAGCGATAACACCCGCTATGACTTCTTCTCCCGGGTGGTGCCCCCGGACACCTACCAGGCCCAGGCCATGGTAGACATTGTCAAAGCCATGCGCTGGAACTACGTCTCCACCGTAGCTTCTGAGGGCAACTATGGAGAGAGTGGCGTTGATGCGTTCATTCAAAAGTCTCGAGAGGATGGTAAGTCTTTCTCCAAACATTCCTACAGCCCAGACTTTACATAGACTGATGTTAGAGTGGTGCTCTGACAAGTATCTTTGTCATAGTGTTTCTGTGGGATTGGACATTTCAGCAAATCAGTCTCACAAATGTTTCAAGCAAATTTACAGTTACTGCCACGACACACGAACACAATTTGGCTCAGCTTGGTGACCAGCGACATATTAATAGCAGGACGCTATATCTGAGTATTAGCTCTAAGGGAAAATATGTTTATTAAAATAATGTTTCATGATTTTAAGCACTTCAATCTGGGGGTCTGGCCAAAAAGAAATGTCTGTCTACCAGGCTACAGATAGATAAACACAAAATAAGCAACAATGAACAAAGCTAAATGATAAGGCTGCTGGTCTGGGAGACAGCTTCTTCTACTCCAGCCTCCCTTAATTGGACAGCATGGACAGGAGCACTAACGCGGTGTGTTTGTTGATAAAAGGATCTACTGGTTATGCATTGGAATGTAAACCTTTCTTATAATCTGCTGACCTGAATATGAAGAAGCAGCTTGACATCAGTGACCACAAGTGTACCACAAAGACACGTGTAGAAGTTGTTTGAAAACCTTTTTAGTAAAAGTAAAAGTAGTACAAGTACTGTTTTCTTTAACTGTTTGATATTGTTCCAGAGATGTAATCTAAATATTTATTGCAACTTTATTTATTTTTAAATAAAACAGACATTTGAGTATGACTGATGCTGGAATCTGAAATCTTTTCCCGAAAGATGACTTCGCCCTAAGCTCCCAACTCTCGTCTCCAGGGAATACTTGTATCTGCTACACAAATGCATATAGTAGATGCAATTCAAGGGAAGTGAATTTGATTTTCAGATATTGAGAAACAGTGACAGTGTGAAAGTGAGGCTGCAGAGCTCCCCCAAAGCAACATAAGGAGTTGGCATTGTACAGTGTTGGGATTACAGTCATTTTGGCGCAGGATGCTGCCGGCGCACGCTCACTCTGACCCCTGACCCTTTCTGAAGCAGAATGTAATCACTACCGACATGTCCAGTACTCTCTGTGCCACAGCGTCCCTTTCTTTCTTGCCAGCTCTAAGCTGCTGCCCATCATCAGTCGTCCTGGAGAAGCACCAGCAGCAGATTACTCCTGCAGAGCTCTCCGGTCTGTCCAGCTCAGCTGCCCCAGTTGCCTAACGGTTGATGCAAAGGGGACTCAAATCCCAACACAACAATTCCTGCACGAGTTGAGCTTTTTCTCTTTTTTAACATTCCTTCATTTTTCCCTACGTTTAAAGATACTGATGTTTAATGCTAATTAAGGCTTAACTCTGCATATAAATTTAAATATTTTGGTATGAGCCTCAATTCTTTAAAATTCCCAAAATCCCATAAAAAGAGCAGACATGAAGAGGAAAAATCCCTGTGGGTGCAACGTGGCAGCAATGGCCTCTGCAGTCATGAAGAGGTTGGAATCAGCCTTTGAATGGGTGGCTGGAAACTTATTCTCAAATGAATCCCCTAAAACCGGTATGTAACTTAGAGTTAGATTGAAAGTCTGACGGAAGGTTACTTCGGTGGGGTTTTCTCTACTTTTGCATTTTTAAGTAATTAAATGTTTGCTTTGAAGAGGTAGAATTAACAAAATTCCCATTTTTTTGACAATAGAAACTTGTTGCAGTCAACATGTAGTTCACGCCTGCTCTTTGGATGTGCTCTTTTCTTATGCACACAATGCCCCACTGAACCAGGTTAAGAATCCCTAAAGGTGCCTCCAATTCACTCTCTTTCACACTCAGCACGGCCTTTCATTAAATCAAGCCCTAACTGAGTCATGAATGCTTAAAGCCCTGCAAACTTCTCCTTATTCCACCTGTTCCCTCTCCACCTACAGAGATCTTATGCTTTCTAAGGGACTTTATTGCATTTAGTGGTTTCATTTCACAGTCCAGCGTCCCTCCTGGGGTCACACATTAATATTTTTTCGAGCACTTTCTTAAATGTACCCCGTCATTTGATTTAACCACCTGACAATAGAAGACAGCATGTCAGCCAAAGACTGTCAACCACGCAGGGAAATTCACTGTTTAGAGACAAACAATGCACACTCTTTACTGCCTTTCAATTGTAAACAAGAATCTAGACAAGTATCTGTCAAGTCAGCCCGTCGGCAGCCCCTTCAACTCTGATGACGACGAGTGATTTTTGCAAAAACATTTACAAACGTCTTTTTTCTACATGCTGAAATGCTGCTCTATTCCCATGTGCTCTCCTCCAATTCAGTCTTTGATTGATTATATGAGAGAGACACAGAGGACAAGCAGGCAGCTCTGTCAAAATCAAAGCCACAGGTATTTGGCTGCTAAATGGGTTCTGCAGTTGTCTGCTCACATAATAAAACAGCCAGATCAGAACCGGCCAAATGTTCTATCTCATTAACCAGCCAAAGGCCATACTGAGCAGCAGCCTCACCAAGCTAATGTCAGAGTAGCCCTGTTTTTACTGTGCAGCTTCGTGTCGAGGATAACGGCTTTGAATGGCAGATCTGACGCCGGATAAAATACTGAGGATTATTGAAGCAAATCACACTTTTTTTAGGAATTTGGAGTTTATTTCTTTGTGGGGGGGAAAAAAAGCAATGTTTTCGACTCATGACGTCAGTACTGTGACTTGATTGTTGCAGTATCTGTGGGTGGGCTCTTAAAATAGTAAAATCAATTCCAACAGTCACACAGGTAGATAAGCGACTGGAAGTCTGACGTAATTTGACAGATTTTAGTAAGATATGTATTTTGAACTTTTCCTGCTATTGCATCTGAAACTATTTAGATGTCATGCTACAAAGGTTATCAGGCTATTGCTGTGAATGTGACAGACTGACTGAACTAACGTGACTGAAAAGTAGTCGTCTAAGCTGACCAGCTTTCACTGTCTCACAATGTTAATCCTATAATAATTATCTAATAATTATCACATTTAAAACTATTTAAGAAATAAATAAAACAAAAAACAAACAAACAACAGAAAACAACACAAATCAGAAAAGGACTCTGCTGCTCTGAAAGAGATGAGATGAAACGCATGAGGAGAGGGCATGAAGATGCTCATAATTCTACATTAAAATCTTAAAATCAAATCTAAAACAGACTGGGGGCCAGTGCAAAATGTTAAAACAGGCATAATGTTGTCATGTGGTGAATGGACTGTTGGTAACACAATATGGGCACCTTGAAAAGGGAGAAAACATGTTTGAAACAACATGCTTTAGACAGTAGCTCAGCACAGACATTGACAACACAATGAGAGTCATCTGTTGCCATTGGAAACCCCACCCAAGGGGAAGCAGTTTCCCCAAATATGATTAAAACCATTTTTATCCTCTTTTTAATAAAAAATACACACAGTAACTGCTGCATCATTATACATAAAAGTGCTGAGCAGAGGTTCGACTTCAAGGGCTTAATCATTGAGAATAGTGCTTTATTTGTTCTCGAGGGCATTGTAGCCGTGATGCTAACGCTAAAGAGGAACAGATTGCCGTGTTGACCCGCAGACCATATGCTTGTGAGGTCCAAACGTCAACACACTGCAGCTGTTGTTTTGTGTGGCAAAATTCTGTTATGTTTCCAGCACCGTCCGCAGCTAGTGTCAAGCTCATAAATGGACATTATGACATTTTTAATTTGGCCTTTTCTTCCTGGCGCCCTGCAATTTAATGTTTCTGTGTGATGCTAGCCGGAGGACAAATGTGAAAAATCTCTCCAATACTGTGCCAAAAAAAAAAAAAATACTTTCAGCTGTTGAAGCATCCTTTTATTTTTATAATATGACTCTCTGCTTCCTGGCAAAAGAGAATATAATAAGATAATGAATATCTGACATTCAACAGAGACCAGACTTCCATTTACAGGCTGATTGTTCTTCATTTTATATTTTTGGTAACACAAACATTTGTCTGGTGTGTTAGCATGTGCGGGGTTGGTTTTAGGGCAGGTGGGCTTGGCGGTGTAGATACTGAGGTGTTGAGTTTGATGCTAGATGACACAAGGTCCTACTGGCAAGAGAATTTGATATCATTTGATCCAGGCTCACTGGGCTTTCAAGTGGAAACTGAATTAAACTGGAAACTCACGCAGTATTTGGTCAGACTGGCTTGACTTCTGTACCGTGGAGCGGAAACTGTTTGACACATGGGGCAGTCGATATCGCAGAGGAGGCTGCAAATAACCTTTAGTGTTTCTGTGAGAGCAGGCGTGAAATGGGGCTAAAAAGAGGGAGTAACAATTAAGACAATAGAGGGGGAATGTCATAGATCTACTTAGAAGACAGGAAGTAGAGAACATGGTTAGTATGAGTGAAAAGATTTCTTTAAAAGTGAGAACAAAAATCCTGACTGAAGGTTTAGCTCCCTCTAAATCAAGCATAGTCGTAGCTTTCACTAAAAATGCGTAACCATGAATGTTCAGACTCAAAGTAAAAAGCAGACCGAGCTCCAATAATCCAGAGTGTTTCTGATAAAAGGTCCTCTGCAGTGCTCATTTTAAAAGTCCTTTCACATTCATCTGCAGCCAGAGAAGCTATGATGCTCTGATCGTAACAGCTTTTTTTTTTTTTTTTTTTAACAAATCTGCTCTTCAGCGGTGACAAATCAGAGGATAACAAAGCGCTGATGCATTAGTGTCAACATATGTCATTTAGAAGTTAAATCATCATCAACTAGTTTTTCCCCGCTAAGCCCAAACCTCACTGAATCTCTCTGAATGCTGCCTTTGACTTAACAGTGATCTTGAATAAGAAATAATCATATTTACTATGAATCAAAAATAATCATGACTCCTGTGGATATTTGTCAGTGGGAAGTGTTGTGTTTTGTACTATTCTAAACACATGGGAGATGTGCAATTTGCTAAGAGGAGATAATAACTTAATTTTTACTTTGTGTGTTGCCACGTTCAGCTGCTGTCCAACAGGGTGGGAATTTTAGACAGCTACTGCTCTTTTTCTCCTTTTTTTTTTTTTTTTTTTTTTTTTTTTAAAATCAGAGCCCTGTGAAATGGTCCGGATTTGTTTTGTCTGTGAAGCGAGACATCATTTGACCTCAAACTGAGAACAAAATAAAAATGATAAACCATAATAAGATAAAGTTCACTGTAAAATAAGTAATTGCCAGTTGTAATTTCATTCACTGAGTATGCTGTAACATGGTTAAGACTGTACAAACATGCTGTCAGTTTTGTGAGGCTATAGATAAAACAAATTATTGTGCAAAGGTCAAACAGGCCATGGCTGCACTAAACTGCATTATAATCTATCTATTGTTGACATATTTGATTTTAAATGTCAAATTACAGAGACAGTTGGGGATTACCAATGCCATTGGAAGTCATCCTCTGGGGACAATGAAAAGCTCTACCGATCTTTCCAACAGTTATCAAGATTCTTCATGAAAACCAACACTATCAGCCTCATCGTGGCACTGGAGAACAGTCAGGGGATTACCAAAACCAGCACGCTTCTGATGCCCGTGATTTCATGACAGTCCATCCAATACAAGCTGAGGTGTTTCACTTTTGGACCAAAGAGGTTGACCTCAAAGTCAACACTGGCCTAAAATGCCATACAGGTGTCTAACTAGGCTACTGGCCCCAATGTAACGTATGACTGCGCAGTGGACAAATAGGCATCACTTCAAAATTGGGCAAAGTAACATTTCATGTCAGGTTAAAATAGCTAAGATGATATATTTTGGAGAAAGAATAGAAGATGATTCACCCTGTTTGTAAAAGGAGGGCATGCAGGAAACAGCGTAGTCATACCAACACACGCTATATTCTCAAACTACAAATTGTGTAGTCAAAAGAAGAAAGCTTTTGCTTACTCACTAGTTTATTGTCACTAGGGAGGACAAAACAGATCCAGTTACAGAATTCCCAGCAGTGAGGAGAGGCATAAATGTTTAATGTTATACTGTGCAAGCTTCACATACGCAACCTGTTTGCATTGGTCTCCAAGGAGTGTCAGCCCCTGAGTTTGGGCATGCTGAATAGTGTCAACGTCGGGACAGTCTTTGCGAACAGTAATATGTCATTATTTCATCTGCAATTGCCGGGCCGTCAGTGAAAAGTTTCACCTTGGAGACGCAGAACTGTTTTCAGAAAAGCTGTATTTTCATTTTGGGTCATTGCCACTGTATAACAACATCTATCAAATGGCCCCGTGGGATTAAAGCTGGAGTGTCATTATGGTAGATGATTACAAGAAAAGAGGGATAAAACAGTTTTTTAGTATGATGTCTTGCTGTTGTCACCCTTAAAAAACAAGACTGTCCTTGATGCACAAGACTTTACTCCCTCAGCAGATTCCTTTGTTTATTCTTCTCTCTGAAAAGCTGCTGTGCCTCCAGTGTCCTTATTAGAGAGTGTAAGGTCCTCTGCAGTAATAGAGGCTGACACTCCATGTCATTTTATTCTCACCTTGTGAAAAGTATTATGGGGTTTTTTTTTTCTGTGAATATTGCACACCTCCCTCATGTATGTATGTATGTATGTATGTTATCAAAAATCATTGATTTTTTCAAACAGTCAGGTAGCAGCATGCTTTGCATTGGAATAATTTACTTCAGGTAGCCTTATTAAAGGAAATCTCAAATATCTGCGAAGCAACTTTTAGTTTTGTATCTTGGCATGCTTACATTTTTTGCAAAACGCTGCCATCTAAGATCAGTTGGATGGGTCATTTCAGATCGTAATTAATCTTTTTTTTTTGCTAAGTGACAGTTGAAGCAGAGGAGGAGGAGGAGGAGGAGGGCAAAGATAGAACACAGCAGCACGGGGATGACAGGGAGATTATGCAAATGTTAGAAATGAGGGTTGCGTATTGCACCCTTTGTCATGAGGGAAATGTCAAGAGGAATGATTTGAATACTCATTAACCTGAAATGCCTGGAGAAAAATGTTGTCTGAAAGAATTTTTGGTAATTCTTTAAATGCTTTGTATGGACAACACAAACATGATAATACTTTTTATGTAAACGCACCTTATAGGTTTGTGTTGGCTATTATTAAGATATTACAATGATCAAGACCAAGCAGTATAGTCTGTGTAATTAATTGATTTATTGTGCAAAGCCTTATTCTGCCACCACGAAAAAAAATTACCAGAGCTGCCCAACAATTCGATAAATATGGAGTTAGCATTATGCAAATTTGTACTCTCTTGTTCTAATTACACTGGGTGCATGGAAAAAAAAGAAGGAAGAAAGAAAAAAAGGAAAGAGGAGAGGAAGGAAGCGAGGTAGGAGTTCATGTCCCCTTGGCTCAACATGTCAGACACAGGAAATCCCTGTCAGAGCTCAGACAGCTGCTCCTCCTGCTTCAGGCCTCATTGAGTCCTGATGGATGCCGTGTTGGGCTTCTGAGGGTTAAAAGAGATGTTAAGTGAATTTACTTTGTGCAACCACCTGTATCTTTGGTATCAGCACAGCACTGTTCACCCGCTGACATTATTTATTCTACTGCAGGGCCATCTTAGTAGCAAAAGACGCCAGGTGGAGCCGTGAGCAATGTGGAGCAATTGTTATATATTTTCTGCAGGTCAGAAAAAAAAAGTTCACTCCCATAGGCTCCAGTCACAGAATATTAGACATTTTATATTATTTACATGCACATTTTAGCACCATTTAAAAAATGTTAATTAGGTAGCAAAATTCATTTGCTTCAGTGGGGTTTTGAAACAGCCCTTTTCCAAATTGAATCAAAATTTGGTTAACATGTGGATGTAGCGAGTGATAAAACCAAATAAGCTATAACTGATGATCATCATTAATGCATGTGCTTGAGAACAAAGGTAAATAACTGACGCAGCATGCTGCACTTTCTCGGGTCACTTACAGATCACATATTTGACCTTTGCAATGGCTTTAACAATTTGATGAATTTCCTCTTTTATATCTTGACTTCAGTTACACTGTTATGCTGCTCTGCCAATCAATTACTCTTCTATTTGCCAGTGTTCATTACCTTGTTTGATTAGCAGTTTGCAGCATTTCACAAATGGTTTTAGATCTTTAAAAGTGTCACAGCTACATTTCCAAGTGTTGCTTTATGATCCTTTCAACCACCTGGAACTTAGTTCCTCAGACAGTTTGAAAATCAATGAAGGGTTTTTAGCTGCAGGTGTGCAGAGAGAGAGCGATTGTCAAGACTCTCCCACAGATCTCCTATTTGCATAATGTGCTTTATCTCATCATGTCACGGAGACATGCCAACCCTGCATGACAGAATATCCCAAACTTTCCACTCAAACACAAAACTCAAATGTGTGGCTTCGGCTTATTTTGGATTCTCAGTGTTTCTGTCAAATCCTTTACTTACATTAAACTTGGGGTGGACATCTTTTACACAGTTTTATTGGTGATGTTGTTAGCAGAAGATTATGGAATGTTTAAAATGTGAAAACAAAATATTTTGTGGTTTAGAAAAAATGAAGTTTGAAGGAATTGCAGCTGCTCCTGTCTGGAATTATTTAACTTGCCCACTTTGAGGCCAGAAGCTTTTAGACCACTATTTTGGCACAAATACAATTTAACAACAGGGAGCATTCATCTGAGGATTGTTTTTTCCTATATCTTGGAGAAGTTGTATGCCCAGCAAGGCTGCTCTGGCCTCTGTAGGAGGCTGTCCTGGGGCCTGCCAGAGGCAATATTAAAGGTGAAGACACTTTATCACAAAACGGATGGACCTTCAGGTAGCTGGATCGTGCTGTAGCTTAGGGGACATGTGTGAACCTTGGTGCAGAGTAATGGTGCAGCACAGTTTAGAAAGAAGCAAGGACAGACACTATGTCTGTTACATATATTTTGGAGATTTGAGAAGAACTTTGAGAGAACTTATCGATTAATCATCTAATTTGCCACCGTTCTACTCTTGAGCTCTGTAATCATTCACGCGACAGAGGAAGAAGATGCAGTGGAATCCACGAAAAATAGGACAAAGCACAAAAACATCTTGCCACTTCTTTAACTTCACACCAAAATTAGCCAAGTCTTACACAGCCAGGCGAACGTGCATAACCGGAGGAGCACACGAAACAAAAAAACACAACTGACCACGTTGCTGTGACGACCCCTTGCCTGTGACCACACCAAACCTGCTGCTGGCATTATCAGCAGGTTACAATGAGGAACGCTGACGATGCCAAGAAGCTATTTATCACATCTGAAGCACTGATAAAGAAACTATTGTGATGTGCCAGGGGATGTAAAAAAAAACAAAACAGATTTTAATTCAGGATGTCAGCCATTATTTCACTCATCTGCTGTCAGAAATATATGCTTGCATGTGAAGGCAGCATATCGAGCCTGACAGTCTAACATCAAATAGTTGTTGCAGGGAGGTTTTCAGCACTTCGTTGACAATGTGAGAATGTGCACCTCAAGGCCTGCTGCAGCTAGCTCTGCACCCGTGCCCACGCCTGATTAGACAGCAGCATTAATGTTTGCCTTGCCTCGCGAGAGGAAGCAGCATACTTTAAACGCTAAGGTTTAACAGCATTTTCATCTTAAGAGCTTTACTATGTGGATTCTCCTCAGTAAGAGGAAAGTCCCATGGTTGTCAGGTGAGTCATTTTACCACAGTGCAGAAAAGCTCATTTCACAGTGCTTAGAGGCCTGTCTTTGATTTATAAATCATTTGCACTGAGAAGGAAAATGTCATTCAGTCATTTTGAAATCTAATTTACAGTTGCCCCAGAACCTGTTGTCATGTACCCTTTTTTTCCTTATTCAGGATCTGGGAACTGAATAGACAGCATGCTCTCCAGCAAAACTGCGCAACGGTCGACAATGCAGTTACTAGTTTTTCCTTAAGAATATAAAATGCATTATCAAATTTTCTGTATATGAAGTGTGTGTCCTCAGGTCAAATAGTCACTTTTGTACCAAAAAAGTTTTTTTTTCCTTTTCTTTTCTTTTTTTTGCTATTAACACAGTTCAGAACTTTACAGCTGCTGAAAAATGGGACAGCGTTGGATTTCTGGAGCTCTTGCCGACGCAGGCAAATCACTTGTGCTTACACCACCGAGTGGAAATAATAGTTTTCTAATGTGATGTCATGGTTGTCAATAAACAGCCCTGCTGCTGTTTGCAGCTACAGTGTTTCAAAGTTTATTTTTGAAGAAACTGTTGTGCTGAACAACTGTTTTTATGTAGTTGAGTAATTTACCCACGGCGTGACAGGCCGATTCTTCAGTGTTTGGTGATATTTGTTGTTTTAACTGATGTGCAACTTCTTTTAAACCTTGAAAATGCCAAAATTAGCATGCCACAATCAGATGTCCCCTAAAATGTAATTTCAAACAGCAGTACTAAATGTAATAACCACAGTAGCAACGTGATAACACTGATAAAAAGGAATGATATGTGTTATTCATTCAGACTGAAGCAAGGGAATCTATTTTGGTAAAGGACTTAAGTCAAAATACCACTTTTATTTATGCTTTATGCTACTTACACTGTTTTTTTATGCATACGAAACAGCATGCAATCACAGCTCATCGCGCTTGTTAAACCTTCCTCAAAATGATAATGTGCTTTCAGCAAAAAACTACACTGCAGTGGAGGCAGAGCATATTTACAGCATGCACCAAACTGAAGGAACAGAGTGGGATGAATAATATGTACGAAATGGCATGTTCTGTCACCGCTGCCCTCTTGCCCCCTGTGAGCTTCCCCTGCACTGTGGGGATAAATAGAGAGTGGGTCCATTTCCCTCTGGGACTTACAGCACGCTGATATCAGAGAGCAGAGTTGCTGACAGATGTAATACCAGGACTGGTTGCCATTTGGCTTAAGAAAATAGCCATGCCAACAAATGCTTTCACTTGATCCATCAACTCTGAGGCCAGAGTGTAACTACACTTTCACCCTGTTGTGTTCTCATATATACCTTCACAGATTGTTAGCGGAGTCATCAATACAAGCTTGAGTGGATAATTTTTTGTTTCAGAGACCAAAGATTAGACCTGTGCAGTTCATAACGCTCAATTTAAGAGCTAGTCCAGAGCACAGCACCTGTACAGCGTGTCTGCAGTTGCCTCATTGCCCCCTTTCTATACTGTCATTACAATAAAGGCAAGTCGCCAGTCTCAAATTAATCGCCTTGGGTCTTGGTGTAAGGATTTTTTTTAAAACGACGGCAGCTGCGGTGCCACTGATCTATTGTACTTCTAAATATAGTGCGTCTGACTTTCGTTGCACCTTGGCTTGTTGAATAAGCTAAAAAAAAACAACAGAAGTTCACATGGGAAGTAATGACTGCAGTTAGTTGGACTGGACAATGGACAGGTAGCTGTAACAGCAACATTCAACAACTGCCCCTTAAAGCGCCACTGAGTAGAGAGTTTAGTGGCAAGTATGAGGTCATAGATTGCAACCAACTGAAAAAAATGTGCAGGTGAACTTACAGTGACTGCAAAAAAACTAAGAAAATGCAAATGCTCTCTCTAGACTGGTTGTTTGGTTTGACCATTCTGGGCCACTGTAGACAGACAGCTCCACGGAGGAACACCAACGAAAACAAGATTCTTATTTTCAGGTGATGATACATGACTGAAAACATAATTATCAATATTTTAATACATTTCTACCATTAGATCCCCCAAAATTCTACAATTCTGCAGCTTCGCCAAGCAAAGCAGTTGAATCTGGCTCTGCTGGAGCTGGTTTGCGATGCCTCATCATCTAGCACAGCCAAAGAAATACACGCAAGTGCACGTTCCTGGTTGGGCGCATGAACAAAAGTATTTTGGCTATAAAAAACAGTCTAATCGTGGTTTAATAAGCCCAGCTTAGTGTTTTGAAATCTGATAAGCCTTCAAACTCATGGATCCGTTACTCAGACTGGACATCCTGGATCACATTTCACTGTCTCACTGGCACATGAAACCGACCTACCCCTTGCATCTGTTTAACGTAGGGTCGTTTTCGGTCTAAAGACGCCCAGTCCGTCCCATTTTTCACCTTAGCAGGCAGCTGAACGTGCAAAACAATGTACCGTTAATACAGGCGTATCTGAATTTATTGTCTTCAGACTTGGAAAAACCTTTTCCCAACATCATCTCAAATCAAATGGAGCTGGCTCTTGAAGTCACTGACGCACACAGAGCCTTCTAAAGACAACAGTGCGGTGGCAATGAGAATGAAACTGTTTGTGTGACATCAGAATCACTAGTTAGGGTAAGATGAGAAAAAACACATTTGTTAGAGTCATATGATTATTGATTTAAATGACTGTAGAATATAGTTTTCTATTTTTTCCACAGAAACGGTGGCATGCTTGTTTTACAGAAAACATATTCTGGGGGAAGATGCATCACAGTAATCACAGTCTTCTTTAATCTGATCTAATTTCACACATCACCATGCAGATGTCTTTCTTATTAACATCAGAGCATCTCCCCATGAGTACATTTGAAACCCATTATAAAAGACTACACAGCAAGCTAGAAAATTGCTTCCTATCATTTCGTTTCATCTTATGCTTCTCTGATAACCAAATATTCAGCAGCGCCACATTCAATAGCATAGCAAGGACTCGTCACAGAGGAAGTGCACACTTGGTTTTTCTAATAACTCAATAAAAAACATGTAGGTTTTTATGTTCTCTGCGCCGATTGCTGGTTTCTTTAGGTGCTAGCTGAGAGGTGAAAATTAGCGCTCGACATCAGCCAACACTATAATCACTTTGTTATTCTCTCACCATATTGCCCAGAGACATTTTGCAGAGCGATGAACTGGTGCTGTAACATTCTTATCATGTTCAGAATAATGATGAGGATGAGTTGGTGCAGTATGTTTCTCATTTGAAAGTATATTTTACATTTGACAGTGTTTATAGTAATGCATTGCACTGCTGTGCATTATAGTTAGCTTTCCATTTCAGTGTCCTCAAATGCCATACGTTGAGAGTTGGAACTAAGTATGGAGAGAAAAACTTACAGTGCTGCTACATGTTTTAAAAGATTTCTGACACATGTTGGTAAAACTTTATTTCATATACAGACATCCTGATGAGTCTTGATTTGACACAGAGAAAATGAAAAATATGTAGTATAATGAATATTATTAAGAATTATGCAATGATGCTTGAGCTGAAAAACCTGAAAGTGACAAAAGTGACCCATAGGGTATGTGTAATAGTTGAGTGAGCTTTCCTATATATGACAATAATTCAATAAAAAGTCACAAATTGCTTCACATAAGCAGCAAATTAAAAGTCAAATATCATTATTATATATTGCATGAGTCAAATATGATTAGCCACAGTAGTGGTGTGTCTCTATATTCACGCCTTATGTCATTTGACTCCTTTAGTGTATTTTCTTCCTCTTCCTTTGTGAGTGAAGAGGCCTTTCACTACACCTTTCAGCATAGTAACGTCCAACGCCGCCACACTGTGCAGCCTCGAAATGCACAACAAAACAGACTCAAAACGCAAACTCAATAAAAAGTGAACATTTTCAATAAGGTCATCTATTTTGCACTGCCATTGCATTTCATTACATAATACAGGTCTTTCCACTTTCTGGTATATATCTAATCTAGTATAGATATTTGTTTACATTAGCAAAGCACTGGCAGTCAGAGAGCATGTGTTTGTGTGCTGCTCAGTGATATCTGAGAGGAGAAACTTGACTCTCACCACCCTCACATTTAACAGTTCAACCTCATTTTCCCAGCAGTGCATAATGGCGAACCCAGGGCTCATCACACGATCCAGCCCAGAGCTGCTCTCGGATATCTGTACATTCAGCAAGCCCCTGATAAGTTGTCCAGGCTGTGCAGAGAATGCACTCAGACACGTCCCATGTCTTTGAAATTCATTTCAAATGAAGATATATTGTATGCGTGCCTGTAACATACGATACTCACACTATTTACAAACAGTTCTTATGGGAAGACACTTTTGATCAAACGTTGTAGATACAATGTGGAAAATGACGGAGATGCTTGGCATAATCAAGACAAATTGCAATGATGCACAGGTGGAATTGGGGTCATTCATCTTCCGCTCTCTGGGAGCCATTTGCACGCTCCAAACAAATCATAATCTCCACTAAATTCTGATCCAAGTACTTTGTTTGTACTTTGTTCTTATACACTGCATGTCTGTTCATTTGTGTGGTTGGCCCCGTGTAGCAGGCAGAAGCAGGTCAGTTACTGTTTTTAATTTTATCCGAGCCATCCTCATAATGTTGCACAAAAGGATGAAATTTGGCCGTTTGGGGTATCTTTGTGGCTCAGCAGTCTACAATAATTATAATGGGATATTATACTATAATTGATCCCCTGGGGACAAATTCATTTCTTTTTATCCCCTCAGTCCTGCACAGTGAGGTGAGAGCACAGGGACAGAACAGCGCCACTGGGGCTGTTGGGGGTTCAGTGTCTTGCTCCAGGACACTTTAGCCTCGCTGGTTTGTTGGAACAAGGGGACTCAACCTGGGCTCTTTCTGTTCAGGGTCGGTGCCCCTAATGATTTCAGCCCACTCTCCCTCCTCATAGCATTTCACTCCCACTCACTTGCAGCTACATTTCTGATAAGAGAGGAAAAACACAATCTGTAGATAATGTACCAATATTAAAACACAGCACACTTCGCGCAGTTCATCCGGGGTAACATTTTGCTTCCAGTTGTGGTCAGGATTTTACCTGTACTGTTGTTTCTCTTGCCTAAAATCAATTCCATCCGTCTGTCCATCTATTTTGTCTCCCTCTAAGGGGTCTGAGCGTGTCCCAGCATGCACTGAATGAAAGACAGAGAAACACTGGACATGCTGCCAGTTTATCGCAGGCCTCTGATCAACTGATTTGCATAAATCATTTGGTATACAGTTTACTAAATCAGAGGGGGATATCATTTATTTCCATATTTAGTGCCATCCGCATCACCTTGTTTTGCTTCCCGACATTTTTCATTACTTTAATCTCATCTGAGACTATTTGTATAATGTGAACCACTGTGATCACACCATTGAGGCTGAGCGTTGCTGCTCTGTACATAAGATTACTGGTCAGCAGCCAGTCAGTGTATACAGGACTATCAAGGGGTTGATGGAACAACACTGCCGTTCAAAGCAGATGGGAAATCAAAGCCCCGTGCAGCTTAAACAGGCTTTCTAATTATTAACTGATTGCGTCTGTTGACTAATAAATCCTTTGATGCTATGCAAAAAGAAGGAGAAGCATCTGATGTTTTCATTCAGTGTTGAAGGAACTGTCAATGTTTCAGGCATGCAACGATGGGAAACAGCATTAGTTTAGTTTTATTTATCTGTATTCTCGTTGCTAGTTACATTCGCCAGCTGCCAATTAAACCTGCTTGTGTAGGTATTTCGACTAAGGGCATCCCAGTAAACAGGCTATTTATATATTTGCAGCTTCACCACAGCGTTCACCTGGGTGTAGTTTGTGTGCTTCTGCACTACTGTTCACGAAGCACAGGAGCTGTGCTGCAATCAGCCACAGAGCCAGGGAATATTTAATGTTTATGGCAGCACTGTCTCTCCCACGGGTGTCAAATGAGAAGGAATATTAGTGTTCTGAGCTATTAGGAGAGCAGAGACTGGGGCTGACAATGGAAGACACGAGAGAGGAGGCTCGCAGTCTCCTCAGCAACGGATATTTTTAGAGGTGGTTCTTAGACGTGGCTCTGATGTTAAGAGTGGTATAGGACGAGTGTTAGGAGAGAAACACAGTGCTCATGAAGTTTTCAGCAGGATCTGCAGAATAAAGGCTGCTTCAATGTGACTTTGCACTAATACTCGTGTGTGCAGATAATTTATTAGGGTTTTGGCAAACTGCAACAGGTCACTGGGAAAAGGACCGATCTAGCTAAACATGAAGATTAATTAATGTTCTGATTTATTTTTCACTTTGCCTAAAGCACACGGCGGTTATTCCATTTGGTTTTTACACATACCACTGATTGCTAATCAGCACAGATCATTTCCAGGTAATTTTGATGTATAACTATAATTAATCAATACACGAGCCTGTCTCTGGAAACAAAAACATAAAGGGAAATCGATTTTTTTCACCCCCGGGATGCTACATGTTTGGAATTATTTCCTTTTTCTTTCTATGTTCTAATGTTTACAAAGTAAAACTTAAATGAGAGACGGTGGTCTGGCTCAGTTAAGTCTGAGGTGAAGCTGAATACAGAGAAGAGGAGCTGGAGGGTTGTTTTTAAGCTTGTCGTCCTAATTACATCCTGTCCGATGGTGAAATGGAATCTCGCAAAGTATTTTATTGAAAATCTGATTCCTCCAAAGAGACTTGTTTCATTAGCTAAAATTAATATGAAATGTGTAATGAGCAAGACCAATTAAAAGCCACTTACTTCCAAGTAGCTTGGCGTAGCAGACGCAATGTATAAGAGATGTTTTAGCACGAAAATATTTTGTAGGTTTGTATGTTTGCCTGTATGTACTGCAGGCATCTGTGTGCGTGCTACAAAAATGATGTGACAGTGAAACTTGGTGGGAAGAAAGCGTAGGATTAGCTGCGGAACAGAAAAACAGAAGTCTATACTTGGAGCAGGCGGGGATTGAGTGTCTTGTTTAGTAGCTACACCTTGTCAAGGAGTACGAATTGGGGTCCTTGAGTCAAGGGACCACATCTTGAACCATCCTGTACTTAGAGAGGAATGAATGGACAGATGCATGGATGAATGATAGTGTTAGCAATAAAACAAATTGCCGTGTCTCCCCCAAAAGTGTAAGAGCTACAACACTGGCCCCCGTGGAGGGACCTGTTCAATGTGCCTCAACTCCCACAGGCAGGGCCCTTATCCCCCCCGGTCCTCCTGGTATTCTCTCCGGAGGTTAAGCAACGCTGCAGCCTGCAGCCGAGGACGTGAGAAGGGAAGAAAAGGAAGGGATGAGTGCTCTGCTTGCACACAGCAGATGTTGGGGGAATGGGGGACTGAAGTACTAGTGAGGCAAAGACATAGAATCTAATGATTGATAGAGTCTCTGAGAGCGGAGAGCTGCTGCTGCTGTGCTGGTGTGAAATTTCCCATGTGCCTGTCTGGGTAGTTTAAGTGTAATGACACAGTGAGGTACACAGATAAACCTCTGCTTCAGTTTTGAGCAAAGCCTCAACAATCAGGAGCACGTACTGTAGATTGTGGGAAGGTACACAAACATCGTGAATTGCTTTACCTGCATTGTTGGTTTTTTTTATGTGTGTGTGTGTTTGTGCCTGTGAATGTGTACCTTCAAAACACCTGCAACCAGATGCATACAGCTTTGTGTAGGCTCACGACTAAAGCTACAGTAGAGCCTTTTTCACAATAGACAGAAAACCCGGCTAACACCTGCGAACATCTGGCTTTTGTCTTCAGCACAAAAGGTTACAACTGGCATTCAAAGCTGGATCAAATGACTCTGCAGTAGTCAGAGGTATTTATCGGCTCCAGATCCAATCAGCAGTGACGTGAAGATCAAAGCCACGTTTCCTGCAAGATGCCATGATGCATGCTTAAGTACTGGCTGTTGGCATCTAAATACCGGCGATATTGTAGTGTTTAGTGTCCGTGGAAACAACAGGCAATTTTGTAATTCCTATGTTTAATCGGGCAAGATTCAACAGTAGCAAGACACCAAGGAGACAGGTTATTGACACGCTAGTCTTTATGCCTGTCACTGTTGGTTTTCTCAGTATACATTACTGGCGTGAAATACATGTTGCATTATGGGCAACGCAAAGTTTCTTTTCATGTGTATCATTTATGAATCTGGCCCCAGGTCATTAAGACTAATGTTTTTGTTGGAACCTTTGAAATAGCAGACTCTCAGATGAAGAGATCTGTGTTAACCTTGATATTCAAGTTAGGTTTCAGAAATGCAAAAATAAGTAAATTAGGGGTTTGATGTGGCTGTGCTGAATGCAGAAGGAAACATCCCCCAACAACAGACATGGCCCAATACACACATAGGAATGAGTCTATCCCTCCAGTGAAGGGTACTGTTTATCCATTAACCAGCTAAGTGAATGTATTCGCCAGACTTGTCATGTTCTAGCTGTGATATGCATGACCACTGGAAACCTACAGTGCACACACACACACACGCACACAAACACACACAGGCACAAAAATAACAACAACAACCAAAAAAAAACAAAAAAACAACAGTAATAGAGAAGTGAAACCACGAGTTTAAAGAAAAAGGCAACATCATTAAATTCATCCGCAGCGTACAATCAGAACAACAGTGCGGGGAACTGACTGAAGTCCCTCACTGACTTAACCGGAAGTGACTTTCTGTACCCGTGAGCAAAGCAGCCAAACATCATTGTTAATTTAATGGCATCCCCTATCCTTTACTCATATTTCCAGTTTCCCAACCTATTAGTTTCTGAGCTGAGGCCAGGCTTTGTTTTATGGTGTGAGTCTGGCTGCCATGAACTGAACCGGAGGGTATTATTCCTGCATTGATTGTTCATCGGGCTGGCTTTGTACTGTGTCACGAAAGGGAAATTCATTAGCATGCACATACTCTCTGTGGCATTTTGGCAAGGCGACAAAAGAGTTATCCTGAAATGTTGCATTGGGAATTAAAAAGCCTCAGCTTGTTGGTAACGAAGGGATGCCCCCTGCTGCCTTTAGACTTGTGTTCAATACCAGGGCATTTCTAAGTGGGTGAGAACTCTCTTTAAACTGATCCGCGGGGAATTACTGCAGGTATCGGCCATTGCCTAAACTAATCAGCTTTACTGGACAGCACTATAGGTTTACCAGCAAGTCATTTGACCGCTTGTGTGTCTCTTTCAAGGACGGCTCAATCTTCAGGTAGAAACCCAAATTTAGACAAAGCAATTCACTGAACGGTCGTTTTTAAGTTGAACAAAATGAAACAACCGATGTAATGTAAGATAAATGGCTCTGAACAAATGGAGCCAGTTTTCAATTACAAAATTTATGTACTTCCAAATGCTACCCCAATTCCCCCGGTCTCACTGGCAGGACCATAAACTGAATTGATGGGTCTCCATGTCTCAAAGTTGCCCCTTGTGATCCAAGAAAAGATTTTTTTTTTTATACCTTACATCCCTCATGCTGGGAAATATTGCACCTGTACACGTTTAATAGTGCATCTATCACTTTAAAAAAAAAAAAAAAGTGGTTTTGTGTGAGTTGAAGTAAGAAGAACGCATTTCAAGAAACAAATATTTCTTGAGACCAAGAGTTTGAAAAAAAGCCTCACCTGAAGCTGCAGCATTAATATGCGCTTGACGTCAAATTGTCCGCTAATGAGATCTGTTCAGACGCTTCACAGAAGAAAAGTTAAACCTGCTTAATTTGGAAACTTTTCTCTTTTGTCTTCCAATTAGGTGGCCTGTGCATTTCCCAGTCGGTGAAAATACCACGTGAACCAAGAGCTGGAGAGTTTGACAAGATCATTCGGAGGCTGAGCGAGAATCCTAATGCCCGAGTAGTCATTATCTTTGCCAATGAGGATGACATCAGGTGAGTGCGGTGGAATCCTAATTGCTGACAGCTGATGTAACCTTTAATTTGACTTCTCAACCATTTTTAACCACTGATTGATACTTTCTAACATTTTCTGCCACTTTCATTCCAAAAAAATGAAACTACTCACTTTTTTAAAAGAGTTTTAAAATCTGCTAAAGTGATTAATGTTGTATAGTAATGTCTTTACCTGAGGCTGCCTTTGCAGCTGGTATTAAAATGTCACAAATATCTCCTGCGTGTATAAAGAATTTGAATTGCCTTCTCCTTGTAAATTATGGTCTGCTGCCAACATGTTCGCATCTAGGAGTTAGAAATGGCAAAAGACTGATGATTATATTTGGGCGTTGTTTCAATTTCCTTAAGCCTTTTCACAGATATATTACAGGCAAGTCAAGTACTTTTAAACGCTGAGGCAGCAAAAGAATTGTGTTAGTGCGAAACAATGGAACCACATTACAGGTAACTACTGCTGCAACCAGAACTGCACATTAACTTGGTAACCTTACTCAAATACAGTTTACTACAGTAACTGATCAGAGTGCCACTTTTACCACTGATACAACCTTCAAAATGTATAATTTTGAATGGTTTGTCCACTCCTCTGTGACCTTTCTGTCCGACAAATAGCTTTGCCATCCCATTTGACATCTGGTTTACTGTCCCTATCTGTTCTGACCATACTCTGCAAAAGCACAGTTAACAGCGCCCCCCGCTTTCCTTATGGGGATAAAATGTATCAATTAAAATTCATTATCTCTTACTAAGAGGGATAGTCTGTACTAAGAATGAATTAATTAGTTGCAGGCTGAATCAACACACGCGGCACTGTTGTGTCTTTGTAAGGGGAAATGTTCCCCAGCAACCAGTCAGTAGGCCAGTGTATTCCTGGTGGAAGTGGGCAGTGATTTGGGGCGTTCTCTTGATGATGGCCAGGGCAGAAGTCCCAGTGCTCATTGACTTAATCCGGTCCTGATAACGGGTAATAGTCTGGATATATAGTAATTACAGAAAGCCAGGGGGATTTCAGCACTGCATGCCTGCTCTATCCTTGAACCCAGTAAGTGTGAGCTGGCAGCAGCCTAATAGGAACCCAAAATTGTCTTACATATAAAGTATAAGAGACTTGAGCTGTTTTGATGGAGCCCTACAATGTGACTCTTCAGCAATTACAGAAAGAGGCTGCCTTTTCTCAGCATTAAATATTAAAAAAGATATAATGTTTTTGGGTTAGCCTTAAATAATCAAGCCAGGCAGGTGGGTTAGCCGTTGCTCTATGGGGAAACAACATGGTTACATAACATTAAGTGATAGGAGTTCTCTAAAAAACTGCTACTTTAAAAGATTAAATTTAATTTTAATAATTGGATCATGTATTTTGTGCATCAACTATGTGAATATTTGATTCCTTAATACACATTAGAGGTGTCATTTTCATTATGAATTATTTATTTAACTTTACAGGGCACGTGAAATGGGATTTAAAGAGCATGTAGCAAGTAAAGACAGTATAGACAGATAGGGCATAATGCTGGGAGGGTGAACTTTAAAAACTGGCTGTTTACACTGACTGGACATCAGTATCTGTCAATGAGTCGTAAGCGTTCTGCGTATTAGTGATCATGGAGTGGAGCTATACACATGCTTAACCTAATCGCAATTACACACACACACTGTCAGTCATATGATCACACCCAATTTTCATAGCATCAGATAGCTCAGTAAAACAAATCTGACGTGTGATAAGAAACTCCATAAATGTCAGAAACAGTCAGACAAAAATTTATTTGAAGTGTGCTTTGAATTTTTAGCTAAACCAAAGTCTCACCCGCTAACAAACGGGTGGGAGGGGGCAGAGTTTATGACCTACACTGCAGTCAGCCACCAGTGGGCACACTAGATGTTCTGTCTTCACTTCGGGGGGTTTTAACATGTATTATTATTATCATAAGCTGCACTATATAAACAGGCGTGTGATGAAAAGGGTTAGATGTTGATTTTTTTGTTAATTAAAACAAGTTATATAATTCATATCCCAGCCAAGTTATATAATTCATACAATTTCACTCACAGTAAAGGACTTAATGTGAGCTGGAAACTGAACCTGGCCAGCCAAAGTTTAAGGGAAACACACACGCCCAACACTTCCCGTCGTGTTATTTTCATATCACACTTGTCATTATGTCAGTCATGTCTCCATTATGTGTTCTCCTGATGGTGAGAAAAATCTATTTTTCCTACACAGAGCACATAATTGCATCTTAAGGCCTGCTCATTTCTGTAGACCAGACGCAGGGACAAAATCATTACCATTCAAACATAAATCCTCGGGTGTCGTAAAACTAAGGTAAAGAGACATAAAGTTAGTTGGATGACTCACTGTTCGCCCACTCTATAAACATTTTACAAAAAACCTTAAGTAATTCTTTTACAAGGTTATAGTGTCCTTTATGCTACAACAAAGTCTTATATGAGATGTTAAAACCGCAAAGTGCCATGAACAGTAAAAAAAAGCTGGTGACAGCGTGATGCTTAATATTTATATTTTGCTCTAGCATCTTTGGGCCAACATGAAGGTCGGTAATGCTTCACATGCCAGGTGGCTGTGTTTAAATTTTATGTCGCTGTGCTCAAGCTTTCTTGATATAAGTCTGCTGCTGCAGCAGAGCTTGCTGGCAGTTTTTTACAGCTCCCCAAACTTCCACTGGCAACAAGCCTGGACGAACGTGGCGAGTGTGCCTTTCTTCCACATTAAAAAAGAGCTCCACTGCACTGGGACTTGTAGGTGGGAATTGATAAGATTTTATTGATGCTAGTGTCATTATCGATCCTGCTCATCAGTCCACTTCTTTATTGATTTCTGATCGTTTTTTGTGTGTGGAAAACAGTGGGCCTACACAGGTTTTCAGCATCGACATGACTGTTTTCTCATCTCTGAACTCTGTGCAGAAAATGAATAGAAAATATTTGTATTGCATACATTTTTACTTAGGTATTCTTAGAAAGAAATCTGCTGAGTCAACCCGCACGGCACTTAGATTATCCTAGCATATGGTATGTATCTTCCGTTATGTGCAGCTCAGTTGTGAAGCAGTGAAAACAGGCAAACGAGGCATTTTGGTAGATTGGACAGTCTGGAACCTGTTTTGCACTGGGACCAGTTCTCGATCATTATCCCTACTGGGGATGGATAGTGTGTCTGTGGTGCCTTTTCAATGCCACTAATGTGCCTCAGTGTAACTTTGTCCGGGCGAATAATAGATTATTCTTGGGATCGTCGTGGGATCACCTGTATGACAGCCATGCTTTGTCTTTAGGGTGCATTTAAATAAGAACCTTTTTCTATGGGTAACATATCACCGTATGTGCATGAAATATATCAAAAAAGAAAATGAAAACACTGACTAGGCAACATTATATGGTACAATATACGTTGCTCTCCTTCTTTATCCCAAAGGCGGCTCCTTCAAGCAGCTAAGAAGGCCAATCAAACAGGCCATTTCATCTGGGTAGGATCGGACAGCTGGGGCTCCAAAATCTCACCAATCCTGAACCAGGAAGAAATGGCAGAAGGTGCCGTCACCATCCTGCCGAAACGACAGTCCATTAAAGGTATTCACAGCGCCCCTCCTAACTGTTCCTCTGCTGAATAGTCATCACAGTTGATTTTATTATCGCCATAAATTATTTCTTAATCAAAGGGCTTCAGATGACCACCGTGTCATTGCTGGTCCTTACCACTCAAACTGATTGAATCACACTACATTGTGTATATGTTTCTTTGGCTGTTATTTTGTAAGTAACGCTACTTATTTTTTAACAATTTTGAAAAAGTATGAATGAAAATCTCTGTGGCTAATATGCAGTCAAACGATATTATAATGCAGGCATAAGGAAATGATATACTGTATATTTTTATGCTATTAAATGATATAAATGATTAAACCTTGGCTTTAGAAAATTCTGCAGAACTAATAGTGATAAAAGTCAGAACAGTCAAATGACTTTACAGTGTAGTTAAGCTGATATGTTTGAGCCAGAGCTTCTCTTCCAGTTAATGTTAGGATGAACTTTGAATGAGACTCTCTAAATTTGAAATCATCATCGACGTTATCCACAAGTACCAGGGTCCATAAAGAGTTTAGATATGGCTTAGGAAGGAGTTTTAAGTGACAAAGACCTTAACCCAACACCCAGCAAGCATGTTCAAATGTAAAACCAGGATAATTCTAACAGCATCTCACGTCTTTCAGGTTTTGATCGCTACTTCATCAGCCGGACGCTAGAGAACAACAGAAGGAATATCTGGTTCGCAGAGTTCTGGGAAAATAACTTCCAGTGCAAGCTTAGTCGGCATGCCGTGAAGAAGGGATCTGGCATCAAAAAATGCACAAGTGAGTCCACACTTAATAGCAGACAAGGCACTCGGTCAATGGAAAGCACTCAGTCAATGACGAGGTATATTGATTGGGTCTCCTGCGAATACGTTATGTGTGTGCGTACTTGGTATGCACAGGTGAAAGTATTTGTCATCTGGGAGAAAACAATCACGTTGGTCTAATTTGGGTTAAATGTAATGGGTGCAAGTAAGTGAATGGGAATCTCTAAAGAAATTAATGTTCCCATTTCCTTGTCTGTTGGCTAGTTCAATTTGCAGTGGGCCACATTAGGCAATCACAAAACTATGCCACAGCATGTGCTGAAAATATAATCAATAGTAAATCCAATCAGCCCATTAGAAACAAGCATTCGAGTCATTAAAATCAGTAGACTCTCCAGGCCTGTCTCCGGTCCCAACGCGCACTGCAACGCTGCATCTCAAGTAGTCCAGACTGACTGATTTAAAGCTGGCATCTGTAATGTTTCTCAGCATACAGATGGATATATGAGGGATGTACCTCATATGTCCAGCTGTATGTTGTATCGCCAAGATTATAATAATACCATGAGTCCCAGCGACATTAATGGTGTGCTGTTCTAGAGACATAAATATATTCAGTTAAATACATTACTCTCAAAAACTGACCCACATTTCCAGTCAATAAAGTACCAGTGTGGCAAAGCTGCCATGAACTACGGTATGTACTGTATATTCACGTCCAAGAAGGGGTAAAAGTTTATTTTAATTTAAATTGTAATAAAATACGTCATTTGACTCATTTAGCTTAAACAATGTCTCGCCTACTAC
The DNA here is from genome assembly GCA_008933995.1 of Datnioides undecimradiatus. Taxonomy (NCBI): domain Eukaryota; kingdom Metazoa; phylum Chordata; class Actinopteri; order Lobotiformes; family Datnioididae; genus Datnioides; species Datnioides undecimradiatus. The sequence continues at coordinate 6,769,830 of WARS01000071.1, read as the reverse complement.
ATCTACTTGTACAACATGGTGCACACCCCATGCAATTATTGATTCTGTTGACTTTTAGTTGAAAATCTTGGTGAAAATATCTCATTTCAAAGCCTATTGCTGGACCATAATGGTGCTTATTTACCTTTGGATGTAAGTAGCATATACTGACTTTAGATACAGGAAAATCTGTCATCCCAGTTTCAGAGTTTGCGGTGACTTAATAACTTTGATTAGTTCCTGAAGTTTTCAACCTCATCGTTTTTAAGAACCTGCTTACAGATGTTGCTTCACTGTGTTACGATTCTTCAGATCCACGAGAAAGAAATATAGCACTGAGGTTAATTGAGACAATTTAATGTGGGATTTTTGTGACCGATGCTGACATTAGGGGGAAAACAGTTTAACCAATTACTGATATGGCAAGAGGTGTGGGTAATTTATGAGCTAAAATGAGAATCTGTATTTTTTATGTGGATTGCGTGCTGATTTTGCACTATGCAAAGGTAATTAGAAGGCCGTTTCCTTAAAAACATCATTAATTAATATATATTTTAATTAGATATTCTTTATTGAACTTTATAGTGACGCACTAATTTTACAAATAAGCACTATACAACAGGGAGGTACTTGCATGTCAGTACTGTTACCAGCAGGATAGGCGATGTAAGATACAATAATATTGGCTATATACCGTGCCCTAGTAATAAGGGAGAAGTCACCAGTCAGTCCATGTGGTGATATTTGGCACTCTAACATTTAGATGTAAGTTTCAGGATCAAGAATAGATGGAACATGTTGCCGCCTGAAATGTTTTGATTAGAAAAGTTGATCTGACTTTTTCATCTAGCTGAAATAGGACAGCGTAACCTCAAAACACCACACGACATACCATAGGAGACCTACTTCTAAACCGGTACAACAGATGAACAGGAAAGGCTGAACAATTAGAGATTTTACTGCCACAATTTGTCCCCTGACAAAAGAGAAAGATGCGTCCAACAATTCACACTTGCAACTTTCAGGACACGTAATCTTAAATAATTTCTGTATTTATCATTTGTCATGGTGGCTGCTCTTGAGCTAAATTGCTGCAGGCCCTTTTCTTCCCCTGAGTGGCCTCTGGGGCACAGTAAATTTTTACAGGCAAGAGGTACAATCACTTCACTCAGAGCCCTTTGCAAGTACTTTCACTATCCTCCACATTGTTCCTCTTGGAAGCACGATCATTTCCTGCTCCCTCTCTAGTGTTTGTTAGGCACTATAACGCTGTATTCTATGGACCATGCATAATTTATTAGATAAGCTACAAACAGCACGTGTGATTTCATTTTCTTGATAAAGCTACAGACGTGCGAACACAACATCAACAGATTTTTGCTCCTCAAAATAACACACTTAATAGTCGATAAGAGTAAATTCATTGATTAAGCATCAGCAGATGACTGTAACTGGCCACTGGGGACAGCAACGTGATAAGATGGACATGTAATTATTCTATTTGTTTGATATCAAAGCTTTTAATCGCGTAATATAAGTCGCTGGAAACTGATTTATGTACCGTAACAGCAGGGTAGTAACAGGTCATTTTCCAGGACTGAGACATTAATGTGTATCTGACTTAGACAGAGAGGAAAACAACACAGGGTGCAGATGTATAATTCAAGTCCTACTGCAGCTCTTTTTCCCAGTGTTCTTGTATCTGCTGCCCCAGAGGCCAAGATTTACTTTGTAGCTTCGGCTCTACATTGTCACCCCCAACCCACGGGTCATTTTACTGCTCAATGTGACTATTCCCAGAGTGTGGCAAAAAAACCTTCAAGAGTACCTTAACAGGCCACAAGCTGCCTACTTTTATTCTCTGCATATGCATTAAAATACACCCAGCTGGCTGCTTATTAGAGACACCCAGCTAAATCCAATTCTGGGGAATACAACAGTGCTGCGATACTTTTGCGATCATTTTGGACGATGTAGTTTACCGTGCTTTAGAACTGCTTTGCATCATTAAAAAAAAAAAAAAAAAAAAAAAAAAGAGGTGCAGCTGTTTATCAGCCTACGCTAATTGAAAAAAAAAACTCCACAGAGAAACAATTGTAATTATACCACAATAAAGGTCAAGCCTAAAGTGATTTCAATACCTGAGTGTGTGGAGAAATCCAAAGCTTGACAGACTGATCGTATAGTCGCTGTTTCGGAGGAGGTGTTTAGCGGTCAGTTAGCCTACTATTAGGTGAGCCCGTATTTCTCTAATATGGCAAAGAAGTATCAAAATGTGCAAATGTAAATGTGTAAGAGCTTCTCATCATATGATTTAGTTCTCCTTTACCACAATATTTGTAAAAGCGAACTCTTTCTGCCCTCTGTTCTTTCAGTCGGTATTGAAAAACAACACAGTCTCGGTCTTTGCACTAGAATAAGCAGAACCCCAGACACTCACGGTTCCAAGAGCTTAATGCACATGTGCGGTTCATAGGAAATACAAACAGAGGCTTGCCTTGCTGTGTAGAATTCAACGGCTCTCAAGTTTTTGATCTGCTCAGAGGATTCACTGTACATCACACTATTTCACGCTACTGAGCCATAAAAACATAATCCTGTTTTGCAGAACAGAATGAACAAGAGTTGGCTGATATAACTGAGAACTTGTAAAAACGAGAGACAAATTGGTAATAATAGAAAGAGGCTGCACGGTGTCGTGGCATGAGACTCTCCTCTCTCATCGCAGTTGGTCAGTAATGAGCAGGGCTGACACATCAGTCATCATTACTTTGGGGTGAGCAGACAAACTCTAGTTCTGAAATCTGCATGCAAGCACATTGTTTAGTGCTTTTACAGCTTAAGCTTAACAAAGGCATTTTTCAAACCGTTGTATTCTATAATATGCCACGTCGACTGCAGAATACAGAATAGAGCAATTTGCCAACAGCGCAGCCATTTCATGCAGAATTTGCTATAATTAAAGTTTTCTGCCTTACTGGGCTGTTGGAAAGATGACAGCCTCTGCAGGTGCGATGTGCCTTGCTGACGTCATTTAAGCACACGTTGAGGTTCACAGTTTGAATGAAGCCCGCTGGCTCGAGTCACTCTGCTGCTCTGCATCCCTGCGGACATGAGTCATCAAGGCTACCAGGCACGAGTACATGCCTGCTCAATTGTCTGATGTCCACTGCTTACTGAAAACATGAAGGACACCAAGTGCAACTGAGCAAAGTTCGGCACGTCATTGATTCTCCTGCGATGCAAAGCAAATGTCAAGGTTCAAAAGATAAGCCAGAAACAAAAAAAGGGATGTTTTCTTCACTGCAGAGAAATTATGATTGACCTGCAAGGGTTTAGAAAAACCAATGCTTCAACGAGGAAGTCATTTCTTATCCTCGATTTCTTACCGAGACATTTCCTATAATTAAATCTGGTTTAAAGGCAGTTAGAGCAAGGAAAACTCATTTGCTATCCGTAGCTTGCAGCTGCAACAATGAGTTCACTTCATCTGACTGACCGTGTCTTTGGAAGCTATGATGACAAGCACTGTCAAGCACTGCGGTCTATTTTTGTCCCTTGGGTGATGATGCCCAATCTTCTTAATTAGAGTAAGAAAATGGGAGGGGTTTTGCAATGGTTGTCAACTGACATTTGTCAAAGTCCTCGCTGAGGCCACATTAGGAGATCATTTTAACTATTATTTTAGAAACTTTAATGCCAAAACATTACATATGAGCAAAGTTGGACATCGCCTAGAGTTTGGCCCAAACCACAGAGGCTGGCGGTTCTATATTACTGCAAGGTTTAAGATACATGTTGACAGCAGCGTAGTTTCAGTTCAGCGAGGGAAAAGAAGCAATAAGTGTAACTTTAATAATGTGGCGCAATATGAGAGAACACCGAAATGCAAAGAGATTAATATTATAAAACTGAGCTCATACATGTGACTTAACATCTCATGGGGTCAAAGGCCTTGGATGAAATAATGTAGTACACATGACAAGGACTGCAACTAATGATGTTTTCCATAGCTGATTAATCTGGAAATCACATTCTAGATTATAACCATTGAACCCTTTGGTCCATGGAAATAGTGAAAATGGCCACTGACCGGGATGATGGCTTCTTCTGTCTGGCTGCCAAAACCAAAGATATTTGTACAGTGAACAAAAGCACCAAATCCTGACATTTGAAGAGATAGTTACATTCGATAGAAGCACATTTCACCAGTTTATATGAGAAAATGATAATTGCTTTGATGAAACGCGAGCTCATATTGTCTGAACCATTACGGACCACCCTAAGGGCAGTAGAGCTGGATCATAAATCAGTCACTTTGCAATCCACCTCCATTTTCATTCAAAACAAAAGACGGGAAAAAAAAAAAAAAACACATTACATGTTACTCCCAGCACTGACCAACCCACCATGTCAAAATGCTACAAAGAGAGAACTATCCTGCCTGTTTTATCATCAAGGCACATTATGTTGGACAGGCAGCGTCTAATTTTCAGCATCACAAAGAAATAAGTCACACTGTGCAGAAGGAATGAAATGAAATTTTTGCGCCCCCTACACTGAATGAAAGGGAGGCAAAAAAAGAAACAATCTGCCTCCATTCAAAGGAATATTGCGAGTAGGATCACGCAGGGTGACCTGAGGCTTCTGGATCATTGTGTTCTTTTAGAACCCGAAGGTTTGCCTTGATGAAGAGTCCTGGAGCACGGGTGAAAAGGATACACTAGCAAAGTTTCATCTTCATTCACGCTCGTTTTGCTCTTTGGACTAGCCTTCCCACGGGTCATTTTAACCTTCCCCTTTTTCTCGGTCAGTCAGTGAAGTCAAGTTTGAGAGTGTACTGAAACTGTGTTTAAACATGGATGTGTTCTGGTATTTAGTCACAATATTTGAAAAGATTATATCCGCTAAATTGGTTTTAGACATCAAAGATGCTACTTTATTAAAGATTTATTAATCCACAGGAACTCCACAGGAAGATCAAAAACATTTGCAGTTGTGTTTTTATGTAAACAAATCAGACACCTGTCAAAATTATAGTTTTAATATAAACTAAATGATGATGACAAGTGTAAAAAACAATCTGTTTTGTATAGCTACGCTGCTTGATATGGGATTTTCCGCATTGTTCCGGATGGTGTCAAAACCAGTGAAAGCATGTTTTTCTCTTCATTTCCACTGTACTGTACAACGTAGTAGAACAGATGCGCTAGCGAGTAAAGTAAAAAGTGGGAAAGGCTTTGGGAATACACCCCTATACAAACATACTAAACAACTTGCAGTCCTTACTCTACCTCAGTTGCTCCCCCAAACTAAATCTGAAGGCTTGCACGATGATTAAAAAAAGGGTAAGAAAGGGAAAAGCAACTTGCACAGAATAGTGCTAGCGTTGTGACTTTTGTGTTAGGAGAAGGGATTACAAGCTCATATTGTTCTGTTTTAACAGCTCAGAAGCCATAAAGGTCAGGAAGCGTTGGCCTGTCTGACCTGCATGTCTTCGGACAGCGAATGCAAACTGGAGCAATTGGAGAAACTGGAGGAAACCCAAACTTTATACAGGACCTTTTGTCTCTCAGCCGGCAGTCAAACGTCTAACGCATCGTGCTACAAATGAGCCAAATGTCTTTGTATATTCATGTATAAAAGAGAGAGGAAGAAAGCTAGTGGTTGAAAGAGAGGAAGAGGCACATTAAAACGAGAGCGGGTTTGACAGCGACAAAAGGAGACAGACTGCCTATCCATGCTTCACTTTGCCTGTAGCACACATTTGCAGAATAACTGGCTATATTCAAGCTCCTTAAACATTCAGAGCCTTGTCACTGATGTTAAATTGCCTCTTCTGAGCGAGCAAACACTGGGGGAGCATATAGATAATAACACGAAGACAAACAAAAACTATTCATCTGTTTAAAGCTAGCACTTGTTAAAATGAAGTGTCTCCGCTGAGATAAGAAATGGCTCCCACAGACATCTTACAAGGCGTGCAAACAAAACATGATTCCAGTTTATCAACTGCTTCATGTCGGAGTTTTGGTTCATTTTTTATTTTTTTGTTATCTGATCGTGATGTAGCGTTTACATTATCTTGTGTCGTGCTCGTCTCGCCACAGAGTTGAGTATGAGGCAGGGGACAAGGCCAAGCATTTGTTGAGCATCGTGGAAGTTCACCTTAATTGAAAGCAATGGCGCAAATAACTCAAACACTGCCCCCTTGATGGCACTAAGCAGATCATTTAAATTATATATTTATCTATAATTATCAGTAAATGTCAGGGCAACAACATCTCTTCTGTAATCAGGAAACAGCCTGCAAAAGCACAGCGGGGCCAGTTTTTCGCCAGAGCACATCCATTAGCGCAACAAATTGATGAAGGTCACTTTTTTCCACATTACGTGTTATTGGCATGACTTTTATTATTCAGACTCTTATTCTTTCAAGTCATTCTTTGATGGTAGAGATGAAATGAGGGGCTGTAATACAAATTACCCAATTTCCAAACATTTATTTCCCCTCAAGCTGAGCAAAGTTCGAATTCAGGGGATTTAATTATTCCAAAAAAGCCTCAACCTTCAAAGCGCAAGGGAACAGAATGACAGCCCATCTACTGAGCTGATGCAAATGAACCTCTATTACAGGGTGTCAGTATTTTAGTTTGACTTTAATACGCTCTTAAGACATTGTCACAAAAAATAAAAAAAGTGTCAAATGTTATCTGCAACGTCAATGATCACTTGTCTCCCTGGTTACGGAATACAAAACATTGAATATCCGATGGGGATTCGAATGCTCTTTAATTCACATGCTTTCACAACTAAGTGTCTCTCTAAGTGTCCGTCACGTTTAAGGGATGGCACCGCCACCAACTAATTTCTGGTTGTAAAAGATCTGGCTTGTAATGCTCTCGCTTCTGCTGAGAAAGAGGGAAATAAGCAACACATTAGAATGAAGGTGCTGATCAAATGGATTGTTTATTAAAGAAAGTTAGAGCAGTCCACATGTGGGGTGTCTGCATTTCCTCAGCCCTCCTCATCACAGCTGCACTGACGCTAAAATATGTGATGGAGCTGAAGTGTGACACCGTGAGAGTGTTCGTGTCGTTCCTGCCCTGCTAATTCTCACAATTTTTCTTATTTTGAGCTTTAAGAATTAAATTATGAGCGCTTAAACTTGCATGGAGGGTAGAGATAACTTTATTAAGTTAGTTACAGTAGGTAAAGAGAAAGAAAAGGGTTTTTTTATTATTGCATTAGACAAGGACAGCTACATTAAGACCTCACAACTTGCCTGTTTTTAACAAAACCTAGTGCTACACCAAATATATAAATGCATGTCAATGCATGCAACAAACTGTGTCTGGTGTGTGTAAACGACCCTTTTCGGATCTGAGATAAGTAGCATTGCTAACTCCATCTATCTATGAAAGCGACTGCTTTTCGTCATTCACACACACAGGTGTGCTTTTACATAAATGTTCCTTATGGCCTCAATCAGACATGACAGCACATTTTACAACGAGTGCCACAATTCCTGCACAATATTTGGCACCGGTTGTGGGTGACAGAGAACAGCTGCGAGCTAAAAATGTTTTGGTTAGGAGGAAGACTGTTTTCTGTTCTACTGCAGGCTCCAGCGCTGATGGATTTTTAAAACTGATTTTGCTGTTGAAGCTTTGATTAATGACCATCGTCTTGAGTGCGAGGGACTCTCTTCCGCTGAGTCTCACAGTGAATCCACTGATATATTTTGATAATGATAATGAAAATGAATCAATTTCATTATCGCGCTGTTAGAGAGTGGATTCTGCTGCCTGATTTATACACTCTGACAGTTCACAAGCACTGAAGGACAGGACATGGAGTTGGGATTCATTCCCTATATATAAGGCATTTTGCTGCATATTGATTTATTAATAGAAGGAGTTGGGATGAAAAATGAAAATATAGGGGGAAAGTATTGTTTTGATTATTTCTGTGGTTATGAGGTTATTGCTCTAGTTACACTGTGAGAGGAATCTTAAAATTAGTGCTTTCACAACCTCTCACATTCTTCATTAAACTGAAATTGGTTCATTTGTGCATAAGACATGCATATGGTTTAACCTGTGTGTGCTGCTGCAGCTTTTACATTAGTCTGATGGCATGCAATTAAGACCGGAAACATTGCTTGGTCTTGGCCGAGTAATACTCATTTTAACGTAAGGTGGCCGAGGCACTTATTCAGACTTGAGACCGACACGTTCATTTGCCATCAGATCAACGTAAAGAGGTGCGTTTCTGCAAAGGATATATTTCTACCCAAGATACTTTTAAAAAGCTGAAACTTCCTGTCTTACAGTTTTACTCTTGTCAGTCCGTCCTTGCTGTTGGCGTATTCTACTTAAAAGCGGGAACAATGCACCGCTGTCACTCTTTTTGCTTAACCTATCTGGCAGGGCACTGGCTAATACAAGGATTAAGCCGCTAATTGATACCTTGCTTGACGGTTAACACATTTTCAAAGCATTAGAACAACCCCAGCTATGATTAATATACACCTGTCATAACTAATTACATTAATACTGAAGAATGATTAGACCTGTCTTGCTGTGTCTTCCACTCCCCCTCTACCACTCTATCACACTCTGTGCTCTTGATTAATGGATGTGAGGTGGCACATGGCTTTGTGGGGGATAAACACTAAGAGATGATATAAACAAGACCTGAGAGCACTCCAGGGCTCCCTACCTATCGAAGCACATTTCCAATTCATGTCTGTGTTAAGGAGCCTTTGCTTACTGCCTGCGTTTAATTGTCTTAACGTTTTTGCATGATGCCTAACAGTATTGCTGTTAGCAGCATTGAGAATGGCAGGTTAAGATATATGACGCCAAACAAGCCCTGTGGAATAATCTTGAGTGGGTGTAATCAGTGATCGACAGACCATAATGAGAAAGGCTGCACATGTAACCATTTTGGATTGCGTGAGAGGAGATTCTGTGATTGATGTGTAGAAGAAATGGCATATAATTACTGGTTAACATGCACAATTCAACGCCAATCTCTAAATAAATTAAATATGGTGAAAAAAAAAGGACGGGTTCACAATTGAGTAATCAGGTCGCTTGAAAGGCTATCATTTGCTTGATTTTACACATCAAGCAATCACTGTTTTGTTCTTACATTTCTGATTGATTGTGGGGCATGTCCTTTGTTCTGAATACTTCATTCATATCAAATATTTCAGTCCTGATTGCCTGTCATGAAAACACAGCATGAGAACATATAGAAGTTAAAGTAAATCAGCGCCCGTATTTATCAAGTCAATCCAACGTGGGGCGTGATTTCTTTCATGTTTTCTTTTAGACCACGAGCGGATCGGGAAAGATTCGTCCTACGAACAAGAGGGGAAGGTTCAGTTTGTGATTGACGCGGTCTACGCCATGGCTCACGCTCTACATAACATGCACAAAGATCTGTGCCCTGGAAAAGTCGGGCTCTGCTCCAAGATGGATACGATCAACGGCACGCTGCTGCTGAAGTACATCCGCAATGTCAACTTCACAGGTACATACTCCTAAATCCACCTAGCTAACCTCACAGCTGTACGAGGCTTTACAACATGTAACATTGCTGCATCAAAATGTCTAAAAACAAGTTGTAAGTTGTATTATTTCAAACGTTTCTAACAATTTTTAAACATTTTGAAATCCTTTTTAAAATCAAGGCAACGAGAAATTACCAGGTTTACTTGGTCACTCGTCAATGGTGGCATCATAACCTCCTTCCAGAGGTGTCACAGATGTTTCTAGAAGTTATTAATGGAGGTTTTATTCAGCTTAAAACCACATTTTTGCAATAAAAAAAAGACTTGGTTGTTTTTAACTGTATATTTTAACTGGCTGAAGGATTTTAGTCATCAGACTTCTGGATTATCAGAAGTTAGAAACAAGCTGAGTACACTTAAGCAGCAGTTCAGCTCACAGTACCTCCTGGATGTCCTGTGTGCACCAGGCAACATTGGAGAAACACTTATTTTTAAAGTGAAACTACTTTATCCAGTGTTTTTATGAGTTTTAATCACCAGGTCCGTTTGTTTAGGAAAGGAAGGGATTTCCGTGGATAACTCGGCTCACGGTAAAAACCTCCTGAATGTCTGGATCTTAAGTTATCAGAGAAACAAGCTGAGCAAACTGTAGCAGCAGCTCACAGTCCCTACTGGAAACCCCGTGACTGCCAAAAAGCTGACAGAGAAACACTTATTTTGAACATGAAACTGCTTTATAAAATGTCTTTTATTGGTTTTAATCTTGGCTCTGGGATTGTTTGTTTTGGAGAGGAGGAGACTGTTGTGGATAATTCGGCTCTTAGTAAAAAAAACCAAAACAAACCCTGAACAATGAACACTGAGGTAATCTTAACTGGGAAAAGCTGACTGTAATGGCGGTGAGACAAAAACTCCCAAGATCCCATGCAATTACCCTTTGTTATAGTTTTAATGGAGAGACACCTAGTGGCAGAAAATTACAAACTGTATGTAAAAATTAAGAACAACCAAGTTACAGGATATACTTTTACCTCTAAGTGCTCTGCAAAACCTATGTGTTATCATAAGAAGTCAGTTTATTTGTGATGAAACAATCTTGGAGAACTGTATATGTCTGGTGGATCTGAAGCAAGCTGTGTGCCTTATTTTTGGGTTCACCAAAATACACATGCAGGGGCTTTGTGAGTATACAGCGGTCTCCAATTATCAGGCTACTGAATGTAAATTACTCCCAGCAAGTATAAGAGGCTGAGGGCGTGGGAGGGTTGACAATCAGCAGCAGAACAGCATGCTTTATCATAGTTGGAGATGCGCAGGAACTGTGCTATGTGAGATTTCCCGCCTTATCTTGTCAGCACTGAATTGCCCACGCAAAAGATCTCCTGCTTGAAGTGCAATGGATGGAGTTAAAGCTGCACAAAAATGAAGGGGAAAGACAGTTAACACACAGCACCAGCTAAAAAAAAGAAAGTGGCAGCCTCATGTACACTTTAAATTCTGTTTATTAGTCAATAGCAAATGGAGCATGCAGTGGTCTCAGGAAAAAGAAATAGGTGTAAGTTAAATACACTTTAGCAATCACCTGAAAACCAAAAATGTAATAGAGTAGATGTTTTGATGTGTATTCCTGTCTAGCCTCCTTACCATTAGACGTCTGTAGCTCAATGCAATTTTACAGCAGATGGCTTTATTCTTTTGTATTTATGTAAAATATTATGTAAATATATTATTGTATTATTTTACAGAATGAGCATGGAATAGTGAGAGATAACGTTCCAACGTTTTGGCTGTAAGCGCTGATGATATCTCTAAAAGCTTTTACACCATTCAGTCCTTTCAGACCCGCTGTTGTTACATCCAGCTGCCCCTCAACTCACCCATGGACTTGCCTCTTCTGTCAAGCAGTGACATTTAACCTACAGTGGTTAGGGGCATGCGGGGAATGCAATTTAAACAAATAAATAAATGCACCCCGACTTCATTTTTAGTTATTTGCACTGTTACAAATGTCGTCGTGATTTTGAATGAGGTTTTCTTTGCTGTGGAACTAAACCCCTAAGTTACATCGCACCATTTGTCACATGTTGTACTGGATAAGAACAACTAGAACATTTAAATACTAAACAAAAACTGACTGGACTTATAATTTACACATTATGACAACAGTCTCCTTAGTTCAAATACTTTTTTTGTGCACAGAGCTTTGTTAGCATAATTCTTTTAGACGTTGACAGTGTTTAGTTGTTGCTATTCATCTTCTGATGGTTGCTTTTGACAGTCCTCTTTAAAAGGAGAAACATTATAAAATATTCAGAGTGTGGAGACTGATATTTTAAAGTAAGATGCACTTTGAAACACTGAAAATTAATTAGAGGCCTACTTATACAAGAAAAGATCCATACATAGAGAGGTCATTACAGCAGCATGCGTATGTATTTAACATGCTGGCTTGTGAAGGAATAATAAAACTGTATGCAGAACAGGGACCAACTTAGGTCAGTGACAGTAGTTATAGCAACTCAAGCTAATTATACGTCAAATGAGCAGAGGGTCAGAGTGCTCCTGCAATCAAGCAGAATGCAGTGCAAGCAGTTTGACACAGTCTTAAACCTACTCCACCCTCACAGATGATTATACAGTAATGGATACATTTATTTGTATGACAATTACAGAGTGGGATCTCAGGGTGAGTTGCTGTCACCCGTACATAGCAGGAATAAATTACAGTAAATGAAGAAATTTAAACTTCTAGATGAAGCTAAACACTCGCGAGTTTAACTTCCATCAGTGCAATCAGCTTGAGAAATACACAACGGGAAGCGTTTTCATGTGGGAAGTTCCTTAGTAACCTCACCAAGTACTGCTACTATTAACGATAACAGACGAAGAGATAGTTTAATTGACTGAACCTAACCAAGCTTTTACCATAAGACCAAAAAAAAATGTAGATGATGTAATGAAGTCAGGTTTATCTGTTTAACGTGGTTGCACTGCACATCTGTAGGTGGCAATGAGAGGAAGGATGGGGGACTGACCCTTCGTTTAAACTCCATTCAGAATAAGGATCCACAGCAGTGGATGGGGTCAGCTTTACTACAAACTGGATGTAGATAACGTTGGAAATGCACAAAACAGTTTATTCCCTTGGGGTGGGTTTCATTTATGGATTTATGTGAGAGAGTTTACAGTAGAAACAAAGTGGCAACACGACAAAGATTGAATATGTGAATATGAATTAAGCATGGATGGATGTTTTCAGGTTCGTTTGTTTTTACCAGAAATGCAGCCAATGTAACCTTTCTTGTTAAGATTATAAAGGTTAACTTGACACATGTGCTTGCTGCATTTTGTTTTCATCCCTAATGGACAGTGAAAGTAGACTCTGCAGTGCTCAGCGGTGTTCTACTGTATGCCCCATCTTCAAAGTCAAAACACTGTTTACCTGTTCCTGAGAGTGCTTATTACTATGTAAGCAGGTCAGTCCTCATTTGTGTAAGAGGGGAAAAAATAGTTTAGAGTTGAATGCTGAAGTCTTATTTTTATTATTTTCAAGATACTGTAGATCAATTCTGCCAGCACAGGAGCAAAGCATTAATCTGAAATACTGTATTGGAGGCTTATGTTTTGGAATTAAACCCTCAGTTCTTTATGCATCCCTTTATTCACTGTGTCATATTACTGGAAGGCTTGTCAGCACTGAAGCCATTGGGGTTACAACAGGGTTTGCTCGAAAATCAATGCTGCACATTACCGGAAAACTGCCTTGCTTTTAAGAGTCTTTCGGCGCAGGGGAGCAGAGAATTTAAAAGGTTTGTAGGAAAACAACAGGAATGTCCACATGATCCCAGTGTATTCTGGGAATTGTACAAAGGCGTCCATGCTGACTAAAGGAAAGAGGAAACCTAAGCACTACAGACAGTGTAGCTGAGATTTATTGATGCGTGGTATTGAGATTGCGATCCCAGTGACGCTGAATGAAACTGCTGCTGGTTATATTAAAAAATACTTTGCATTCAACGGTCCTTAATGCTGTTTTTCCTCAGGACATTTTATTTTATGAAGTAACCTTGGAGGACATAAACCTAATAGTAAAGCTGTGTTCAAAGTGTTTGCGATTAAAGGTTGGCTGTAACTAGGTTTAAACTATCATTAAAGCTGCCACTTTCAAGAGGTCTGATTACTAATTTAACGCAGATCTAATTTAAGAAATCACTCAGTCAAAGGTTCATATATTAAACATATACGGTGCAGTAAAATGATCTGACACCGGGGTTGTAGATGCGTGGTCTCGCCAATAAGTGCCACTGTTTTGCATACAGGAAGGATGTCTTACATGTATCGCCTCTAAGACCAGTGCAACCTATTACACCAAGCTATAAATAATAAAAAGAGTGTGTATACCGCATAACGAGGGATCTAGCTTGTCCAGGGAATGCAGGATATGAAGCAGTAGAGCAACCTGTGGGAGTGTGATTCAGTTTAGAAGACTAAACCTTTGCTGAGGTCAGTGTCACAGAAGAGGGAACGTTGAAAAGATAATCGACCCCAGCATTGGCCCTTAACTCTGCCCAATTGAACGACTAATAACCGTGTAAGGCTCGGCCTCCATTTAGAGTAGAAATAAATTACGGTCTCTGTCAGCTCTGAATCTTGATATTTTTCAAAATTACTGCTTTGCATTTATGAGGAAAGTATGGTAATTCTGTTTTCTTTAGCTTGTTTTTACCAAATGCCCTCATCTAAGAAATTGAGTTCGCTCAAGCCACCTCCGCACTTTCGAAGTTCAGCAGCAGAAACCGTGTCTTATTTTGATCGGTTTTTGTACAACATTTGTAAACACGCTGGATTTCTTGTGGCTTTTGCTAATGGCTCTTAATGGAGGGAAAAGGTCTTTTTATTTAAACCGCAGTCGTGACATCCTGGTAATGACTGCTGTTTGATTACATTATCAATTCTTAAGGGAAGCAAAGTAGAGCTTTAAAATGTTTCCCCTTCAATAAACCTGTCTGAAAATCAAGATAAAACATGAGCATTGGTCTTTAAACTAGATAATTTGTTCTCATCTGATTTGATACGGAACATAAACACACAGTAAAGTCTTTCACACAGACAGTTATGAACTAAGTTTAGAAAATACAGACTATAACACACTGGGTTGGGTTAACAGTTTAGATGATATATACCACGATCCCTCTTGTTAAGAAACAGTCTAAATTAACAGTACATCACCACATTTGATGGTGTTCTTCTTTAATTGCATACATACATAGAAACTAAAACAAACTCGCGCCTTCTTGTCTCTTTTTCTGCGGTCGTTGGAAAACCAGGTCAGAGGTGCACCACATCCAACAACTGTGGCAGCTGTCTGACAAGAACACAGTCGGCAGTCGCGCTGCTCAAATCGTGCTATGTTGCAGTGTAGCTGGAATCGCAAGGTCACAGGAGAATTCAATCATGCACCTAATGTATTGTAGAGATATATACTTCCTGTGGTTGATATGGTATTCCCAAATCTGTACCAGTGGACACCATACACGTAGTTAGTGTTGGGCAAAATGATGACATTTAAACAGAGCTGCAGCGGACAGCAGTAGAGGGGTTTTGCTCGACTGTGTGGCTTTCCTGCGCAGTGTTTCCTCAGAAATATGACCTGGTTATTAAACAAGCAGTTTGTTAATTTTTGCTGGCTGCGCATTAAACTTGCAATGCCTTTTTGCAAGTTAAGAGGTGAAACTAATCGATTAAGGCAATCAAATTAGAAGAAACATGCATCCCACTCAATTCTCTGTACTGCTGAGATGGGCAAGAAAATATTCATAATTGCACATGACCGCCTGCTGTTGTCTTAGCCATGTCTTCTAGATAATGCAGCAGGATGATGGTAATGCAATTAAAGCCTCTGGGTTTTGATCAGACCTCTGACACACACGAATCTGCAGAAGGGAGAAAATAAGTCTGGTCTCATAGCCTCACTCCCAGGTTTCCAAGTCTGCCTCACAGGTTCAAAACAGCGATCAACAATCAATACAGTGACCTATTAAAGCGAAAGAAAACACTCAAATAAACAATTCCTTTTATTCTTATGACAGAAGAGAGCGTGGTCAATAGTTGTGGAACAGGAACAAGTCTCAGCCAAATGCTGGAAAACACAGAGTCTGGTGTCTGGACATGATGTATATCCTTCTTCTCTTTCAGTCAATGATGTAGCTCAAAATCTTCTCTACACAACATCTAAATATTGACCCCAGGCAATGAAAAATACATTTCAGCTGCGAGTTAACTAAGCGCATTTATTTTGCACTTTTCAACCCCCACTTCTACACGTAACAGAATTGCTGAGTATTAGGGGATCGCATTGAAGGAGAGAAAGCAAATTTCGTGGGAGAAAATAGACAGAGATTGGGATGCTATTAATGGTCCTTTCCTCAGAGACGCTCTGCGGTGGGCTCTCATCACTAAATCTGCGATCTCGTTCCCTCACAACGCGATTTCATAACAAGTTGTGGGGGGGGTTTGCAGTTTGGCTCGGAAATAGGCAGCAGAGGGATGAGAGAGACCTCAAAGTGGTAATCAAATTTAGCGCTGTCATTCGTTAGCGCTCTGAGTGGGGACCTTGTGGATAACATGGGGCAATAAGCAGAATGAAGGAGTGTGAAATGATATGGGAACATGAACAGACAGCAGCCCAGGCCCGCCTCAAAGGACCAGGACAACATGGCTGTCAACATCTATTTTGCTCCCATCATTAACACTATAACGGCGTCAGCTTGAAAGTCTCTTTGCAGCCTCGTTTCATCTCAGAGCATGAAACAGCTTGAATTTTTACTGTATTGCCCGGGAAACCGGAGTTGGGCTATACGTTCAAATCTTCCCTTTCAAAAAGGAAAACTAACTTTTTTCCTTTAATCCTCAGGAATCGCCGGAACCCCAGTGGTCTTCAACATGAACGGGGATGCTCCTGGCCGCTATGAAATCTACCAATACCAGATCACAAATAGCACCACAGAATACAAGATCATTGGTCACTGGACAGACCAGCTCCACTTAGACGTATGAATAATTTAAATACTGTTTAAAGTATGTTTAAAAGTTGCAAGAAAGAAAGTTTAAGAAAATGCAAATACCAATATAATGACAGAAATGTATTAAATAGATATCTGAATTAATGAATGAATTAGGCACGAGTGAAGTCAACATGATCCCAAAAATATCGATCATCGGTGTTTATTTTCTTGCAACAGCGCCAAAGCAGCCTTCGTACATTCAAGGATGCATCCATGTGACACTGTCTGACTCTATCACTGTCACACATATTATATCTTCATTTATTCACCTTCTCTTAACCCAAACCTGAACTAAATGAGAACAAATGTCACGCCAGAGATTATGCTGAATTCATAATTGCTGTTGCTCATGTTGAGTTTTACAGGGCAACAGTCGACAGGATAATATTAATAATTAATGTTCTTCCTGGTAGGCTTTATAATGTATCAACATACAGGCTAAGACTTCAGGTCAATACAGAGTTTGTTGCACAGTGTTTCCATTTCCACTCATAATTATGCTCATATGAATAGGTCTACAATGGAGTACAAAGAGAAGGGCATCTTTTTGCATTAGCCTTATTCTGACATTTGCCATCGTTACATGACACACTAGTTTCCTCTTCAACATATACATATGCATGCAGTACAGACTCTGGAGTGTTGCACGTGTTTACATCAAAACTGCTTTGTTTAAATGCCAAACTTTGAAAGAAACAATGTACCATGCATCATTTTTGTTGTTATGCATCATTTATACACGAGCCCCCGGGCGTTCCTGTTTTGTTGACGCACATGCTGGAGGTATGGTCCTGAGTTACTCCTGCACACAGACCAACTTATCAGCATCACCTTCAGGGCAAAGACCTCCATGGAAAATCAAGAATGCCATATGGAGATTGTTTTAGACACAAAACCAATCAGCTAAACCATCCAGATGTTTATTTGAATAATGGATATAATTGAATATTCCCTATCCTATTTTCCATCCTGCTTTACTTAATAAGGTCTCTTAAGAAAACTACACTGTAATTAAATATAAAACAGCTGAGGCACATGGTACTGCACTCCACTGTGTTAAAACTGTAGTACCGCACAGCTAGACTCTAGTCTTTCCTGCAGTAAGTGCAGCATTCCTTGGAAGTAATTAAACAGCAAAGTTGTTTCCTGTTGAGTTATAATTCAATGAGTTTACACAATGATGTCTTGATAAAAAGACTGCAGCTTTCAAGCGGTGAATTCTATCATGCACTTCTTTGTGTGTAAACTAATCTACCAAATGTTAATTGAATTGTGTCTGCATGCATTATGCAGCGCGTTGTTTAATATGCAACTGTTGCAACAATATGTAGTAAATTGTGTTAATGTTTCTGCTATAATGACTTGCACAATATTTATTTACCTTGGGTCTGGCTTACAGTGATGTGAGTATTTGAGTACGACAGTGTTAGTATGGTGGGGTGAAATGATTTCCTCTATTGTCTCATCCGCCTCCCTCCAGACCAATGAGATGCAGTGGCCTGGAGGAACAAAAGAAGTTCCCTCCTCTATATGCAGCCAACCATGCCGTCCTGGGCAGCGCAAGAAGATAGTCAAGGGAATTCCATGTTGCTGGCACTGCGAGAACTGTGATGGTTACCAGTATCAGGCAGACACTTACACCTGCAAGATGTGTCGCTTTGATTTGCGGCCTAATGAGAACCACACTGGCTGTGATCCCATTCCCATTGTCAAGCTAGAGTGGAGCTCACCATGGGCGGTCATCCCTGTCCTTATCGCCGTCCTCGGCATCATGGCCACTCTGTTTGTGGTCGTCACCTTCATACGCTACAATGACACACCCATTGTCAAGGCCTCAGGTAGAGAACTGAGCTATGTACTGCTGACGGGTATCTTTCTCTGCTATGCGACGACTTTCCTAATGATATCCACTCCCGACGTTTTCATATGCTCCCTACGAAGGATTTTCCTGGGCCTGGGTATGAGTATAAGCTACGCAGCACTGCTTACCAAGACAAATCGGATCTACAGGATTTTTGAGCAGGGCAAAATGTCGGTCAGTGCCCCTCGATTCATCTCCCCAGCCTCCCAGTTAGTCATCACGTTCAGCCTGATATCCGTCCAGCTCCTCGGGGTGTGCATCTGGTTTGGTGTCGACCCATCACAAGCCATCATCGACTATGAGGACCAGCGTACAGCCAATCCTAAAATGGCCCGTGGTGTTCTGAAATGCGATATATCAGACCTGTCCCTCATCTGTCTGCTGGGTTACAGCATGCTGCTGATGGTCACCTGCACAGTTTATGCCATCAAGACCAGAGGGGTTCCTGAGACATTCAACGAGGCCAAACCCATCGGTTTCACCATGTACACCACCTGCATTGTTTGGCTTGCCTTCATCCCCATCTTCTTTGGGACCTCACAATCAGCAGAAAAGGTTAGTACCCCAATTCAAGTATGATGAAAATGCCTAAATGAACAGTTAATTGTTTTAGATCAGAGGTGAATGTAGCCCCTCAACAAGCTCTCATTAATTGTACTCCATTTGCAGGGAAAACCATGGCAGCTAGTCAGTTAAATTCACATGTGCATGCTAAACATGAGCTTTCCATTTGGAGCTCTCTTACATTTCCTGTGTCTCACTGTGAAGAAAAAGGCCACTCAAATTATGTCTGTTGTATAGCATCAGCCTCTTGTGCTTGTGGATGCTGCCACTATTCATCATGAGACGATGGGCTTTGTGCTCCACTGTGGGGATTACAAGGCTTTTAGAGCAGACTTGTGAGAATAATTCATTCACCTCAAGTTTGCTTGGATATGTTTTCTTTAATTGTGTTCCTGTGTATGTGATTGATTCACCCTCACTGTGTGGGAATACAGAGTAGTCAATCACTGCACATTCACGCACACTGAAATAGATAACATGGGTTTGTGAAGTAGCATAAAATTACTGTGGCTGTTGATGTTTCTTGTCAGTAGAAAGTGAATCACAAATTACCTCTTACAAGTGCTAATTTTGAGGTTGCTCAACACAGATGAGGGAGCAGAGAGTGGAAATGTCAAGCTAGTGATTGCAATTGGAGCATCAATATGGGAATGCTATGGCACTGCACAATAAATTTAATAGCAGCCTTTACATTTCCAACAGTATGAAAGAGCATGTGTTAAAAGGCACGATAATGGAGAAGCGTGCATGGACATTTGGTACCAGCAAAGTAACACTACAGGGAAATGACTAAATGCATAAATTGAAGTATAAACAGCGTTTCTTTGGACAAAGAAACTATTTTCCCTCCTCAGTAAGAGAACAATACAATTCTAAACCAGTATTTTCAAGAACATTATCCAGTCGCTGAGTTGCATCAGTCTTCCAAATCAC
The DNA here is from genome assembly GCA_008933995.1 of Datnioides undecimradiatus. Lineage (NCBI taxonomy): Eukaryota > Metazoa > Chordata > Actinopteri > Lobotiformes > Datnioididae > Datnioides > Datnioides undecimradiatus. Next base: position 6,749,906 of record WARS01000071.1, on the reverse strand, counting down.
TTGTTTTAGTGTGGCAGCCCATCAACAAGTTTTGATAAATATAACAAACTATGTCTGGAAACTTGTCTGGAACAGTTAACTGAACTTTTTCTTGTTTTTAGTAACAGCCTGCCAAGTAATGCAGGAAGTAACTGCATCATCACTGAGATCAGGGAGACAGAACTGGGGAGAGCCAAACACTGAGGCTTAAGTCGTGTTTTAAGTTCCCTTTGTTCCGCGTCTGCCATGTCCAATACTGAATAACAAACAGCACAACAAATCAAAACTCTGCTTTAAGTAATACACACATACATCTGGAATAAGCTTGTGGCAGGATCCGGAGTCCATTAGGTCCCTCCTTTGTCAGATTTGTTTTATGTTGATTAGGTTCAAGCACTTTAGTATCAACAGGCAGCAAAGTCTGACGAGGTTGCTCATCTGATAACGTGACTTGTTCTTTTCGGTACATCGTTGCTGGAGGACAAATCCCCAGAGTACGGCGAAAAAGTAAGTTTCACTGTGCATGTAAACAGACAATGGTGGAACAAGCAGCCAAATACAAATAATCTCTGTTCTTCACTTGTATCTCTGCCATTCAACAGCAGGTGGATAAACTGAGAGGGGCAAATCATTCTCTGACTAACAGGTTTTCAATCCAGTCCAAATGGCGCTCGCGTAAATCGAAGCCCAGCTGGAACGATAACAAAAAGCATGAAGGTCATATTCGCTTAAAAATAAAACGCTAGGCAGTCTTACTGTAAAACAACACCAAGGACATGAACATCTGGAAGAAAAACACCATCACGTTCGAACAAAGCCCTGCAAACTTTTTTTGAGAAGCAATTTCATTTTATTTCCCCAGTTGGATTGTATCTTGTTTATTCATTAACTATTTTTCTATATGCACTATTAAATATTTATCATTTCTTGTTAAAAGTGACCTTATATTAAATGTATCTGTTCTATCGTGATATCTGTTAATCAAAAACAAATGTATTAATTACTGAAAGCGTCAGATTCTTTGGCCTACCAGGATGTGGCGTCTTTAAACCGTGCTAAAAACAGCAACTGTTGAGTTACTATTTTGGAACCAAACCAAATCAGAGTTAATGAGCCTTTTTTCACAGCAGAAACGGTGACTCGTCATCCTAAGAAAAAGCACAGGTGTTACTAATAACATTAACGATGGCTTTGTTCTCGTCAACTGTCCCAGTAAGCCGTGACAGTTTGACAGTGAGCCAGCGTGTACAGTACCAGGACTGTGAAACGGAAAGCAGCCACTTCGAAAAGGAGCGCAGCCGCTATTGATTTCAGTATATACAAATGTGATTTTTTCTTCTGTGACTTTAGTTTGCTGATAGGAATACAGGCGACTTCATGTTTTCAAATAATTTAATGTAATTTTTTTTTAAAAACTCCAAAACCCTGAGCCAAACAGTTTTGGCTACAAGGACTTGGAGAAGCTGTGGCAGCGTGTTCCTGTTCACATGCTTTGCGTATAGGTAGAGACAGCTCTGGCAGCTGTCTGGATGAGGGATTTGATGCTTAATGACAAAAAGGAGCAATCCTGCTTCAAAGAAACTTCATAATGGCTCAGCCCACTGAGGTTTCTGTCCCCAGCCCTGTTCCCCTCGCCGTGCCGATGGAGCAGATTGGCAATCATATCGGCATGTCAGGGAAAATTTATGTCACCGGGGCCGATGGAAGTGGACAAGGGTCTTGGCTCCCCTCACAGAGTGACTCCTCTCTGTACTCCAGAGGGGTAGCAATATTGTTCCGAACTCACCCCAGGCCACGTGTAATCTTCTCAGGAGATTACAGCACTCCCCCTCTATCACCAAGGAATGCTCATTTCTGCTTGCAGCATGATGGAATACAATGCCCTATCACTTCCATTTTACACTGACATCTTTTTTTTTTCTTAAATGACATAGCTTTAGGAGTTTAATTTGTTCAAGGCTCCTCGATGGTCTTTGTTTTTTATTACGTCAACATTTATCATAGTCACTGTATGACAGGTCATGTTGTTTATTTTATCTTTAAACAGCCTCCTACCTGTAGTTTTCGTTCACCCAGATGTGTGAAAACCATATGCTACATGTTATGTAATCTGAAATATTTCCATTATATTAACACTAATGGATATTTATGTACAGCTTAGATAGTGCTCATAGTGTTAAGCAGGTTAGTAAAAGATAAAAAAGCATCCTTAAATCAGGTAAATCTTGCACAACATATATCATAACCCCATGTTGGAAAACCTAATTTATAACAGTTGACATGTTAGTGGTTCAAGGCCCTGTGGGTTATTCCCATGCCAAAGATTCAGTCATTTGTGATGTCTGTAAATGTAATGTCAGACAAAACCTCGGGCGAATCTGTGTGAAGGATGTCTGCCAGCTGTGGTTCCACTGTACACCCTCCGCCCTGTGTTCATCAACTTCAGAGGACCTCAGCAAAATTTCGCAAAAAGAGGCAAAGTCAACTCTTCCTCTGGTTTCAAATTAACGTTTATGTCGCGGTGGCAGTATGAAAAGATGTACTGGGATTATTGTGAAACAGGTCTCCGTAATCAAATGTATTACTTTGATGATTTTATTAATAGTGCACTCTTAAACTAAAGGAGTCATGTTTTCATTTTTTTTTTTTGGGTCAGTGCACCTGATATGTAAAGCATTTCCTATGCGTGTGCCAATATCAAATATGATCTATCTATTCTATTATTAACAGCCCCCGTGCTGACTCACCACATTCCCTACATCAACAAATCAGAGATTGACTGTGTCTGAGCTCTGGGATGATTATCATAAATGAAAAATCACTTGCAGGCACTTTTAATATGCTGTAGGATGTTCCTCTCCGCTCCACAGTTGTTGCCTGTAGCTATATATCTGCTACCCAGCTGTGAGTTGCAGCTGTCACTGGCTTCAGAAAGCACACAATCCTTATGCTGTTGTCTAAAACTTCAGGGCAAAAACCATCTATACTCAGAATAGATAGACACCCATCGTGGGGGAGATGGGGGGGGGTATTAGTTGTACATCATAAATAAACAAACATAGCAATGAAAGCAGAACTCAGAAGTGATGAGCCCAGCACATAAAAAGAGCATGAGTAAAGGGTAGTGTATGCCATCGCCGTGTCTTATTATGTGATTATTATGTGATACCGTGTGCTGTCCAACTTAACATGTAATTTACACAATATTACTTGAGTAATGTGACTGTTTTTCAGACCCTAAAGGACCAGGTGCTCCAAAGACAAGTCTTCTTCCTTCAGCTTTAGTTGAAAATAGGCTCTGAAAATAAAATCTGGAGATATTTTGCCGATTAAAATTCAAACTGTGCAGGCTCAAAGTGGTGCAGCCTTGATTTGTGTGTGCTCTGAGATCCTAAACTAGCACATGACTGACCATCAGGCAGTACTGAATGAAGTGAATGATTCAGCTTGTATGTCTCGTCTTTATCTCTTTCATTATACAGATGTATATCCAGACCACGACCCTGACCATCTCTGTAAGCCTCAGTGCGTCAGTCTCACTGGGAATGCTCTACATGCCCAAGGTCTACGTGGTTCTTTTCCATCCAGAGCAGAACGTACCCAAGCGCAAGCGCAGCCTGAAGGCTGTGGTCACTGCAGCCACCATGTCCAACAAGTTCAACCCCAAAGGGGGCCTGAGGCCCAATGGCGAGGCCAAGTCTGAACTCTGTGAAAGTCTTGAAACACAAGGTTGGTATCACGCCTGATGAAGCAATAAAGAGAAAGAATGAAACGTGTTCCAGTGGACTAAAAACTGAGTTGATTTTATGCTGATGCAATTTTGTGTATAAAGTAATAGCAGTTTTAGCAGAATACACATGTCTACTCTAAAAATAATGAACTCCTTTTATGTGAACGTAATTGATAGCAGTGTTATTTTGCACTTCAGCAGTTTGGGAAATTAGCAAGCCCTACGTGAGCTTATGAGAAATTAGGGTGCCATTTCAGTGCCACCTAAAGTGGTGTTGTACTATGGCTTCTTTTTGAACAAGAGCCATTGCAAATGACATAGACAGGACTGTGTGAATAATTGGACTTGATAGGAGTGATTACAACTGTGCCTCTAGGAGTGGGATTTTCCTAATTGCCTGTTATTCAATGATTGCATCGATCAATGAAGGGTCAAATCAATACATATAGAAAGCAATTTATTAGTATACACAGTAGATCTTTCCTTAGATTAAGCAAGATCTAATTATACTTGTAATAGGTTTTACATGTTTTTAAATATATATATAAAAACTTTAGAAAAAGGAAAGAAGTAACTTTTCTGTTTCACCAAGATAATCCTGCATTTTGAATACACAGAGCAGAAAAACTGTTCCATTTTGACTAACTCTCACCACACTGGATTTGTGAATCAGGAGGTGTGACAGGGTGCCCACACTAGTCTGATTTTGAAAAGGGACGAAAGAGACTGGTAGCTCGGCGTTTGAAAAAAAGAGGATATTTCAATCACCAAGATAAAGTGTATGAGTAGGCAGTCCCTGTGTGGGGGCAGGCTTAAATCCAATCAAGCATCCCAACATGTTCTGATTACTCAAAGTCCTGATTTTATACTCTGACAAGCTGAACAGTATAGAATGATGTGTATTAGGACTAAAAAGCCTGCGCCCACACGTGCATGTGTGCCTTTTTTTTCCCCAACCCCAGAATGAAGTGGTTATATCTTATCCAATTATAGAGCGCTTTCATAGGTGCTGCTTCTCACCCTCTGGTTTGAACTGTGACTCTAACAACTGCTCTTTGTGCTTATGTGTCAGACTGTGTTGAGGGAGGGGAGCCCTGTGAGGGACTTTAGACTCTCAGGTAACATGATTAGACACTGACTTTGCCCTTTGATTATCTGTGACCACCTTTATCCTGTGCATTTCTGCTAATGTTCACCACAACACCCGTGCCTGCCCGTAGTACGCACAAAGCATCCTGGCTGCCCCCAGCTAAAATACGGCGCCCTGAATGACCCGACGCAGTAATCACGCCCTCACAAATCCGCCCTTGACCAACAGACATTAACTTGGATAGACAATATTGGTGTGTGGTGCTGTAAAATGGCCAATCAGCATGGTAAAGCCTGTTAATGTGGGAAGATGACACCACTCTGCCTGAGTGCAGGAGACAAGCGATAGCCATGTGTCCCCTGTAATTTGTTTCCCTGTTGACAAAAGAAGGAATTTGTGGTAATGGGACAACAACAACAATAAGAGTGAACAGGAAAAGACAGATGGGTCTGCCAGCTCCAATTCTTTCTGGACCATCTATTCTTTATCTTGGCCTTGCAGCACATAAATATTCAAATAAGGTTCATTTATCAATGCTTCTCTTGGAAGAGATGCTTTGGATGAAATGGCGAGAATACCGCCCCCATTCACACACACCCAACCATGGCACTGACAAATACACAGAAACGTTTACCAGTACACATCTCTCCTCTACAGCACTTTTGCACCCGACTCCGGCTTTCAGCTGTCCTCTGATTGGATTCATCCCCTCTGACATATTCAATCAGCCAATGCTGCTGTGGGCAGATTGGCAGATTGGTAGTGTGATTACCACCACCGAGCATGCTCGCTGAGGGCAGTTTTGTTCAAAAAAAAAAAAAAAAGACACCCACGTACACGATGACACTTGCACACTGACATATGTGTGCACAGAAGCATGACTGCACACATGCACACAGGTACTGTATGGTATGATGGTCCTGTTTGACAAGTAGCCTGGGCTTGTTCTGGTCCCCGTGTTCTACCCTTCGGTCATCTATCTGATGCGTTTTACTCACAGCTGATATAAAATTCTATTAAACACGAAAAGAACATTAAAGAATAATGAGCACTATTGTCAAACGCTGACGACAACACTGCCAAGTCAGATCACATAATGTCTTAATAGCATTTTACGTCCAATACACTTTACAATTCAAAATGTTAACACACTGACTGACATGCTGCATGCTTTGCTTGGTGCACAGAGAAATATCAGGTCTTTGCATGTGGTAAAAGACTTGCATTTGAATGGTTACTACTGCATTTTATACCACTGTTGTGATCTGCCTGGTGGCTCTATCTGAAGCATTTTCTAATACGAATTTTAAGATGAAATCAGCTGTGAGGAAAACAATAGGACGGACTTTTCTGATTTCATTGACGGTACCGTAATAGCAGGTACTAACACTGATGTGAGCATTGCCACAGCCTATGCATATGCATCACTGTCTTGATAAATATTTCATGATTAAATATAGTTAAATGTCTGCAATTATACCATATACTATGGTTTTACAGCTTACTACAGTTTTTTTGTTGTTGTTGTTGTTGTGCAAAACCTATTTTTAGGGCTGGTTAGCTGAATAATTGATGGGGCTAAGTTGTTCAGCAAAAAATATTTTCATACTATTTTATAATAGATTAATATTTTCAGTCATTTTCAACCAAAAATCCTAAATATTCTTAGATTCCAGGTTCCTGAAACTCCCTAAATATCACTGTTGATTGAATATGCTTTACTGTCTTTAATTGGACTGTAATTATGAGCTCTGACAAATATAGATATTTTTTCCTATTTCTTGACATTCTGGAAAAAAAAAAATCAGTCAAAATAAACTGTAACTATAACCATAAACTATGTTGTTATTATTCATAATTCTGCATTTTTGCAGTAGTGTTTAGTATTTTCTATCACTGTCACGGGTCTTGTCTGTCTTCGTATTCACAAATGACAATTTTCAGTTTGAATGCAATACAGTAATAGAGGAGGTATCACGCCTGCAAATAGTGTTTACATTACAACACCCTGCTATTATGACTGGTTCCACCTGCACCCTGATTCTGATGAAGTCATCCATAAACAGGGCTTCCCATCAATCTGGACTCCAACATGTGCTGTGAAAGATTACTGTTTCACGCCCATTTGAAGCTCACCCGTTGCATTTTTAACCCTTTCCTTCTTTCTCCTCCACCTTCACTTCCAGTGTTGGCCTCCAAGCAGACATACATAAGCTACAGTAACCATGCCATCTAAGCCAGAGACGAACCTTGGAAGCGGAGTAGTGGCCTGCCTGAGGAGAAATCACCTTATTCTGGGGAATACTGGGGAAACGCTGGATGACTTCCAAGCTGCTACAGCAAAGAGGACCGGGTGGAAAGATGGGAATCTGTCACTCTATAAACAGAAAGGATGTCATATTTTTCTAGAGAATCAGGTAAAGGCTTGAATGCCAAAATTTATGAGAAATTAGCAGATTTGCTGGAAGGAGATGGGAGATGTAAGGGAGATTGGACAGTTCATTTTCCTCTTCCCACCCTTTCTGAGACACAAGTCAGCATTGAGCAGTGACGTTTCCAGATGCAGGCTAAGTGAACCACCTGGAACCTACAGTACGTTTTCCTTCTGAAGTGTATAGCACACAGTTTCAGCCGTCTCCGAGGCTGAGTCGTTTGTCTCATTTCAACAAAAACAGGGAAAAAGAAAAAAAAAAAAAAAGTCTTCTGTTTTTGCTCAAGTCAAACGCAGTTGACAAGATGAAAGAGTATAAAAATATAGTCATTATTTTTGGTTACTGGTATTATTGAGGTTGAAAACTGCAGTACTCTTCAAACTGTACATGCCTTACTACAGTACATTCAGTATTCCTACATATCTGAAACACAGAAAAGTAAAGCAGTGGGTCATCCCGGTTTTTTTATTTCTTTTTTTACAAGTGTTTCATAATAATGATTATGATGATTAAGCTATCATCCTGGCAAACCTAATGTACAGTCCCAGAGCATGCTTGTGGGAGCATCACGTGTACTGTGCTGTGTTGTCAACGTCTATGGAATGCAACATTTGTCATGGTTGTCATTCACAGTGGAGATGTCATTTTGGATCATTACCCACTGGGTTACCCTCTGCTGAATAAAGAGTAATTGCAAACACAAAAAGCGCAAAACTGAAAACAAATTGCCGTGGAATATCTTTTACAGTTTATACCACACTCCATAAACGTCAGCCAGGACTTGTCGACGCATACTAAACATCCCAGATTTATTGGCCCTTATTTATCACGCGCTCGCTGAAGCCTTCTCATTATCCAGCGGTTAGATGATTGTGAGACACTGAAGCTGTCCTATTTTTTAAACTTCTATCCCAGCCATCAGTAAAGGTGCAAACCTTGACATAATAACACTGCTGCATTTGCTTTTCCCTCTATTAAATTACATTTTCAACCATATTTGTGTTTTTCTATGTTACAAAATAAAGAATTTAATAATATATTGTGTTTATTTTTATAACAGTAGTGCTAAAATGCCTGCCTAATTTTTTTTAATTATTTTTTTAAACTAATAACACCACATCAACCTTTCATGCCAGATATATTGTTTTTAAAGCTCGATGCTAGAGTGTGAGCAATCGGCACTGGACAGTGTTACACAGGAACCTGCATCAGTTTGTGTAAATGCACAGGTAATCTGTGCGTCTTCTCCAGGGATGGTTTTTCCTGCTCTGGGTCAGGAATTTTGAGGCTGCAGTGTAACTGATTAATGAGTTTTAAAAGTAATTTGGGGACAAAATTAGACTCATGTAGCTCCTCAGCGTGAAGACCCATTTGGGAGGAGGCAAGAGCCTAGCTCCATCAAACAGCCAAAACGTTCAAACATAATTAGGTGAATGGCATGCAAACACCTTTCACCAGGCTCAGCGGGATCTTTTTTCAGGGCCAGCACCGTGGCCTACGTTCTATTTAAATACTGTTTGCAATTGTAATTGTCTGATTTTCTCATATATGTATGCACATGAAACTGTCACTTAGCCAAAACAGACATTGCGACAGGGTTGTTCATAATGTGTAACCACTGAGAATTGACCCGACAGGTTCGCTCTGTGCCGCTCTGTGCAGCTTTAAGCTTCATTCGGCAAACTGTCTGGGTTTTTAGCAAACGCATGGGCTGTTGCTCTCAACAACGCATAGACGTATAGAAATTAAGTAAAATCATGAATGGAAATGAAAATTTAGCATCTAACGACACTAACGACAAAAAGGCTAGTTAATGTTCATTAGGAGGTCAGAAGCGTGACACCATCAGGAAACACATTTGCTATCATATTAATAAGCCTTTTGAGTCTTTTCTTCTTCTTAGAGCTGCTCTATCTACTACGGAGCTGATAATCAGTGTTCCTTCTATTTAAAATACACAGATTTTCACATTAATATTGACAAACCTCAATAGTAAGTGCTTGATAAATAAGGGCCAGCGCCTTCATTCTGTGCCTCATATCCATTGAGCTACTCCTGCCACTGTTTTCATGGATCCCTCATGGCGTTGTTTTGCGTTGCATCAGTTCTGTTCAAACCTAACGACGAAACGACTCAATGTACAATTTAGACTTAAGTGTGTAAACTCCATTTCTGTCTGCAGTCTCTGAAGTATTTGTCATAAACAGTAACTCTGGAATTTGTCTCATTAAATGTTATCCTCAGCAATGCAAAAATATGTATGTTGCATGTCAAAATTCATAACAAACCATGTGGACAATTTGAAAGAAAGGTATAATGTCCAGAAGGAAAACTACTGCAGAGGATTATAAATAACTAATTTTTTGGTTTAATCAATGATTCTCTCAGCTCTCAGCTTCAACAAAAGTCTAGGGTGTTGCCGCAAATGTTTTCTCATTATTTGATAAAGTATTGTTTGTGGGATTGTTTGTGTTTGTGAATATGATAATTTACTGCTTTTTTGCCACAACCCCCTCTTTTATTTTTCTAAAACACTTCGTCTGTGTTACAAAATAGAATATGTAAGTGCTGACTGAAATTAAATGGCAAGTTAATGTACGTTATTAAAATGGATTGATCATGTCTGCTTTATGTACTGAATTATTTAAAAAAAAAAGAAAGATAAAAAAAGAATTACAGTGCCTGGATATTTATGAATTATCTATAGAAAAAAATAAAAATGTGTAGAGCATGTTCATTTTTATACAAGATATTTCTAATAAAAAAAATCTGTTTTGCTAATAAAGTGTTGCTTCTTCTTCTTCTTAGTTTGCATGTTTCTGTCTGGGAAACCAGAAGAATCTGCCAAGCTCACATTTGATTTGGTCTGGCAGATGCATCTGGTCCCCTTCACATTCAGACAGATTTCCACACAGCCTTGGCGGGGATGAGCCAATCTCGACCGTTTATCTAATATGAGGCAGGTCTGATACAGTGACTGACAGTCTGCAGAGTGCGGCTCACAAAACTCAGATCAAACTGTCAGACGAAGGTGTGCTGATCTAATAAGAATCGAGATTCTGTTACCGCATCGCCTATTTGTCATCTCACTTTTTTTTTTTTCAGAAACACAGCTTAGTGAACTGTTCAGCTGTAATTTTAGAAAGTTTATGATCATGTTTAAAACGAATGAGGCAAAACCGCCCAACACGCACGCGTCGCTAAGAGCTTGCATGGTTTTCTTTGCTCCGATTGGTTGGTTGTAGATGCGACATTTGAAAAGTCACACGTCACCCATTTTGTTACTCTGACAGGTTGCAGGTCTTTTGAAATGTGTCACCGGGCACTCAGTCGGCACAGGCTGATAGCGTCTCATCAAAATTGAAGATGATCTAAGAGGTCCCACAGTTTCATATGCAATACAAAACAGAATATCTTTCACTCTTATAGTGACAAGGACAAGCTCTTCCATTAGTACCTAAAAACAACTACAGTTTTAAGTATGACTAATCATTTATACTGTATTCATCAAGTTGAGACCCTGGGAAAGGTGTGCTGTGTGCTTTAGCTGCCATGTAGAAACACAGAAATTATGATATGTGATATCTGAATGAGCCAATAAACTCTTAATATTCTAGGAACAAATACTGTGATAGAGCTGACCAGCTTCACTAACTATTTAACAATTTTAATAATATGTTAGGCTTAATGTTAAATTGTTAAAGTAAAGCATTTGATCGAGAAAACAACAGAATAATAACGTTGGATGAATAATCACATAATAAAAAGTAGGAATTAAAACTGTGAAGAGTTTCAGCGCCCTTGTTATCACCATGGCTTTACAGAATGGCAAACTCAGGTTACATGAACGGCCCTGGAGACTTGTGGGTACGTTATCAATATGATTTATAAAGACTGGAAACCCAAATTCAGATCACATGCAGTGTCTCATACCAGGTTGGCCCGGAGCTTAGCCTTGTACAACCCTGTGAAAGGAATCAAGATTTTCCATTTCTTCATTTTCACTGCTGAATCGTAAAGCCACGTGGTTTGCCAGAGGAGAAGCTGTCAGAGGGCTGGAAAGAAAAATTGATTTCACCATCAGTCAAAAGCACTAAATTAGAAAGTAACATGGGGAAGATCTCAAGGCCACTGGTGAGGGGTTCTTCCTGAGCTTGCCCTCTGTGTCACTGTATTGACAACTATGCAGAACACAAGACATATATAACATAACATGACGAATGCGTGTGTCTTCACCAGTCATCAGTGGAACCAAAACCATAACCTCAGTTTAATGATGAATCAATATGGTCAGCTACGCCTGCAGCATAGGCATTGGCCAAATTGAGAAAATATAGTATCTATAAAACGTGACAGAATCATGAGCCGGCGTGAATGAAAAGTAGAGCGAGCAAATCCATCTTTATAGAAGATTTAGTGCAGGGTTGAAATCGCCACCTGGGTGATCAGTGATAGGGGCACTATCATTAGCCTTATGTGTTCTAGGTGAATCTCCTACCCTGCACCATTAGCAACACAACCCTGTGCACTCTCTCTTTTTTTGTGAAATATTGGACACTGCCCATGGAAGAAATGTACATTTTTCAAATTCTAATAAAGCCTCCGTGCTGCTAACTTCCCCAGACTGCTGCAAAGCATGTCTGGTTTTTCAGAGAGGAAAAAAAAAACAAACCCTCTCTAACTAAGAGTTTGTGCTGTTCTGTTCTGTGGAAGCAAAATCTTAATTTTCTTCCTTTTTTTTGCAAGCAAGTATAATGTGGTGACTCATATAGAAGATTAATGAAAGGAACAGCTCCAACAGAACTGGGCCCTTCGTCTGCAGTAAATCTGGTTCTGTTTTATAAATTCACGCCACCTTAGACATTACACATGCGTAGTCGGCACACACTTAGGGCGGCGGTTGACCCAGTGGGGATTGCTGGCTAACAGTGGAGCTGGAGGTTTACAGACATCACTGAAGCTGTAAAGAGACCAAAGAGAGCTCTGAAACTAAGAAGAGAGTGTGACCCAGCAAGAGGCCAGACAAGAGTAAATCTCGGACCCCATTTCTTATGTTGCATTAATAATGGCTTTACTCCATTAAGGTGTTTGAAAAAGCAGTAACGTTGTGCATTCATGCATTATATCAGGGTCCTGGAACTTGAACGCCTAATGGAAATTAAGCCCTAATTAAAGCGAATAAACACACCTGTGATTTTCCTGCTATGACGTGCGTGTAGGAAACTTTTCTTGTTGCAGTGCGATGCTCAGCCACCAGGACAAATTTGTCACGCCATCTCCAGCTCACTTAATGCGCCACACCACTGGCATAGCGTATTGTCATTATTGTCGTGGCTGAGGATGAACAGTTCGGCTGCAGAGAATTCCCACAGCAGGAAACTGATTCACTTGTCAAGCAGGTGCAGAGTCACTGTGACTACAAGGAGGCACCCCCCCACCCCCAAGGGCTGATGATGCAAGAGTGCTTTCGTGAAAGGTAGCCTATAATCCTGCACAACTGTTTGCTCCTCATGCAGCCTGCACGCTGTCTGATAACCATTGGAGACACACATCTGTTAGAAGCTGGTATAAGATCATTTGTCATCAGTAAGGCTAAATAAAACACATCAAACAGATGCCTGCCGTCATCGTCTGATGCGTTTTAAAAAGGCCCAGTGGAGACAAAACAGGCGTTAATTAGGTCAGCTAATGGTTAAGGCACTGTGCCCACTAACATGCAGGAAAGAGCTGCTTCCTCACTCTTTTGTTGTAAGTTCACACCTAATTCCTGTGACTCAGTGTTGTAACATCAGAGCTTTCTCTATTCTCATGCTCTATTATCATAACTACTACGGTAATGCAAGTTCATTCAGACAGAGGAGAGTTCCAGGTAATGGTGGGGGACAGAAGGAGGAGACGTCCATTCATATCCTCAATCATATCTAAACCCGGGACAGTGCAGGTATGGCACGCTTTGGGGTCCCCATTTGGATACATTCTGAGACACAATTTCATTAACAATGAACATCTGGGGGAAAAAACTGACCTTGCACATGATGAGTTTGGCAAATCACCACTATTTGTCTGCTGCCAAAGACACTACAGTGCCATTGACCTTCCTGGTGTATTTTCTAGGTCCAGGCTGAAACAAACATCTGGGCTGCTGAAGAAACACAGCCCTGATGTCAGGTGTTGGTTGGACACCGGTTCAAGTGGAAGTCACACAGACATCTCATGTTAAAGAGTAGCTACACTAGTGATACATTACTTCTCTCTGTAGCCTGAAAGGTGCGCCGTCTTCACAAAGGAAATGCATTCACTCTTAAATCATGGCCTTTCTATTCGCATTTCCCCAGAGATGGATCTCACACTTCTGTTTGACTGCGAGCATCAAATCAAGAAGGTGGGTGATGGCCTCACAAAGTGATGTCACTGTTTGATGGCTGTCGCCGAGGCGCATTCAGAGGGCAATATATGCAAGAAAATGGGCCAAGAAACGAATGTTACCCGCCAAAGACGGTGACTTTTAAGGGTAGTTATGTGTTTGAATGCTATGAGGAATGTACTACTGATATTAAAGTCTTTGATTTTGTTTAATGCCAGGCACTGCTGAAACCTCTGTTAACACTAGCTACCCACTGTCTATGCTCCTCACACAGTAAGCAATGAGATTCGGAATTGGATTTTCCTGTTCAATTTTTCATGCACGGTTTATCAGCCCAGGATGCACTGTTCTCCATATCATTTCCTACAAATTACCAAGAAAAACGCCACATCTTTTGAACATTTCCCCATTTAAATGTAATATTAGCACGCCGACATCCCCATTGTGCAAATTAATAAGTACTGCTCATGAGATCATTTGGGGAATACATGCTGAAAATAAAAAGGTTCTCCTCATTTGAAATATCACTTTAATATTTCCGCTCGGCTGCTCTAACCAGCGAGTGGGTATTGTATTTTGTCCCCAGGCGAAAAACATTAACCGTGGCTGAGGTGTTTGTTTCTGTCTGGATGTGGTGAAGACGCTACCCGGGTGCTAAGGCTGTGGTGGATGTGAACTAAATTTACCCCTGGATTGGTGTATCATTATCATCATCATCATCATCATCATCATCACCATCGCCATCATCACATCGGAATCACTCTTTCCCTGTCTCTTTGTGGTCAAACACTCTGCGGTTGTCCCTTTTTACTCAAACAGTCCCAGCTTGTCCCAACAGCTGTATGCAACATGCCATTAATCTTAACTCTATGCACATGTGTCTCACTCTGTGTGACTGATGCAGCTTCTGTCAACTAATGCTGGCACTAGACAGGGGTTTACTGTGAGTGATGGAGCTAGAAGGCTGCAAAGCTCTAAGGACAAAAGCAATGAAACTAGGCCATTCGGAACAACGACGCTGCTGTGTGAGGCTGTATTTTCACATTTTATAAATAATATATAATGAATGCGTTTTGCTGAGTAAAAGTAATTGCCTTACATCCCAAAATGCATGTGTTAAGACATTAAACATTTTTTTTCCAGTTTTTTTCCATAGTACTTTTTTAATTGAATCATTCTGAAATGTCTCTACCAAACTGCATTCATCCCCCTTTTACCATTTTTCTTTTTACAAACTTCTTACAAGAAGGAAAAATAAAAGAGAAAAGACTGCAATGGGGGAAACTTCCTGGGTAGAACAATAAATCACAATGACAACCTGTACACTGTTTTGTGGCCCATTACGGCAAGCCCGTAGCAGGAATTTCATTTGGACCTCCCTTGACTAGTCACAAAAATGTAGTAATAACTACGAAATAATCTTAGTTTCTTCACAAGAAATGGTCTGCCGTCTTGACTGTGTCCTTTTTCCAGCGAGGATGACAATATTTCTTCAGGAAAATATCGTTGAACTGTGAGATACAAGAAAAAATTAAGCACTTAATGTCAACCTTTGACAGTGGCTGTAGAAAATACAGTAAACCTCATTATAAGGCAAGCGCAGTACAGGAATCTGGTCGTTCAGCCCGGTGGTATGTATGTGCTGAAAATGTTGGTCATGAAATCAATCCATTCATCCCCACAGGCACAACTAAAGTACACACAACAGTTTGAACAGTTATCAACGGACCGAGGTGCACTGAAAGTGTTTCCAGAACAGGACCGCTACAATGCATCATCTAGCCAGGGTTTGTGAAAAGAAAACCGTTTGTGTTTGTAACAAGCTTTTTGTCGGTAAAGTTGGTCAGTTTAATTAGTTGCTACTCTGTCTGTTTGTTTTGATGAATTGGAGAAAAGTAAGTGAAGTGCATAATTGCTCAAAACTTAATTGAAAAACTGACCAGTGGTGAAATCATTTCAGATAAATTAAATGAAAGCACCCCTGCGTCTGCACACAGGAACAGTGGCATGATGTACTATTCCTCGATGCTCAGTCGAAATCCGCCTTAAATGGCTCAGGAACATGTACTATACATCACGTAGTAAGCGTCATTTAGCTCCTCCTGCATGTTTTCAGAGTCTTAGTCATGACGATGATACATCCATCTGTTAGGTATTTGGAGGAAGAGGTGCAAACAGATGAAAGTTTCATTCCAATGTGACGCTGCAGTGTGACATTTGGCAAATTCTAAATATATCTGAGACTAGACTCTAAGAATAAAGTCTGACAAATAGGTCTGTTCCTGGCCAACCCTGGGTCCTGGACAAGCTGGTCTTGGTTTAATAAAGGAAAAAGCCAGCAGAGATAACAGCATGTTTTGAACCTTAACCAAAGAGTTTTTGTTGCCTTAACTTAACCACGCGCGTCATCACGGCGTAATTGGGGAAAAACAATTAGCACTACAAACGTAAGTATTTTATTATTATTCTGACCATGATTCATCATCCAACAACTCTGTGAACAAGTATAAACTAAGCAGTTGGAAAAAAACATGAAGAACAGTGCTCAGTAATGCAAACAAACTATTTAAATTAAACAACCCCCCCACCAGCGGATGCATTCAGATCATGATCTCCACTTAAATATTTTATGGCATTATAACAGGAATGTCAGTCATCAGTAAGAGCACTCAAGTCCCTACAGCCACCTAAAGGCAGTAGTACAAGTGTGCGTTACAGATTAGCAGCCTCTGAATCAAAAAGTGAAATGCTACAGCACAGACTCATTACAATCGACCAGCCACAACATGTCATGGGAAATGTGCACTTCGCAACCTTGCAGCTAGAACACTGGCTGTAACTTGACATTAATATATTTTTTTTTTTATTTAAGCAGATGCTAAAACATCAACACCCTGATAATATTCACAAAGACGAGCTGCTCAAGCATTTCGTCTTAAAGGAAACCCGTGATGAGTTTATGCATGTCCCCAAATGAATCCCCTCCAGGAAGAGGTGCTTGTTCGATTTATGTGAACAACAGCATCAGCCTGCATCTTTGTAAATGTTTAAAGGGCTCGTGTATCTTAAGATGTCATGTTATATTTTAGCATACATTAAACGTGTACAACAGCTTTATTGTGATTACTCCCAACAAGTTGAGGAGTTTATGGACGTGCTCCATCAGACAATCAGATTGGGGGGGGCGTGGGGCGAGAAGTCTGTACACTGGGATCTGATAATTGAAATTCAAATGAGCACATATCTACTACAAACATTTAAATCACCCGGGAAGAAACACATTATGCGTAATAGAAGTCTTTTCCTGGACCTCAAATAATCTTAACAAACAGCATGACAGCATAATGGAACCCTATTGAGGAAAGATAAATATTCCATCAGCAAGACACTTGGCTTCCCTCTTTAAAGTTGCAGAGACAAACACTACGTACAAGTTTGTGCAGCCAACAAACAGAGATGCCCCACCTTAGTGAAAATATATCAACAGTGGAAATGATAATAATTAGGGGATCGCAGCTAATGCATGAATACAATTACCGAACTGAAACCTCTGAAATTATTCAAAGTTACAAAATAAAAGCTGGCTACAATGGAAAGGATAGTACAGACTTTTTTACAACTTTATACTTCTATTTCACTACATCTCAGAAGCAAATATTGGTCTTTTTTAATATTTTATTCCAACAGATTAATCTGACATTACATTCAATGTACCAAATGTGATCAGTGAATTAAATAGGGAAAACTGTTATGGGAAGAATGGAGTAGAATTAAATTATAACGTTATAACACAATATATGAACACAGACATGTCCACAATACAATCCATGATTGTACCAAGGTGTCCCTGGTGACACAAACCAGCAGTAAATGGCACTATATTAAAACCATTATGAAACTAATATGATCAATTGTGCCGCACACTGAGCCTACCTACCTTTGTATGTTGATCAATTTGTTTACCACCGTTAGTGTAAAGCACAAGGGACAGGATCAGAAGTACAACGTCATCAGTTTTCGCACAATAATAACAGCACGCTCACACTGACAGGATGACTTAATGGACCTGATCACAGTACGAGACCCCCTCATTTATCTCCGAGCACTCACATGAATGTGTGTGTGTAAGCTACTGTACGGGCATGCTGGATGAATGAAAAGCCAGGTTATAACCGCCACATGTGGAGTCTCTGTGTTTTGTGGATTTGCAGTAGGCTGTTGTCTTGGAGGAGACGTCAATCAAATGTGTACATGCCCCGACAGGAATTGAGTAATATTCTCGGCGCTATATTTAACCCGTCTCCACAGCTGTTTGGTGCTGTCTTTTTCTGTCCTGCCTCGCCGTCGTGTTTGCACGCCATCGTCTAACTGTGTCATTTGCACAGTCTAACAGTATTTAAAGTCAAACTGGACAATACACTGCGCATTTAACATGTAAATTATATGTGTGCATTATTTTCCAAAAACAAATGTGGCTCCCATGTTTTGTATGTAAATGCATGGTCGCTGCTACCCTGGTTACACTATTACAGCTCCTGATTTAGGACTGTCAGGACTCTATGCCATTAGTCTCCTCATACACACAAGATTCCCTGTTCATTCCTCTGCTTCACCTGCCTCACAGTAGGTATTTACGTGTTCAGTTAGCTGTGCTACTGAAAGGGCCGGCCCATATGTCTCCCTGAACCCTCTGAATAATTTAACCCAACACCCATTCCTATAAAAACCCCATCTATATTAATGAGCAGCCTCCAACCATTTGGATCACTGCATGAAGGTTGTGGTCCCTCCATCATGCTTGAGGTGTCGCACAAGGCCCGCCTTCAACAGACAATCTCAGGCAGTGTTTTCGAAGGGTAGATACAGTGTGAAAAACTGGTCTGTTCAAATCTTAAATCACACACTCTCCCATTCATCAACAAGCCAACGCTTTCACTTGATGTCACAGACACCCAGATCCTCCTCTACACAACCCAAACCATTGTGAGACAGCCGTTTTATATCCTTCATCAAAAAGGTTCGGTTCAGTCCTGTTTTTTGAACACCTTACATGAATGTTAACCAATGTGGGTTCCCCTCCACAGCTGAGGAGCGATTTCTGTGGTAAATGACAAACAATCCTGACAGTCCTCTAGAATTTAGAGGATTCGTCTGTGCCCATTTTCAACAAAACAGAAGTAAAAAGCAGATTTTTTAAAAGAACTTCTTTGGAATTACTCTAGTGGGCTCTTTGATTCCCACTTTTTGTCTTCAATTTTGGAGCAGTGCTCGTTGTAGAAGAAATTCGCGGCAGGCTGTGGTGAACACTGTCTTTGTTTTTGAACTTTTGGGACCAAAATCTGGGTGGAAATCACTTGAAACTTGCATCCACCCTCTATTATTCAGGAACTATATATACATGGCTTAGTGATGAATAGTACCAAAGACTTAACAGAATAACTATTGCTATAAGCATTGTAGCATTTGCATAAGCTAGCAGGTAGCCTGTGCTGGTTCATGAGTGAGCAAACACTTATTTCTGCTGCCATTTCTCATGAGTTGAATAAAAAAAAGTCTAAGACACAAAAGCCCCATTTCTCTTGATATTTTTAAAATACGTGTTTGAATCCATGTCGTGAGCGCCCGTACTTTTTCAAGATAATCTATCCCCCAGGCAGGTGGGCAGCTTCTGATTAAACATAATGACGTGCCTCAGCCGGGTCACAAAAAGGGAAAAAAGGTCACTTTATTAGACACTAAGCTGCGGATATCACACGACCAGGGCTACAGATATGAAGCTGAATGTTATACGCTGTCATACATGCTGACACAGACCATCCCAAACAGATTCAAAAACTTTGGGTAAACCTCAAATTAGGTATTTGTGCTAAAGACTTGTGAACATTTACATTTAAGTGTTAAGAACAAATAAGACAGGACTGACATATACATAAGTAAATACTTCACGTGCTCCAGTGACATGCATGAAGGCTATGCAGGCTATGCAAGAACTTTCCAGCTTCCAGGAACCTTACAGCAACAAGAGGCCTTGCATTATCATTTGGCAAAAGCACCGGTGGACATTCCTGCAGTCAGCACAATACAGATCCAAGACACTGCCACAACCTTTCACCATGAAAACACTCACAAACAGGGATTTAAACAAATTTGTGAACAGACTTTGAGAGAATTAAGATGTTCATTTACTGAATCTTGTATTTCAACCTATGGCAAATGGAGCTGCATTTCTATTTTTGTTCAGTTCTTCACCATATTTATAGTCTATCCCAGTGAACTTTAGGTGTTGATTATGATTCAAAGTAGATGCCACACATTCTGCTGAAATATTACCCCTGTGAAACATTTATTACATTTTAAGTAAATAAAGCTCCGCTGCCTGCTGGACTGTGAGGTCATGGTCCAGTGGCATAAAGTTAACTGTACTCAGGGATCAATTTACTTTTCATCAGCACTCAGTTTGAATCGTTTATGAGAGTCTGTATATCTCCTCTGTTTTGTCCACGGAGCAGAAGTAAGTCGGATTTCATTTGTGCAACTAATATGCATGTCCAACACCATCAATCCTGCGACGATAGACGCACAGCACAATCACAGAAAAATATAAATATGAGGGCTGTTTTGTTCGAGCAGATTTAGATCCAAGTAATTACTTCAGGAAAGTGGGGGATATTTTTCATGAAGTGAGACAGTGAGTGGAATTAACTTCCTCTCTCATCTGTCTAATGAAATAACCTTCCAGCCCACATTTTGCACTTTTCCAACTTCTAACATTTGACCCTGAGAAATATTGCTTTATCATAGCATATATATGTAACGAGTAGATCAAAGATTTGTTTAGTTCCCATTATTCCAAAGGTGTCCAAAAACAGTGGAGCCAAACAAAAATGTAACAATGTAAGAAGCTTTTAATGCTCCAGTTTTACTAGTTTTACTGTCGGCTGTGAAATACTGTGGGAGGATCAACAGATTTCCCTCGTTGATGGCTTTATGATGTGTCAGGCTCAAGCAATGCTTTGGTTTGAGGCCATTGTAGGGGGAAATCAGCTATTGATGACGACCAGTTGGTGAATTGCCTTGGAATGAAGATTAAAGAGCAGTACTGTACTGAATTACTCTAACTGCCCTACCCTTTCAATCTCCCCCTCTCTGTCTCTTTCTCTTGTTCCAATAAACATCCAATCATACTATGCCATTCCTCAGCAGAGCATCTGCTGCCACGGCTGGCCATTTGTCTTTATAGTTAGTAATTTACTTATCAATGGGAGCAGTGTACGGCCCGAACTTTCATCAGAACAAGTGTGTGCTGTTTTGTTTTTTTTTCATTTTAGAGTAAATGAAATGAATATAGGAAATGAATACACCAAAAAATAAAAATGGAATAAAAAGAAAAATGAAAGACTCAAAAAATAAAAAGAACTCCTTCTGGAGTGGTGCTGTATGCCACAATAATGGTTTAGTGTATGGAGCAGTTATTCACTGTCAGCAAGCAACAGCTTGCATGTAAGTTGCATGGGCCCCCATCCAGTGAAACAGTTTGTGTTCCTGTGTACCACCTGCCCTGTCTCTTCTATACCGACACATCTATTAGAAAAATATGAGCTTGCCCTGGAGATTATTCCACAATGCATTTTGGCATCTGCAGTCGGAGTAAAACGGCTGTAATCACCACGCTGTGTCAACACAGAGAACGCAGTGGCTGGCCTTTCTTCTGCTGACAAAAATGACCATGACAAGAATCTCCTCGGGTGGGACGGCAGTGTTAATCTTCTCCCTGAACTCACATTTTGTCGAAATGCTGTCAACCGGTGTTTCTAATTGTGGATGTTGCTGTTGCTTCACAGCAGTATAAAATGGTCAAAAAGAGCCAGTGGAGCGTGATGGAGGAAGGTGATACAGTTCAGAGTGGACCAGGTCAAATCCATCAAAGATCATTTTCCTCCAAATAAGCTGAATAAGAAAACGGTTTCAGGCAGGTATAAAGCATTTAGGGCTTAACAATTGATAGAATTATAGTTTATTGCAATTTTCAAATCACGTCAGGTGCAATATTTGTTAAAGGTAAAACATGTCAATACACCAGTTTAACTTAAATGTTGTTGTGCTGCTGAGACATCTTGGCCTACACATTACCTCAGTTAGATTCAGGAAAATAACTTTGTTTGGTGGGACTGCCACTAATAATGTAAAAAAGTGACATCTTCAAATTTCTTCTGTTGTCCCTCCAGTTGTCAAAACCCCAAGTTCTGACCGTTTTTTATTGAGAAAGAAATGATTAACCAATCAAAATAGTTAACGACTGACAATCAATTTATTGACTGAGTGTTGCAGCTGTAGTGCCGATCCTTGAACTGTCACACCATTGGCATTTAAATATGTTCAGTACGAAGGAGACAAAAAATGTGGAAATGAACATTTCCTCTAACACAGCGAATCAAATTGCAATATCAGTCAAAATGATCGCAACTGTAATTTTTCAATATCGCTCAGCACCAAAACATTATCAATAAGGACAGTGTTTAGCTCACTCAATCTAAAGATTGAGTATTACAAGTAAATGCACGTCGCCATGCACTGAATTTTACAGATATAAAATACACTGTAAAGAGGTTATTTTCTTTGATAGACTTTGCTTCTGCAAATCATTCAGTCATGACCTTTTTCTAAGTGCTACTTCATTCAATGTACATCTCTGAAAAGAAACATAATGAGACAATCTTCACTTTCAAAGATGGGAATCATTTTTCGCAGCCCGAGCACCTCCTGTGTCCTCTGGTATGCAACGCCAGACACAATTAGAAAAGTACTAAGACTGAAAGAGAAGAAATATGGCACCGATCGCTCAGCGAATCCATCAAGAGCAAGCCTTAGCCTTTCCTCTCTGAAGTGAAGGTGCTCAACAGTGCATCAGTCCTTCCACACAATTAGAAGAATCACATATGGTTATCTGTAGCAAGCCTCTGTCTCTGTGTGTGTTCCCTCAGCACACAACCACAGCCACAACTGTCTGCTTACAATCAATGTCTTTTTATTGACCTACTACTCACACACTTTCCAACATAATTACACAATATAACCAAAGTCTGACGGTCGACGGTTTCTCCTTTGCACACGTCACTGTGTTTAGTTCATGAGCACCAGCTGTTGTATTCACCTCGCCTGGTGATGCTCTCCTAGACCATCTCCACGTCTCACTCTCTCCTGCAGTCAGCCACCTCCACAATATCAAAAATAATTAGAAAGTATAACTGGTTGAAACTTCATTAACATTCAGTGTGGTTAGTCTTAACAGAGAGACCAACGTCGAGTTATTTGTTAAAAGAAGTCCTGGGAGTCCTGGTGTCAAAGAGTTTTTAGATGTGTTCTTCAGATTTATAGTCCTGTTAACTGAAAAAGAGAAACCTACAGTGTGTGATGAACCATCTATTTATAGTTCATTTATTAGACATATTTGAAAATAGTAACCTCTCCACAGGCTTTACCAGCAGGAGGGAGAAAGTGACAATATTCTGATGCTTCTCTGCATGACACAATCTGCCAATGAGTAATGTGTGGTAGCTTTATATTGAAACCACACACAGTGACAAAAGCAAACCTTGAGAAATAGATCAGATTCTATCTTCCAATTTCATGCTGATAAGCTACAACCTAATCCTTTTAAACAGTTATTAAAAGCCTGAGAAATTATTTCTCGTGGCAACGTAACCTTCCACACTTACAGGAAATTAGACATTTTAATATAGAATCAGATGGGTTTCAATATTTATGAATGTGTACAGAAGGATTCACAAATGTTTGTTTGTGAATTATACATGAAGGACTTCACTAAAAATAATTTTGAGTGCACACATGAAGTAAATTTGTGCCGTGTGTGTTTTGTGTTACTTCTGAAGTAACAGAACTCACTGCTGTCTGATGTAAAGTCTGAATATACAAAGTGAGATTGAAATGTTCTGATGGCTTTTATAACAAACAAAAGCATACCTGAATGAATTATTAATTCTTACTGGGAACAGCAGACCATCTGAAAACTGTGTTTTATGTCAGAATTGCTACACTAATACTGGTTTACCATACCCAAATCATTATTTTGATATAAATGGATAATTACAGGTTTATTACCAGGATATTGATGAAGTATATATTTACATTTCAGTTCATTTCAATGGCAGTCATCCTGTGTTCAATCTTATGTACAGTAAGGTGTGTCTCTTGCACTTAAGATAAAGTCTAAATCTATACACTCAGCAGTTAATTTAAAACTGATGAGATCCCAACTAAAGCAGGGATGAAGCAACTAATTCAACACACAAATTTAAGAATTAATGTACGACAGGTCTCCAGCAACTGCACCTGCATACCTGGACTGAGACAACATGTTTTTAATTAGCAATGAATTACTTAAAATACAAAGTGAAAAGTAATAAGACTGTGGGTTTTAGTCTTCTCCAGAAGGCCTTTTCTGGTCTCAGAAGGAAAAATTCATATTTATTGTTGTTCAAAGGGATATATGAGGGATCAGGAAGCTTTGGAGTCCATTGTATAGCTGGTGGTGGATTAGAGTGTGTTTGCAAAGCCTGTCATGGCCCTGAACTCCAGGAAAGATGAGAAGATGAAATGTCTCACCACATGTTGCAAAATCAAATACGACCCACAACGGCACACAAGAGGACTCCCACCTGGGGCTTAAGACAGCACAGCGAGAAATGAACACACACATGCCTCCTATCGCTCAGGGTAGAGAAGCAAAAAAAGAAAAAAGACCGTAGAGTCAGCAAAAAATAGACACGTCTTGCCCTAACATAGCATATTTAGGTGATGACTAATCTATAAAAAGGCATCAATTCTTCAGTGTGTGATTAATAGCATGTTATATGTTATACATGTTATATTTTTGTTTGTATAGTTTTAATTACCTTTTAATGTTTGCATCTGACTTTTACAAAGTATATCTTAACTTTTTAATGTGTTTTTAATGGTTTCATGTGGAAATGTAATCTGCTCTAATGACAAAAAAAGGACATATAAACACTTTCCCTGCCACTCGCCTCAAATGTGATATTTATTTGGCATCTTCCTTTTATGCATGATGAGGTCACAGATCTGCTTTTATTCTGAGCCAAGTGAGCCACTCAGCACCTAACCCCACCCCCCATCATCTTACAGCACAAGGACTCCTTTTTTCATTATGTGGTATATGAGAAGGGCAGAGTAAATTGAATTTCCTGTTTCTATTTTCATATATGCGGTCACATTTGTGTGTGTGTGTGTGTGTGTGTCCACTCTCAGATGCAGTGCATTAGGCTTGTTTGAAGCCAGGGCTTCTTTTATTGTGAATAATGGTTTTCTGCACAGGGAAAGAATCCAAGTCCTGCCAATAAAGTGGTGGAGGTATATCATAGCCCTCATTAAGCAGAGCTATTATGAACCTGCTGGTGCACAGTGCCACAAGACAGGTTGAAAAACTGTCTCACTGGACTTCTATTCCTCTGGCCTAGGTGAACAATGCAGCTTTCCTCTCCTCCCTTGACATCATTTCAGCGGCCCCAATAAAATGGTTGTATATTCATGCCGTGACATTTCTGTTTAGCTATAAACCATCTGCTCCAGGTCTCCATAGAATTACCTATTTAGAAAAACACATGGGAGGGCTTCCTGCAATGGATTTGATATTGAATAACACACTTCAGTGAAGCCACCTTATTTTAGAAATAAGAGAAACTTTAACACGCTGACTTGTGTGTCATTTTTTTTATTATTGCATTTGATTTGGGTGTTTTTGCAACAGACTGGGCATTCTGTCAACTTTGCAAATCCAGGTCTAAGATCCCATACAGTACCACCTGAATGAGATTAGAAATGATTATTTAAAACCTAATTAAAAATGAGGGATGCTGAAACGCATTTTGTTTCACATATGAATCCACTGCATACTCATTTTAGAGCCCCCACGGTTATATTATAGAAATGCTAAGTTAACACTATCAATTTTATCATTATTGTGACTTTATTTTATTTAGTTAAGTTTCCAGTTTCAAGCTGCTTTAATGTTTCAAACTGATTCCAACTATAATATATAATGTGTAATATATATATGATACTAAGATACAATCAAAAAATATGTAATGACTGCATAATAATACAAACATGAAGCATTTTGTTGTTGTTTTTGTACCCTTCGATAAAGCACGCAAGGGAAAACAGTTTTAGAGAAAACATTTTCAGTGACGTTAAGGTAAAAAATGTAACATATTTACAAACAATCAGTGCAAGTTGATATTGTGCAATATGGAACTGGTAAGGTGCAATGTGCAACCTGTAATTATTATTGCTGAGTGTTGAAGAGTCTGATGGCAGTTGGCAGGAAAGACTTCCTGCTCCTTTCAGTCTTGCACCTTGGCGGGATCAGTCTGTGGTGAGTCATTTAACCTTTTTTCTAATTTTTGTTACCCAGTTTTCACAAGATCGGTTAGCAACCATGAATTATTTGTCTGTGGCATCTATTTCCAGTGACCTCTTCCAAGGAATGAAGCAGCACTAAATAAATGCTGAGCACAAAATTCTCCTGTAATCAATATTTCAATACATCAGCACTGCTCTCTGGAAGTCACATTAATATAAATGCTATTGTTGCATAATGTTTCCAAAAGAGGGAAAACACAGAGAGAAATAACCTGCGTGCCCATGAGACATCGGTATTGCACTGCTGCATTCAGAAATGAGGTTCAGTGCATCAAAACAGGCTTAGGTCCTGTAAGGTCACAGTGGTTTAAATGAAAGAAAGCTGTTGCCTCTTGTGTTGGCATCTCCTGGTCCCTCATGACATGATCTTGTATGGGGCTTCCCTCCATTCTGGCCTTATTACCATTTCCTTTTAAAGTGTCATAGACAGATTATGGCTTTTCTCTCAGGGTTGTTTGCTTTATAAAGGCCCTCTAAGGTTCCACAGCCCAGCAGCAGTTAATCTCAGAGTGCATGACTGACTGACTGAAGTCTCTGTGCTCCTCAGCATTTATTCTTTACATTGCTATGCTCTGACAGGCAGCTCTGTCTTGTCTATCCCTGAGGAGGAAATATTTGCTTTTACACTGAAAACTAAGAATGGAAACCATTTTCCTACATTGATTCTTCTGTGACATAGCACCTATATCAGTGAAATTGACCATTAGCTCATTCTTTCACAGTTATCATGCAATGAGAACTGAAAATGTAACATGTAAAATATCTCTGTAAAAAGGTATCACAGTAGTGCAAAGTCAAATATTTAGAAATCACACAGAGAAACACAGGACTAAGTCCATAGCCAAGCTAGCAGCTCTGTTAGGCTGTTCAAGGTGGTGCTTTCAGCTAAATGCTAACATTAGCACGTGCAGAGTAACTGCTAACAGTGCTAGCATATTGTTTACTATTTTCACCATAGCATGCTACTTGTACACCGTGTTACATCAAGCAATCATCATTTGTGAACACTTGCAGCTGCACGTTTGCACTAATTTTTGTCTATAGACCTTAAACTTGAACTGGGGGAGAGGTCTGTATCTAAGCCAAGCTTCATGTCAAGTGTCACCAGTGATGATGGCTATGACTGAGTTAACACACACACAAGACAGAAGACGGCAGGTCAGCAAGACAAATGATAGCAAACATGATATCTGCGCACTGTGAATTTGTCCCCCAACAGTAAATGCCGATTCTAGAAGTGAATGCCAGAAGGAGATGGTGGTCAAATGGATAAGGGTACACACCTTCATGAGATCCATCCAATAGCTGTAAAGACAGGTTACTAAAAATACAAAATGTCAAACTCATTTGGGTTGGCCAAATGAACATATAAACTATTTTTTTAGTTAAATTTCTCATACTTTGTCACATTTAAGCTGCCTTTATTGCTGTTACGCACTTTCCTTTGTTAGTTCAAAACCTACTAGAAAGGCCTCTATCTAATTGTGGCTGACATGCAGTCTGTGAGTCAGCGTACAGGTCCATTTAACCTCAGCAAATTTTCCTGCTTACCACTTGTCCAAAGGTACATGTGAGAACTAACAAGGTCATCCAAATATCAATCCATATTCATCATGTCTGAGTTTAAGAGAATATCTCATCTAAAAATCAAGGTTTCCTAGCACGGCTATTGTTGAAGGTAATACACAGAGGCTATACTGACCTCCGTAGTGTCTTCAACACACTATCAGTTGTGAGGTTTTGAAAGTCTAAATGCTTCCCAAGGCAAATTGATTGTGACAAGGAACATGACTGAAATGCTAACAAGCATCTATCCTCATACAATGTTTTGTACCAATTTGGACAGGGCAGAATATTAGAGTTCAACTTGTGAGAGAAGATGCACCAGAACATACAACATCAGATAAGGACAGTGACATATTTGTTCAACATACACCCCAGTCAACTATTAGGTTGCACAATAAAACAAAAGTTGCATCCACTTCTAGAGAACATCCATAGAAATATGTGTTTTAGAAGCACTAAATAGAACTTTTTTTGATTTTGCACCTAGTGTAATGTAAATAACGGCAACAAACACTGGTAAATTCTCTGAAATAATATTAAAAATTGAAAATTCAACATCTGAACAACACAGTCCAACTTTGACTGCCTTTAACTACCAAGCCCCCCTCGCCTTGTCTCACCAGAGTGTTTTGTTCAGAACACAGACTACCTGTGGAGTGCAGCCCTTGATCTGAGAGGTTGTGATGTTGCAAGGTATTTGTAAAGGTGTGGGCACAATGGTCTCTGATTTCCCACTGCGTCAGTGACAGGTGTCATTTCGACCATCCCATATTTCTGCTGCCGGATATTATCTAGTAGGCCGGGTGGTACTGCAGCCTTTGGGTTTGGCTTAGCTCTTATCCTGGTTCAGTGGAGCCTCTGCAGCAACACTTAATATAAAATGAATGCCTAGTGTGTTTCACACACAGTCTGGTCTTAAATTAAATTACAAAACCAGATAACAATATTGTAATGATTAAATGCCATTTCCTCAAGATACTAAGCCCAGGTCAGAACAAAAATGAAATAAATTATTATAACTTTTGTTCACACCATGTTTGTTTCTAGCCTGGCTGGTTTAACAATGCTGTAGCCAGGCTATAACAAGATCCTTTTTGGTGGCAAGAACACATTTAATGGTTTTAATGCATGTAGCAGCTCTCTTATTGACTTGGCTATACAAACGTTGTTCACTAAGAGAAATAACTTGATTTCATTACTCGTTTGCCTGGGCTTGTAACAAAAAGGAAGGCTTATTTTCAGAAAGGGGATCCCGATAAGAGGGTAAGC